>OZ007498.1:142031177-142726810 GCA_963931805.1 Microdon myrmicae | reverse complement strand
ACCGGAGGATCTGCTCGAAATGCTTGAAAATCTGAAGTACGAAGATCTGGAGTTTACCGCGGTAAAACCGTTCACCACAACCAAGGCAAGAAGGGAAAATCGCAAGCTACCCTTCTTTTTAGTTCAACTAACACCCAGCAGTAGAATTGGTGGTCTAAGAAAAATTACAGTCTTGGATCATCAAATTGTCACATGGGACAAATTAAAAAAAGGCAGAGACATCCTGCAATGTGTCCGCTGCGGAAAGGAACATAAAGCAGAAGAATGCCCTGTGGGTAGTTTTTATTTGGTATCATCAAGGAGACCGGTTTAATAAAAACTCCACAGTTGAAAAAACACAAGAACACTAACTGCACTGGTGAAGGTGGTAGCAGTAAACTCGGCTGGAAGTCCTTTGTTGTCGATACTCCACTATCGATACGTCCGAAATTCCTTCGTGGTGCGCGCAGTCGTCCCACTGCTAGCAGCAGCCTTTCGCCAAGAAGAAGCAAAGAATAAAACACTTTGTATTGGTGTTGAGCACTGTGTTTTATTGTTCGAACTTTTCTTTCGGTTTTAAAGTTAGGAATGTTAATTGTGATTAAAGGCACATGTTTTTATTAAAGAAAAGTCAAAGCTTTTTGTAAAGTCGAATCGGACTAATCGCGACACTGTTCATTTCTTAATTAACCGTTCATTTCGCCGTACGAACAAAAGAGCGTGAATTGACAAACACAAAAGGATTCCACTGATATTGACGGTTTATGGAACTCAAGCTGAAATTCATTTAAGAACACGACCGCACTCCGACGTGTACCAGTCGAGGGATAAAATTTGACTCTCCGAGAATCGAGTGTGTACTCCTCCGGGGTTTGAATCTGACTCCTCGAAGTAATCCTTATCCGTCAGATGCAAAGGCGGTGGATTACATCGGTGTGCGAGGATTCTATATGTGTCCGTATAGGACAAGTACGATGCCCTGCGATGAAGACGATGATCGGTGGACACCTGATTAAACACACGTACGATCATCGGGGGCTGCATCGATGTACCCATACATCGTCGATGATGTATGCCAGGGATCGAAATGGATTTTTGTTTCAAACTAAACAAACACGCTATTTCGCAGGTCAAATGGTGGCACGCATGATGAACATGATGTGCCCATGTTACCAAGGGGTCATCGTTATATTTGCCTAAGATTCCTTGGAAATACCGATGTAGGCAATATCCAATCCACCCGTATGGCTCCGGTGCACAAGGAGGGACATTATTTTGTTGACATAAGTCAACAGAAACCTCGTCGACGGCGGCAAAGGGTCTGGTTGGATAGCTATATGTTTGGGTTAATGTGCGGGTAAGTAAACGAACACAGTGAGATACTGAATGTTTAATTTAGTTTTCAGGCGGGTCATCATAGGCATGGCATGGGTAAAATTGCCTAAACAATGATCTTATCTATGCCCAAATTCCATGATCGGTTGATAGCTGATAACGAGGAATTGTCGCAACTATGGAAAGAATATCGGTTCCATCTGTGTCAACAATACGCCGGCCAGCGTTTGTATATCGGTAATTGAAGACAAGCTGAGCCGATAGGAGATGAACTGGTTCATGGAGTATGCACCAGGAAACTTCAAAATGTATGGGTGCCGTCGGGTAGGTTTTCCTTTCAGGTATGATGTTGCAGGGGAGCTTACGCTTCCACCACAGTTTTGCATGATAAGAGGAAGTGGTTAATTTAAAGAGGATGGGCGGTTCTTTGGGAATGTATTAAAGAACCGCCACAGCCCTCTGCGAATAGAAAGGGTAGAAGACAAAGCCCTTCTAAAGTGCGCGGTGTGTCGGAATAAAGGACATCCCGCTAATTATCGAGGACTGTGGCGGTCCCGCCAAACCCCACGGTACGCTTTCCTTAAAAACCCCCATAACATCCATCTTTCCATATATATATTCACCAAAGCAATCGCATTCGGCACACAAAAACGCTGCACGCATTATATAGATCACCATCTGTAATCTTAAAATCCCTATAAAGAAAACTTACCTTTTCATGCATCCCTTTGCATACAATTTTCTGTAAGAATTCTTCATGACCTTTTTAGGAATTCCATAACTCCCATTGTTTCCCGGCAATGCATTTGCATTTGCCCCAGAAAACATTTGCTTTTCCAAGGACATGTAATGCTTTCAAGCATTATCTAAAATTCCTAAAATTGATCCTTAATGTGCATATGCACCATAAATACCAAACATTCGATACCATTTGTCTGAGTTAAAATGCTATGTCGTCAGCTTGTTTTTACAGCTGCAACACTAGCGATTCAATAGACAAACAATGATGCATTTCTTTCGTCGCCACCACTAATTGCTTGGCATACCTAAATGCAAGCAAGGGATGCGTATCGGCAATTAACCCAAGATACGATATACAATTTCCATTGTATAAAGTATCGGATCCCATTAACACCTTTTTACCAACGTCCGTCATAGCGACGTTGCATAAACATGACCCTCATTACGGAGCGAACCATTTGGTCGCCTTTTTCTTTGTTCTCGCCGACTGCCTTTCTCGTCGTTCCACTGCTTTCGAACACGTGCAACAACATTGAATCTGTTCGACCGCGCACATACACCACTGCACCAAAAAAATCGCATTTTCTTAGTGGCCACACCCTTAAGAGAAAATTTTCTCTTTCCCCTCCATATCTCACCCTTAATTGAAGATAGAATTCAAGTCAGAGTTCTATCCTCGAGGAGTCCTTTTCCAGCTGTCGACTACGATAGTCGTGCGGACTTCCTCGGTCTGTAGCGCTGCAGACTCGCGATAAATTCGAAGTCGTGTTCGTGCGTGTGCAAATTGTAAACCGAATTAATTAAAAACAAAAACAAAACAAAATAACAGAGCTATGAATGAGATGTAACATATCCTTTTAAACCAAAAGTGAATAAATTTGTAATCAATAAAAAAACAGTGTTTCAATTCGTATTCGTGCTTGTGTCCGGTGTCGTCGTGGAGTTTTGTTTTTGACTTGGTTTCCCGTGGCTGAACTTTAATTATGATGGAGGAGGAAGGTAACCCGGTACAGTACGCCTGCACACAATACTTCCCCCCACAGGACGTCCTTAATTCCGAGAAATAATGGCAAGAAGTGTGACTATGCAAAAAAACACAGAGCCAGCTCGTACAAAAACAATGCCCGTAACATTACAGCGGTCGTACGCACAAGTTGCGTCGGGTGGGAGAACACCAAATCAGGCTACAACCCTGGTACCCACAAAAATTCCCACACAGACTGAAACAACATCGCAAGCAGACGTGTTCACGGTCCTGCTCAATCTGCAGATTGCAGTCTAAATAAAAAGTCAATATAACCAAAACATCAATCAAAGTTCTTGTCGTGAATGTAAATTCACTAATAAGAACTGAGGTCTGTTTACAACTGTTTTTGAACATTTGTAGTTCATTAGCTGCGTTGGGACCCCTTTCCCAGAGAACAAAGGGATCAACTTTAAGATGAGATCAAATATTTTGTTCACTCCCAATATTGTGTTTGTGAGTTCTTCGGAAACAAAAGAAGACGCGTTTGTTGTCTCTTGGGTATCCGGTATTCCTACCGTAGACCAGATTTCCTCTGGGGCAGCTGCTTGGGAAGAAAAGTTCGGGTATTAGTCGTCAGGTGTGAATAATTCATGTTCGTTATTTTGCGACCAAATTTTCAGGAGCATGCGGGCAAAACAATACAAAATAAAAACCGACCGAAAAGAAAACGAGGAGAAGGAGGATGGAAGCAATGTTGAAATCAAATGAGAAACCAACAATGGCCACCGTAATGGAACGAACAACGATACCTGTATAAGAGAAAAGAACAGAGAAACAACAATCTGAAACATCAGAGAAAGAATACAGTAACTGACACTAAGAATTGGTTGAGGCGGTATTAGACAGGAAAATTCTGCAACATAGAAAAATGTTTAGGGTCAAAGTAGCAATCAAAGGATAAGTGCTATGTCATGCTAAACCATACTAAATTAAGTCAGAAGCAAATAACTTATTCGTGTTTCGTTACCAGCTGGCTAAGAAATAAATTCAACAATAGTAATTTAAATATGAAAAATGGCTCTTTAGGAGCCAGCAAATTAATAGAGTATACCGCAAGTGTTACGAAATGCGACGCAACCACTTTGGATTTTTTTTCTCGTATCTGTGAGGCTGACCCTCCTATCGCTCGTTGTTCGTTTTTCTACAAATTTCCTTAATTAAAGAAACACTTAAGTCAATATCAACACGGTTTTTTTTCTGCAAAAACCACGAAATATTCATTCATTAACCAATATTGTTGTTAAAACCAAGTAAGTTAAATTTTAAGAAAAAAAAAAAACAAAAAAAATTGACAAAGTTTTTCAAATTTTTCTTTGTCTTTCAAATAATTATAAGTACTGCCACAAAGTTCTGTCGCCGAAAGGCGAATTATACAAATATTAAGTAATGTTTAGCTTAGAGCGTCTGCGAAGGACCAGTAAGTTATTATATAAGATAATTAAGCTAGAATTTAAGCATTTTTTGTCTAGCCTTTCATTTAGAAACTAAGAAGATAAAAAGAAAATAAAAAAAAGTGTTTAAAAAATGAATTGTTGTTAAAACTCATATTCAAGCTTTTAATATTTTTAGAATTATTTAAAACATTTTCTGTCTTTTTTGAATAAATCAAAACATTTGGTTCGATCAGTTCCTGCAAAAATCCCCTACTTTTGTACGTGATACGATATAAATATCTTAATGTTCTTAATAAAAAAAATGCAAAGTTCTTGCGAAAGGCGAATTGCCGGAAGTGGGAGTAACTGTCTATAAATCTATAATAAAAGGACTCCTCATATTTATGGTCCGGTATTGACAGGGCTCCTCGATAGTATAGTGGTTAGTATACCCGCCTGTCACCCGGGAGCCCGGGGTTCGATTCCCCGTCGGGGAGCCCCTGGCGCAAGACTAATGACCTTGCCCAGACAAACTAGATCATTATGGAAAATTTAACAAGCCTCAGGACTTGCTAAATAAGGCCAAGACCGGTTCCCGGTTGTAGTGCCGATGATGATGATGATGATGATTGACAGGCATTATAAGCGGATAATATTTATTCGAATAAATAATTATGTTAAGATATGTTGTGGTGGTTTCAATAACGCCATCGCTCGCATTTTTCAGGCTCGACACCCAATTTCCCCCTAGGGCATACAGAAAGCATAAAAACAAGCATCGTGGCCAGGGAACGGCACTACTTACCTTTTCCAATTGCCAACATAAATGTTGCCTAAGAATCTAAGCTAATAATTTGCGCTAAGGCAATAAGCATATACACCACATAATAATTTTCCTAAGGGCATGGTTACTTTAAACGCACCATGTGCCCTAAAAGAAATTTGGTCGCACCATCCGCAAACCAACATGACTCGAATCATTTCGATACATAAAACTCGTAACTAACTCGTGTGGCACGTGCGGGATATATTTTTTTCCTTTCTTGTTGACCTACAAGCACATCGGTCGGTAAACCGATCGGCAAGCATTCAACATCCTATAAGCATTACCCCCAGAGGTATGCCTGCATACAACGCAGCATATTCCTAAGAATCCAATTCGGTTACGATATAACGTAACCGATATGAATCCTCAACTTGTCCATGCACACAGAAAGAAAATAGTTTTTCCCACACACGTGCATGGCAAGTCACATCAGAGGACGCCAGCAACGTGCGCCCGATCAGCATGGATCCCTTACGCAGTACCAATCCGATAAACATTTCCTTTTACGGAATTATTACATCCATGGTTCGCATGCCAATGGACACAGCATGGGCGTGCGAGATAACCGCATCTGGGTGAGTGCACATGCTCTCCGTGATCATCATCTAAGATCATCCCTTATTGGTCACCGAGGCGATGGATGGAATTTTTGGTATTCTGTCGCTTCGGTGGCAATAATCAATCGTAAAACTGATTCCGTGTGCGTTGGTAACGTCTTCGATGAACATTGTTTTTTTATTTTTATTGTGAATTTATTTTAATGATTGTCAATTACACGGAATAAAACAAGAATATAAACGATGTGTTGTATCGAAAGTAATGGAAGTGTGTTTTAATCTCATTCGACTAGTTTGGACTGACCACAATCGGGAAGTGCATTGCTCGTCATTGAAATTCGTTGACGTCTATCCTTTTTCTACCTCTTCGTCCGTTGATCCGCCATTATCAACGATGTGCCGTATAATCGCATTACGATAGATGCGAGTATAGTGATATAGGAAAGCCTATCGACAAGACGCCAAGTAAAATCAATGTGTGTCGAAGCAGCGATCGTTTGCAGAAGATAAATGTTTCAAACTGTAGAACAAAATCCACGGAAGTGCGTTCCACAATTCTATCTTCAGCTCCATTAATAACAAGCCGATACCGGAACTTTTAGCCTACATTGGTGACAATCAACTGGGCAACAGCATGGGATAGGCGTAGAACCAGTGCCAACGACAGCACACATACACCCTACCCCGTAATGTTTATTAAAGAAATACCAACCATTCAATAGAGGCCATTGGAACATTTATATAATTTTAGAGGAAATCGTAAGGCGATATCTGTTAAGACGAGTAGACTCCAAAGGACGAATATCTCATAGTCCTTCTGAATTACACACTCAATTAAATTTCTGAGAGTTGCTTCGCTGTGTGGCAATGTTAGCTTAACCCTTTTCACCCACAGTTTTAAAATAAAACCCCTTTCGCGCCAATTGTTTTTCAAATGCCTTTGAAGAGGTTTTCTGCTAAGATTCACTTACCTCTTCCGACACCTTGTTCAGTATTATCTGAACCACTTGTTCTTTGAATGACATTAAATTCATTTTCAACATCAAATACGAAAATAGTTGGTAGAGATGTTTCGCTCATTTATGTCCAGAGACCAATTTACTCCCTAGCGCTTATATGTTTCCCCAACCAAAAGCTGCCGAGCCTGGATATTTAGTCTCCTCGTTAGGCCGGTCCAAATGATGTAGTAGCCGATTATATGTTCACTGCGGGTAACCTCACAGGGAAGTTTAGATTCCGAGCTTGGGAAGCTCGTGGGCCAACTCGAATGAAAAGCCACCCAGCAAATCGGACAGCAAGGTGGAATAAAAATGTACATATTGTTGTCACTAGTATTAAATAAATGTTGTTGCTAAATGTGTTTTCTTTTTTCTCTCTTTCTCTTTTTCATACTACGAAACAACAGCAAACTGCACAGTGGGGAGCATCACATATTCACACGGACAAACATTTAAATTGGATTGCAAAACACAATGTGTCTGCGAGGTGAGATTTATACATCCAATCATGGGTGAATGAACCCTGAAATCCTGAAACTGAATTTCAGCACTGATGATCCATGTGTTATTCCTTTCCCATTAAGTTGTCTTTCCCAGACACAGATGACGCTAGTGTTCGCTTGCGTTCCAGGAAATCACAACGTCCTTTCTATTTTTCCTTTTTTAATAGTTCGCTTATTTCATCTCCATCTCCAACCAGAGACTAAACAAATTTTATGAGTTAACCATAGATATTCTATTATATTCCAGCCGGAGGACTCTTGTGGATAGTTAAAAATAATGTCTGTCTTCAAGGAATTGTTTGGTTGCTGTTGTATTTTATCTCATATTCTTTTTTCTTTGGTTTTTGTATTGGTTTGATGTCCTCTCAAGTCTGGAAAACCTTAGTCTTATCCTTTTGGCACTGGTATCCTTTTTGTGTTGTATTCTCGTCTTGCACCTTGTGGATGGTATTTGCTGATTTCTTCTCTGAATTGTTATTTCCTGTTTTGATTGTGTTATTTTGTTCCCTTTTTTAGAATGGACGTCATGCCTGCTCTTCACTGTGTCCTAAGGAACAGCTTCCAGCTCCGGAGGACACGATTTCATGTAGATCACCTCGTCTGGTCGAAGTGCCGGGCCATTGCTGCAAGATGTGGCTGTGCGAGAACCCAACAGCTGATGGTATGTATTCTGACCAGGACTTCATTTTCTAGTTCAGCTATATTTGTGGGGTTTAGTATTCATTCACTTTAAAAGTGAACCAAAACTTAGTACTGAGACAAGGATGCTGTGGTCCCTTGGGCTGTACCTAACAGTTGTCATTTCATAAACGTGCAACGGCTTGAAATGGGATGTGAAGAGAAGGAGTAAAGTCCCTCTTCCGATGTAATTTCAGTATTCAGTTCGTTGGCTGGGCTAAAAGATCTCCAGAGGATGTTTAAAATGTTTTTCTAGAATTCTTAGCTTTGATATTTCGAAGGATGGTCAGAGTTGAATAGGGATTTTAATTTTAGAAATGGGCACTTTAATTACATTAATGGCATCTGCAGCAAGACAAGAGGCCACTGCGAGGTTGATACTCTTTGAATTTATTTTAATATCCATAATAGCCGGCCACAACATGAATTTCCTGAACATGCATAAAATGAGTGAAAGAATAGGGACAAGGGACTTTTTTTATATAATAAAATATTCTCTTCGGGACACGAAAAACATAATTGTTTACGACGGAGTTGAACCAAGATTTTATTGAGACATTTATCACACACTTTGTGTCGATGTGAATTTAAAAAACAACAAACGGATTTGCACTTGTTGTGAATTATAAAACAGATATGAAATAATCATACCACTGAAACTGCACGTGCTTATGAATATATTTTGTCCACTGGTGTTTGTGTTCCATGTTATTATTTATTGTGGGTGTCATTGCATTTTCAATTTGACTGTAACAGTAACTGTAAGTTTATTGAGTCGTTTTTGTACTGTTGTTATAGTCCTCATATATAGAAAAAAAAGTTATATTAATTGTTAATACTAGGGGCTGTAATGTATGGCCCTGATGCCCAACTGTGTTTACTCTATCCAATTTGCCAACATGGCTCTTTTTTTAAAATATATTCATTAATTAATAATGTTTTTTCACAACCTTTGCTCCCGGGGTAGTTTTTTTTACGTGTTAAGTGTCTTACATCAACTATATTTATAATATATTTTTTACACTAACGTGCGGACAAAAGGGGATTTTGAAGTACCCTTAAACGTCAGAGCACAGTGCGAGCGGATGGAGAGGAACACCAATCGACATCCAAAAGTCCGCCTGTTCACTGTTCCAGTCCCCTTTTGGATGACATTCTCGGCAAGCTTAACAGCCTTAGTGAGGAGCTCACATTATCGCAATCCTCCACTCATAGCCACCTTATCTCGGCTGAACCTAACCCTTTACTGGAGCTGGTTCTCCATAAACTTGATTCGGTCGCTGATGAACTTTCGACTTTCCGCTCTGTACTTGCCCAACTCGAATCCGCGTTTGCCTCCATGCATTCAAAGAATACTAACCCCCGCCCATCCCCTCGTTGCATTTCATCTCTTTACGACGAACTCCAGAATGTAACCCCACCCCCGCCTCTTCCCACTACACCCACTCCTCCCCCATCCCCTACTTCAATCGACATCCCACCTGCCTCCACGACTCCCCAAACTGAGACTCCTTTAATAGTCCACTTTGGCACATCTTGGACTCCTGCTGAATGGCAAGCTCGACTTAACAAGCTGGAGCACTCAAATCTGCCAGTTACATCATACCTGTTAAAGGGCGCACCAAGAACTGCGAACCCAGTCTGGATTGCCGAATTCTTCCTGACGAAATTCAGCATCCCAGTAATAGAATGTTACCCGCTTCCCGGCAGTATGATGAAACCTAGTTTCCGCTTAGTCCTTCCCTCTAGATATGACTGGATTTTCCACCCGAATAACAATGCGCATTGTAGGATCGGCGGGATGTCGTTATCCCTAAACAATCCCAACAAACTGTCAATACCATTGCCGCCTTCACCTATACCCACTCGCGGATATAACAATAGTACTGTCCATCCAAAATCGACACGCGCTCTTCCTCCAAAATCCCCCAGAGTGCCCCACGTTGCAGGTACAACTCCTCCTAAAAATTCCCTGCCCAAGCCAAATACCATACTCACTCCGTTCCCCATTCCCAGAAGCACGCGCATTCGCGTCCACGACCCTACACAAAGTCGACCCACCAAACCCTCTCCCAAGCCTAGGTTCAAACGATCTTCCCTCCCTTTAACTCGCCGTGACCGCATTCCTTATTCCAAACCCACCCCCACACATTCCCGTCATGCCATCCTGCCCAACACCAACCAAACCACTCCCCCCGCGTCTCATCCTGCCCCCATCCCCAGCCCCTTTCCGCTCTTTGACCTTAAAACTGGCGCTAAATATACCAATTTCCACAGATCGGACACTCTCAATCCGTTAGGCCCCGCCCACGAAAACTCAGCCCATTTGTCCTCCGAACCGTGCATAACTTCGGATCTCTTACCCTCTCGCCCCTCTTCCCCATCTCGCCTCAGCCCCCCCCCCCCGCCACCATGTTTTTGATCCCCCTCTGCCGCCCCCCGTCAAGATTACCCAACAATCCCTTAAGACATCTGATTGCCGCTATGCCCTCTCAAAGCTTCGAAATAATCGGACCTACGACAACGTCCGCATTTATCTAGCTTATCTTCATGGTAAATCTGATGCAGTTTGCTATGAAGGCAAAACGAAAACGAGCGTTAAGATCTCCATTCAACAAGAAGGCCTCCCCACCGATTTCCCTAGCCTTCGTAACCTGTTCATAAAGTTCCACGAAAATTTTAATATTCCCCCTCTTAAAGTAACTAGAGACCTCTCGGCTCTCCGACAATACATTTGCTCGAAAATGGCATCCGGCTCACCACGCAGCGGACCCACTAATAATAAACTTTTTCGGCCCTAATCGGCTGCCCACCCCACTCTCCATGGGGTCTCCCAATTCTTGTCCCCTAACCATTTACTACCAGAATGTCAGAGGACTTCGCTCCAAAACACAGTCGATCTTACACAATACCCACTCCTTTCCCTTTGATATATACGCCCTGACCGAAACCAACCTCATCCCCAGTATCAACAGCCTAGAACTGTTCCCCCCCTCCCTAACAGTTTTTCAGGACGACGATGTCCATCATTCCTCGCCTGACACCCCGTGCCGAGGCGTGTTGCTCGCCGTGCAAAACGGACTAACATCTTCTCTTATCACCTTCTCCTCTTCACCCTACCTCGACTATGTCGCTATAAAAGTTGAACACCGCTCAAAGTCCTTGTATATCATTTGCTTCTACATCCCACCTTCGCAAGCTACCGAGGCATACGAACTCGCTATTGCTGCAATCGACTGCTTAACGGAACTGAGTTCTTCCCAAGACGACAAGTGTCTCTTAATAGACAACCTCACTGACTCTAGCCTTTACCAAGTCAGCAATATCCTAAATCATCTGGGCAGACAACTCGACCTAGTGTTCACGACAGACCCCTGCAACTCTTCAGTTACCCCTAGTCCCCACATCCTCTTAACCATTGACAACCACCACCCCCACTTCTCTTATCCGTATTCCGCGACCACCCAACCCACAGCACACCCACTCCCCTCCCCTACCAATATTCTTTCAATTTCCGAAAAGCCAATTTCCGGCGCATAAATGAGTACCTCAGCAATACCTTACCCCGCTTAAATGATATTAGTGTTGAGGTCGCTACAGCCTCACTCTACACAGTAATCTTCAACGCCATATCCCTATTTGTCCCTTTTTCCCGAAACAGGTTATTATTCTCATCGCCCCCTTGGTATAACCGCAGACTCCGCACACTCCGTAACAAGAGAAATAAGTTGTGGAACATTTTCTTAAATACGCGTTCTCCTCTGGACTATTCCAACTATCTCGGTTACTTTTACCAATTCACCGAGCTTTATAGCTCCCTTTACCACAATCACCTTGCCAAAGCCCAACTGAATCTGATCAATGACCCCAAATCCTTCTACCACTTTATCAACTATAAACGGAAATCAGATGCCTATCCCAACTCTCTTTTCTACGACTCAACTACTTCATCTGACTCCCAAACCATAGCCAATCTTTTCGCGTCCTTCTTCAAACTATCCTTCACGGACGACTCGTTCGAGCCTAACCCCTCCTACTTTACTGGCATGTTTCAATTCTCCCTTGGCCCGCTCATCCCTCTGCACATACAACAACACCAAGTTAAAGAAAAACTTGAACAACTTAAAGACGATTTCAGTCCCGGCCCAGACGGACTCCCTGCTATCTTCTTAAAAAAATGCTCCTCTTCTCTCTCTCTCCCGCTCGCGTCAATCTTCAATCTATCCCTTGCACAAGGTCTATTTCCCGACTTTTGGAAATCCTCCTACATAACCCCCATACATAAAAAGGGGCCTAAAATCGATATATCCAATTATCGTCCCATTGCTAAGCTTTCGCACATTCCTAAACTGTTCGAAGGCCTTCTATACGAAGCGTTACGTTTTCGCTGCACCCCCATCATCTCTCCTAACCAGCACGGCTTCCTTTCCGGCAGGTCCACTACTACCAACCTTGTAGAATTCACATCTCACACACTCCTTGCCCTAGAGAACGGCGATGAGGTTGATGTAGCCACTACCGACTTTAGCAAGGCCTTCGACAAGATTTCCCATAACCACATTCTCTTTAAATTATCTTCCCTTGGTTTTGAACCGCTGTTGATTAAGTGGATCTCATCCGACCTTAACTCTCGAACCTGTCGGGTGCGATTTAGATCCACCCTCTCCGATCCTTTCTCTCCAACCTCAGGTGTCCCCCAGGGAAGACATCTCGGCCCCCTACTATTTATCCTTACCATAAACGACATAGGTTCGAGCATCAATCACTCCCTCATCTCGCTTTACGCGGATGAAACCAAAATCTTCAAGACAATCCGCTCTCCCCTTGACTCCTCACTTCTCCAATCGGATCTTGACAGCTTTTCGACATGGTGCCAAAATAACTGCCTAGATTTGAATATCGCCAAATGTCACACAATCACCTTCTCTCGGAAACGCTCCCCCTCCCAGCCACGTTCCTATCTCTTGCTAGGCCAACCGATAACATCGGTTGAATCAATCTGCGACCTGGGCGTCCTACGTGACAAGGAACTTAGATTTACCGCACATATCGATAACACAATCCTAAAAGCCAACGCCGCCCTTGGCTTTGTAAAACGCTGGTCGAAGGAATTCCTAAACCCCTACGTCACCCGATCCCTCTACACAACCTTTGTCCGGTCACTACTCGAATATGCCAGTCAGGTCTGGTCCCCGTATCAACAGTCTCACATTCGTAGGATCGAGGACGTTCAACGTCGTTTTTTGCGCTTCGCCCTCCGTGGACTGAACTGGGAAAACCCACTCATTCTCCCACCATACACAGACCGGCTCCTTCTAATCAATCTTAACACGCTTGAAGAGCGCAGAATCCATGCTGACATCATCTTTATCCATCGCCTTCTGTCAGGTTCAATCAATTGCCCATGCTTGCTCTCCTCTTTATCATTTTATACAAACCCCCGTAATGTGCGGAACCCTCGTCTGTTTTACGTGCCCACTCATCACACGTCTTACGGCGTTAACGAGCCCATCTCGCGTATGCTACAACATGCCAACTCTTTCCCCACCTCCTTTGATTTCAACCTCTCCACTCCTGCCCTCAAACGACGTCTCAGAATAAACCCGTCCTAACCCCACCCACCTCAATTTCAAATCTCTCCCCCAGCTCTCCAGCACCGCCCCTTACCACTGTGTAGACGTACCCCTCACTGTCACACCTAAAGCCCTCTTCTCCTTCCGTGTTTTTTTCTTTCTTTTTTCTTCTTTTGTTTTTTTTTTTTATTGGATATATATATATTTTTTTGTTTATTTACTTTTTTTTTTTTACTACTCGTACTACTTTAGTTTTTAAGTTAGTCTGTAAGTTGTTATATTATATTAGCTTAAGTTGCTTGGATTAAGCCTAAAATAAAATAAAATAACGCCACCGCTTACCTTTCATTCGATTACCACGAAAATCTTTTCCTAGAGCAGCCAGAGCACCTAAAAACCTAAAAACAATATTTTATGGTGGTTCCGTTCGAACGCCATTTCTAAATTTCCTAATAATTACGTAAAAACCTTATTACTAATTACGTAAGGTACCTAAATTTGTAATTTTCGCGAACGCAATCGCATTAGCACCAAACAAACATTTTCCCCAAGGGCATGATCGCAGGAAACACATCATGTTCCTGAAGAGTAATTCGGTTGCAACACCAAACAACCAACATAAACTCGAACCATTTCGGTGCTCATATCTCCTTACGAATCCCGCCGCACACATGCAGGGGATATGTAGGTAACGAAGTCGTGGTGTCTGCGTCCGTCACAGGTTTGTACTTCGTCCCCACAACTTTTCATTAACACTCCGATTGTTCCACCGCAGGAACAAGGAGAACGATTCACCAGGAGAAAACGGAAGGAAGTAAAACACATTAAAAACACCCAGGAACTGCAGCCGGAAAGAAAACACTATTGTATGTTGTTCCCAATTAGTTCTTTAATTTTATTGGTCAGCCGCAAAGTAAACACAAATTGAATAGATGTATATCCTCAGTATCTAGTTCCAGAAGAAAAAAGAAATGGTTCGTGATATGCGCGTTACACTTTAATTGTTAATTGGATATATGCACTATTCAAAATCTTCGTTGACGATCTACACTCCGGGGTGAAAACTCGCGATTCTTACAACTCGATGCACTCGACTCTGGTGTGTATTATCTTCACGTCTCCGCAGCGGGCGAAGAGCGGCAGTGACGCGTGACCGTTCTGGTCCGCGGATGTAAAAGGACTCAACAATATGCAATCGTTGTCCAGAGGAAATTTGGGTGCATTCACTTTTACGGTGGTGATAACCGGATCTCATAGAGGAGATCGTCATTGTACACATGTATGTGTGAACGAAGATCACTTGGTTTTTTTTTTCTTACACAAAGCCATGGGAATGAACCTGAAACAAAGAAAGGAAAAAGGGATCGGGGCGTTCTTTGTTTATGTGAGAGATTACTAGGAAACGAATCCGTGCCTATCGGGTAAACATCCCATGTTCCCTTTCATGATAGCTTGCGCAGCTGCAAACACGTCATTTAACATTTCCTGTTATGGAATTCGAATATACACGGTTCGCATGCTCATCGACACACAGCATGAGCGTGCGAAGTAACCACATTTGTGTGTGCGCACACCCTTGCTGGGACCAATATGTGGAGGATCTTCCCCATTATTAAGCATTAATCAATCTCAATATAGATTCCGTGGAGGCGAGTCGTGCCCTGCACGTTAAACGTAAAATGAATACGAGTGGATTGTAAACTATTAATGTGTGCGCACGCGTGTGTAAAAGCGAAGAGTCTTGGGATTAGTAAATGCCTAAATTTAATACTACAGAACGGTGCCTGAGTGAATACCCATCTTGTGCGCTGTGCTTATTAAATTTATCAACTAATTTTATATCACCTAGTGATTGATTTTATAATTCATCAACTAATTGTACATCACCTAGTGTTTAACTTTTTAATTTATCAACTAATTATACACCACCTAGTGGTTGACTTTATAATTTATCAACTAAGTGTACATCACCTAGTGTTTAACTTTATATCACTACAATAGCTCTCGATGCAACCTTTTAGTTATCAAGAAATGAAATTGTACTTTATTTAATGATCCTTTATGTTATTAAAATAAATTCGTGTCACAAGTGAGTCTAGTTTTTTATGTCCGAACTAAGAACCATTGACACTAGGTGCGTGCCTGCAGTTACATAAGGGTGTCGTTCCGCCTCAATATCGTGTTGGGAATATTGGTGAACCTGCGTCCCTGCGGCACATTACCAAAAGACAGACGTCCACCACGCGAGAGACCAGTGACAACAATTGGTCCACCACACTATTATCAGCAAACGAGTGAATTGGGTTGTGAGTAATTGACAAGAGACCATTTATAAAGATGAGGAAGAGAGTGGGTGAGAGTACCGAACCCTGGGGAACACCTGCACTAATTTGATGGGAGACAGATTTGACACCATCAAGAACCACTTGGATTGAACGAACAGAAAGATAGTCTCTTATCCATTGGATCAATGAATTGTCCACTCCATATGAATGGAATTTTGACAAAAGGGCTGGATGTCAAACTCTGTCGAAGGCTTTTGAAATATCCAATGCGACCACCTTGCTTTCACCGAGGTAGTGGATGCAATGGCTCCACTTTTCGGTAAGGTACGCCATCAGGTCTCTTGTGGACCTGTTGCTACGAAAGCCATATTGGCGGTCATTGAGGAGGTCATTTGATTCGAAACTTGACGGTTGATAAGTGATTATATTACCTTGGAGAGAATAGAAGTTAGCGCTATGGGTCGATAAGAAGAGAGGGACGATTTGTCGCCCTTTTCGGGAATTAGCTGAATTTTTGCTGACTTCCATCTACAATATTTGGGAAACGGTTAGTAGAATAAGTGAAATGGAAGGGTTTTCGCAGTGATTTAGCGAGTGAAGAGGAGCATCTCCACAAGAGAATTGGGGGAATGCCATCCGGACCAGGGGATTTGTTTGGGGTTAGCTCCTTGAGTGCCCGGGCAACGGTACGCGTTCGGAAGTGAATCTGGCTCATGGTGTGCTGCTTATGCTCAAGTTAAGGGACACTGATGTGGCACCAGGCAGCGTTGAGTTGGCTGTAAAATACGCAAGAAGTATTAATCACCCTATCGGAAGATGTTGTAATTTTTGTAAATGGGGTCGTACGTCAATCAATGTGCCATTTGTGACCTAGAAAAATTGTAAAGGTCCATATAAAGATTTCCATCATTAAAATATTTTTATTTTATTTAGTAAACAAAAAAATTAAAAACCAAATTGGATGATTAATTTTGCGCCACCCAGATTCGCTTTCTCTATTGTACTGGTGACTGGTCTATCATCGACTATTAGTGAAGGAATGGATGTTTTTCACGAATGCCCACACGTTTCTATTACCTGTGGCAAATTCTAGTATTGTCCTGGATACGACTTACACTCGAGATTTCGTTTTAAGGAGGAAGGCGGATGGACTTTGGGTGCTTTCCGATCAGATTTGATTTGATTTGACAAATTTAATTTGGGAGGAAGCATTGGAATCCAATAACTTGGACATCATTTGGATGAAAATTGCACTGAAGACTTCTGTAAAATTTCTTTGCTGTGTTTATCACTCCCCGTATGACGATCGACCAGCGATACATTCCTAATATCTTCTCGTACCATTGACTGAATACAAATGAACCACTCAGCTTCTGAGATTGTCGTTTTTGGCGACTTTAACATGCACAGCTCCACCTGATTAATACATTGTAACATTAATGACCGCAATTTGATTCAAGTCGTGGAGGAACTTACACTAGTGCCGAATGACCGAAGTGACTCTACAAAACCCTAGATCTATATTTGTCATCCGAGCAAGCATTTATATTATTTATGAGAAAGTCAGATCATTGTTTGATATCGGTATATCCGCAATGGTTTACATCTCAAAGATATAATCAACCTAAGTGTCTTCGCAAAGTAACGAAGTACAGGTCATCTTTTCCGTGGTCAGAGGTCTGCTTTGGAAACTTCGATGTTAGCGCTTGGGTGGAGCTGGTCATGGAAATGATTCTTCTCGGCTTCACATTCCACGATCGATCTAACGAAATTCATCCGATAAACCTTGGCTTGATAGAAAGTGCGAATAGATTCCGGCGGCAAAAAATAGAGCCCAACTTCTTCTTCTCTACAAATCTTAAATTAGACTCGCGCTCGAATATTGTTCACTTATTGCGCGTCTCGCTATGCTTTCTCAGCAGTGAGGGAAGATCGATTAGGCCGAGAGCTAAAAACAAAAGACGTTTTTCATTTTTGTGTGTTATGTTTTTTTTATTAATTATATAATATTTATTCTTAAGCAAAAGGCCCACTGTACTTTTGAGAGTCTGCGACCTTTTCTTTTGATTTCTTTTTATATTAACCGGCACCTTCCCTATTGTAGTCTCAAATTAACTCTGCCCAATTCCCCGCACAACCACTCCCTTTTTACCCGAATTATCGAAGAAGAGTCGGAAACGATGCATTATATTCCTCACCACTTAGCATGACCTCAATTGCAAGTCATTTACCCTGCCACAGTTTCGCTCAGCCGGCTTTGACCCATATTGAGTGCAATTGCCCGAAACGAGTCATTCGCTTTGTTTAATTGCTATTTCCACCTAAGCGATCCATTTGATCTACAGTGGTCTTGGTTCAAGCATTTGTTTCGTCACTTCGAATCACCGATGGCATTTCGGTATTACCCATATGCCTGTCTTTCGTGAGCATAAGCTTTTTTATGGAAATTATCACTTCGTGTACGGTATTTGTCATTATCCGTTGCATCTTTGCAGGCGTTGCATTTTTACAAGTGTCAGAAATTGCCAGGGAATCTCCCATGCCAGGTGTGCGGCTTGCTTTTGGATATGAATAACGATGTATGATACGATGCAAAAAATGTACTCGTAATTGGATATTGCATAGCATCGAGTGGGAAATGACTGCGTATCACAGATGGGGAATTAACGAGGAACAGATTAAGAGCGCATCGTGTGCGATATGATTGTCATGTGAAGTAGGATTTATGTAGTGGGATACTACACCTTGACCTAGTTGATAGCATACTGGGAGTCTGATCGAAAACTCAGCGTTAACATCGGGAAGGTTATCGACGTCGCTATCATATTAGGGGTGTAGGATTATATTCATGTAAAGTTATGTTGGATTATTTGTTCTTAGTTAGAATTATTTAATTGTAAGTATTACTTGACGAATCGGGTGGCGCGGTCCACTCTTGTTGTAG
This sequence comes from Microdon myrmicae, assembly GCA_963931805.1. Lineage (NCBI taxonomy): Eukaryota > Metazoa > Arthropoda > Insecta > Diptera > Syrphidae > Microdon > Microdon myrmicae. The sequence continues at coordinate 142,707,991 of OZ007498.1, read as the reverse complement.
GCTATAGAGGATTGTTTTCACAGGCGAAAGCTGTTCTGTCAAATCGCGCTTAGGCGGTTGGTAACAGAGAGGAAGGTTTAACCACAAATCCAACTTGAATTAAAAGTCACTCGTCGTTCTTAGGTGTGAGTCTATGTTTTTTAATTTAATTTTAATGTTTTTGTTTTATTTTAAATGACACTGTGGCGGTTCCGCCAAACCCCACGGTTCACTTACATAAAAAAAAAAACCCATAACTCCCATCCAGCCGCGAATGTTACACAAATCAACGAGATATTCCCGCTCCTTTATAACGGCCTTACAAAGAAAACCAATACAGCCTCGGGATATATATATTTCTACCGCTAACTCTAAAATTAATATTATTATTGACTATTTACAACAATTTACAATCTCAATCGTGGTTTTCTCAATATTAATTCTATTGAAGTTTGACATATTTGATGTGCGCTTATGTCCGTATTTTTAAGATAGTTTGGTAGTCGTTTGTCCTTGTTTATTTTATCTTAATTTATATAGATATATATTTTTTATATTGGCTCCATGCTGGCAAGAGGTATGGAGTGGCGAGTTTTGGACACCTACACCCATAGTGACCACCAAGCCGTGATGTAGGAAATATTACCGCGCAGGGGATTCATTAGTGGTAAATTGGCGAAAAAAGCCCAGAAAAATGGATGGAAAGAATAGAACCTCGATGCAGAACTGCTCCATCATATACTCGAAAACAAAATCGCACAGTTTGACGCAGAGGCCGGTGCAAACAGGCAGGCTGGAAAAGTCATGAAGTCGTTAACTACCGCATGTGATGCTTTAAACCCAGTGTATTGGTAAAACTCAGAAATTGCCCATGTGCGATCGGAGTGCGACAGGTTAAGACGCTTAAAACAAAGAGCAAAAAACCTTAACACCTACCCACAGTTGCATGCGGAACTCGCCAACAAACGGAAAGAGTTAAGGAATGTAATCCGCAAAAGTAAGTATGACCCGTTCTGCTCACTTGATGTGAAAAGGAAACATGGCGAGCTGAATTACCACTTGACTCAGCTAATATCAGGACATGGATGCTTTCGGCAATACTTGCTCAAGTATAAATACATGAATCGCCCATACTGCATGTATTGCAAAGGCCAATTGAAAATGCGGAACACCTACTCACAGAGTGCGTGAGATTCGAGACCGAACGAATGACTTATATGGGACGGACAGTTACTCCGGGAGGAGTAATAGAATACATGCTGAGTTCAAAACAGGCATGGTGCGCAACAAATGATGTTCTATATGACATGATGTAGCAGTTGCGACGCGGCGAGCTGAGTAACAGGTAAACTCCGTCGCACTTCGCGATGGAATATCTAAAAGAAAGTTCCTCGGGGATAAACGGGAAAATGTGCCTGGCGGGAGGTGGTTTTAGTCGGTAGAATTCCCGCATGGTTTGGTCCAGAGGTATCTTTTGAAGATTTCCACCTTCCTACTGAAACCAAAAAAAAAAAAACACACACACACACAAACACATACATAAGCGGGCGCGCACACAAACACGGACTTTCGCCGCATACATCACCCGACAAGCGGATCATGGCCAGATCGCCACGGGACCAACTACGACCCCTGCGATGAGGAAACGAACGATGTAGAAACAACAACTTTATTGCAGTTGAACGCAATATAAGGGTTTTTTCTTGGAGAACAAATAAAAAACTGAAACAAACATGAGTCGTACACATGACAGGAAAAAAGGTACCCAAATAAGAATGAAAGTATTTAGCCACGTTGATGCCAGGAAAGAAGATTCATGGGCGCACAAGCGATCCGCATGAAATTCGACTAACTGGCCTCCTATGGCCGTACATTAAACTACTTTCAATTTTCGAAATGAAATCCTTGATTCCAGTTAATTAATACAGGTTTCAATGAAGGCGTGCTTAGCGCTGTATTTTATTCCTAGACCTTTCCTTCGTACTTTTGCCATTTGTTCCTGTTTAATTGGACTGTTGCTTTTCATATTATAATCCTCGCGGCAACTATGTAAGACAAACATCTATTCGTAAAATGAATTAACGTATAATACACATGTTCGTAGTCAGTCGTTTTTACTACGTTAATTTAATGTGGAAATTATATATTAGCTTCATATTTGATGAATCTCCTCGAAATTCGGAGTGCAAATTGCATTTTGTCGCTTGGAGAATTGTTTTCTTAAACTCAAGGCAGAGCAGAGCTTTTCTGCCACTATTTTATATAATAGGAGGATATATCTATTCCTATTATATAAAATAGTTTTCTCCGGGCGACAAATTACTTTATACGCATGTTTTGATGAACAGAAAAAACAAAAAACTGAAATTAGAAAGGAACTTTTAAAAAAACTTTAAAATAGAGAGAAAGATTAAAGAAACTTTGAAACAAACATTACCACAACAGTTGAAACTTCAAAAAGTTACAAGAAACTAACAAGGTATTAAAAAGAATCTTTAAAATAGACTAAATGCCTATTGAACCAGATGTATTATGTAATGAATTGTATTTATTTGATATAATTATAGAAGAAACCGACGCGGTGAAATCTTATCTGCACGAAAATTAGCAAAAAAAAAAAAACCAAAAATTCATTTATCTGTTATTGATAGATTGCCTGGAGATATTGTAAAATATATTTTGATTGATTCGATAGAAACTTGTGGGGGGCGAAGTCTTGGCACCGACATGGGCGCAGAGTTTTACCTCGTCCCCACAAATCACTGACACAGTTCCGCCGCTGATCGTTCTCCAAGAGCAAGTAACACAAACGAAAGGAAACGCACTGGTTTTGTTTATTGTAAAAATGGTATTTTATTTACTTAATTGTGATCATGTTTCGTTTTTAATTAATGCGGTTTATAAAACTAATTAACGTTAAGTGTACACTTGAACTTTGGGATTCTAACTACTACACTGAATTTTTTTGCTTTCTTATTTATATGTTTTTTTTATTAGCTTATAAAAAAAGGGAATGGAATAGTGCAGATCGACGCACACATTTCGAAAACGAATGAACTTTTGCACGCTTACTCGACTCGCGGTGGATTTTCCCGTCCCCGTGCGGACCGGGGGGGCTCCTTGATAGTATAGTGGTTAGTATACCCGCCTGTCACGCAGGAGACCGGGGTTCGATTCCCCGTCGGGGCCTCTGGCGCAAGACTAATGACCTTGCCCGGAAAAAACAAATCATTATGGAAAAATTTAACAAGCCTCAGGACTTGCTAAATAAGGCCAAGACCGGTTCCCGGTTGTAGTGCCGATGATGATGCTGTGCGGGCCGGGGAGCGGGAGCAAAACGACCGGCTCCGTCGGTGGATGGTAAAAGACTCGGCAATAAACGGGTCGTGCAGAGCCGACTCGCCAATGGGGTGAGTTTGTGGTGTGGTGGTAGATATCCTCTCCACTAAGGATATATTTTACTTACCACAAGAGAGACGTAAAGTTTCTCTCTGTGGAACAGAAAACCAGATCTTGTAATAAAGATCATGGTGGTACACATGTATGTGTGTACATTGGTTCATTCATGGGACAAAGCCATGAGAACGAATCTGAAACAAAGAAAGGGCACAATGTGCATCCATGAGATGTGAGTTCGGTTAAGCAAACAAGCCGAATCTCTTGGATGCTAATTGGGTTTGTGTTTGCTTATGTGAGAAGGTCAATGGCAAACGGATCCAGGAATATGTAGAACAAAGGGGGAACGACGTAAGGCATCGTTCGGTAATGAGGGTCAGATGAGTAAATAGCAGCCACTCATTAGATGCTAAAAGGGATTGCGATAATTTATACAATAGAGATCGTATATCGTCTCTCTGCCGACTGGGAGAATCGGATTCTTTTGATTGCATATGTTTATACCATTGAATCCAACCCGGCAGCTAAGCGCGTCGTTGGTGATTGTTTGAAGATTCAAACAAAGAAGTATTTCCGAGAGAAGTGCTTGCAGCTGAATCAATAGTTGCAAGTCTTCGGAAAGTAATTTAGATGGATACACAATGTCGGTTGTGTATACCATCTGTGTCAATTATCTATGGTATCTATGGCGACGCCAGGATCGAACTATAGTGTGAATATCTACACTAATTGGAAATTCGGTTTTTGGTCGCTTATGCAGAGATGCATTGATACATGTATGAATGCCCTTTTAGGAAAAATTCTTTGCATGCATTTCCAGGCAATGCATTGAAAATATTAACTATCCCTGGGAAGGAAATGTTTTTGGTGCGGGGAGGTTGCGGTGCAGGTGTGGGAAGGTTGGAATTTGCCTGGCAACCGAAGGTATCGAATAAGTTTTGTTTTATGCTCCTGTATAATGGAAAGAATTCTTGTAGGGAATTTGTATGCGAAGAAATGCATGAAAGGTAAGGATTCGTTTACTTTTAGGTTATATAAATTTGATCTATTTGATGCGTGAAGCATTTAAGGTGCTAATGCGATTTCATTAGCGAAACTTATAAGGTTGGGCCGAAGTTATGGGGGTTCTTCAGGTAAGTAACTGTGGGGTTTGACGGAACCGCCACAAACTCTTGGTACGGATGAAACCTTACATCAAGATATGACTTTACAATATCTATCAGAATATTTATCATCTTTGACTTCCTATTACTATCAGCGCAGATGCAGTTAAGATTATTTTATTGTTTAGATGTATTGTAATGTTGAGAAACCTATATTTATTGGGTGGGCTAAGCAATGGAAGGATGTTAATAGTGTTAGAAATGCAAACGAATATATTGACAACTGAAATACTGACTAGAGATCAGAAAGGATAAATGGTCAATAAACTTAGAATAACTTTAGACATCAAAGGAGACCTAAATATGTCATTCGCATTGAAAAGACTACGGTTTCTCGTACAATAGGCATCCGGCCTGACAACAATAAATCAAAATGCCAACGTTTTGATAAAGTTGGTTTCTTCGTTAACACGAAAAATATCGTATCTACGCACGGGCAATTGTGTGTCGCGTTATCTAGTTGCAAAAGTGAAATTGGGATACAGTTTCAGTAATCTTTAAGAAAGAGAGAAAAGTTAGAATGGTGTCGTGCGTTTTTTGTCAAAACCAATGATATCGGGAAGTATCGTACTGCCAAATTTTGCACGCGTGCAGTTTTCATGGGATAAACACGAATAGAATCTGATAGATTCGAGTTATTGAGTGGCCTGGCAAGTCGGCTCTCTAAAACCTCAATTTTGGTGCCCTTAGCAGATATTGATCTGCAAATCCTGCAGTCATTGTTAAAAAGTTTTAGATCGGCTTCATTAAAATTATCAGAGATAAATTCGTATCCATGAGGTGATTCATCAGAAGAGGTGCCGCAAATAAAAACCATCGCATCTGGACGATTTGCAAATCTGTTACCAACTTTTTAACAAACTGATAAACATTTTATTGAATTTCAATATTTGTTTTTGTTGATTGTGCGGAAATGAAGTTTTGACTAGATGTCTCTGCTTTGTTGTTTTATTTGTTGGCTCCCAGAAATATGAAGCCCGGATGTATAAGTGAAACAAGTAAACGTGCGGGTCTCTATGTGTTTACCTTACCAACTACTCAGATGATAAGTAAATTATTGGGAGAGTTTTGGAAATACAAGTATTAAAAAAGTGCCACTTTTTGTTTGCACGTAGTTTTTGGAGATGTTCTCCTATTGGTCATGCCACCTAGGTAAATTATGTCCTTGTAGTAGTGTCTTCCACTGGAATGGTTGCAGCCCGTATGTTTATTAGATTCAATCCTAGAATCAATACGCACAGCATCCGAGGACACATGAGTATGTATCTCTATGTGTCTAGCATATGTCAGCTATAAAAGAAACACCCCGATAGGTGACGTGTCTCATCAATATTTAATCCTACTATGTAGAGAGACAGGACAGAATTGAGTTTTGGTTTTTTTTTTTTTTTGATTTGGTATTATCTCTACTCCACAGTCACAGCCACATGTCACAACACATCAACTAGCCCATGGACACCATGCTCAGAATCTTGTGGCATCGGAATATCAACTAGAGTGACCAGCACCGCAACAGGATGCCATAAGTTGAGCAATGTACGACTTTGTGAGAACCGTAAATGTGATGACAATAAATTTAGTAATTTAGTCGATATCAACTTTATACCGAGAGCCGAGCACAGGATAAGGGTAAGTTATCTGCAACACTTACAATTTCTACTGCAGTGTCCTTGAATTTCATCATCAAAGGGCACACATTTCTTCACTATGTTTGTTTTACTTTCCTTTTATGTCAATAAAAATGCAAATTGAATTCAATTTCCAATCTTTCTTTGGTTTTATGTATGGATATATCTGTATGCGTGTGTGCTTTTGTTTATTCCTTCCTAGAAAGGACACGAGTGCCGGAGTTTGCAGAGATTGGGCCCAGCCAGAATCCGGTTGGGACCGTGTGTGTCGAGAAAATTATATCGCCCCAAGACATGCGGACGATGTCATCATTCAAGCAAATGCTGTGTGCCTTCTGTGTCAACTACAATACAAGTGAGTATCATCATTTGCTAAGCAAAATATAAAAGTCCTTCTGTCGGTATAAATAAATAAATGTTGCACGTTATATGAAAAGAGCAAAGAGCCAGAGATATTCTAGGATATTCGAAACGAATGATTGATTGAATTGATTTTTATTACATTGGCCGTTACTTGTTGTTATTTTGTAGGTGGAGATTTTATGTCCACTCAAAACGGGAGATCCCTTCAGCTACACTGAGAGCGGACAGGACCTGTGGGACAGTGAATCACTGGAGCCAATAGATCAGGAATTGCTACAATCTCGGCAAATTAAAATCGAAAACAAATACATCGCAGTCCAGTGGGTCCTTAAATGTGAATGCAGGAAAAATGTGAGTATCTGCAGAATTCTTCACTATTTCGCAATTTCATTATATTTCACTTTACTTCTGACGCTGTCCTTTCCATTGTAATTGCCTTCAGAATTGGACTTGACTGTTTGCTCCTGCTGTTTGCTTTCTCTTATTTTTCTTAGGTGATGCTTTCTTCCTACGCATCTCATGGTGTCCACACAATGTGGCACAATCTTTTAATTTGCAAAGACAGAAGTAGTCCCTGAGTACATTCTGATATCCTGTTGGGGAGACTAAATTTTGCGACAGGACTGCAGTCTAGTTCGTGGGCGGATTGACCGCAAACAACTAATAAATATTAATTTCGAACTAATTAGATTTTATGATGATTTTGTGCACGATGTGCATTTGGTAATTGCTCGCCAAAGGATGCAGGACAAATATTTTGTTTGTTTTTGCAGTTGTTCGTTTTGTGAGGATTTACTTTTCTTCTAGGTGGTTGCTTGCGGTTGTGCTTCTCCAAGTTGGAAAAGGAAATTTTGCAGAAATTCTTGTCGAAAAAGGAATAGGATATCGTGGTTGATACCACGAGGATATTTTACCGCTTTGTGGAAGCAATTCCGGTAGAAAATTGTTCTATCCTTGAAATAGAGACGCGAGCAAATGAAAGGTAATTCACTGGTGATGACTCGGTTTGGGGTATCTTTTACTTTTGTTGCCAACCGCATCCTACGGCTGCAGGAGGTGATATTGAAACAGCGGAAACTGTGTTTGAATGTCTATGTATAGTTGTCTGCTACGCAAAGGACTTTCGTTTGAACGATCTAATGGGAAACCTTTGCCGGAAATCGCTGATGAAGTCTTTGTCGGAGTTATATCCGTTCATTGGCTTGGATAATGGCTTGTTATGAAAGAATATTTCGAATGCGGTAAGTTTGCACGTGATGGTGATGAATTTCATGGGTATACGTTGGCAAACTTCTTTTAAACGCGATTAGTTCTTGAGGAAGGTTGTAGAATATGAATGGTGCCCGATGTAATAAATGGAATTGCTGTTTGAACAGCTTAAGTGATAGTAATAGATTCGGCTACGGTTGGTTTGATTTGAATTTGTTTGATGCTCCTTAAATGGATGAATAAAAAAAAGGATCTTCAATTTGCGTGACTTGCAATAGTTAATGGTGCTTTCCTTGTAAATCCAAATGTTTAATGAACCATGGCATAGCACATACTTTAACTTCATACTACTTTAAGGGTTCGAAAGATGTAAACAACAATCTAAACTGATTTTCAAAGACTCGTTATAAATAGGGTTTAAGTGAATCGAACCAATTGATTTAACTCAAAGAAAGTGAGTCTAAAACGCTCTAAAGATCTCCTAATTAGTAGTAGACTAGGCAATAATTGACGATTGGGTTGGTAATAAGGTAGTGTCGTGGATTTGACTGCGCACACCAAGGTTCAACTCACCACCTTTAATGTTATGGCAGTTTAGTGTCATGAGTTTTAGAATGGTTTCTAATGCCCGTCCGGTGAAATACCACCATCTTATGTTAAGCTGTAGGCTTCGTGAACTAATTGGGAGAAATCCTTGAACATCTTTTGAAGTTTGGCTGTTGGAGAGTAATATAGGTTAGCCTTTTCTGAGACATGTAAAATATAAAAAGAAACGAAATTTGGTTATAACATTTAAAATCTTTATTTATATTTTCAAATTATTAATTGATCTCTCCTTAAACTCGCTTATAGGCCACTAATTCATTGCAGCCATCGGCCGTATGGCCGAAAACACACACATGTTTGATTTCCACACAGCAGTTCCAAAAAGGAACATCGCTAACGTTACACGCAACGCCTACCCTCCCCTAATACTCACCCTTTTGAGATCTATACACTTTTGCATGCGTTTGAACCAATTGTCGAAGCACTTTTGCCACTCTGATTGAGGAATCTCCAACACATGCATTCTGAACGCAGCAACCGCTTCTTCAGGTGTCGAAAAACGTTGACCTCTCAGTTTGTTTTTTACGTACGGGAATAAAAAGAAATCGGCGGATGACCCATCAAATCGATGTTTTGGGTGCTCAAAAATGCAGTTGTCGCAGCCGATGTGTGAGAGCTCGCATTGTCGTGGTGAAAAGTGATCCGTCTTCGGCGGTTGGTTTTCCTGATTTCTTGGAAGACTATGGGGTTGTCGTATTGCACCGAGCACGGGCGCGGATTCAGATAACTCCCACTGTCTGTTCCCGGAAACTGTTCGCCAACGATGAACGGAATAAATAAAACGATAGAATTGTGGCTTGGAACTTTTAAAAGCACTGATATTTATTATTACTGGAACAATGATCTGAATTTGTGTTTTTTTACATTTAAAGGTACGAACATCGATTACTGGAACAACTGTTTTTTTACATTTAATGGTACTAATATCGATTACAGGAATAACTGTTTTTTTTTACATTTAATGGTACTAACGTCGATTACAGGAACACTGCTTTAATTCCGAGTTTTCACATTAAGAAGCACACGCTAATTACCGGAACAAATGCTTTAATTTCTGTGTTTACACATCTAAAGTTCTAACGTTGATTACAGGAGCAAACGGTTTAAATTACTCGACACATTACAAGGCTCGCGCGCACTCTCCGGGTGTTGATATCTGACTGGGTATTTAATGCCCACAAAAGAAAAGGGACACCCAAAGAAAACCGTAAAAGGGGAGGAGCTACACGATTAACTCGAGGTAGTTAATCGTGATTGGACCGGGGAATAGGCATACATTATGCGTGTGTGTGTATGCCTCGCATACGATCGTCCGGCGACCGAGGATGGATGCCAGCATCGCAACTGCATCTTCCACGAATGCAAACAATGAATATCTGGGGTGAAAACGACACGAACCGAAGATCTGGTCATCCTATGGGAGGCCATAAATCTTTATTTAGGTTGATGGTGTGAATTTCCTTTGGTCCGCCGACGGGTGGCGGCTGTTAAGGGAATTGTATATTCAAAACACTCTGTGGTGCAAATGCGATGTTTAGATATTGCAACGAATATAGGGTGCAGCCATTGCCAGATGTTAAAAGTAAACACTTGCTGGCTGCATCCAATTCGTTGCTTGTTTGCGGTCCCTGATCGGTGGGGACCGATAATAGGAAACCAGCTATTGCTGGTAATTAGGGAAATGTTTGGTTTGCCTCAGCCGAAACCTTGTCGGCGGTGGCAAACCAATGGGACCTAATAGCCGCATGCTAGGGGTGCCATGGGCAAACAAGAAAACGAGTAATCAAAGAACTCTTTGTTGATGTTGTTTCCATAGCATAAGGCTATGGAAACGAGATGCCCTGGGTAGAATGCATGCCTAAGGATGAGATTTCAAATGCCACGGCTATGTGATAATCTTTGCAGTGGACTTAATGTTTTTCAGATATCAATGCCTGCCCGAGGATAAATTTTCGATGCTACGGCTAAGTGATAAGCTTTGCCGTGGACTTAATGTTTTTCAGAGATGGTGATGGAGAAAAAGGGGTTTGGAAGGAAAACCCCCACAGGATAGGTAAGCTGCCTAACGGATATTCATAACAGTTATCCGATTGGGTAACTGTATTAATTCCAGCGATTTGGCTGGGGGTAAATGCCGTAGCAAGGTTACGCAACCTTGCTGAAGTTCGACTTAGAGGTGAGTCGGTTCGCCTGGAATAGTGGGGATCGAATGATGTATGGCTCTTCGGGCCCTGAAAAGCCCCACTTCACTCCCTCCCCAGTGACGTAGTCACGAAACAGGTAAGGCAGGTTAGGAGGGGGTTAGTTGGCTATGGGCGCGCGCTTGAGCGCGAGTACGGGGAGGTTGTGCCGGTGGTGCAGGAGTGGTATTCGAAGATGGAGATGATTCTGGAGCGGAAGCTTCCAGAAAACAGGGCTTAAGTCTTTCGACGCTGACCGTTGATCGCTTGCCTCTAATGTCGATCTCGAAGACGCGGTCACTGATGCGGCGGAAGACTTTGAATGGGCCATCGTACGGTGGGTCGAGAGGTTTTTTGACCTTATCCACCCTGACAAAGACGTGCGTGCAGCTGTGCAGTTCAGGGGGACGAAAAGTTTTTTGGAGCCGTGCCTGGTTACGGGGGTTGCCCTAACCTTACGTAGCAGGTCACGGAGATGTCCCAATTCACGAAGTTGGTCACGTGGTGTTTCGCCATTCAGGAAAAGTTCTCCTGGAAGTAGGAGGTTGGTACCGTAGGTAAGCTCTGCTGCCGAAGCACCCAGGTCCTCCTTAATGCTTGTCCTCAGGCCGAGGAGGACGGTTGTTAGGGCGTCAAACCATTGTGTGTCATTATGACACATGAGTGAGGCTTTAAGAGATCTGTGCCAGCGCTCTATCATCCCATTTGATTGCGGGTGGTAGGCGGTGGTACGACTTCTTTGGCAGCCGAGAAGATTTGTTAGCTGCCTAAAAATGGTCGCCTCAAATTGTGGACCTCGGTCCGAAGTTATGGTGGTTGGTACACCGAAGCGTGTGACCCAAGTTGAGTAAAAGGCCTTGGCGACTGATTCGGCAGTAACTGCCCGGAGAGGTGTCGCCTCTGGCCATCGCGTGCAGCGATCCATCATAGTGAGGATATAAGAAAATCCTCTTGATGGAGTAAGCGGTCCCACTATGTCTATGTGGACATGGGCGAAGCGTGCCGTGGGAAGCTTGAATTGCGCTGGCTCCAGTACATTATGTCGCGCTACCTTGCAGTGCTGACACTGGAGACAAGCACGGGCCCAACCGGTGAGGTCTTTGTTCATCCGGGGCCAAATGAATTTGCGACGGACAGCAGCGGCTGTTGCTCGGCCGCTGGGGTGGGCTGGGTTGTGGTAAACCTGGAACACGCCCTTACGGAGTTTCTCGGGAATGTAAGGTCTAGCGGTTCCAGTGGAGACATCACACCAGATTTCGCCCAAAGGGTCGCGAAGGGTAATTTTCTTGAGCTCTAGTTCGTCCTCCTCTTGAGCTAGGGCAAGGTCAGTGTTATTCAAGGCGGTACGCAAATGAATCGTATCGATTCGAGAAAGTGCGTCCGCCGTGACATTCTGTTTACCGGAGATATGCCTTATCTCCGTAGAATATTGCCCAATGAGGTCTAATTGACGCTCTTGTCGGGGGGAGGCATTTCCCGACTTCTTCCGGAACGCATAGACCAATGGCTTGTGGTCTGTTAAGATGGAGAGTGAGCGACCTTCTATCATATGACGGAAGTACTTAACAGCGCTGTAGATCGCGAGCAATTCACGGTCGTAGGCGCTGTAACGTCGCTCAGTGGGACTCAGCTTCCTTGAAAAGAAACCAAGTGGTTCCGGGCGGCCTTCAATGTCCTGTTCAAGGACGGCTCCGATTGCGGTATCCGATGCGTCGCATTGGATAGAAAGTGCCGCTCCCTCGAGAGGGTATCGGAGTAAGGTGGCATTTGCCAATTGTTCTTTGGACAGTTGGAATGCTCTGTCAGAGACTTCTGTCCAATTAATGGGGCGCTTATCATTGCGCTTGGCTCCTTTCAAAAATTCATTTAAGGGAGCTTGAACTTGGGCAGCGTTCTTCAGTGTTGGACGATAGAAGTTAAGCATGCCCAAAAATCGACGAAGCTCACTCACGTTAGTAGGCCGGGGATACTTCATGAGGGCCTCCACACGGTCTGGTAGTGGGCGAATGCCCTGGTTGTCAACAACATAACCCAGATAGGTGATTTGCTCCTTGGCGTATTGACACTTATCTGGGTTGATGACACGACCGAATTCACGGAGGCGCTCTAGGACCTGACGTAAGTGGCGTTTATGTTCGGCGTGGTCTTTGGAGGCGATGAGAATGTCATCAAGGTATGCATGGCAGCAATTAAGACCTCGTAAAGCCGCGTCGATATACCGCTGGAATGTCTGTGCGGCATTCCTGAGGGCGAAAGTCATCACTTTGAACTCGAAGAGTCCGAAAGGTGTAATGACTGCGGTCTTGGGGATGTCTTCTGGTGCCACCGGAATTTGATGGTATGCCCTGGTGAGATCCAGGGTAGTGAAGACATTGCACCCTCGTAACTTGTACGAAAAATCGTAGAGGTGTGCAATCGGGTATCTGTCCGGGACAGTTGCTGCGTTCAACAGCCTGTAATCGCCACATGGGCGCCACTCACCAGAACGTTTCTTCACTAAGTGGAGTGGGCTTGCCCAGGGACTGTCCGACGGTTGGCAGATACCTAGTTCGATCATGTGCTCGAACTCCGCGCGCGCCGCACGTAATTTTTCAGGAGCCAGTCGACGTGGACGCTGGCTCACCGGGGGACCACGTGTTTCTATATGATGAAACACCGTGGCTTTATGTCGACGCTGGTTAGGTAGAGGAATTGTTGTACTAACAAATTCCTGTACCATGGCTTGAAATGGGTCTGTGCACTCTGTGGCCCTTGAAGTTGCCGCTGGAGATGCCGTCATGGGCAAGGGGGGTGCGGTTGGAGCCACTAGTCTGTTATGGGTCGAATCGACCAACAGATTATGTGCACCTAATAGGTCGGAACCTATCAGGGGTTCATTTACGTCCGCAATGACGAAACGCCAAGTGATCGGACGACAAAGACCCAATTGAAGTGTCAGCTTTTTACGTCCGTACGTAAGTATCGGCGTATTATTTGCAGCTGACAATTTAAGTGCGGCTGGCACGCGGTTGCGCGGAGCAAACGATCGCGGGAGGACTGAAATATCGGCGCCGGTATCGACAGTAAAAGCGATATTCAGTTTAGAATCCCGGATGGTTAGGCGACTTATCGTATGGGTGCCGGCCGATTGCGCGAGGGGGTCGGTCGGCAAAATTAGTTTAAAGAGCGCCTCTGGTTGGTGGAAGGTTGCGTCCAACCACAAGGCGCCTTGCAATTGAATGCGCGATCACCAAATCGTTGGTGATTGGCGCACCAAGGCAGAGTAACGGCATTATCAGGTATATTCTGCCTATTGGTATTGCCGTTACGGGGAGGTCGAGCCGGAGCTCGCTGGGAATTGGCCCGGTGAGGGCCATTTTGGGTGGAATTGGCCCTCTGAGGGGCAGTTTGGAAGGAATTCTGCCGATTGAGAGGACGGCTCGGCATGGCACGATTCTGGGCGCCTCGAGGATTGTTTCTCACCTCCGCGCGAAATTGACTTATCTCGCGGAGGAGTGAGGTTTGGAGCGCCCGAAGGTCGGCAGGAGTTAAGTGAGGTGGCGAACTTCTTTGATTAAATACGTTGGGGCCTGCCTCTGGATTCCCCTGAGGGAAATTGGTTGAGGCGGACCTTCTATGAGGTAATTGAGTTTGAGGAGGATGGAGAATTGGGACCAATTGAGGGGCTGTGAAAGGCAGACGAGGGTGCCGTGTAGGCTGGGCGGCGTGTTGAGAAACCGCCGCTACCTGGTACGCAGGCGGCTCAGAATACTGATCTGAGCTTTCCACAATTGCGTCCGCAATTTTAGCTAAATAGCCCAAACTCTGATTGGGTTGGGCTATAAGTGCCGAACGGGCATGTTGGGGAAGACACCTCAAAAAGTGAGGCCTTATCAGGTCGTCCCCAATCCTGGTCCCCGCTATAGAGCGTAAATGGGCCAGGAAAAGAGATGGTCGCATCCCAGAAAGGTTGGTTACAGCGGCTAAACGTTGTTGCCGCACACTTCCAGGCTCGTCCAAAGCGTCGAGCAGAGCTTCACGCATGTTGCTATACGGGTTGCGGCCGGCCGACCTTATTATGTGGGCAACATGCGGTCGCTGAGTGCGGTCAAGCACTTTCAACAGCTCGACTGCGCGAAGTTGTTCGTCGTGCAAGTCAGAGGCCAGGAAGATGCGGTCTGCTACTGCAAACCATAGGTCTGGGTCCTCCTCATCGAAGGGGGGAGGCCCTATATTTGAATGGCGAGTCCCATTCCCGAGGCTGGAAGCATCGCGGAAATCTTGGGACTCTGGGTGCCTATGAGCTTGTTGTGAGCTACGGGCACTAGTTGTGGGCATTAAAATGCCGGAATTTACCGAGGGGCCGGTACCAGGGGCGTTAGGAGCAGTCGGGGGTGCGTCAGAAGGATCAGGTTGGGGTCGATTAACGACACTGGAGGCAACCGGTGGTGCCAGGGGAGTAGATTGGGCTGGCAAGTCTTGGTCAGCGTCGACTTGCTCAGCAGGAAAATCGACGCTGGAGGCGTCGTGGAATTCAAGGGACTCCGGTTGTTCCAGGGCCTTTCTGGCCATGGTGTTTCGTGTGTTGACCATTATGGATAGTGACGCGAAACGGGAGTCAAAGGCGTAAGAGAACGCGAAGAAAGGTGAAGGGGGGGGGGGGGGCAATTGGTCAAAAGAAGTCGCAGGGCGTTGAGAGAATCACGAATATCCCGGAACAAGGTTTTTACTAATTAAAATGAGTCGAGCGAAGGTCGGAAGTGGAGTCAAAAGATAATCGTGCCGAGTCGAGTGGAGTTGAATGTGTTGGTGCCTGTTTGTACCCAGAAGGGGCTTATTAAATTTATTCAATTCCGGATCGTTTCTATTTAATATAAAATGTGTTTTAATTTTATAACGATATCGGAAGCTGACCAGATTAAAAATTCCAATTTGCAAATAGGTTTTAAATCGCGATAATTTGGTCAGTTTGTCGGGTGTGAGTTCGTGAAATTCCAAATATCTACTCGGATCAAGCTATATGAAAAGGTGAGTAACCGAGTTTCTGTGTTGTGTGTCTAAAAGTGTGCGAGTGTATGTTTATTTAACGCATAACGCTGCTTTGATGTTTCAATACACCCTGAAGGAGTTTACAATATTTATTATTTTTAATTGTAGCAGGAAAACAAAAAGAATAGTTGTTGTGTCCTTATATGCGTTATTAGTTTTCAGCCCAACAGATATATTTTTATTGTATTTTTGGGATAGCTTAATTTTCGCTTATAGTTGTAATAAATCAATAGGATGAAGTCAATAGTTAACTGGTAAAACAAAGAAAAAGACTTCAATTGAGTAAACTAACAAGGATGTACCATTTCAAATATTTTATCCTTGAACACCATAAATTTGCTTATTGAATATTACTAAAAAAAACTTGAAAATTCGCATTGTAACAATTGTTTCAATCGTTTTTGACTTTAATTTTAATGTTAAAAAAAAAAAAACAATTATTGATTAAATTTGCAACGGATTAAATAATGGGGAAATTTATTTGAAGGAGAAAAAAAAAATTTTTTTTTTGTCAGTTATTATTTTCTTGTTTGCGATGTACTTCTATGTAAATTGGTCCATTACTTCTATTCGCTATGGTGTATACGATTGTGAATTATTACAATTTTTGGTTTTTATCACATTACAATTGTATATATATATAAAAAAAAAAAAAACCCATAAAATGTAGAGGACATAAAACTTAAGAAGAAAAAAAACACTAGTTGCTTGCACAAGTTTTAATATGTAACACCATAATTGAATTATTAAATACAACACGAATTATATTATTGAAAGTAAGTTTCACTAACTTGCTAATGGGTTGGTTTGACTATTGAAAAAAAACGAAAGGATACTTAGCTGAAATCCCTGGCAGCTGTTCCTGATGGCAAATGGGGCTGTTGTTGGGTGGACGTCTCTGGATGGTTCACCGCTCTCGCACTGCACTGGTAGAGATGGTGTTAATCACAGGTGACACTGGTAAATACAGGCGCGTTGGGGTTGATGCACCCTTTGATAGGCTTTAGATTTGTTTGCACTATCACAATTTACGGTACAGTTGTTCTGTGGGTTCACTTTTTGCAAGCACTGGAACGGTCTTTGTCACTGGTTCACAAAAGTTCAGCGGGGGCGTGTTCACACTAGGTGTCACCAATATGGGGTTGTCGTATTGCACCGAGCACGGGCGCGGATTCAGATAACTCCCACTGTCTGTTCCCGGAAACTGTTCGCCAACGATGAACGGAATAAATAAAACGATAGAATTGTGGCTTGGAACTTTTAAAAGCACTGATATTTATTATTACTG
Organism: Microdon myrmicae; assembly: GCA_963931805.1. NCBI lineage: Eukaryota > Metazoa > Arthropoda > Insecta > Diptera > Syrphidae > Microdon > Microdon myrmicae. The sequence continues at coordinate 142,691,151 of OZ007498.1, read as the reverse complement.
GAACAATGATCTGAATTTGTGTTTTTTTACATTTAAAGGTACGAACATCGATTACTGGAACAACTGTTTTTTTACATTTAATGGTACTAATATCGATTACAGGAATAACTGTTTTTTTTACATTTAATGGTACTAACGTCGATTACAGGAACACTGCTTTAATTCCGAGTTTTCACATTAAGAAGCACACGCTAATTACCGGAACAAATGCTTTAATTTCTGTGTTTACACATCTAAAGTTCTAACGTTGATTACAGGAGCAAACGGTTTAAATTACTCGACACATTACAAGGCTCGCGCGCACTCTCCGGGTGTTGATATCTGACTGGGTATTTAATGCCCACAAAAGAAAAGGGACACCCAAAGAAAACCGTAAAAGGGGAGGAGCTACACGATTAACTCGAGGTAGTTAATCGTGATTGGACCGGGGAATAGGCATACATTATGCATGTGTGTGTATGCCTCGCATACGATCGTCCGGCGACCGAGGATGGATGCCAGCATCGCAACTGCATCTTCCACGAATGCAAACAATGAATATCTGGGGTGAAAACGACACGAACCGAAGATCTGGTCATCCTATGGGAGGCCATAAATCTTTATTTAGGTTGATGGTGTGAATTTCCTTTGGTCCGCCGACGGGTGGCGGCTGTTAAGGGAATTGTATATTCAAAACACTCTGTGGTGCAAATGCGATGTTTAGATATTGCAACGAATATAGGGTGCAGCCATTGCCAGATGTTAAAAGTAAACACTTGCTGGCTGCATCCAATTCGTTGCTTGTTTGCGGTCCCTGATCGGTGGGGACCGATAATAGGAAACCAGCTATTGCTGGTAATTAGGGAAATGTTTGGTTTGCCTCAGCCGAAACCTTGTCGGCGGTGGCAAACCAATGGGACCTAATAGCCGCATGCTAGGGGTGCCATGGGCAAACAAGAAAACGAGTAATCAAAGAGCTCTTTGTTGATGTTGTTTCCATAGCATAAGGCTATGGAAACGAGATGCCCTGGGTAGAATGCATGCCTAAGGATGAGATTTCAAATGCCACGGCTATGTGATAATCTTTGCAGTGGACTTAATGTTTTTCAGATATCAATGCCTGCCCGAGGATAAATTTTCGATGCTACGGCTAAGTGATAAGCTTTGCCGTGGACTTAATGTTTTTCAGAGATGGTGATGGAGAAAAAGGGGTTTGGAAGGAAAACCCCCACAGGATAGGTAAGCTGCCTAACGGATATTCATAACAGTTATCCGATTGGGTAACTGTATTAATTCCAGCGATTTGGCTGGGGGTAAATGCCGTAGCAAGGTTACGCAACCTTGCTGAAGTTCGACTAAGAGGTGAGTCGGTTCGCCTGGAATAGTGGGGATCGAATTATGTATGGGTCTTCGGGCCCTGAAAAGCCCCACAAGACAACTGGCAAACAAATGGTTGTGTACCACTCAGAATTGACTGTTCTGCGTTGTTCTAGTGGTACGGTTGCGACATGTCCAGTTTTTCCGAAAAAACAGTCGACCATTTGCTTGGAAGTGCTTCATGCGCGAACAACTTTTGTTGGATTTGGCTCATCTTGAAACACCCAGACAGTCGACCGCTGTTTACTTTCGGGCTCATACGCGTAAATCCACGATTCATCACCTGTCACGATGTCATAGACGTGTTTCGAAGCACCGCGACCGTATTTTTTGAGCATTTCTTTCGACCAATTGACACGAGCCTTTTTTTGGGCGATTGACAAATTGTGTGGGATCCAACGCAAACAAATTTTTTCGACGGTCAAATGTTTATGCAATATTGAATGTATGCTGGTTCCACTAACGCCTAAGGTTGTCTCAATCTCACGATAGGTCACATGACGACCTTCCAATATCAGTTCGCGCACAGCATCAATGGTTTTCGGAACAACAACTGATTTTGGACGACCTTCACGAAATTCATCTTGGAGTGAACTACGACCACGACTGAATTCACCATACCATCGATAAACACTGGTCCTTGATGGAGCTTCATCGCCAAAAATTGAATTAAGTTCATCCATGCACTGTTGCTGAGTTAATCCACGCCGAAAGTTTGTACAAAATAATCGCACGAAAATGTTGGCGATTTAATTCCATTTTTGGGCCGAGATGAATCATTTAAGTTACTGTAAACAACACAAATAGCGCTCGTATGTCAAAACTTTCTGAGTGCGTATAACCTCAAAAATGTCCAACTTTACGACAGAGCTGTCAATTGCCGGATTGCAACACTAGGGTTGCCAAATCTCGAAACATAAGAGGCAACCCTCGTACATCTGTCGTGTGGGAAGAAGATCTATTGTGCGTGTAAACAATGGATGTGTGGGGGTAGTAGAAGTATTTGCGCCAGACACGGGCGCGCGGTTCACTTTCTTCCCCACGATGTTGCTCCGACGAAACTAGTTCACCCAGGAAGAACAGGAACAATGGAAAACACACTGGTGTAGTTTTTGTTTGGTTTTTTATTTAATTTTCGTTTAAACTATGTTTTTCTCAATTTATGCGCTTGAAACTTTAGTAGTTCAGCAACAATACGATTCTTCAGCCGGGAATATTTTTCTCGTTGCTCTATAAGCGACGAATTTAAATAGAAAATTTCGCGTTTCGATTTAACTAGTGCACTATGAAGTTCTTGATTATTAGGTATTAACTCGCCATTGATTTCACGGTACGTCTACTTTCATATATAACGTTTTAATTGTTAATCAGATTTTTTTAAAACTTGTGGCTCGAGCATGTGCACCAACGATGGTGATTGAATACCGACTGACTTTCGACTTATTTTGACCGATCACGGTAGCGGTTAAAAATCTCTGCTCGGAGCAGCGTGCCTGACACCGATGGCGGATTTGTAGCGACTACTCTAATTAGGGGTGAAATTCTGGATTCTACTTTTGCACACAGGACAACCAATAGAGATCATACTTCTGCTCTTTCATTGCCAAGCCCGTCGATGTGTGGCGGATACATTGGCCTATTCGATAGTCGACGAACATGGGAGAAACACGATGTAAGATGATCTCGGGGTGGGTTTGGTTGTGTGTGCTGGTATCAAATGATAAATGACGTACTGCCCTAATGTTACGGCTGTGGTGATCTCAGAGTGCATTGAACCATATGGATACAGAATTACGGAGGATAGGAAATGTAGCCGGTGCTATTCACCTGCGAAAAGAGATCATTGATCCCAAGCGAATGGATGATCTTAGGAAAGGCGAAGTGATGCCAAATTGGCTAGGGTAATTTATCATGAAAACCTAACTTGAATAATTTGGAATTACCCCAGCCGTTGCAGGGTTATGGAACAGCGTCGTTTGATTTGACTTGTTGTTGCTAACCGACATGATGTGATTTCCGATGGAAATCTCATGGGCTAGCAAAAATGGAGTTGCCGTATGGCAAAAAGGGTAGCTAAACTCAATTATGCATTACCTGCATAGGATAATGAGTTTAGCTATGCGTCCTTTGGGAAATATGATATTTCAGGTGAATAGCATGAACGGTGGAATGGGGGATACCGTGACGCGCCGAAGTGGTCGAAATAAGGCGAAATTGTGGTTGGAATTGTGGGTTGGTTCTCCGTGTAATATAGAGAAGCCCCACACATGCATCCTTCGGTCTGCACGATCGCAAGAGAGATAATAAGGCGTCTGTGTGCGAATGATTTTAAAGAGAGTCTGTACACAACCGTGGTCCTGATCGGACATATAATAGAAGTGTGTCGCCAACCATCGTTCAAAACTAGAGTCGATCAAAACCGTCAACCAAGACGGATGATGCGTGCCGTGTGTGCAATAGATTGGTTGTATTTAAGTGTGTCCGTGTAAATAACTTCTAACCACAGAATTAAAATTTGGCCTAGTTTGCTTTGTTTCAATTAAGGGTGTGTAGACTTGTCTATAAATAATAAAGTGTGTGTATAACGAAGTCAAAAGTGTTTGTGTTATTTGATTTACAGAGTTTAAAGTGTGTCAAGTGGTTAAAGTGTATTGTGAATGTTACGTACTGTATAGACAAATTCGTAACACTAAACTGTGAAAAACAAGCATGTGTGCGGGATGCATCTGCACTCTGTCAGCGTGCGTGGGTAGAATTTTAAACAGCGGTCATTCTCAATAAGCTCTCGAACGGCACGGATGTTATCATATGTATAACTTGTCCCTGTGCATCGATCATAACTTTCGTTTTCAATACGTTCTCGCCCACTTTTAAAATCTTTGCCCCACGTATACATACGATTTTAAGACAGCGTATCATCAACAAACTGTGCCCTCAATCGAGAAAAAATATCCGAGGGTTTAACGCCTTTATTTGTTAAAAAATTTATAATAATGCCTTGCGCAACAGACATATGTACCTCTGGCTCACGTTATACTGCGGATAATTTGGTAGAACGTCCGCGCCTGGTGCCAACCTCACTCTCTAATTTTCTCTATTTCACAGACTAGTTCTTTTTCTCGGACACTTTTCTTTTGTCTGTGGAGTCTTTTTTCAAATCATCTGAGCTCTTTCTATTTCTCCCCGCGTACCCGCGTGCTATGAGATAGTTGCATTGCCCGGTATGCAACATTCATACGTTCAGTTGCTAGTTTGCACTCATCATTAAACCAGCCGCTGCGATCTCTACGACTACTGCCTAAGATGGAGTTGGTAGTACTAATGACAGTATTCTTAAGGCGTGTCCATTTCTCTTCTACGCCCGGCATTCTGGTCCCAGGACTTACTCTACCTCCATTGAGCTCTTCGACGGCAACTTTTAACGCATGACCAAAGGTGTTACTGGTATTCTCAATGCGTAATGCAGTCATGGTAATCCGAATCTGATCCGCGGTGGCAATACGTTTCCGTAAGGCAATCCGCGCTCGAAAAACTATACCAACCGGTTGTCATTTAAGAAATACAAAAGTTTGTTTACTTCATCGTGCTCACTTTTACAAAACTTAAATTTGTACGACTGGTCTGAAGCAGAACAATGGCTCCCAGAAACATACTGATATTGAAAGATGAAGGTGGTAGCGAACGTTTAGTATCGGTGGGGCCGACATACAAAGCGAATGGTCAGGTGCATCTGTTGCGTTTCTAAAAGATACACACACAATATACAAGCGAATAGTGAAGAACACCGAAAGAAAATCGAATAAGAAAAAGCATCAGAGCCGTATACGAAGCAATAACAGCACTTTCACACCAGTTGAGTGTACTTCCGCTTAGAGATCGAATTCGTACACGTGGCAGTGGCCTGGTGTGTTGAGCATCGGTTACATTTTTAGTGATTCTAACCGTCATAGCGTCAGTTCGAATCACACGTTCTTCACTATCGTCGCAAACGCTATGGTGTTATTAAAAGAAACAAGTTTACGGACCTACAGAGTAGTCCCCTGACGACGAAAAGGAAGAATTGTATGAGAACGTCGAACGGCCCATCAATGCCTGCCCAATATACGATGTGAAAATCGTTCTTGGTGATTCGAATGCCAAGCAATAATATAGCAATTCCACACCAGTTGAGTGTACTTCCCTTTAGAGATCGAATTCGTACACGTGGCAGTGGCCTGATGTGTTGAGCATTGGTTACATTTTTAGTGATTATAACCGTCATAGCGCCAGTTCGAATCACACGTTCTTCACTATCGTCGCAAACGCTATGGTGTTATTAAAAGAAACAAGTCAACGGACCTACAGAGTAGTCCCCTGACGACGAAAAGGAAGAATTGTATGAGAACGTCGAACGGGCCCTCAATGCCTGCACAAGATGCGATGTGACAATCTTTCTTGCTGATTTGAATGCCAAATTAGGTCGGGAGCCGGTTTTCAGGTACTACGCAGGTTCCCATAGTTTACATGAGAACACTAATGACAATGGACTACCAGTCATCGAAATGGCAACATCAAAGAACTTGATCGTTACGAGTACCAGGTTTCCGCATAAAGACGTCGACAAAGCCACCCGGGTATCACCGTGTGCGTTTCTAATTCGAATCACACGTTCTTCACTATCGCGGCAAAGGCTATACATCTACTTCATGGGCTATAAAAAAACGTTTATAGACCCAGTTCTTCAATGTTATCATTAGAACATAGGCAATATTTCTAGTCTATCTGGTTTTCAAAAGTATCCTCACAAACGTTTTTCAATTAAACATAGAAAATGCATTCCATGTTTCCAAACACATTTGCCCAAGGTACCTCTAAATCATAGAATGTACATTTAAGTTAAGCAATTTTAAACGTTGATGTACGTACGGAATACTGGCTTTCGTATACTTCATAATTCTTTAATTTTTGTCGCGAAACTTCCAATTACATAATACGAATGGTATCAATAGTATGTACGTGGAATCTGAGTGGATGTTCTTCGTTAGAACACCATTATAATCATCATCAGACCCATTTGATACAAAGCATCCACTCATTTATGTCTGCAGACATTAATAACCAGGACATCATTGATACAATAACAGATCCACTGTCGTATACTGTTTCCAGCATGCTTTTGTATATAAGTATATATTTCATGAACGTGCGGTCATCAATTACAAACATGAGATGCATTAATGAAAATATAATTCCTTGATGACGTCCAATCCAGTTAAGCTTGTGAATGATACACGCAATAGAGAACTTCCCCCGGTGCATAATAAATATGTATCTCAGTTCTTTCCTGCTAGCTTAGTTGGTTACCTATTGCAAGTACGGGTTCAGATGCTCCCACCACCAGTTCGTTTGTTCTTGTTAGTTGGAGAGTCATGCAGACGCTGCTTTGTGGTCAGTTATAGCTGGAAGGGCATTCGAGAATAATGCTGGATGATGAATAACGTCCGACCGGGAATGGAAAATATTGCAACATTCAACGCATGGTCACCGGAGTACTTTATTATTATGTTCTCATTCATAGACCGTTATTAATGACTTGCATTGGAACTGTTTGCGGAAGGGTTACAGTATGTGGGATATTAGAGTGGTCCAATCACACTACTCGAGCGCACCCCCATTAGATGTTCCATTAGATGAACCTACTTAAATACAAGTTAGCACAAAGTGATGGATCACTTAGTAGCCGATAGGGTTGCAAGAGAATTGTAGAGGGATGATTTCATCATTGCCTATTGACTACTGGATCACCGTCAGGCAGGATGCATTAGTTGAACTTCAATATCCTGTAAGTTTTAGTTCGTTATTTTTAATGCGAGTTTCATTCTGTAGCTAAATTACACATTTCATTTTGTCGAATTTTCAAACTATTATTCAAAATCGATTTAAATTGATGTGGATTTCTGCGTCGATTTCGAAATGCTGAACGAACTACGAAATCGCGAAATTAATCCTGTCTTAGTCAGCTATTGCAATACGATCGACGGCGGAAAGTATGGAAAACATGAAACATTTGAAACGTTTACGAGGGTTGCCTTTTATATTTCGGGATTAGAGAACAAAAACAAATATTGATCATCAAAAATCACTTTATTGTTTTTCAAAATATTCCCCATGAAGATCTATACACTTTTGCATGCGTTTGAACCAATTGTCGAAGCACTTTTGCCACTCTGATTGAGGTATCTCCAACACATGCATTCTGAATGCAGCAACCGCTTCTTCAGGTGTCGAAAAACGTTGACCTCTCAGTTTGTTTTTTACGTACGGGAATAAAAAGAAGTCATTCGGTGCCAAGTCAGGACTATACGGCGGATGACCCATCAAATCGATGTTTTGGGTGCTCAAAAATGCAGTTGTCGCAGTGGTACGGTTGCGACATGTCCAGTTTTTCCGAAAAAACAGGCGACCATTTGCTTGGAAGTGCTTCGTGCGCGAACAACTTTTGTTGGATTTGGCTCATCTTGAAACACCCAGACAGACGACTGCTGTTTACTTTCGGGCTCATACGCGTAAATCCACGATTCATCACCTGTCACGATATCATAGACGTGTTTCGAAGCACCGCGACCGTATTTTTTGAGCATCTCTTTCGACCAATTGACACGAGCCTTTTTTGGGCGATTGACAAATTGTGTGGGATCCAATGCGGACCAATTTTTTTGACGGTCAAATGTTTATGCAATATTGAATGTATGCTGGTCCCACTAACGCCCAAGGCTGTCTCAATCTCACGATAGGTCACATGACAATCTTCCAATATCAGTTCGCGCACAGCATCAATGGTTTTCGGAACAACAACTGATTTTGGACGACTTTCACGAAATTCATCTTGGAGTGAACTACGACCACGATTGAATTCACCATACCATCGATAAACACTGGTCCTTGGTGGAGCTTCATCGCCAAAAATTGAATTAAGTTCATCCATGCACTGTTGCTGAGTTAATCCACGCCGAAAGTTGTAAAAAATAATCGCACAAAAATATTGACGATTTAATTCCATTTTTGGGCCGAGATGAATCTTTTAAATTACTGTAAACAACACAAATAGCGCTCGTATGTCAAAACGTTCTGAGTGCGTATAACCTCAAAAATGTCCAACTTTACGACAGTGCTGTCAATTGCCGGATTGCAACACTAGGGTTGCCAAATCCCGAAACATAAGAGGCAACCCTCGTATACTTCCAAAATCCATTGTGCTTTCTCGTATGGACAACATTTATCATTGACATGTCAACATATTTCCATCGAGCCAGTTGAAACTTCTTTCTTGATCCTGACAATAGTTACTCATATGGGACGATATCCAATTTAAGAAAATATCCGGTGTGGGTTTACATCATAATATAACGGATCACTTGTGGGATATTATCAACTTATTACTTGTTCCTAAAATTAAATTACGTCGTCTTTAAAATTTGAAGTGTTATACCGTGGAGGGTCTAAGTATGTAGTCGTGCGCTGTTTCGCTTTGGAAACCAGCAAAAAAGAAAAGTTTATATTGCGGGGCGCACGTATATTAATTTACCGGATCGAACCACAAAAGAAAGAAAAACACCCACTTCGGCTTTGCTATCTTTATTATTTAAAGTAATGATTTACTTTATTTGTTAACTTAAAAAAAATGACCGAAGAATGTTTTTTTGTCAATCGACTGACGGCGAATATTTTGTTCCGGTTACTTGTGTTTACTTCTCAAAAATCAGTTCCACGATGGTCGAGGAAGTGTCATGTTGTGTTTTACAACAGCTATTGTACTAAGTCCTTCTATTTCAATGAGTTGTGCAAATAAAGGTAAGAGAAAGGGATACAATTATAAATGATTATGTCTTGAATTTCATGTTGGCAATAAACATACAAGGCAGCCAAATAGCCTTAGGATAGAAACCTAATCAAAGAAAATTTAAACGCGGCAAATGGTATGGCGTCCCAAAATAAATCTCCTCATGTGTGTGCATCGATGTAGTTTTCCCATATGAATTCTTAATCTGGAGCTCTCGCGATACGTAATGTAGAATTGTCGAGTTTTGTGGAAGGACGGTTAAGAGATGGTAAGTTTACAAGTGCTTATAACCGATTAGAAGTGAAAGTCACAGCGGGTTCTTTATTTAATAATAAGGTAACTTTATTTTTATGTACAATGTTGTCTTGCAAAAATAATATACGTGTAAAGAATAAATCGTAGCCGTAATTCCCAAGAGGAACAATTGAAGTACTTCTTTGAGATGAGTTCTGACCGCCGACGAGACGGCACATGCGCTTCTGCCTCGTGATATCTACCATCGGTTGGGCAATCCGCTGTGGGAATCTTAAATAAACACCAGATACCCAATTGCACTATCCATCCATTCGCGCGACAAGTCTTGCTGTGGATCCTAAGCAAACAAAAGGACCTCCACACGAGTAACGTTTTTTCTAAATTACACTTAAGTGAAATAATAGAAATAGCTCCTCAATAGTATACTGGTTAGTATACCCGCCTGTCACGCGGGAGACCGGGGCTCGATTCCTCGTCGGGGAGCCTCTGGCGCAAGACTAATGACCTTGCCCGGAAAAAAACAAATCATTATGGAAAATTTAACAAGCCTCAGGACTTGCTAAATAAGGCCAAGACCGGTTCTAGGTTGTAGTGCCGATGATGATGATGATGATGATGAAATAATAGAAAAAAACATTTTAATTTATAAAAATTTATATTTTTATTTTAATTTATATTGGAGTCAAAAAATCGTCTGCTCTTCAGAGAGACGCTTCTAAAACTGAATTTATTTTTACATCGAAGTCTTTTCCTTCGTCTTATCTTTCTACGTAATGGATATTGTATTGCAATATGCTTAATTGCCTATTTCGTGATTCCACGAAGTCTTGTTAATTACTTTTTAATTACTTCTTAATAGGTTTTATTTCCATCATATGTTGCAATAGACATTACATTGCAATTTTTATATTTTAATGTTTCTAGGTAATGTGTAATTAAGTTACACATTTCGATAGATAGGTTTTTTGTGTCGTCGAAGGATTCTTTGACGTAACACCTCCCCCTTTTAATTCGAAACTCTCCTGAGTTTTGTTTTTAATTCAATTTAAAAATGCTTATGACTATTAGGATTAGAATTATTAAAATTTATTAGGTATTTTCCATTTAACATAATTAATCTATCGTCACATGAACTGTTTAACATTGTTTTATTTTGGTTCATTAACAGTGTGAATTAATTTCTATTTTTTCGATTTTCTATTCTTATTTTTAGGTAATTGTTTTGGTATATACACATTTTGGGTTCAATTTACATTTTCGTCAGAGTTATAAGTGGTATTATTTACAATTACAATTTTCTTTCTTTTTGTTTTTTTTTTTATTGAACTTCTTCTTCAAAATTTTCATTGGTTAGGTATAATTGAATGTTTAGCTCTTATCATGTCTTTTGGGATTTTTATTTATAATTTCTTTTGTGTCTATTTCTAATGTTTCTTTAATCTTATTGAAAGTTCTGTTGAGATGATTATTAATATCTATGTATTATTAAGGTTGGTGATTATGTTATGATTACGAGGGTTGCCTTTTATGTTTCGGGATTTGGCCACCCTAGCGTTGCAATCCGGCAATTGACAGCTCTGTCGTAAAGTTCGACATTTTTGAGGTTATACGCACTCAGAACGTTTTGACATACGAGCGCTATTTTTGTTGTTTACAGTAACTTAAAAGATTCATCTCGGCCCAAAAATGGAATTAAATCGTCAACATTTTCGTGCGATTATTATTTTGACCGATCACGGTAGCGGTTAAAAATCTCTGCTCGGAGCAGCGTGCCTGACACCGATGGCGGATTTGTAGTGACTACTCTAATTAGGGGTGAAATTCTGGATTCTATTTTTGCACACAGGACAACCAATAGAGATCATACGTCTGCTCTTTCATTGCCAAGCCCGTCGATGTGTGGCGGATACATTGGCCTATTCGATAGTCGACGAACATGGGAGAAACACGATGTAAGATGATCTCGGGGTGGGTTTGGTTGTGTGTGCTGGTATCAAATGATAAATGACGTACTGCCCTAATGTTACGGCTGTGGTGATCTCAGAGTGCATTGAACCATATGGATACAGAATTACGGAGGATAGGAAATGTAGCCGGTGCTATTCACCCGCGAAAAGAGATCATTGATCCCAAGCGAATGGATGATCTTAGGAAAGGCGAAGTGATGCCAAATTGGCTAGGGTAATTTATCATGAAAACCTAACTTGAATAATTTGGAATTACCCCAGCCGTTGCAGGGTTATGGAACAGCGTCGTTTGATTTGACTTGTTGTTGCTAACCGACATGATGTGATTTCCGATGGAAATCTCATGGGCTAGCAAAAATGGAGTTGCCGTATGGCAAAAAGGGTAGCTAAACTCAATTATGCATTACCTGCATAGGATAATGAGTTTAGTTATGCGTCCTTTGGGAAATATGATATTTCAGCAACATTTTCGTGCGATTATTTTTTACAACTTTCGGCGTGGATTAACTCAGCAACAGTGCATGGATGAACTTAATTCAATTTTTGGCGATGAAGCTCCATCAAGGACCAGTGTTTATCGATGGTATGGTGAATTCAATCGTGGTCGTAGTTCACTCCAAGATGAATTTCGTGAAGGTCGTCCAAAATCAACCATTGATGCTGTGCGCGAACTGATATTGGAAGATCGTCATGTGACCTATCGTGAGATTGAGACAACCTTAGGCGTTAGTGGAACCAGCATACATTCAATATTGCATAAACATTTGGCTGTCAAAAAAATTTGTTCGCGTTGGATCCCACACAATTTGTCAATCGCCCAAAAAAAGGCTCGTGTCAATTGGTCGAAAGAAATGCTCAAAAAATACGGTCGCGGTGCTTCGAAACACGTATATGACATCGTGACAGGTGATGAATCGTGGATTTACGCGTATGAGCCCGAAAGTAAACAGCAGTCGACTGTCTGGGTGTTTCAAGATGAGCCAAATCCAACAAAAGTTGTTCGCGCACGAAGCACTTCCAAGCAAATGGTCGCCTGTTTTCTCAGAAAAACTGGACATGTCGCAACCGTACCACTAGAATAACGCAGAACAGTCAATTCTGAGTGGTACACAACCATTTGTTTGCCAGTTGTCTTCCAAGAAATCAGGAAAACCAACCGCCGAAGACGGATCACTCTTCACCACGACAATGCAAGCTCTCACACATCGGCTGCGACAACTGCATTTTTGAGCACTCAAAACATCGATTTGATGGGTCATCCGCCGTATAGTCCTGACTTGGCACCGAATGACTTTTTATTCCCGTACGTAAAAAACAAACTGAGAGGTCAACGTTTTTTGACACCTGAAGAAGCGGTTGCTGCATCCAGAATGCATGTGTTGGAGATACCTCAATCAGAGTGGCAAAAGTGCTTCGACAATTGGTTCAAACGCATGCAAAAGTGTATAGATCTTCATGGGGAATATTTTGAAAAACAATAAAGTGATTTTCGATGATCAATATTTGTTTTTGTTCTATAATCCCGAAATATAAAAGGCAACCCTCGTATTTTCGTCAATTGTTCCTAAATGTTCCTGTCGTTGTGTGGGTCAGTGTTGTTACTCTCATTATTGTAAGAGTTAGCGTCTAGTTTATCTAAAAATTTCGTGGGTCGTTTTATATTTGTCGGGTGTATATTTTCTAGTTTAAGTTTTCTATATTTAGGTTGGTCTTTGTGCCTTAATGCTTTATAATTTTTTACGTAGCCTTCATCTTGGTTTGGTCTATAGGTTTCTCGTTTTTCATTGCGTTTGTTAATGGTTTTTTCTTTGTAATCTTTTAAAAGTTTTTCTATTTGTTTTTTATCGACTTTTCCTTCTATTACGTCTATTGGCTTTGCTTTAATGACGGAGTGAATAGATTTATTATACCATTCTACACATTTGAAAAGTCTTTCTTGAATTGATAATTCGGATTTTTCGGTTTCCAGAACTCTAAGTTTTTCTCCTAATGTATTATGAAATCTTTCAATATCTTAATTGCCTGTATGACTATTTGGTTTTGTGAAGTGTGTTTCTACTTCTTCAACCTTAAAAATTCCTTGATATTAATTGAAATGGAAAAGTATAGTCGTAATTTTTCAATGATTGTAACGCTATTTCTGTCTTCTAAATTTAGTATTACTGCATGTTTTGAGAATTAGTCGATAAATGATAAAAAGCTATGTCTCTTTTTTATATATACATCGAGGTGAACTATCTGATTTACGTTATTGGGGGTTTCAGTTATATGGAACTTTGGTTTTATTGGTTTCCTATCATATTTTGCTTTATTGCAAGTATCGCAATTGTTAATGTACTTTTGGATATATGTTTTTAAATTTTTGAAATATATAATTTTTCTTAGTCCTTCGTAATTTTCGTTAATTCCTGTATGTCCTGTTTCGTTTCTATGATATTTTGCATGTTATCTATATGTTTCGTCTTCATTCGTCATGTCTTTTGCATGGTAGGTGCATTTATAAAATTTCAACTTTGTATTGAATAGTTTGATTAATTTTTGTTGTACTTTGTTATATATATGGTCAGAAAGTTTTGAAAAAATTCCTATTTTCCCTGATTTTATAAATCTGCGAAATATATCAGTCATGAAGTTGTTTTCAATGTCATTTGTACTTATCTATAATTTCGATTTCTTTTGTTTTAGTGTGTGTCAACATAATTTGTATCTGCAATCTATTAACAACTGTTTCTAAGATTGCAAAATGATCATTTTGTTCTTCTTCTTGTGAGTGTATTGTTGCATCTGTGCTCATGTTATCATTTTGTTCTTTTAAATCGATGGCATTTATTTCTCCTGTATTTGCTTTTATTCTGGATAGAAGATCTGCAACTTTGTTTTCTGTGCCCTTAATGTAATTTATATTTATGTCGTATTCTCCAAGTTTAAGCAGCCATCTTTGTAATCTAGGGTTTATATCTTTCCCTTTATGTTTACTTTGGAGCCATTTGAGAGGTTGATGATCCGTGAATAGATCGAAAGTTCTACCATAAATATATGGGCGAAAGTAGTTAACGGCCCAAACGATACCAAGAAGTTCTTTTTCCGTTGTGGAGTATTTTTTCTCATGGTCGTTTAGAGTTCTACTTGCAAAGCTTAGTGGGTGGTTGTCCTGTGTAAGGACTGCGCCTAAAGCAAACTCGCTGGCGTCCGTTATTAACTTAAATCTTTTGTTGAAATCTGGATATTTTAAAATTGGTGCTTCCACGAGCAATCATTTAAGCTTCCGAAATGAATCTGTATATTGAGGGTCTTTTTTATCAATTTTAGAATTTGTCTTCAAATACTTTATCATACCGTGGGCAACCTTTGCATAGTCTTTAATAAACTTGCGATAGTATCCGGTCATTCCCAGGAATGATTTTATTTGTTTTTGGGTTTCCGGTAATTTAAGCTTCTGTATATTTTCAATTTTATTCATATTAGGTTTAATACCTTCTGTTGTCAGAGTGTGACCTAAATATTCTGTAGTTCGACTAAAGAAATTACACTTATCAATTTGAATCTTCAGATTATGTTCTCACTTTTTCTATATTTACAGTGTGTTCTTCTAAGGTCGTACTAAAAATAAGAATATCGTCCAGATAAACTACGCAAATTCGATTAATGTGTTCTCTTAAAACTGCGTATATTAATCTTTGGAAAGTTGCAGGGGCATTTTTGAGTCCAAACGGCATTCGTATAAACTCATAATGTCCAAGAGGCGTTGAAAATGCGGTTTTCTTTCTGTCATCTTCTTTGACTAATACTTGATGAAATCCTTTGGCAAGGTACAAGGTAGTGAAGTATTGTGATCTCCCTAATTTTTCCAATGTAGTTTCTATGTTAGGGATTGGATATTTGTCTGATATAGAAACTTCGTTAAGTTTTCTATAATCGATCACTATTCTCCATTTCTTTTCACCAGAATTATCGATTTTCTTCGGAACAATCCATAATGGTGAGTTGTATGGTGAATTACTTTCTTTGATAATACCTTGTGACAACATTTCTTTTATTTGTCTATTTATTTCTGTTTCATGTATTTGGGGATATCTGTATATTTTT
This sequence comes from Microdon myrmicae, assembly GCA_963931805.1. Classification (NCBI taxonomy): domain Eukaryota; kingdom Metazoa; phylum Arthropoda; class Insecta; order Diptera; family Syrphidae; genus Microdon; species Microdon myrmicae. The sequence goes on along the minus strand of OZ007498.1, from coordinate 142,675,668 downwards.
GAGTATATAGGTTTTTCTACAGAGGTTATAATTTCATGTTGGATCTCGTGAGTATGTGAAAGTTTTTGTCCTTCTTGGTAAAAGAGATCTCTATTTTTGTTAATTAATTTTCGTAGTTCCCTTTTTTCTTCCCTATTCATGTCTTCGCGTTCTAATTTTTCTAGTTTTAGTTTAGGTTCTTCTAATGTATGTATTACCTCGTATTTGAGTGGGCAAGAGTTAATGAATTTCGTTTTTGTGTTATTTATTTCTATGTATTCCTCTTCTAAGTTAATTATTGCTTGCAGAGGTTTGAGTAGGTTTTGACCTATAAGTCCATCGAATGGTTTATTATAAAAAGGAGTTAATTTCCAACGCATATAGCTCTTCTCATTGAACTCGTTTGGCAATGGGGTTATTATCTCAGTGTTTATTGAGATTTGTCCGTTAAGAGTGTTACAGGGGATTGTGTTTTCTAATTTTACTCTTTTGTAACATGGCAGTTTGTCTGAGTTTAGAAAAGTGGTTGTTGACCCTGTGTCTATTAGGCATTTTAATTTGTCATTACCTATTGTCAATTCGATTACTGGTAAAGTTCCTGTTAAGCTGGTCACTTGAAAATGTTCATGGTTCAAGTTTTGATTTGTGTTGTAGATATAGTCCACTTGCATTGGTTCAACCGAATTGTTTCTTGCTTGGGTGTAATTTCTGCCCGTATAGTTTGTCTGATTTCGTCTTGTTTGATTAGAGTTATTCGGAAAACTTTGGTTCCGGTTTGTATTGTGATGGCATGTGTTGTTGGTATTGTAGTTATTGTTATTATGTTGTCTCATTTGGTTGGAATTGTTTCCGTATGTATTGTGATTATTTTGTCTAGTTTGTCTAGAATTGTTTTCGTATGTATTGTTATTATTTTGTCTAGTTTGCCTAGAATTGTTTTCGTATGTGTTGTTGTATTGGTATGTATTATTTCTGTTGTAATAATGTGTTGGGTCGTTATTGTTTCTTTGTAGGTTTTCTCTATAGTCATTATGTCTGATTATGGTATTGATTTCTATTAAAATTTTGGTTGTTATGTCTATTTGTTCTATTTTCGTAATTATTTGGTTTGTTATAATGTCTAAGCATTCCTGTTTTTTCTAAAGTATAATATGCTTCTCTAAGTGTTTCTATGTTCCTACTGTAAATTATACTTGATAAATTGGGGTTAATTCCATTTAAAAATATTTTTAGTATAAGGGATTCATTCGACGTTGGGGAAAATTCGCTAGGTTTTTTCTCATCGAATTCGTATTTACCGTTTAATTTGTGTAATATTCTCCTAAGATCCCTATAGTATGAGCTTACGGATGAATTGTTACATGTCACTGCTTCATGGTTCAATTTGTGATATGTTTCCCTAATTCCGAAGTTCTTAATTAATTCTGTTTTTATCCCTTCCCACGTGGGATTGGGTCCTAATGTCCGTATGCAATGGAGAGCGACTCCTTGAATTTTATTGCGGACATGTCGTTGATAAATGAAAATTTTCAACGCTTGGTTTTCATTAAAAAGTGGCAAGATAAGCTCTACGTCCCATATGAAGGAGGACAAGTCGTATCTTCTATCCCCGTGAAATTCTTTTATTTTCGCGGCTTCCCTTATTAATTCGACTGCCGGTATTTAGTCTGACTTTTTTTTTTTGATATGTAAATAGATTTTCTATATTTTTAAAATTTAAAAAGTATTCTTTCTCAATACCACTAATTAAAACCAAAATACATGAAACTAACTTATTTTCTAAACAGTGTATGAATTTATAAATGTACAGTGTATGAATTTATGAATATAAATGTACAATGTATGAATTTATGAATATAAATGTAATATTTAAAATAAGTGTTGGTCACTTTTACTTCCTCCTTTGTAGTGGTGTTCTTGGTGTTGTACGGCTTGCAATTAGAGATGAGGTGGGGTTCTTCTTACCTTTGTTGTTTACGAATTCTTTCTTGTTGTTGTTGTTGTTGGGGTGTTTGTCACCCTTTAATTGTCTTTCTTTTCTTTTTTTTTTACCACGTGAATTGACCGTATTTTTCTTTAATAAGCGTATGCAATTTTTTAATCACAATATATATATTTTTTTAATGCAATTGATTTTATATATATATATATTTTTCTTTTATTGACACATCATAATTTCGTTGTCCTTTTTATGATTAGGCATGTATTTAAAATTTATCATTTTTCGTTTATTAACGTATATGTGTTTTTAAAATTGTCGGCTGAAGACTGTCTAGAATTTTCCATTAGCACAAAAATATTTGTTTGATCGTAGTTACTTCTATTTTTTTGTTGTAGCCTTTCACTCAGTTTTGTTGTAGCCTTTCACTCAGGGAGCGTGTCTCCTTGTCCTTAAAAGGACGAGGGATCTCTTAAGACCGCACCTGAGATGGCTTGTTGCGGTCACCACCGTGCCTCCTCAAACCTGAGGGAAGTGTGACGACCGATTGTTGAATATGGGCCTGGGAATCCACCAGGCTCAATTAAAACGGCAAATATTTTATTTAAATTTAAATTTATTAATATATTTAGTTTTTGGCGTCCTTACACCTCGGACGGCAATCGAGACTGATCCTCGAATCTGCAATTCATCACCCTTATAAATGAAACCAAATCGAGATTTTGTATCTCGAAGAGATCGAATTCAAGGCAAAATCTTGATTTAGATACTTTAGCTGGAGCCAATTGTTTGTTTTTTGAGATAAGAATTCGGTTAGGCAAATTCTTGGACACATGAACGTGAGTATAGAAATTGAACATCTGATTCAATTTACCATATGTTGCTTTTGTTTGAGAATCATAGGATATTGATGTATATGGATGATAAACGAATATTTGATTCGTTTACCAGTTTATTGTGCTGGATCGGGATAGTGTATTTCTGAATTAGTTGGATGATTATGGGGTTTGGATGTATGTGCGGGGGAAGGAGATTGTAGGGCTTTTCAGAGCACTACAGTTTATCCTTTTTCGAAGTAATCGATGTAGACAATTTCGTGTGCATTCCAAAATACAGTTCCCATGACTTGGTCGATGAATCCCATCGTTTTCGCCTTCTTCGGAGCCCATTTGCCTTAAAAAACTTGCTGGTTTGATTGTTCCTTTGTCTCTGGATTGAAGTATTCTAGCAATGTTTCATCCACAGCTATGAGTCAAAGTAAAAACCCATGTGATATGTTTTCCTTGAGTTACCGGCTGCGCCGATTGTGATATGGTTTGTAATATGGATTGTAATATGTGCCAATTGTGATATAGTTTACTATCCTGTCCGCAGCGTCAGTTCGTGATATTATTGTAACAAATAATTTGTATAAGGTAATTGATGTGATATAATTGTTAGGTAAAGTTTGCCATAATATAATGTAATTGGTAATATATTGATGTGCTATTGACGAAAAGACTGCTTTAAATGTTATATAATTTGTTGTAATGATCCATAATTGCGGTGTTGGGGAGCACACTGTCCAATTGTTATTGATCCTCAAATGACAGAATTGTTATAATATATTTTGTGGCAAATGTAATATGAAATTAGATGCATATACAAAGGTAATATTTAGTGCTGCGTAAAATGATGTGTATCTTCTGTACTATGGATGTACTTTTATTCAATCCCGTTGGATGAACCGCATGGGTGATTGAATCGAAGTGTAATTCATCGAATTATTGCTTGTCATGGGGATGATGTACGAAGAAAAGGCTGCGCCAGGTAATGGGGAAAAATCCATACAACACCAAAAGTTTTCTGGGATTCACCCAACGGTAGCAGTTTGGCAGAGTGAAAAATGCGAATGGTTACCCGAGTGCAAACACAGTTATCTCCCACGATGGCGGCTATTCGATCAACAGTGTATATCGGTTTTCCACTATATTCCGTTTTCCGCATATTCCAGGGCACTAGAATGCAGCGTAACGGTCCGTTACGTACTGTTATCGGTCACCTGTCCTGGCAACGGGGCAACCATGGTGAACCTCCCGTTCTAGCTCCTGGAACGCCTGGCTTAACACTTAAACACACCGCACTTACCCTTGAGCTATGGGAACCTCAGCCGGGAGTCGCCTCTTTCTGTCCTCGTACAAGTGCGCCTCGGAAACCATCAATCCAAAAAGGAAAACACAACGGGATACTCCTCCAACCAAATTGTCTTTCATAGACTTATTTATTAAACCATTTAACCACAGTAGTAATAAGTTAGACTTTACTTTACATTACTTGTACTGAATCAACTTTACACAAACTCAATACATTCTTTTTACAAAAAACAATCAAAGAAATTAAAAACTATTCGCTTCATGCAACCAAACTTAACATTTTTTACTTCCTTCTTGGAGGCGATCTGAATTCATACTCATTACTTAGGTTCACTCTCACTCTCCATTCCCCGTTCTTCGTTAACTTTCTAACCTTCTTCGTTATTATTGTGCGTTCGACGATTTGCATCCCAACACTTCAGGTGCGTGTCTTTGCTAACAGTAAGTGCAAGTTCGCAATGGAATGTTAGTTCTTATACCTGTAATCTCTATTTTAATGCCATACCTTTAGAGTTTAGCTGTGGGGTTTATTATGCAACACCCATCAGAATTCCAAACGGGAAAGTGCCAAAACAGCCTCAGACTCGAAACACTTTTGTGTTTTCTTTTCCACTAAGTGTAAACCATGACTCATCTTGATGAAAGTTTGTTTACATCTTATTTTTCGTGCAATCGTCTAGTGAGTAAAACTTGTTTACGAAAAACACACAATTCTCGATACTTAAGAGCGGCTTATCTTGAATGTTCCAAAGACTTATTGAACAGCCTTCGTTTTTATTAAACGATCAAAATAGATCGGTTTTTGCCGCATGTAATTGCAGCCGTGTTCTTGGATTTTATTCGTTTAAAATCATCTATTTTCTATTAAGTTGAACAGTCATTTTCAATTACATTTTTTTTGGGCACCACTAGCTTTTAGACAACTGACGCAAGAAGTACAATGTAGTACTAGCATCTCATATTTCCAAGTCAATATTTCCACTCGTGACAAGTACAGGTTTAAAATGTGCTCCACCACTACCGTATGAATCCTATCATCAACTACACAGGGCGTGAGTTTGTGAGCTATCACATATCATTTTCTCCTGATGAGCTATGACAGACCTGTGTGATCAGTTTTCATTGAAAAGGTAGACCATTACGAACTAGTAGGAAGCAAACTTGACATATTAAGGTAAAATTCATTGAATCGTCAATTTAATGGCCACACCAATAAACTGTTTACAATGAATTATAAAAATGTAAATGAATGTCCTGTCATCAGTTAAAGGTATATATTTTTCATCCTTTACTTTTAGGCTGAATACTGCAATCAAAACAACAAGACTCCGACCAGAAGTTATACTCACCGCGGCTTGCCCACAAACTATGAAAGTACGCACATCCGCACATAACACAGTAAGGTCCTGTGGAACTGGGCATAAAACATGACGAGTATAGTAAGAGCAGACAAAATGCCTGGAAGCCATTAGGACAGAAAATGACTATTTGCGGCTTTTGTTGGGATGAGAGCACCTCCTTACATTCAACTACCAGACACAGATATACGAGTACACAAGCACACATAAGCAGCAATAATAATGGCAGAGCAACCACTAACTGGGATTTTGGACCCGAATATCGGAAGGAAAGCTAAATTGAATGCGGTTACCATGGGTATCCTGTGGCGAGGGTGTCAGTGGTCACTTTCGACCACTTCGATGTGTTTTCTATTTTGATTTTACAAATACTGGCACAATAGACCTCAGCTCTCAGTTGTACACTTTGGAGTTTATTGCATTCCTGAAGCGAATCGGATTGCGAGAGAAGTCCCCCTTAAAATGGGAAGAGTGGTTTTCGAAAGTAATCACAAAGTCAAGGCAGATATTAATCATTCTAGGATCTGTGGATTCTTTTTAAGTGCTTATTACACACATATCACGATCAGACAGATTTACACACCAGCGCATATATACATACATATATATATATATATATATATATATATATATATATATATATATATATATATATATATTATTTATTTATTAATTTATTTATATATATACAAGCAGTCAACCAAATATACACCCACACCGATACTTTAGAATGCATATCTCTAGAGCGTTGTTTCCTCGGAGGAAACTTCTCTAATGTCGTTTATTAAAGGGCACAACGGAAACATATCTCAAATCTCCACAGATTGGATAATGAACTAGATAAATAGGAGATATACATACAGATGCAAGTATTGAAGACAATGAATGGAAAATATTAGTAATACAATGTCCGCAATTGTTAGTGACATATGTATATCCTAGCGTAAGACATTAATCGTATTCGGGAATTTATATAAGTGTAAAAAAATATAATCAAACCAAAACAAACAAGCAAACAAATAAAAAAAGAAAATAAATAAACAAAAACATATGAGTGTTGGAATCTAAAATGTGAGATAACTTTTGCAACCTAATCAAAGAAATTAGATCACCTCGAAAACAGAGTGCAGATTGGACTAAGCCAGCATCCAACCTTATTTCAAAAGTTTATTAAGTCAAAGAATTGACAACGGTCCATATACTTGTTGAATACGACTATTGAATGACCTCCTTAAATTAAAGTTGAACTTGTGGAGCTGAAGTATGTCAACTATATCTTCATGTACCCACACATATGTATGTTTGGTATTTAGAGTATTCTTTGCGTGTAAACGACATCACAGGGTAGGATTTATGCAAACAATGATTCAACGTTTACGTAGTTATTTGAACGGGAATTAGATTAACCGATAAGAGTATAGTCCTCTAAGATTGTATAAATAAAATAAATATTTCGTATTTAAATTTTTTTCATTGTTTTATTCCATTGAAAGGTGAGGTAAGTTGTTTGTTTATTTTACGAATGAAGGGAACTGCATGTTTGAACGCATCGATTGTGGGGTGTACTTGTTTCTCAAATCGAAAGCCAACGATCTATTATTAACTCAACTATTATCACTTAATATCCTAGATTATTTATTATCACTTAATATCCTAGATTATTTAGTAACACTCTTTCTTGTCGAATAGTTTAACCACACCACTTTTGTTTCAACCATCAAACAACTTAACAGACTTGGTTTTTTGTAGTTTTTAAAACTTTATTAACAAAAAGCAATTTTTTTTATTTATTAACTAAACACATTGAAGATAACTGTCTGTTGCGGTAATAGTAGTCTCACTTATTGGCACTTGGTAAATTTTAATACCACATGGACAGGCGTTAATAAGAACACTTTAAATATGTTGTACACTAAATCCAGTACCTGTCTTGGCAGTATAGCTGACACAATGGGCCTTAAATATTCTTAAATATTTCACGAGAGTGCACCGAGATTTCAGAGTTACACATATCGATTTTTATATCCAGTTACAGAAAAAGTTTTGCGATTTCACTACAGAAAAGAAACGTACCAGAAACAATGCGTTTACATAACGTTTATTCGGCAAAATATCCTCCATCCGCGTCTACAGCTTTCTCCCATCTTTTTACAAGCGTCTATAAGCCATTTTTGTAGTATCTTTTCCGGGAGTTCAAACAACTGTGCTACAGGGTTTTCAACCCTCCCTCGGGTTTTGAACTGCCGATCGCGCATACAATTATCCATGGCCAAAAAGAGGTGGTAATCCGTCGCAGCTACGTGTGGTGAATATGGAGGATGGGGTATATTTATATTTATATTAATGTTAAAACATATAAAGTAATATTTAGCCAGGTACTTGTGGCGGTTCCGCAAAACCCCACTGCCCACCTACCTGAAAAACCCCCAATATCCGCAACCCAACTCCCATTGTCCCCGCCAATGCAATCGCATGGGCACCTGGAAATATTTCCTTTTCCAAGGACAATTAATGCATATAAGCATTAAGTAAAATTCCTAAAAAGAAGTTTTTTTTCTACAAGCTAAGGACACTTAACAGGAGGAATCACACCAACAACAACAGCAGGAACCTGTGACGGTTCCCCCAAACCCCATGGTACACTTACCTTAAAAACCCCCATAACCTCATCCCAAGTCGCATAAGTTTTCGCTAATGCAACAGCATTAGCACCTGTAAATGCTTCACGCATTATATAGATCAAATCTATAATCTTAAAGTCCCTGTAAAGAAAACTTACCTTTTCATGCATCTCTTGGCATACAATTCCCTCTAAGATTTCTTTCTTACCTTATCAGGAATCTCAAACCAAGTCGGCACCTTCGGTGCCAAGCAAATCTCCCTAGACGAATTCCTCTAAACAAAATGATTTGAATTACATACAATGTAACCTTCACCAGGGGCCATAAACATTGTGCTGTCTATTTTTTCATGTGTATAATAAATCTCTTAATGTACACATTGGCCGGCAACCTTTTTCTCCCAGCAATAATATACCAGCAGCTGCATTCAATTAGCGCAATCGACCTTGAAATTCCTAAAAAGAATTTTTTTTTCTACAAGGGCATTCATACATGTATCAATGCGTCTTTGCATAAGCGACCAAAAAACGAATTTCCAATTAGTGTAGATTTTCACACTAACGTTCGACACTTGCGTCACCATAGATATCCTGTTCCATTGACACAGATGGTATATACAAACCGTCATTGTATAACCATCTAATCTGCCTTGCAATGACTTGAAACTATCGATACAGCTGCAAGCACTTTACCCAGAATTGCTTCTTTGTTTGAATCTCCAAACAAGCAACGACTTCGCGCATAGCCGCCGGATTGAATTCAAAGCATAAACAATGTAAATATAGAATCCGTTTCTCACAAACGAATTTCCCTGCATATACAAATGCAAGCAAGGGATTTATTTCGTCCACCAACCCATTAGCACCTTTCCCAATGGCTATTCATATATTTACACAAGGGCATCACTCATCTAAGACTTTTATGATGCCCTCGTCTCATCTTTTCTTTTACCACATTTCTACGCTGTATCGTCGTATATTTATTTAGACCCAATGCACTCCATAGACAACGATCTTTTCGATCGCACACATACCACCATGACCTTCATTACAAGATCTGGTTTCCTATTCCACCAAGAGAGGCTTTACGTTTCTCTGGTGGTAGGTAAAAACGATATCCTTAGTGGAGAGGATATCTAACACGACACCAAAAACTCACCCCATAAGCGAATCATCTCTGCACGAGATGATTATCGCAGAGTCAAATTCCATCCACTGACCACAATGGTCACGCGATCGCCCGCTCCTCGTTTTGCGCGCGGGGACGTAAATATTCTAAGTCGAGTGGAGTAAGCGCGCGCATTTAATTTAAAAGTAATTTTTGTTCTAGTACGTCAGTTTCATAATAATATGTATGTGCATACGTCGTCGTCAGTGTAATCAAAATCGGTTCCCTGAAAGTTAATTAAGTGCAGTACGATTTGTCACACTAATTCTTGAATAAATGACTTGTGCTGTGAATAAATCTAATAAAAGTTTAAAAAAAAAATTACAACAAGACTAGTGTTTCTTTTGATTCCTCTTGTGTTGATCGTTTCTGGGTGACAATTTCCGGTGAACAATTTCCACCTGAACTCGAAGTAGTGGGTGGATGGTAGAATCAGCGTCCATGCCGACGCACAGACCATCTATCCCTACATACTCACCGTTTCTCGGCTCTTACTTGTTGTCCAGCAATCCTAGTAGTTAATGGTCGAATGTTGTTGAAGAACCTTGCTGTTCCGGTTGCTGGGGGCGTTGATTATTTTTGCTTTATCTCCACATTTATTTAACAATTCAATTACAGATTTTACTTAAGACTAAATGTTAACTTCTATTTTACAAATATCATTCTTACATTAACTTACTGGCTCTTGGCAAGCAGTCTAAATGATACATTATCATTTTTCTTATGCCTTTCGACGTACAATATATATGTTTTTATAACATGTCACAATAATTGATATGTATTCTTTTTAATATTTATTCTATTCTTTCTATATTATGTAGTATTTATAATTTTTTTTTAATTACATATATAGGGGTGGTTGACAAGCAAAAATAAACGAAGCAAAACCTACAAATATAAACAAGGAATACAAATAAATACAAAAAAAAAAATTGGGAATTGGGGATAGGGGGAAGGAAACCGTTACGGCTGAGAGGCATATTATGTTATAGTCCTTTCTTCATCACTGATCCACCACCAGTTGGGTGGTCTTTTATTGACTTATCCCCGTCACTGATCATCATACTAAAACGCAGGCGATCTGGAGTATTAGGGATATCGTTATCATGGAGAATTCGTTTATCCCTGGCACCACGGAAAACGTGGTAAATAATAGGGACTCCACGTTTGTCTTGGATAAGTCTTTTCTTATCCAAGAAAGGGAACGCTTCTGGGGGAATGAACCCATTCTGGAGAGTACTCTCCATATACATATCATTGGGATAGAATGCTCCCGATATGAGATCATTTTCTCTGCACATCGCCCTTGCTGTGTGACCCCGAATAATCTTGATAATGAAGTTATCTATTCTGTTTAGTCGTGATTTGTCATACAAGACTTTATTGGGATAGTATTTCTTATATTGCGACTCTGAGGTCTGTATACTCCCAGGCAGGAACGCAAACACTGCCTCTCGAACACCCAAAACTTCTCCATGTAGAATGGGGATGTGTTGTATCATACCGAGCAGCCATACAGTCATTCTGGTCGGATGAATGCTGAGTATGAAATTATTTTCATGTTGGGGTGCAGAAGCCTACTACGGAAGAGACTCTTTGTCATTGGATATGCGTTCTAGCTGCTGTAAGAGCAGCTGCTGTATGCTTATCAAAGTGAAGATACTGATCAAGCCAGATTCCAAGGTATCTGACTACAGTTTTTACTTGTAGGGGAAGATTATTACTTCCTGCAATGGAAAATGTTTTCCAATTCCGTTTCGTTCTAAAAAGGATAGTCTCTGTTTTTTGGAAATTTATTTTTAATTTCGAGTCGAGGCAAAAACGTTTGATTTTGTTGAAATCATTTTGCAGAAGTCTGTTGATGACATCAATCTTTTCTCCAGATCTATATACCACGATGTCGTCGGCATATACAGTTGCATGGTTGAGAGAACCCACTAGATCACTAGTGTAAATGTTAAATAAAATGGGAGAATTCACTGGTCCCTGTTGCAGGCCGTTTTTGATGTGGAAGGTCTTGTTAGAGTTTATATCTCCACATTTCACTACAAATTGTTTACTCATTATCATATCGTAGATAATGTATAATAAATATTCGGGCATACCTAGATTTGATAACTTATATACAAGCTCTTCTAACCATACGGTGTCGAAAGCCTTTTCACAATCAACCAAACAGGCCCATGTGCATTGTCGCTTCGCCTTGTTCCACTGTATGTCGGAAACAAGATTTGTAGCAGAATGAACTGTGTCATGTTGCGATCGGAAACCAAACTGGTTGTTCGGAATAATACAATTTTCCTCACACCAGTTAGTCAATGCTTTGTTTATAATTTTCTCGAATACCTTGCTGATGTTCGGAAGCAAACTAATCGAGCGAAGATTGGCTGGATTGCACCTGTCCTTGCCCTTTTTGGGGATGGGATGGACTACTGCGGATCTCCATTGGGTTGGACAATTTCGTTCGTTCGTTTCATTGCAGATTCGTTCAATCTACATACTTCTTTGAAACAAACACCAATTGAGTTCGCCTTTTTTTTTGCAGATGCCCGACTATTATGAACTCTTCGTTAGAGTTGATTTATTCCAGGGTAAGTCCTGCGTTCAGCAGAGTTTGACAATTCTCGGGAGTCCGGTGAACTCACAGACATGGAATATCATTATAATCTTTCCTTCGAAAGACTTTATTTATTTGAGGGAACAGGTCCGGTCCACTAGTTTTGATAGCTTGAATTCTGTTGTTCCAATCTTCATTAGTTACTGATCTATAGTTGTCACGGATCAGTTTTTGAAGACTTTTAATTAGTGACTTAATTGTTTTTATTTCTTGTCTATTTGGATCGCTGAATTGTCTGTAGAGCAGTTTTAACTTAGAGAGCAGAATACTCTTTTGCACATACAACTTGTCGATCGTTGCGTTTCTGTATCGGTTTGTATGCCCCCCCCATGTGAGACACTTTTGGGATAGAACGATTCATTGTATTAGTAACGATGTTGTTCATCGTCGAAAGATTATGATCAATTTCGTTATTATGAAGAGATCTGTTCTGCTGTTGTGGGGGTTGTTCTTCAGGAAGCGCGTTTTCTTGTCCTGAAAAGGACGTTAGATCTCTTTGTCGATTGCTCCTGAAACAACACCTCAGCAAGGGGTCGTTGCCGTGCTTCCTCTGACCCAGAGGGAAGAGCAACGTCCTGATTGTTCGTAGAACGTAACTTAGGGGATAGCGTCCTAATACTCTGCAACCTTAGTACCGGTTCCTGTACCAATTTTTGGAGTCGTCCTGGTAGACGAAAGAATTATCCAACGTTGGTGACAACACACAATTTTCAAAATATTAAAAGAAGTTTCAATTTTTGTTTAAGTTTTATTGTTGATTTAATATTTGAATATTACTGCAGATGTAAAACTTGAATTGGAAAAATTACTGCTCTGTGGCAGGAGAATTTAGATACTGCGGCCCGGAGATCATTTTACTATTCCTTTATAAAGGAAACCAAATCGAAAATTGTATCCCAAAGATACACATTTTCGTACAACAATCTCGATTTTGGATATTTCGAGTGAGATGTAGTGTTTACATAAGATAAGAATTCAATTTCTTGAATTCTTACGAACTTATGGCGCAGATGTGGGAATGTATCTGCTTTTGGTTTTTTGTTTGTTTTCCTGAATGGAAAATTTTCAGATAGAGATAATGATCTCTGAATTTTTGGATTTCGGTGATGCCGTGGGGCAAATGTGAAACGTAAACGAATATTAGATTCGTTTATTGTGACTTTTAATTTTAATTCGGATTTTGAGTTAATAATGCCGTGGGGGCAAATGTTAGGCTATAAACGAATGTTTGATTCGTTTATTGCGAATTTTGGATCATGTTTGGGTTGTTGTGGGCTCTGATAGGTTTTTTGGTTTTAGCGTAAGATAGCTGGGATTTGGATGTAGGAATGGGGGAAAAGGTAGTACGGCTTTTTGGAGCACTACAGATCTGTCAGTTGGTGGATCTATGCCATTGGAGCGTTTTTTTTTTATCCGATCGAAGCGCGACCAGTTGTGAGTATTCGTTTCGGCCATGTATTACAGCGCCAAGTCCGTAATGATCGCTATCGTACTCAATGGTACGAAGACAATTTCGAGTAGTTAGATCCGTATCTAATAATTGTATTCGCTCGTCCAGCAACAGTAAACCCAAGAAGGGATTTCCTCTTGGATATGACGGGGTACTTGTAGCGTACAATTCTAGTTTATGTTCGATAGCGTTTGTTTGCCACTAGTCGAACAACACATTGCCTCTCGAGTTTGTGATAAGGTTATTCCAAGCACTGTGCTTGGAATTGAGATCTCCCACCATAAAGAAATAATTATTTTCCGAGTCTAACTTGAGACTTTGAAAAAGGGTATCAAGTTCATTGATAAACTGTATACGCTGTGGTGCTTCGGGAGCATAAGTAGAGATCACATATAGATGCGTTTGACTTTTCAAAGGAATATCTATAACGCAGGCTAGAAGCACCTGGAACTTGTATACATCTCTAGTGTAGACGCCTTTGTGTTGTAGACCATTTTTAACTAAGACAGTGCTGAGTACTGGACACCATGGGCGTTGCCTTCGTCGTCGCTGGTGACACTCAACGTGTCTGTATCCTTATTTTTATTAGCTTTAAGGCGTTTAACCTTTGGATTTAGGTCTGTATTGTGCTTTCTCCGAAGCACCATTTTGGCATCCATTTGATTTACGTCCATATTATGGACCACGTTCTCACTTTTTTTTTAATTGTTTTTTTTTTTTTTTTTTTATTGCGCAAGTGACAGATAGAAAATCATGTTCAAGAGTTTATTTATTATACTGTGCACAAAACACAAAGAGGAACATTTTGTATGTCGCGTATCGGCACTAATTGTTTTTTAATTATTTTGGGTGAAGAGAAGTCCCAAGCGAACCCGTACTCATTTCAGATGTGTAACGCGGTTTAATGTAAAAATAATAATTTAACAATAATTTAATAATAATTTTACGTACACTTCACTTTTTAGGCTGTTCCGTTGACCGGTTCATCAACCATCACTTGTCGATGGTCGACACGACTACACCGGATGGTGGTTAATTTGGTACTGTGGGGGGCGTTGATTCTAGATCATCCAGTTATCGTGAAATACAGTTTCCTAATTTAATTGTTCACACAAGGCGATAACTCCGGAACTTTTACAACTTTTACAACGCCTATTTATTAATTTGTAATTTTAGTTTTATATCCTGTACGCGAATGTTTTAATAACGAGACACGGAACTATTTTACAAAATTACTTTCCCATTTGCCAATGTGTGTATTCACGGTTCGAGGTTTCCCTTGCGACTGTACTTATTTTTTATTTTTGTTTAGTTTTTCGCCGCCTACTATTTTTTTTTATTTTCATACAGTAGTTTTCTGTTTTTATTCAACGCCTACTGTAGCGCTATTTGTTATTTTCGGGAGTGAGATCGGGTTTGGGTATACGTCCGTGCGTTTATTTGTGGTTGATGGGTGCGCACATTGAGCAGGTTTTCAAAGTATTGCTTCCATCTTGTCACGATATTGTTTGTTTCTGTAACCAGACAGCCGTTTGTGTCTCGAATTATTTTGGCTCTCCCTCGGTAGCCATTTCTAATTGAATTTATGCCGGCATACATATCTCTGCTGTTCTTTGCTCTGGCATTTTCTATGATTTTTTCGATCCGAGTCTTCTCCCATTCGCGTTTTTTGCGTTTGAAAAGTCTAGTTGTTTCTTTCCGAATTGTCGCGTATCTTACTGCGTTGACTTCATCATATGCTTCTAAGTGGTTTACTCTGAGGCGTTTACGTTCCTCCATCTACGCCTTGCACGCATTACCAAACCAAGGTTTGGACTTAATTGTTGCCTTAAATCCTAATACCTTTTGAGCTGTTTGTTTGATTGTATCTCTGATCGATGCCTATTTAGTGGCGACATTATTGGCTTCCTCTTCCCCACTGGTCTTGATATTCAGCTCCTTTGCGCAGATCTTTTAGTTTATCAATGTCGAACTTTTTGATCGTCTCCCGTGACTGCCCATGTGGGCAGTTTGCTGCGATACGACTCCTAATTTTGCTCATCACCAGAAGATGATCAGAGTCATAAGCTGGTCCTCTATATGATCTTACGTCGAGGATGTTTGAATGGTGTCTCTTGTCTCTGAGGAAGTGGGCTATTTGGTTACGCGTTACGCCGTCGGGTGATATCGATTTGGCTTTATAAATTTGCTTGTGGTTGAACATCATGCTTTTCACTAACAGATCTTTCGAGGCTACGAACGTCATACTTCAAATTCCGTAATCAATTGAAATGTCGTGTAGACTTTCTTTACCTATAGTTGGTTGGAATATATCTTCCTTTCCAATTTTCGCGTTGCGGTCCCCGAAGAGGATTTTAACATCGAATGATGAGATCAGATCAAATACTGCCTTTAGGATCTAGTAGAACGTGTCCCCGTTTCTTGGTCGGTATATTCTGTTGGAGCGTGTAGGTTTATAAGTATATAATTGTAACATGGGCTCTGTACTTTTAACACCAACATTCGGTCATTAATAAATTTCCCATCTTTTACATGGGGCGTAATCTTCTTGCTTATGATGAAGCCGGTTCCGAGGTTATGTGTCGGTACCTCCACATGCCAGTGTGAACCCGTTGGTTTCGATTACTTGATGCGGGAGTCGGACTTTCTGAAACGCGACGATGTCCATTTTATATTGTTTCGCGTTTTCTACGACCGTCTCTATCGCGCCTAGTTTATAACGTTCGAATATTCCACGTATAAATATATATATATATATATATGTATATCTCGCTTTTTTCGTTTTTCCCTCTGTGTTTTTTTTTTTGTCGAGTCGGTGTTTTCTTGATGATTTGTTCCCTTATGGTAGTGTCGGTTTTTGGCGGTATGTTAGTCGGTCGCTGCGGAAAGATGCCGGAGTGTTCGCCGAACACTGCTCAGCACTAGAAGACAAATACACCAACGGAGCGGAAACAAGGTCAAATGAAATCACGGAATGCTTTTCTTTAATACTCTGTCTTATTTATTTTCGTATAATTTTTCGTTAGGTAATTTTTACAACTTAGTTTTTAAGTACACATTTGGTTCGTTCCGCCACCTTTTAATTCACTTCTTATTTAGGATGTCCAATTGATTAACATACCATAAGCTGCCCTTTAATAAAAACGGCGCATGTATTTCTCGCCACAAACGTTTTGTTTCGACGGATTCCTTTTTTTCGTTCGCCACTATGACACTAGAATAATGTTACTCGCACGTACGGTCTATGGGTTTCGAAACAACCTCCGATTCTAAAAATATGTATCTTTTACGCGGTTGTTACAAAAACACTGTAAAAACACTGTACCAAAAATCCGCTTGTCAAAGTCGACCACCTCGATTCCTCGAAATAAACTCTTCACTCTCAAACCTCAATGTGGACTCCTCGGCTACTCGAAATAGGCTATTCGTCTGCGCAAAAAATATCCCGATTCAGATCTCCGATCTGTATCTGCAAAGGGGGAAATTTCCCATTCAATCTGCTAACAGAATTTTCCACAGTATCTGTTAGCAGCATAACATCTTCCCTTTCATCTCACAAGGAGAATTTCCCAATGGACCTGGAAGGAGAATCTTGGTCATGATCATTATTATTACCATCCGTGGTGGTGATTGAAATTCGGTTCGACGGCTGTCGATTGTGTGCCGCCTTTATTTGCATAGCACATCTGGCGCGCAGGCCGACGGATATCGTGCAATTTGAATGGACGTACGGTCCATGGGTTTTGTATAGCTTCTTTCAGTTAAAACTAACAATCCATTTGGTCTTTCTAATGGGTGTGAAATACAAAAAAGGAACCGTGGGATTGGAGTAGTTCCTTTTGTTGGTTTTACTCGCATAAATATTCCCGAATTATCTCGTTGAGATATTTATGGTTGCCTAGAACTTGGCAGCGGATAAGCGATATGTTTTATTGTATGGGGTCGCCGCTGCCCTTGTTTGCACGACGGATTTGGGTGGTCTTTATGGTAGACTACCCGCACGTGCATCCGTTGTTCGGCTAATTTACCGACGATAGTGATTCCTTGTAACATCTTGTAGATGTTCAGGATTGCCGCTGGTGCAGTGCTGGAGTGCGGCGCATTTCAGTCTTTGGGATTGTTTTTGGGCATAGAATGAATGAATGTTTTTACCTTTGTTTCAGGTATGCTATATTCGAATTGTTGAGCTTGACATTGAAAGCTTTGGGACGTTCAGTTTCTTGCTTTTTAGTGTCGGGCTCAACGTTGGCTAGATGTTTCAGGCCCCTAGCAGGACTTAGTGGCACGCGTCTGTGGGCGCGTGTAATGCTTTCCGGTAAGTATGTTCCTTGAAGGGTAGGAACCTTACCATTGAATTTCCATCCAAATATTTCTTCTTCGTTGTCCTTCGGAGGGATTTAGCCACTGATGATTACGAATATGATGCTTTTATGAAAAATAAATCACGCATGAGCACGCGGGCGGCAACTATAAAATGCGCGTGTGTTCCCAAAGTAATAGGAGTGTTTAGATTTCGCGGTTTTGAGTTTTAGACTTTCTATAAACAAGTGTACATCAAGAACATGTGTAGTAATGTTCTTGATGTACACTTGAATATTTAGATTATTTTTAATAGTCGAAAAGGTTAGACCATTTTTTTTAGTTTTACTTTCCTTCCCACCTAACCGCTTGTTCGTCATTTTTTGGGCGAGAAACAAACCCATTATTTTGTCTTAGTTGTCGTGTTAACAAGATATATTCCACCGTGACTTCTTTTTATTTTCGAGCATAATACAGTCATCAAGGGATATTCGCTTTGCCACCATCGGGTGGATAAAAACAGAATCTCTTAAGTAAACCATCCACTAAATTCTGCTTGCCGAAGAATAAGAGTCTTCTGCTTTTTATGGCGCCATATGCGAATAACATCAAGCTCGCTGTATCACTTTTCGATACGGACTACCACTATAACCTTGTCTGCTAGTATATAATTAAAACGGCTTCATTGTTGATGTAGGACTACTGGTCGTATGTTCGCCATCACATTGAAGGAAAGTTCAATCGTTTTAGGGCATTCGACCTTACTACCTAAAATTTACTAGAGCAGCCAATTTAATATTCAAATGGTATTTCAGTTACCACTTAACCAGTTTGAAACCACCCCGAACACCGAGATGGTATGTTTAAGGTTACACAGATTACTTGAATACACCGTTTAAATAATTCCCCATTCTGTTAAAGGTAAAAGCCTGTTGCTTTCCCACCGCATGTATTCTCACAATTCAGAATCACTAGATTTATCTAGCTTCAAAGAATATAACCTAACTACTTGACCATTTTGCATTCGGTAGGCCAAAGCAAAATCCCACCATCAGTGTCGTGAAAATATCACACAGATAGGACCTACGGCAGATAGAGTCAAATCCCTTTCTTGGCACTTGAATTAATGTCAAACCCTTGTCCCAATCAACCCACAATAGAATGGTCCCGTGTCGCACATCCAACTAAGCATCCATGTCGAGAATATGGACACGTACATACATCTAGCTTACCCTTGCTGAATTATGTAGTTGGTGAGTTGATAACTCGGTGTCATCCCCGGGCAAAAGGATTGCACGCTTGTGGCTTATGGACCTTGTATGTACAGATGTCATCATTCGTCACATGTATCTCGCACCTATTTCCTCCCGAGGATTTTTCGAATATGACTACGCTGTGGTGTGATGTTAACCAGGAATTGGTTATGAACTTTGATGTCAGAGCTGGATCTGGTAAAGGTTACAAAGAGAACCTAATTCGAATTCACTTTTTTAATATTCACTATATACAAGTTTACCATTTCGGGCTTCTCAGTGTCGATTATCAAGGGTTTGGATAGAATTATTTACATATAAGTTGGGTGGTGGACAAGTGACCTTTATGTGTTTGAGATTCTTTTTCCTTTTTAGCATTTCACGCCACATAAATTGAAATATTTAAATCATTTCAAGCTTACTGTTTATTTATAGTACCTGACTTAGTTGGAGTATGTGGGCAGTGGAGTGTAAGATCAACAAACTGCTGCGATTCTACTCCCTTTTATATATTTTTTTATTCCTCTTGTTGGTAACCAGCGAATTCGGGGGGTCTGGCAGCTTGTCTTATGGAATGTAAGTAAACAAAGTTTCTTGGGAAAGCTCCGTTGATTCCCAAGGAACATCTATCATGGTAATGTTATAGTTCTGATACGTGCCTTCGCTGTGACGGGGATAATGAGCTAGATGCGTTACAGCGATTTCATCAAATAAGCATATTGCACATCGATGTATCGGCATTGCCACCGACCAAATAAATGGTTTGGGACTGAACTCGAGACTTGCGGGCAGTTTTTTTAACACAGGCCTAATGTGGGATTCGTAGATGAAGAGGAGGAGTAAATAACAGTAAATAAAAACCACTTGATTTCCTATTGCACGTCGATGTATGGGTATTGCCATCAAGTAAGTCAATAGTTTGGAACTGAACTCCAAACTTGCGGGCAGTGTTTTAACACAGGCCTAATGTGGGATTCGCGAATGAAGAGGAGGAGTAAATATGTTATATAATTAAGTTCATTTACCACCCAAATGCTGTGGAAGGTGAGTTTCATTCCTCTTCCAAGAATGAAACTCCATTTTTGTAAGGGGGAGGAATGTTATATAATTAAGTTCATTTAATTATCACCCCCCCTATAAATATTGCAATCTCGTGTCTGCACATGAATATCCTTTAGCAATATCAACACATCACATACAAATACAATAGAATATACAATAGTTAAATAATTGAAATTAATTAAAACCCCTATTTCAAAACCACAATCATACTGCACACAGCCATAGTCTCCCTAATAGTCTTCCTAATTCCGTTTCCTACAAATAACAATCGTGGAAGCGGAACAAAAAAGGATATTAAATGGAACGACACGAGATTTCCGCCTTGTTCAATAAGCAGTGAAAGCGTGCGGTTCGGTCAGATTTAAAATAGCCAGAAGAAAAAAAGAAAGAAAAAAATTAAGTTGTTGAATTATTTTATTTCATTTGAAAATAAAAAAGAGTTGTTGAAACATTTTATTTCATTTGAAAATAAAAAATAAAAAACTCTATGCTGCAAATGCCTATAAACAAATGCACAGGAAAAAGTGAATGCAAATGCCTATAAACAAATGCACACGAAAAAGTGATAGACAGATGCCAATACCTATAAATAAATGTGGAGTATTTGTCCTCGATCCAGCGTGTAAATAAGTTTGGTCTCATGTTCGAACTGGAGTATAGTACAGAGACGCGGACAGCTACCTTTCCTTCAAGGAAAAACCAGAAGGTACACTCGGACTAAGGCCCAATCAGGTGAACAGCATCTAAGACATTGTCAAAAATTAAAAAAGGGAGTAAGTTTGGGCAAAAATACAAACTCCTAAATTAATTGTTAAATCATCTTTAACAAATAACAGTACGTAAAAATCGCTTGATTTTCCTCAGATAGATTTTGTGATTTTAAAAGTTCGTTTATTACATCCACACCAACAGGGACGGCTTTACTAGCTGCACTAACTAGTATAGCTTTGGGACCGAACTAGTTGTCTGTAGATTCGACTATTAGTCTTTTATTTTGCAATTATGCCCACAAATATGAAACGTACGGATAATAACAAGTCGGCGTACACAAGGGAGCATGCAGTTGCTTAGGGATTTCCCTTTCACCGCTGGTGATTCGAAATGACAAAATATGCTTGACCCAGGGCCCCTACACTTTAAGTGGATCAATATCAATTATGCGAGAAGAATGACTCGTGTCGGGCGATTGCATTCAATAGGGGTCAACGCCGGCTAGGTGTAACTGCGGCAGGGTAAATGACTTGCCCGTGAGGTAATACAGAGGCTAAGAGTTCAGAGTGCCTTTTATTAAGCGCCCAGGTCTCGGATCCATACATGAGTACGGGCAAGACCATGGTCTTGTACAATAGTACCTTGGACGTTCTGGATAAATTTCGGTATTTAAAGAGCCTTGATATACCAAAGTAGCTTTGTTGGATTTGATCAGCCGTTCGCGTATTCTTTCTTCCATATTGTTATCGGCTGATACTATTGACCCAAGGTACTTAAAGGATTGCACTACTTCCAATTCGTGCTCCATGACCCTGATCGTTTGACCAACCGTAGGTCTTCTGGTGAAGACGGATTGCAAACCTTTTTTTCCACCTTTTCGTGTAGCGTAAATAATAAACCAAACATTAATTAATATTCGATCAGTGTTTGTTTCTTACTCTTGTGGTTGTTATTAATGGTCGGTCCTTTGGTTAGCGACGTAACAGCTTTTTCCTCGGGAGTCGAGCAAGATCGAGTAACCCCCGAAGAGTTGTTCGATCCAACAAATTGAGGTAATTCCTTTCAGTTTCAAACACATTCGGGGTTGACATTGTTTTCAGTCAACGCCAAAGGCCACAAACAAATTTAGTGGTTACATCTTCTCTTCGCAGAAGTTGCCACCATGTACTTACTTTTCCCCTCATTAATGTGCAGTCCCAGTTTTTGTGATGCCTGCTCGTTCTGGGTGAAGGAGTCCTATACACCCGATTCGGTTCTACCGATGATGTCGATGTCATCTGCGTAGGCAAGTATCTGGCTGGACTTGGCGACAATGGTCCCTCTAGTTGTAACGCCAGAGTCACGGATTGCTTCCTCCAACGCCAAGTTGAAGAAGATGCAGGCCAGACCGCCCCCTTGTCAGAGTTTATTAAAGATGTTTGGTTATTGGTTTGGACAGCAATCCAGCTATTTTTACTTGACTTACGTTGGTCATGGTCAACGTACAAAGCCGTATCAATTAGTTTGGAATCCCGAACTTTCTCATGGCAATATACAGTTCCACCCTGGCTATGCTGTCGTAGGTGACCTTAAAGTCTATAAATAGATGATATAATTGAATCTTAAATTCCTGACATTTTTCCGTCGCATGCCTAAGGGTGAATATCTGATCAATCGCTGATTTGCCTGGGATGAAGCCACACTGATATTGACCAATGAGAAGATATATACTCACCGTTATACTTTCTTCTGTTGTTAGCCTTTCTGGTGGCAGCGTTATACTGTTGTCTTCCTGGTTACAGCGTTATACTTTAGCCTTCCTGGTTATACTTAAGCTTTTCTGGTTATAGCTGTTCCGGTTGCTGGGGGCGTTGAATCTTGGGGCCCAGTTGTCAATGATGATATGAGGGCGAAAATTCGTTGTCAGACGTTTGATCTGAACCTAAAGATGAATTCTTTTCTTTGCTAATAGTTGGTCTAGCTATTGCTGCTTCGTCAAACACAAAAACTACAACCTTCGCGCAGTCGCTGCAAGCAAAGACTTACACCGAGAGTGGCTTTCGACTAATTAAGTCAAGCACACTCTCGGTCACCCTCACACAGAAAGGGGGCTCACGGGTGAATTGGCTTGGAGTCGACGCGGCACTACGTGGTTCTCGCTCATACGTAGAACCGGAACCAACGCCGGTCGTTGGAAGGCGACTACTGGTTACACGGCTCGTGCAGAGCCAACTCGCTAATGGGGCGAGTTTCCTCGAGAGAGAAAGTGTTTCTCTCGTGGTGAAAACGAGGGAAGAGGATCTCACTGGAGAGGTCCTATGGTGGTGTGTGTGTAGTTGATCGTAAAGATCACGCTGTCTATCCATGCGGTGAAACAAAGGATAAACGAGATTGCACCGGAGACAAAGAACAAAGAGGAAATGTACCAAGGGCATGATTGGTAATGATGGTTCAGTTGAGTAAACACACTGCAACTCATTAGAGGTTTCGAATGCTTACGATGGGAATTTGTTTATGGCATCTCTGCCGGCGGAAGAACTTTGTTTGCATTTGTTTATGCTGTAGAATTCGGATTTGGCGACTGACCGCGAGATTGGTGATTGTTTGTCAATTGGACAAACAGATCATGGGTCGGGTATATTGCAGCTGAGTAGACAAGCTGCTTGGCGTTGCTTTGTCGTTGGACAAACAGGTCGCCAATCAATGTGCATGTAGGAAAATTGTTGTGCACATGTCAGGCTGGGATTTGCCTGGCAAACAAGGGTGCCGAATAGTTTTTCCTCGAATATATGATGCGGTATACGGACGATGATGAGTCCGGAGTTCCGCCGTTTTATCATGTAGGTTGATGTTCCGTAGACCGGCGTTTGTGGTACGATCGAGAAGTCACTCGCACCGAAGAAGAGGTTTTGCGGTTCAATGGAGCTATTTCCCTTAGGTGCCGGGATGACATTATAAAACAGGACCGATATTTTTGGTGGTTGAATGGCAAATAAAGACCTATGTACCAAAGTCGGCCAAGTATCTCCAACATCAACTAGCTTACACAGATTTAGCCTTTTCAGGAGTAGGGTAGAATAAGATGTATGTTATATTAAATTAAGGTTTTTAGCAATGACAAAAAAAAAAAAAAATATATATATATATATATATATATATATATATATATATATATATATATATATATATATGTTAAATTTGAGTTAAAACACAAAACAAAATTGGCACAACGTTTTTTTTTTTTTAGATTTTCTTTGTTATTCAAATAAACATAATTTAAAAAAAAACAAAGTTCTGTCGACTGGAGGCAAATTATACAATAGACATATAAAGTTTAGCTTAGGGCATCTGCGTAGGACCAGTACGTTATAATATAATATAATTATGCTACAATTTAAGGGTTTTTGTCTGGCCTATAACAAATGATTTATGATAAATGAATTAAAAAAATGATATAATGATTTAATGGATAATAGCCTATCTTTCTGGTCGTTCAATCAAAGTGGTTCTGCTTCCCAAACAAATAATGCTGGTGTTTCTCAGGGCTCCTTACACTCACACACTCTCTTCCACATTTTTATAAATAATCTCTTATTTATCCATTACTCCTAAACTCAATTCGCTCGTTTCCTGATGATAGCACATGGAGTTTCTTATACTCATACGAACATTCCCGACAAACCGCTTTGAACCTCCTTATCAATCACCAGAATATGCTCAATTCACTGAATTCTGACACCAAAAAGTTATACGAACATGCATATGTAGATGAGTAGAATTCAATCCCTGTAATTCCAATTCTGCTTCTTGTCGTCAAGGATGAAACTCATTGTAACTACTCTGTTAATGAACGGTAAAGTCGGAACCAAGACATTAACAATATATAATACTTGGATTCATTCTACTCTTAATAGGAATAACCACATATTTGAAGCTATAAAAAAAGCGGCCAACTGTAGAGGGTTTCTTCAGAAATGCATGAAATTCTTCACCGTATTTAACATTGCCACACTTTCGCGCAGAGAGAATATAGGCGCAACGTGTTACGCAGTCGTTCTTTGGCCGAATTACAGGAATGTGGAATGTTCTACCTGATCGTTGACTTTATCGTAGCTGTAATATCCGACCATTCAAGACCAAACACCATTTCCTCTTTTCTTCGTCCTATTCCTTTTCTTCCACTCTCACTGCGTTTCGAGATTTAATAGCACCTCAAAGATCCCCTTTTGTGCGTGCGTTTGTGAAAACATGAAATGTCTAACATCCAACAACCTAAGACGATAGAAACCATTCAAAGTGAGCCTTCTACTATTGAAAGTAATAACCCCATTTCTTAATGTTATCATATCCACAAAGAGAATTAGTGGATACCGTACATTCAAGTGGGCAGAGAATATCGTTCAGGTAGCTTTGCTTTGCCGATAACAACATTGTACACTAGCATCCTCAATAACAGCAAATAAATAATTTACCCTGAAATGTTTAAAGAAAAAAAAAGTCAGTTTAAAAATGACCGATAATTTAAAAAGTCTTCGCATTACCAATTTATCTGACCTCTTGTGCACCCACATCACATTTTGCAGTTCTCTTAAATATGTATTTCAAAAGTATATTGCAAACGAGAATTTCACTGAAAATTCCAATTTATCTGGAGCATTAATGCGATATTGCCAGTTATTGCTTTCCGTATGTCGCTCAGTCGATAGTATGTCCTTTGTGCTTCCCTCATTTCTTGTTCATTCTTTTTTCACCTATTAAAATGAATACAAGAACATGCCAATTTAATACAATTACCTTGTTAAGTCGGCTGAAACCTGGACAAGGACATGCAACAACAATGACTGTCATGTCCTCAACACGGATTGACCTTAATTTCATTTTAATACAATGACGACAGCAAAAAAGGAACAAGGATAACTCGGAGGAATGCATACATTGTGGGTGCTCAGTATGCGGCTGGAATATTTGCTGACAACCAACCTCCCGCCATAAGCGCTTAATGTTCATTCTATTAATACAGAATAAATAGATGTCATCCAACTGGACGCCATTCACCCGGGTTAAGGCAGCAGCGGTATGGGCAATGGCATTTACCCGTTAAGCTGTGCTCTTCGTCTGGCTATTATCATTTAATGAGCTTCTTTTACATTCGTCCCAACGGAGAATGGATGAGATTACAAGCCATGTGGAAGGTGTTTGATTCCATGAAGTTTCAATTCTACATTTTCGTAAATCAGCACGGTGAGGAGATTGAATATAAAGGATAATGTATTTTTATGAAACGAACGTCGTGTGTCCTGGCCGTCTGTGATATACGAGAATCTACGGTAATGAGTTTGGAAATCCAAACCATTTTTGATTGCAACAATGAGACATCTTATTATCCTCTATCCACTTAACAAGATTAATAATGAAATTGTTGTAGGTCACTTGCTTTTCCTCATCAGATATAAGGAGGAAAAGCATCATGCGGCATCCTTAAAGAAAGAAGGATAGGATAAAAGAAGGGGGTATCGATGTACATTAGTCATGAATATCCTTGCATCGAAAATCCAAGATGGGGAATGCGTCTGAGGGAATAAACCCATTCTGGAGCGCAATCTCCAGATATATATCATTGGCATAGAATGCTTCCGTAATAAGATTATTTTCGCCAGACATTGCCCTTGCGGTGTGACTACGAATAATTTGATAATGAAGTTGTCTAGCTTGTGTAGTCCTGATTTGTCATACAGGACTTTATTGGGGTAGAGTTTCTTATATTGCGACTCTGGGGTTCTGTACATTCCCAAGCAGGAACGCAAACACTCCCTCTCGAACGCCCGAAAATGCTCATCATGAATGAGTATTGGTTCGCTCGGGACTTCTCTGCACCCAAAATAATTAAAAAACAATTAGTGCCGATACGCGACGTACGAAGTGTTCCTATTTGTGTATGTGCACAGAATAATAAATAAACTCTTGAACATGATTTTCAATCTGTCACTCGCGCAATAAAAGAAAAAAACAATAAAAACAAAAAAAAAGTGAGAGCACGTGGTCCAGAATATGGACGTAAATCAAATGGATTCGAAAATGGTGATTCGGAGAAGACAAAATACAGACATTAATCTAAAGGCTAATTGCTTAAAATCAATAGAAATAAGGATACAGACACATTGAGTGTCAACAGCGACAACGAAGACAACGCCAATGGTGCCCAGTACTCAGGGCCTGGAAACCAATTCCAAAAACTAGCTGTCGGCGAAACAAATGTAGACACCGGCAATCAGGTCGAGGGGCTCAACAGACTAATCCATGAGATTAGTCTTAAAAAATAAGAACTGGATAAACAAATGGAGGAAGTCCTTAAACTAAAAAGCAATTTGAGCCAGAATGAGCGGAAAACAAAAATGGTACTACGACAAGAGCAAGAACAAAGACTGCAGCAACCTACGAAGACAAAGAAAACACGACAAGCTAAGGACACTTAACAGGAGGAATCACATCAACAACAACAGCAGGACCCTGTGGCGGTTCCCCCAAACCCCACGGTACACTTACCTTAAAAACCCCCATAACCTCATCCCAAGTCGCATAAGTTTTCGCTAATGCAACAGCATTAGCACCTGTAAATGCTTCACGCATTATATAGATCAAATCTATAATCTTAAAGTCCCTGTAAAGAAAACTTACCTTTTCATGCATCTCTTGGCATACGATTCCCTCTAAGATTTCTTTCTTACCTTATCAGGAATCTCAAACCAAGTCGGCACCTTCGGTGCCAAGCAAATCTCCCTAGACGTATTCCTCTAAACAAAATGATTTGAATTACATACAATGTAACCTTCACCAGGGGCCATAAACATTGTGCTGTCTATTTTTTAGCTTCGCCATGTGTATGATAAATCTCTTAATGTACACATTGGCCGGCGACCTTTTTCTCCCAGCAATACTATACCAGCAGCTGCATTCAATTAGCGCAATTGACCTTGATATTCCTAAAAAGAATTGTTTTCTCTATAAGGGCATTCATACATGTATCAATGCGTCTTTGCATAAGCGACCAAAAACGGAATTTTCAATTAGTGTAGATTTTCACACTACCGTTCGACACGTGCGTCGCCATAAATACCATGTTCCGTTGGCACAGATGGTACATACAAGCCGTCATTGTATAACCATCTAATCCGCCTTGCAATGACTTGAAACTATCGATACAGCTGCAAGCACTTTACCCAGAATTGCTCTTTGTTTGGATCTCCAAACAGGCATCGACTTCGCGCATAGCCGCCGGATTGCATTCAAAGCATAAACAATGCAAATATAGAATCCGTTTCCCACAAACGAGTTTCCCTGCATATACAAATGCAAGCAAGGGATTTTTTTCTTCCACCAACCCATTAGCACCTTTCCCAATGGCTATTCGTATATTTACAAAAGGGCATCACTCATCTAAGACTTTTATGATGCCCTCGTCTCATCTTTTCTTTTACCACATTTCTACGCTGTATCGTCGTATATTTATTTAGACGCGATGCACTCCACAGACAACGATCTTCTCGATCCTTTTGTCTTTACCGCCTGTCTGCTTCGGTTAACCATTGCCCTCGAGCAAGTGTAAACCACACAGATCTGAACGATCGCACACATGCCACCATGGCCTTCATTACAAGATCTGGTTTCCTATTCCACCAAGAGAGACTTTACGTTTCTCTGGTGGTAGGTAAAAACGATATCATTAGTGGAGAGGATATCTACCACGATACCACAAACTTACCCCATAAGCGAATCATCTCTGCACGAGATGATTATCGCTGAGTCGTTTTACATCAGCAGACCAGAACGGTCACGCGTGTTCACTCCCGCTCCCCGTTTCGCACCACGGGGACGCGTACATAACCGGAGTCGTGTTTTTATCATCAATTAAGTCAAGCGATGGTTTGTCGAATTTTTCTACAGTTAATTGAACAGTCGGAATTATAGTGCGAAGTGTTTAGATAGTATGTGGATTGTTAACGTTTGAACAATGGCCATGAGAAGGCTTAAATTAATATTCGTAAGGCTCCAGGTGGCATCTAATACACGTGTATGTAAAATCATTCAGTGTTTTAATATCCCATGCTGCAGTTGCTGGGGGTGTCATCGTTTATACTTACATGTTGTGGACAATTTTCGGTGCTAGCGTTTGTGGCGGAACTTTCGATTAGTGATGGGGAGTGAAGTGAACCGTGTGCCCGTGTGCCCGTGTCCGGCATAATACTTCTCTTCCCCACAAACCAAATCAAAAGCAGGAACCAAATCAGAGGCAGGAACCATCTCAGCAGGTGCCAGTCAAAAAAAAGGAGAAAGTACCTCCTATCTACATCAGTTACATGGAGGCAAAGGAACTCATAAAATTGGGTAAGTTGACATGCAAAACTTTTAAAACAAAACGGATAAATAATTTTAAGACAAGATTAACATGCGATGATTTATAAGGCTACAGAAAAACTAAATCGGCATTGGGGAAATCGAAAAGCGAGTACCACACGTATACCCCTAAATCGGAGAAAATTGTCTCCATGCTCCTCAAAGGAGTTGATCCTTCCTTTACTCCCGAAGAGGTGCTCGAAGAACTAAAAAGCTTCAAAAACGATACCTTGTAATTTACAGTTGTGAAACCATTTTCTACAGCAAATTCTAGAAATCGCAACCATAAGTTGCCGTTCTTCATTGTGTCGCTAAGCCTCAATAGTAAATTTGATGGACTGAGATATATTAAATACATTAATCAGCATACAATAAGTTGGGAGAGAATAAAGAAGTCCGACCGCGTATTGGAGTGTGTATGTTGACAGCGCAACTCTTCAGCCATGTGGCAGCGAATTGCAATATGCATTTCAGATGCGTCAAATCCCTAAATAAACATATTGTGACGCATATGATAATCAGTACTAGAATATTCTAGAGAGTCCGAAACAGAGTACTAAAATATTCTATAAAGTAATGGAAAACTGGAGACTAGGAACAGTAGAACATTCAAGGCAATAGAACGGACGGAAACGAAACGCTGAAACAGCATAAATACGCCGCACACAGAGCATAGTGAGGAGTATATCACCCCTCAAGCTTTCGCCCTATCTCGCTTCTCACTTGCATCAGCAAAATATATGAAAAATTCATATACGAGAAGCTAAATAACTTTGTCAGTGCCAGGCACCTAATACCTGATTTCCAATTCGGATTTCGAAGAGCGCACAGCACCACTATGGCTCTCAATTTATTTCAAAACCACGTCTGCGTGCGGCTCTTTAATAAGGAACCCACCGTTGCGGTAAGCCTAGACATTGAAAAAGCTTTTGATACGACTTGGATCGAAGGTCTCGCTTTTAAACTACTGAATACTGGCCTCAGTAGAACGCTATGTAGCATCATCTACCAGTTCGTTCGCAACAGAACCTTCCAAGTTAGAATGAATGGAAAGCTTTCCCGAACTTTTCACGCCGCTGCAGGCGTACCACAGGGCTCCATTCTAGGCCCCATCTTATTCAATATTTACACCTCCGATATTCCCCGCCCTGTGGACGGGAGAGTAAACCAAATATGCTATGCGGATGACGTCAACCAAAGGCCCTAACCTCGCAACAAATCGACTCAACCGTCACTTGGACGAACTGTATCAGTATTACAGTCGATGGAAAATCCGACTTAATCCATCCAAAGCAGTAGCCATAATTCTGAGTAGTAAACACTCCCAACCTACTTCTCGATATTCACAGAATATTCGAATAAAAATGGGAGATACTACGATTAGACCACAGGACAAGATGAAATATCTCGGGGTCACTTATACCCCAAAAATGAATTTCATCAAACATGTGACACACATTCTCCAAAGGGACCTCGGCCGGTCTAAGCAACTGCACAACATCTTGAAGTGGGGGAACAAAGTTGACACCAAAGTTAAGCTTCTCTGCTATAAGCAGCTAATCCGATCTTGAATATCGTACGCCTTTCCCATATGGTCCTGCATATCTTCGGTTCAAATGGAAAGACTTCGGGTTTTCGAAAGGAAACTCCTCAGAAGATGCACCAATCATTCTAGAAGGCCTGACGGTCGCCATTACCCCAACTCTCACCTATACGAAGGCGCCTCCATTACCCCTATCGACGAGTACTTGCTTCAATTAGCATATAAGTACCTCGAAAACATTCAGAACAGCGAGAATCTACTTGTACGGGACTCTTGCGTTCTTGACCCTTCTCTCTCTCTCGATCTCTTCGAATCAAACCCCCACAATTTCTTCTTCAGTACAAAACTGAAGAAAGCACCCTTCCCAACAACATTCCCCTCTATAATAGAGGATTCCTGGACCCATCCCATAGGGTCTACTATTAACAAACCAAACACACGAACGCACAGTACAAGAGGGCACAAACACAAACATACACACCGACTAAAGAGCAGATTATCAGGCGCCAAAGACGTGATCTGCGGTTACTACCGCACCCAAGACCCACCGGTCTTGTATGATTTCTTTCCCACCATCCCTCTATAAAAGTAGTTAGAGAACACTTGGACTAACACTGTCCACACTATCCTTGGATACCCCCCTTTTTTCTTCTCTTTTCAGATGCCGTGAGACCGAGCCCAACATCCTCACGGATGTGGGTGATTCTGGTTATCGCAAGATGACCAGAAGTCAGAGACAAGATGAAGGACACATATGTCCTGTCTCGCTAAATTCGGCCTTCTCGCCACAATTTTTTTTTTTTTTTTTTTTCATAGTGAGGAGTAAGAAGTAGAACGTGAAGCAAGCGATACGTCTCGAGTGAGAAGTAAGCAGTAAAATACGCGATAATTACGGAAGCGATAATAAAGAAAACGTTAAGTGTACGGTAAAAAGTAACGATTGTTATTACGGACTAATAAACTGTCACATTAATTCAGAATCGATTTAACGGCTCTTATTTATTTACAAATAATTAATCCAGCGAACCCTAAGGTCGCTACAATATCATTGGGGAATACTCATTGGGCAAAGAACAGCTCCCAGATAGAAATAAACTATCCTGTGTCCTCTGTAATAACTCAGGTCATTCTGCTAACTTTAGAGGTTGCCCTAATTACCAACAATTAAAATCAAAGTTGGAAGCCAGAAAGAAGCAAGTTGAAGAAGAGAAACGGATGAAAACTCGCTCTTACAACAACTTCGTGGCACGAAGTGTATCACACCCTCAAACGGCAGGTGGAGTAAAACATGCACCAATCTTAGAAAAATCACGCAATATCATTAAAACCCCTGGTCCAAAGGCACAAACTGATATAACAGCTATATTACTCTCCATACAAGGTCAGTTTGCTTCGTTTGATAAAAAATTCGAAATGATCGAAAAAAAAAACTGATGGAATAAGTGGCTCGAACTGCCATCATCTATTCGACCCTATTTCCAGATGAACAGATGAAAGATGAAGTAAAAAAAATGAAACCATTGTGTATTTGTTTGGATGTTATTACAATACAATAATTATCCAGGGAAGTTTCTACCTAAACAATGCATAACAATAATCTAATTGTAAAAATATAAGAAAGTGCCTAAAGGTTTTCCAAAAAAAAAAAAATGTTTGTATTGATTTACAATTATTTTCACAATTGTTACTTACGTGTAATCGTAGTATTACTATCTTTTTTATATAACTTAATTAGCTTTCCTTGTTTCTTTATTTGAGTGTTATGTAGTTTAAGGCCCAACAGAAATATTTTTAGGTTAATTGTATAAATTTTGTTTATAATAGTATATTGCCGATCAGTTTAGTTGAATGTGCTAAAATTAGGTTATTAATGGTTAAACCAATAAGAATACATTCAGTGCTTACGTTAAATTAGGTATTGCGACATCGTGATTATAGGAATTTTGCCTTTTAGAAAGGTTTTTTAATTTAGAAATAGAAAAAATATTGGTGGAGATATAAATGTGAATTTAGGTTCAATCGTCGATCTACATCATATTATGTATTTACACCTTTTGGTTTTGGTGACATATATGGTTTTAGTAAAATATGTATAGGTTTCGCAATTTTTTTTTGTTTTGTTATATAATTTGGACAATTCTCATTTTTAAAAGTGTTCACCAAACTGAAGTAGTGTGTCAGCATGGACACTGATTCACTCCTATCCCCATCATCACTAAGGGTTCATCCATTGTTCCGCCGACAAAAGAAGAAAACTCCACCACTTTTCGTTCACAACAAGGAGGAAAGTAAAACACACGTTTTGTGGCTGGTGATCACCGCTATAATTTATCGTATTTTTATTGTTAACTTTAGATTTTTACACTATTTTTTTATTGGTTCAATTTAATGTAATAACATATAATATTTATAACTACTTGAAAACATGGTACAAACATTCACTGCAGGTTTGATTTAAGTCTGACGTCAAACACTAATTACACAATTGACAAGGAACATAATGAGGAAACGTTTTTAACTAATAAGGAGACGTACGGCTCGGTGGACGGTAGACAACCCGACCGACGCGATGGTTGAATGACGACTCAATCGAGGGCTGAAAACCGACTCTTGATTCAACCCTCAATTCGGTGCTGGGTTTGTGGGGGTTCTCTACACCACACGAAGAACCAACTCACAATTCCTACCCAACTTCGACCGCTAACAGCGCGTCACTATAACCCAACCTGCAATAGCACACATTCGCAAACATGCAAAAAACTCATCCCCAAATATGCAACAGCATCCGTCCCCAATCTGCAATCGCATACATCCCCAAACTTACCAAGAATCCATTTCCCAAGCTGCAAATACATTTTCAAATTTCCAACGGAATACCAATCATCTCCCTCAACTACATCAAACCGCATACATTTTTCCAAAAAACCGCTTCGGTTAATTTCTTATTTAAACTATATCCCTCGCTTACACCCAATCAGCATTAATTTCCCCCTAAACCATTCCGGGTAACTTCTTGCTTAAACCATTTTCTCGCTTGCAAGCGACATTCATCATCATCATCAGCACTACAACCGGGAACCGGTCTTGGGCTTATTTAGCAAGTCCTGAGACTTGTTAAATTTTCCATAATGATTTGTTTTTTCCGGGCAAGGTCATTAGTCTTGCGCCAGAGACTCCCCGACGGGGAATTGGACCCCGGTCTCCCGCGTGACAGGCGGGTATACTAACCACTATACTATCGAGGAGCCGCAAGCGACATTCAGTTCCCCCGAAAATCATGTCGACTCACATCCTACCCAATGCCAATTCCCCTTACCGGTAAGCCACCAGCACGATGCGTTGCATTTCCGCGAAACAACCATCGCAACGACATAGACCCATATTCCTTTGTCTAATCGACAACTCATGCCCATACTTGGTCGTGTTTCCAAACCAATTTCCCCGTATACATAGCGGCGGAGGAATTTAATTCAGCCTGTACGGCAGTGATTCTCTGGAACTGAATTCCCTACGAAAGCATAGCAACCCCTTTCAAGTCCCTAGTAAGTGGCAGTGAGTTTATTTGGCTATGAATCCACTGCCACGAAGCGACGAACTTTTTTCTTGCTTCTAATGAGTCAGTCATTATTCTACCATCGGCGCGCGCGGATCGTTTCAAGACTCAGCCCCCCGTAACGTGCACTCGGGGGGTGCAAACCCCCGAGTGTACAACCAAGTCTACCGTGTCTCTGTCGAGTGGGGTCGGGCCTTGATTTCGAAGCGAAAACCATTTAGTGGTGTCCCTTAAAATCCGGCGGACCGGCAATCATTTATTGACATAAAAACAGCTTACAACATGAACAATAAACGATGTCGTCAAACGCAGGCAATCGAACCATTGCTTTTAATAAAACCTAGTGAACAATTAAACAATTCATGAATAACTATACCAGTGTGTTTTATTTCCTATGGCTTCGCTTCCCGCCGTGTCGCAGTATCCTGGGTGTTTGCCCCCCCCCCCCCCCCCCCCGTATTATTCTCTTCGCTGTGAACAGGTACGGTAGCAGAGGGATGGGGACCGGAGCGAACCCCGTGCCGTACGGCGGCACCCCACACCTCCGACCCCACAGGTTTGTCAGAACAAAGAGAAGATTTCTCTCTTTGGTGAATAACGAGGGAGATGATCTTGGTTGGTGTGTGTGTGTGTGTGTGTATGTGTGATCATGGAAATCACATTGTTTATCGATGCATTTCGGCCAAGGATAAACGAAGCCTAAACAAGGGAAAGAGAACAAAGGGAGAAGCGACCTAGGGCATCGTTCTGTAATGGGGGTTCAGCTAGGTAAATACGCAGCAACTCATTGGGTGCTAATGGATTTGGGATACACACTGGAAATTGTATATCTGATCTTTGGTCGGCGGGGAAAAAAACCGAAAAAAAATGCTGAAGAATTCTGTTTTAGCGGCTATCGCGCTGATTGTTTGCAGCTGCGTCAACAAGCTGCTTGGCGTTGCTTTGTGTTGTTAGACAAATAGGCCGCCAACCAATGTGCATGTAGAGACAATTGTTCTGCACATGTGAGGCTGGGATTTGCCTGGCAATCAAAGCTGCCGAATAGTTTCCCCAATTTATGATATGTATGCAAGAGAATTCTTTCAGGAATTTTGGATGTGCTTTCAATGCGTGAAAGGTAAGAATTCTTTTACAGGGACATGCGATAAAACCTTAACGAAGGAAATGTGAAGGGCATTTTTGCAGGTAACTGCGAATTTGCCAAGGGAGTTTGGGGTTGAAATTGTGGGTGGTTCTTGCGTAAGGTTAAGGAACTCACACAGGTTAACTTGGTACTGCCGAACTAACACTTCTGCCATAATTGCTGTTTCTCTGTAACACCGTCTTTGGCATTGCATCCACGTAGAACCCATCCTAAACTCGTGAGAGATGCGACCAATTAGAGGTTTGTTCCTTTCTTTAAGGTCTTTGTTACTACCAGGCCGCAGTTATCCTATTACTATGATCATTTCCTCCTGGGTGTAAGTCAGTTTGTGGGATTTCTAACAGATACACGCACAATATACAAGCAAGTGAAGAACACCGAAAGAAATTCGAATAAGCAAAGCACCAGAGCCATATACTACAGCGATAACATAACAATTCCACATCGGTTGAGTGCACTTGAGTGTAGAAATCGAATTCGTACACGCGGCCATTAGTCTGGTGCTTCAAGGCTTCTCTTCTTACCCGTTTCATCGTGTGTTCAATGCACCATTTTCACTGCCATTGCTTCACGCAATAATCCCGACGTGATCCGTACACACAGCACACACTTTCCCATAGCAAACAGGACTTTACTACTCCGATCACGACTTCTGCACGGGGCACCGGCTCACTCGCTTGCTCGCTCTTCGCCCCGTCGTTCACATACGAAGTTGATCGTAACAAGGTTACTGACGAGGGAGTAGTGTGGCGTTTCTAACTGATACACGCACAATATACGAGCAAGTGAAGAACACCGACTGGCGCAAAGTTAATAACCTTGCCCGGAAAAATAAATTGTTATGGGAAATTTAACAAGCCTCGAGACTTGCTAAATAAGGCCAAGACCGGATCCCGGTTGTAGTGCCGATGATGATGATGAAGAACACCGAAAGAAATTTGAATAAGGAAAGCATCAGAGGCGTATATAACAGCGATTACATAACAATTCCATATCAGTTGAATGTACCTGAGTTTAGAAATCCAACTCGTATACGAGGCAGCGGCGTTGTGTGTTGAGCATTGGTTCAATCTTTTAGTGATTCTAACCGTCATAGCGTCGATTAGAATTATTCTTTTTTCACTATCGTCGCAAATGCTATAAGTTGATCTTCCATACTCCATAGATGCCTGCATTTCTGACCATCTCCTTTTTTATTTCTTGTTTCTTTTTTTGTCTCTTGGATTCTTTGGGAAGCTTCAGGTTATCGATCGTTCTTACTTCGATCGACTTTTTCTCCTTCTTGTGGGCCCCTTTGAGCGTCATTCGAACCCTCTGCGAGTTACTCCTCCTGATGTCTTGGCCACCGGGTGTGTCTTCAAGATGAGCGCTTCTCGCCTGCCTTCTCCGCCGGCCGTCCTGGCGATCGTTGAATCCAATAATGAGATGGTAGATCCCCCAGGAGACTTTTCGATCGAAAAAGACTGACTGGCGTCATTTTAAAGTACGTCTTACCGTTGGTGGAGATGCGCACTGAGTGACCATTGACCTTATAGATTGGTGGCGAAGGCATTTGAAGTAGATTCGCACTTTTCTTGCCACCCCCCATTTTCCGCTAATGCTCGCTTTCTTGATTTTGGGACATTCAAAGATCCAATGTTTTTCGTAGCCTACTGAGCATCTTGTTTTACTTCGGATCTGTGGAGCTTCATCTTCTTGTATGGAGCGTGACCGTTGAGTTTTCCTTTTTAACTTATGCACTGAGTTGTCACCCAAGGTCCTAGAATAGTTAACTGCATCTACCCTGATTTTTGTTTCCTTACCACAAACTTCGGTTCGGAGTCTACCTTCGTCCTGGGTACATCTATTTTGTCAGTACCAATGCACTGGCTCTTATCGCTTTGTTCGTACTTGTGTACTACATTGTGCTGTGAAGCTGGATAATATGTACAAATGTTATATTTTTTATTATAAAAAAAAATCCTTCATTGGGTGCTGTATCGTCGGCTATTTGTTTGCTTTGCATACCAATATTCTCTGACTGCCTCAATATGTACGTGGATCTCCTTATGATCAGAAGTCAATGGTTGGCCCGGCTTATCTTACTCGGTAACGGCTTTCATGTCCTTGTCGACTTTCACATCTGAGACATCATCCTTACTATGTCGCTAACATAATCCTTTAAAAATAAATTAGTGAAATCGCGGTTTAACAAGCTTAGTGTACACTGGTGCTTGCGTGGCAAGTAGGAAGGTAATGTATGGTCGAACGGTGATTGGCAAAATGCTGGGTTGAGTTTTGGGTTATTACAAATTTACACGGTAAATTCTTTTATACATTTATTGAATAGCGTTACGCAGTAAATATACTATCAGCATTTTTCAACATAGTCTCCTGCGTGATCTACATACTTTTGCCACCGATTTGGGAGCTTCAATATACCCTGTTCGTAGAAAGATTCAGGGCGAGTTGTTAGCCAATTGCGCACATGCTCCTTCACTTCTTCAAGTGAATCCTTCAATGGCGAGAACAATAAATAGTCGCCGGGAGATAACTCTGGGCTATGAGGAGGGTGTTCGAGGGTTTCCCAGCCCATTTCTTCTAATGTATTCCTTGTCAAGGACGCGGTGTGAGGCCTTGCGTTGTCATAAAGAAGGATGACATCTCGAATGGGCATGTGGGGGTTAGAGGTAGGTGTGCCGGCGCAACTAAAAACACCCAACGATTGTTCACGGAATGAATCTCCGAGGAAGCCAACAGGAAGAATAAGAAATAAAACGCACGACTGATGCTGTTGTAAATTGTTTTATTGATTTGACTGGTTGTAACTGATTTCTTGATGCACATTGAATTGTTTGCAAGTTAAAAAGTTAATTGAAGGACCAAGTTTCGTAATACACGCTGTTGCCGCGAACCTTTACTAGTTAAACACAATGTCAATTAATTCCATAATCCACAGAGTCAAGTTTTTCTTATGTTATTTACGTAGCGCACGCTGGAGACCCCATTGGTTCAGCCGACATTCCTCGCGACCACATTGTGAATAGTGCGATATTCCCCGACGACATTCCTCGGTCGGCGGAACGTAAAAGATATTCCCCGACGGCATTCCTCGGTCGGCGGAACGTAGAAAGATCTTCCCCGACGACATTCCTGGGTCGGCGGAAATCCAAGTACGAGATAAGTTCACAATCCTTCCAGTCACAATACAAAGCGAAATCTCAATACGAAATCAACACTCGGCGGGTATTACAATTTAATTTTACGTTATCTACATTTAATTGTGTATTGCGCCAAGCGGCGCGGCAGCGATAGCAATGGGGATACTAACTTTGAAAGGAAAACGGATTTCAAAATACGGGCTTCTGGAACGGGTGTATCTTCACGAGGATCGAACACAACATAATCCACTCTAGTGACTCCGACAACGCAACGTCCCGGCCACGCGTGCTTGGTTGTACGGTTAAAATCTGGCTATATGTGTCCACATTGGTGGTTGTGACTCGACTGACTCATTACAAGCGGGGGAAAGTTCATCGCATCGTGGCAATGGAGTCATAGCTAAATAACTCACTGCTATTTACTAGAAACTTTGAAAGCGGTTGGTATGCTTGCACAGGGTGAAAAGGGTTGCTATACTTGCATAGGGAATTTAGTTCCGGAGAATCATTGCCGTATAGGCTGATTTAAATTCCTCTGGCGGTATGTATACGAGGAAATCAGTTTGCAAATACGACCAAATATGGGCATGAATTGTCGGTTAGGCGAAGGAATGTGGGTCTTGGTCCTTGCGATGGTTGTTTCACGGAAGTGCAATGCATCGTGCTGGTGACTTGCCAGTAAGGGGAATTGGTATTGGGTGGGATGGGAGCCGAAATGATTTTCGGGGAAACTAAATGTTGCTTGGTTAATAGTTTAAGCAGGAAGTGAGCCAGAATGGTTTTCGGGGGAAATTAGAATTGCTTGGTTGCAAGCAAGGAATATAATTTAGAAAAGAAATTAACCGAAGCGGTTTTGGCAAAATGTATGCGGCTCGATGTAGTTGATGGAGGTGGTGAGTATTCCGTTGTAAATTTGAATATGCATTTGTTACAGCTTGGGAAATGGGTTCTCGGTAAGTTGGGGGATGTATGCAATTGCGGATTTCGGGACGGATGCTGTTGCATATTGGCGTGTGTTCTTTTCGTGTTTGCGCATGGATTGCAAGTTGGGTTAGAGTGACGCGCTGTTAGCGGTCAAAATTGGTTGGAATTGTGGGTTGGTTCCCCATGTGGTATAGAGAACCCCCACAGGCATACCTCCGTTTTTCTTTCGATATGCGGCTTTTTCTGACTAACAACTGACAGTAGTAACCTGTATTCACTTTCACTTTCAATAAGCTCTCGAACGCGTTGTCCTTGGACGTTGATCATGACTTTCATTTTCTATACGTTCTCGTCCACTTTTAAATTCTCTGGCCTACGTATACACATGATCTGAGAAAGCGTATCAGCACCAAACTGTATCTTCAATGGAGGAAAAGTTTCCGAGGGTTTAATGGCTTCATTTGTTAAAAATTTTATAATAATCATAGGTGTACTGACTACAAAGTCGAGCGCGGTGGATAGACAAGCCGGTTCCCCCACTCTTCATAAACCAAACAACAGCCACGCACAAGAATATCTAGCTCACAACTTGTTGATAAACAAAAAACAAGAAAAATTACCGTTTATATTTGATTTAAATATATATATATCATTAACGGTCATTTTTGAAAAATTCTGGTATGCATTATGTAGCTCAGGTCACAAGCAATTTTGCTAAGAATTCTTAGGGTTATTAATCAAAAGCTTTGTGTAACAGTTCGCTGCTTTCATAATATACCTTCAGATATACCATACACCAATCAAATTAATTTGAAATTAGCTGCTAGCAAGGTCCTCTTTTCGAACAATTGACTGCATTCGGTAGTTGCGCTGTGCAGTTGTTATTGTTATCTCAGTTTCCGTTGTCTCCAGGCAATTTATGTCATTTGTAACACTATTACATCTTCACTAAAACGAAGGATTCGATTTCACATGTGGAACTCAAGTTGAAGAATGAATGCGTTTATTTTTACAAATGTAATTCTTTAATTCAATTAGTTAACTGCGATATTCTTTGATCTTTGCGTGTTTAATTAAATAAAGAATCGACGAATTAAACTGATTCTTTAAAGTGTGGATTCAACAGGAACCCTTTTAACTATACTGTCATATTTCTATCCCATAATTACTGCTACAGGAAGTGCTAGCTGCACTACCTTCCACCGTCAATCGATTAGGTTGTCAGATCTCACAGTTTGACTGATAAAGTCATTCCACTTTCGTTTCCAAGTCATAAAAGCTACAACCTTCTCATCTTCACTCAGGGCACTGTATTGGATTGAGTTGATGGCCAGCTGCTTCAGAAATCTCAGGTCAGAGTGAGCAGATGCAAGTCCCAGGAAAGTAACATAAAAATCGTGTGATAACGGTGATGCTCGCCAAAGGGATGGATCATCGGAAGATACAACGACAGGGTAATCATCAGCAAATAGAGCAGATGCTGGGTGATTTCGCAAGTCGCTGACCAATTGAAGGACTTGATTCGAAATTGGGTTAACCTCAACAGCGATGTCTTTTTCTTTCAGCATTTCTAATACAGATGGATGCTTGATAAGAGCATATCCGTGACCAATCCGTTTACTCCCTAAAAGAACAGCGTCGATAAGGTTTTCATCAGTGGACGAACCATACCAATTGGTCTCCCCAGCGTGGAAGAAAAAATGTATATCTTCTGACACATTCAATAATTGCGGCAAAAAGTCGATCAGAGGTCTACCAAGCTCCTCTTGGCCTACCAAATCGAAACCGGCAAAGAAGTTCGGAAACCCTCTCTGGAAGTATTCAATGTTTTTTTTTTCTATATGTTGACTAATTAATGAATGCAAACAAGTAACCTACCTTAAGTTCAATTGCGGTTTTAAGGTACTGCTCTACATTTTCTGCTTCGACGTATCTAAGCGGGCCGTAAATCAGCTTAGCTCCTATAAAGCCTGCATTGCTAGATTGAAATTCTTTCAGTTTATGTTGGCAAATTTCGGCCACTTCGTTTCCTCTGTATGTTCGTCCATCGAGATCGTATAGCTGCAACGTAAAAAGCCTTATGTTTGATAAACTTGTCTGAGTTTTATTGTCATACCTCTGGTAACACAGTGCGAAATTCGACATACTGGACTCCGTCAGCATAAAATTCTTTTAAGCCCCGATAAAAATAGTCTCCCCAAACAGGAGCATATGTCAGCAGACCTAAGAGTAAACGGAATATTTGTCTGAATGACTCCCAAGCAGAATTATTATCTAAGAACTTTTCGATTGGATACAAGGATATCCGCGTTCGAAGGTAGTCGTCAAAACTTTCTGCACCCCGTTCACGACGAACGTTCTCGACTAAATCCCAAGTGCAGTTCACTTCAGTCGGTGGCTGTCGTTTTGAGAAACGAAATTTCTCAACTTCCTGTTTATTGCTACACACCCAGAGATTAGGTCGGTATGTCACGCCGATAACGTAGTCGGTGCTGCACATAGCCATGTCATGAGTGTGAAGGACTGCACCTTTGGGCATTCTTTCCAGAAGTTTGTATAATTTCGATTTGCGTATTCGGTCCAAAACACTGAAGAAATGTTGTGATGGATTGAAGAGGTGAGGATTTTTCCAACCCTCGGATAATTCCTCTTTCTTTACTGCCATTAAAATGTCATTTACGCGTAACTCTTCTTCGTTGAGGATGAGTTTTGAACCAAGTCTACGGGACATTTCTGTCGACATTAACGTCTCTCTCAACCGGGTGTATTCTGCCAATGATGGTCGTGATGTAGTTGGTGATGTCCTAAAGAATTCATTGATATCCCTGTTGTATTGATCGTCCATTTTACTTGAAACTATCCTGTATGTATTTCCCAGTACAGGCCACAGCCAAACAAACAAAACCACTGGCAGATAATTAATCATTTTGAAGGAATAATCGATGAATATTGGGTCGCAATAATTGTCGCTCTATCGGGTGCTCTCTGTAAAATAAATTTATCATAAACAATAGACGTATAAATGTTGGTAAGGAGGGTGTGGGGAGAACAATTAGGGGGCGAATTAAAAAAAAACCGATTTTTTGAAGATTCTAAAAGAGAAAGTCACCATAATACATTAGTATTAACAACTTCATTGTTGTGGGGTATTAAAGCACTTTATATTTTTCCAACTTAGAATATGAAGGGTGCTACACAACTCGCACGGTGTTTTTTTTTTCATTTGTTTTTTAAATATACTTCTCTCGAGAGAGGCGAACCTATAGTGCCGTCACGGAGACCTGAGATGTGACCAAATAACAGCTGCAGTTCTTCTTGACCAGCTGCAAGTTGTAATTTATTTAATTAAATTAAAAGTGCCACGCCGTCTCCTTGGCGCCTATCTCTTCTAATCATCGTACAGTTTTTGTAGTTCAATTTATGCTTCCGGTTTAGGTTGGTTTCGCTATCCAGAAGGATATCTCGGCGCTCGG
The DNA here is from genome assembly GCA_963931805.1 of Microdon myrmicae. Taxonomy (NCBI): domain Eukaryota; kingdom Metazoa; phylum Arthropoda; class Insecta; order Diptera; family Syrphidae; genus Microdon; species Microdon myrmicae. Next base: position 142,632,933 of record OZ007498.1, on the reverse strand, counting down.
CTTTCAACAGTTTCCCTAAGTTGTCTCCTCTCTCAATTCTAATAAGTGAACTAATATTAACAGCAATGACTTTTGGGACTGAATCAGTCAGGGACAATTTAATGATTGTGGGTTTTGGTTTGGAAACAGCCATGATTAGACAAAATCGACTCGGGTTGCTTGTGTGGGAAAAATGTCTTTGCCATGTGCCAACATGGGCACTGGTTCGCGAAGATTTCCACTTAAACTCCGACTCCAAATTAGAACACACTGGAAGTAAAATAAAGCTCTGTTCAACTAAAAAGCGTTCTCTTTATTGATGGTTAAATGTTAATTAAAGGATTAACTAAACGTCAACACTTATTGCTTATAGATATTATTCAACAGATTACATAATTATGACACTTATTGTTCAAGGATAATAATTAAAAGATTAACGATGACACTTATTGTTAATGGATAATAATTAAAAGCTTACATAACTATGTCACTTGTTGTTGAAGGATATCAATTTAAAAGATGAACGATGACACTTATTGTTAATGGATATTTATTAAACGATTACATAACTAAGACACTTATTGTTACTGGATAATAATTACAATATTACATAACTATGTCACTTATTGTTCATGGATAATAAGTAAAAGATGAACAATGATGTAGCGGTTTCTCTATCCTATAGGAGAAACAGCCCACAATTCCAACCAATACCTACCCATTTCCCTTGATAGGTATTTACCAGCAGGACATGTCAAAGGGACGCATAGCTAAACTCATTTTTCTATGCAGATAATGCATAATTGAGTTTAGCTACAATCAACAACATACGGCAACACTATTGCGCTAACCATGGGATTTCCACCGGAAATTCCATTCGTATTGGTTAGCAACAACCAAGCCAAACCAAGCGATGCGGTTACGTCATAGTCCATAGGCTTGGGTATTATTGGACATTCCACAGAATGGAATTATATCCCCAGCCGATGCGGCGTCCTATTGATTTTTCCCAGATCACCCATTCGCTTGGGACCAATGATCTCTTTTTGCTGGTGAATAACCTTAACTATGTTTGCCCTCTCTCTCGTATTTCTGTCTTGCTATAGTGCGTTGACCTAAGTGATAGTCACTAGGTCAGTAGACCAGCCGTATACACGGCATTGACGCACACACACCTAGTCAGACCCACCCTTAAAGACGCCGCCCAAACCCAGGCTCCTCTGACTGAATTTCTAAAAGGAGCGAAGCGCAACGACAAGCGCCCAATTCCATGGACAGAAGCTTCGGGCCGTGCGTTCCAACTGTCCAAGGAGCAACTGGCTAACGCCACACTACTCCGATATCCCTTAGAGGGAGCGGTTTTGTCTATCCAATGCGATGCATCGGATTCCGCAATCGGAGCAGTTCTACAACAAGATTTTGAAGGCCAACCGGAACCGCTCGGTTTCTTTTCCAGGAAACTGAGTCCCACAGAGCGGCGATACAGCGCCTATGACCGGGAATTACTGGCGATCTATAGCGCCATTAAATATTTCCGTCATATGGTAGAAGGTCGCTCGCTCTCCGTGTATACAGACCGGGAAATGCTTCCCCCCGACAAGAACGTCAACTCGACCTCATAGGCCGATACACTACCGAGATTAAACATATCTCTGGTCCACAAAACATCTCGGCGGACGCCTTTTCTCGAATCGATACGATTCACTTGCGCGCCACTCTGGACAACGTCGACCTAGCCCTGGCCCAACAGGAGGACAGCCAGCTCGAATCACTTCTAACTGCTGATACAGCACTCGAGCTACGCAAAATCACCCTCCGCGATCCTTTGGGCGAAATCTGGTGCGATGTTTCAACTGGAACCGCCAGGCCCTATATTCCCGAGAAGCTTCGTAGGGGGGTGTTCCAGGTCTACCATGATCCAGCCCACCCCAGCGGCCGCGCAACCGCTGCTGCCGTCCGTAAGAAATTCATTTGGCCCCGAATGAGCAAAGACCTCACCACCTGGGCCCGCGCTTGCCTCCAATGCCAGCGCTGCAAAGTAGCGCGGCATAATGTATTAGAACCTGCACAATTTAAGCTACCCACGGCACGCTTCGCCCATGTCCATATTGACATAGTGGGACCGCTTACTCCATCGAGAGGATTTTCGTACATCCTCACTATGATGGATCGCTACACGCGATGGCCAGAGGCGATTCCTCTCAGAGCAGTAACTGCTGAATCAGTCGCCAAGGCCTTCTATTCGACCTGGGTCACACGTTTCGGCGTACCTGCCACCATTACTACAGATCGAGGGCCGCAATTCGAGGCAACGATCTTCGGGCAGCTGGTGGATCTCCTCGGATGCCAACGAAGTCGCACGACCGCCTATCACCCCGAATCCAACGGGATGATCGAACGCTGGCATCGGTCTCTCAAGGCTTCCCTCATGTGTCATAACGACACTAAATGGTTTGACGCTCTACCTACCGTACTCCTCGGTCTGAGGACAAGTTTTAAGGAGGACCTAGGTGCTTCCGCTGCGGAACTCACCTATGGCACCAACCTCCTACTACCAGGCGAACTGTTCGTGGATGGTGATACGCCACACAACCAGTTGCAGGATGTGGGCCATCTCCGCGACCTCCTTCGTAAGGTTAGAGCATCGCCCGTGACCAGGCATGGTTCTAAAAAACTTTTCGTTCACCCTGAACTGCACAGCTGCACGCACGTCTTTGTCAGGGTGGATAAGGTTAAAAAACCTTTGGACCCTCCGTATGACGGTCCCCTCAGAGTCTCCAACCGCATCAGCGATAGTGTCTTCGAGATTGATATTCGAGGAAAACGATCCACGGTCAGTGTTGAGGTATTTACCAGCAGGACATTTCAAAGGGACGCATAGCTAAACTCATTTTTCTATGCAGATAATGCATAATTGAGTTTAGCTACAATCAACAACATACGGCAACACTATTGCGCTAACCATGGGATTTCCACCGGAAATTCCATTCGTATTGGTTAGCAACAACCAAGCCAAACCAAGCGATGCGGTTACGTCATAGTCCATAGGCTTGGGTATTATTGGACATTCCACAGAATGGAATTATATCCCCAGCCGATGCGGCGTCCTATTGATTTTTCCCAGATCACCCATTCGCTTGGGACCAATGATCTCTTTTTGCTGGTGAATAACCTTAACTATGTTTGCCCTCTCTCTCGTATTTCTGTCTTGCTATAGTGCGTTGACCTAAGTGATAGTCACTAGGTCAGTAGACCAGCCGTATACACGGCATTGACGCACACACATCTAGCCAGATCCACCCTGGGTTATTGTGCTTTCCCTTTTGATTTCTCCATTCTGGCTACGCCCATCGACGTCGAACGAATACACAAGTACGTTTCGACCTGGATGAGTGTGGTGAGTTGGGGAACACACAAGAGAGCATGATTACCATTGGCAGATCAATGTGTAAAAAGCAGAAATTACGATTTCCACCCTAAATTGAGTCAGTCGCTATTTGGATCTGAAGCTGGTTGTGTCTGCGGAGCAGATAGTTCGTGCACAAAAAAAAAACCCAAGGAGTCGTTCGATAGAGTTAGTGTACAGTTAAAGTTCCTTAGTTTCCGAAGCCCGTTTTGACGGTTCACCGATATTCTGATTAATCCAGTGAGGCTGTGATTCATGTTGGCAAATACAATTAAGACCCAATTTTTAGCCGTGTAATTAAGTTCAATCTATATTGTGCCATTCACCACAATTTATGTGTTTTACCCAATAAATATATAAAAATTAATTTAAAGAAATAAAAACGTGTTTTTTTTTTTATTTCTTCCTTCGGAGTAATAAGTGTCGGGGGTTTGTAAGTGAATCCTGTGCCATACGTTGGCTACAACCATCTACCCCCACAATGACACTTATTGTTAATGAATTATTACTAAACGATTACATAACTAAGACACTTATTGTTACTGGATAATAATTACAATATTACATAACTATGTCACTTATTGTTCATGGATAATAAGTAAAAGATGAACAATGACACTTATTGTTAATGAATTATTATTAAACGATTACATAACTAAGACACTTATTGTTACTCGATAATAATTACAAGATTACATAACTATGCCACTTATTGTTCATGGATAATAAGTAAAAGATGAACAATGACACTTATTGTTAATGAATTATTATTAAACGATTACATAACTAAGACACTTATTGTTACTGGATAATAATTACAAGATTACATAACTATGTCACTTATTGTTCATGGATAATAAGTAAAAGATGAACAATGACACTTATTGTTAATGAATTATTATTAAACGATTACATAACTAAGACACTTATTGTTACTGGATAATAATTACAATATTACATAACTATGTCACTTATTGTTCATGGATAATAAGTAAAAGATGAACAATGACACTTATTGTTAATGAATTATTATTAAACGATTACATAACTAAGACACTTATTGTTACTGGATAATAATTACAATATTACATAACTATGTCACTGATTGTTCATGGATAATAAGTAAAAGATGAACAATGATACTTATTGTTAATGAATTATTATTAAACGATTACATAACTAAGACACTTATTGTTACTGGATAATAATTACAAGATTACATAACTATGCCACTTATTGTTCATGGATAATAAGTAAAAGATGAACAATGACACTTATTGTTAATGAATTATTATTAAACGATTACATAACTAAGACACTTATTGTTACTGGATAATAATTACAATATTACATAACTATGTCACTGATTGTTCATGGATAATAAGTAAAAGATGAACAATGATACTTATTGTTAATGAATTATTATTAAACGATTACATAACTAAGACACTTATTGTTACTGGATAATAATTACAAGATTACATAACTATGTCACTTATTGTTCATGGATAATAAGTAAAAGATGAACAATGACACTTATTGTTAATGAATTATTACTAAACGATTACATAACTAAGACACTTATTGTTACTGGATAATAATTACAATATTACATAACTATGTCACTTATTGTTCATGGATAATAAGTAAAAGATGAACAATGACACTTATTGTTAATGAATTATTATTAAACGATTACATAACTAAGACACTTATTGTTACTGGATAATAATTACAAGATTACATAACTATGCCACTTATTGTTCATGGATAATAAGTAAAAGATGAACAATGACACTTATTGTTAATGAATTATTATTAAACGATTACATAACTAAGACACTTATTGTTACTGGATAATAATTACAATATTACATAACTATGTCACTTATTGTTCATGGATAATAAGTAAAAGATGAACAATGACACTTATTGTTAATGAATTATTATTAAACGATTACATAACTAAGACACTTATTGTTACTGGATAATAATTACAATATTACATAACTATGTCACTTATTGTTCATGGATAATAAGTAAAAGATGAACAATGACACTTATTGTTAATGAATTATTATTAAACGATTACATAACTAAGACACTTATTGTTACTGGATAATAATTACAATATTACATAACTATGTCACTGATTGTTCATGGATAATAAGTAAAAGATGAACAATGATACTTATTGTTAATGAATTATTATTAAACGATTACATAACTAAGACACTTATTGTTACTGGATAATAATTACAAGATTACATAACTATGCCACTTATTGTTCATGGATAATAAGTAAAAGATGAACAATGACACTTATTGTTAATGAATTATTATTAAACGATTACATAACTAAGACACTTATTGTTACTGGATAATAATTACAATATTACATAACTATGTCACTGATTGTTCATGGATAATAAGTAAAAGATGAACAATGATACTTATTGTTAATGAATTATTATTAAACGATTACATAACTAAGACACTTATTGTTACTCGATAATAATTACAAGATTACATAACTATGCCACTTATTGTTCATGGATAATAAGTAAAAGATGAACGATGACACTTATTGTTAATGGATTTTTATTAAACGATATCTCAAACGTCTCGTTATCGATATTGAACTCCTAGGTCAAAAAAACTACGACTGACTCTGCAACGCACGACCGCACATCTACGCTACTAATAAGCAATTTCTCTTCGTTTATTTAACGTGGTGGCCCGACGTGCCTCCACGGAATCCATAACGCGATTACTACTGCCACCGAAGCGACAGAATTACGAAAAATTCATTCATCGCCTCGATGACCATATATGGTAAGATTCCCTTTTGCATTTTGTCCTTCAAAAAAGGGTTGAAACACACACACGATGATTACCTCTGCTGCTCATTGCGTGTGTCCACAAGTATGCGGACATAGAATCGATCGAATCGACTAGGTTGCAGCTAGTGCAAGCATACCATCAAAGGGGTTGAAATGTTTACACGAACAACGACTGCGTAAAGCATTATTGCTGACCGTGTACATTTTGCTGGCATCTCCACGTAGTCGAATTCTCGATGGTAAATTTCCATTTTGAGAACTCGGCTTGCTTGGGCGGTCGGCCCTCATGTGTTGGTCGGTCGGGTGACCGATTGCTGTGGGCATGATATGCAAAGGAAAGATAAACATTTCCTGCACGTGTGCGGCCGGCCCCCCGGGGAATATCGTATATATATTATACGGGCAATGTCGGTTGCTAAAGAGTGCAACCAAATTGCGCTTACGTGTGGAGGATGCGCGGCAGATGATGAAAATCGAACCGAGACATGTACAATGTATTGGTTCGGTTCATGTTGGTTGCTTGATGGTGTAGTGCTCTGAAAATCCCTACCAACTCTTTCCCCCACATATACATACAAATCCCATAAGCTTTAACTAAAATTCAAAAAAACATTCATATACATTGAAAATTCGCGATAAACGAATCAAATGTTCGTTTATCGCCCTTGCACCCAACTCGCCATAATCATCCAACTAATCCAGAAATACGTTATCCCAATCGAGCAAAATTCCTGGTAAACGAATCAAATATTCGTTTATAATCCATATGCATCAATTTCCCCAGATCCTCAAACAGAAGCAAATATGGTAAATTGAACCAGATGTTCAATTTTCATACTTACGCTCATGTGTCCGAGAATTCGCCTAACCGGATTCTTATCTCCAAAAACAAACACACAACTCCAGCCATAGTATCTAAATCGAGATTTTGCTTTGAATTCGACCCCTTCGAGATACAAAATCTCGATTTGTTTTCACTTATAAGGGTGATGAATTTCAGATTCGGGGATCAGTCTCGTTTGGCGTCCGAAGTGGTAGGACGTCAATAAATTTAGTTAAAAATAAAATAATAATATAACAAAATAATAAGTATTTTTATTGGGCCTGGCAGATCCCAGGACCCATATTCAACGATCGGTAGCTGCTCTTCCCTTAAGGTTTGAGGAAGCACGGCGGCAACAGCAACGGGTCTCCTCGGGTGCTCCCTGAGAGAAGTATCACAACAATGGTGCGACCAAACTGGTTTCAGGGAAATTAACATTTGTTGCTGATGAAATTTTATGTCAGCTAGAATTAATGCTTCAAGGTATTTCTGATATTATAGGTACGACTACGGAAGGTAAGTACGGGCTTTTTATGCGTTTTAGGGAACTATTTCTTTATCATAGGTGTAAGGTAAGTAGTAGCGTTCAATGGAACTACTATAATACTTGTTTTTTTATTCATTTTGTATGCCTAGGTAATGGGAAGATGACTGGTGGCGTTCAAAGGAGCCGCCGCCCTTGTTTGTTAAATTTCTTTTCGAAATCGTCATGTATATTGAGGAGGTTTATTCTTATTTCAGAAACTGCTTCTACCGTTATTATTATTATTATTTACTGGTCTGAAGGAACCCGGATGATCATGACCTCACCGACTCGGCTCCGCCATTGTTCCCTGTCCTGTGCGCTCTCTTTCCACGTTCGACCATCCGATCCGATCTCCTCGAGGTCAAATCTAACATTGTCCTCCCATCTCCGTCAAGGCCGTCCTGTCGGTCTCTTCCCCGTTAATTTACCGTCAGTAATTCTATGCACAGTCCTATCATCGCCCATTCGCGCTACGTGTCCGACCCATATTAATCTTCGCGATTTGATCACTCTCACTATTGTAGGTTTGCGGTATAGCTCTTCCAATTCGTGGTTGTAGAGTGTCCTCCATTGTCCTGACTCCTCGTCATATTTACCGCCAAATATACCCCTTAAAACTTTATTCTCGAATACGCGGAATTTGTTCTTTTCCCGTTTTGTGAGAGCCCATGTTTCGCATCCGTATAGAACAATCGGCATGATTATAGTTCTATAGACACGAAGCTTTATATTACGTGAAAGCAGTTTGGATTTTAATAGTTTACTGACTGCATGCCAACTAGCGTTGCCGGAATGTAGTTTGTTAATTTCCTTTGACGTTTCGTTTCTGATTGTCAGTATCGTTCCCAGATATTTAAATTCTTTGACATTTTCAAATATCTTGCCCCTGACGTTTATATGTGTTCTCCGGGGTCCGCCTGCTCTCGTCGTTATCATGTATTTCGTTTTGTCTTCGTTTATTTCTAGGCCCATCTCTTCTGCTGCTTGCATGATGATTTCACAGTTTTTACTTATAGTTTCGAGATTATCGCCCAGAACGGCGATGTCATCCGCATATGCGAGCACTCGTTCAGGGATGATCCGGCCATGTTGTCTTGTACCTTTCTGATAACACACTCGAGGACAAGGTTAAAAAAGCATGGTGAGACCCATCCCCTTGTTTTAGTCCGTCCCGGATTTCAAATGGTTCTGAGAGGTGGTTTTCTATTCTAACTCGCCCTTTGTTTTCGTTCATGCAGATTTGAATGAGGGCGGCATATTTTTTCGGGATCCCCAACTCAACCACAATATGGTAGAGTCTTTGCCTTGCGACTGAGTCCTAGACTTTTTTGAAGTCCACGAACAGTTGGTGAACCGTCTCTCCGTATTCCCACTTCTTTTTCAGTAGTTGCCTTATTGTGAACAGTTGGTCGCTTGTTGACCGATTCCTACGGAATCCGCATTGGTAGTCTCCCAATATTTCTTCTGCGTACGGTGTGATTCTTGCTAGTATGACATTTGTTAATATTTTGTATGCGGGTGGGAGCAATGATATTCCTCTGTAATTTTCGCAGTCAGATCTGTCACCTTTTTTGAAAATGGGGATGACTATTGAGGTTTTCCATTCTTCCGGAATGACTTCCTTGTCCCATATTATTTTAACCAGTTGGTGGATCTTTCGAGCGGCTGCCCCCCCTCCATGCTTCACAAGCTCTGCCGGTATGCAATCGATTCCAGGAGCCTTGTTGTTTTACAGTCGATTTATCGCGTCTACAACATCGTCGAAAGAGGGCTCTAGGGTCTGGGGTTCGGCTGTAAGTACGTCTGGTGCGTTTATTTGTGACTGATGGGTGCGCACATTGAGCAGGTTTTCAAAGTGCTGCTTCCATCTTGTCACGATATTTTTTGTTTCTGTCACCAGACAGCTGTTTGTGTCTCTCCCTCGGTAGCCATTTCTAATTGAATTTATGCCGGCATACATATCTCTGCTGTTCTTTGCTCTGGCATTTTCTATGATTTTTTCGATCCGAGTCTTCTCCCAGTCGCATTTTTTGCGTTTGAAAAGTCTAGTTGTTTATTTCCGAATTGTCGCGTATCTTACTGCGTTGACTTCATCATATCCTTCTAAGTGGATCATTCTGAGGCGTTTACGTTGTTCGATCTTTGCCCTGCACTCATCGTCAAACCAAGGTTTGGACTTAGTTGTTTTCTTAAATCCTAATACCTCTTGGGCTGTTTGTTTGATTGTGTCTCTGATCGATGCCCATTTAGTGTCCACACTATTGGCTTCCTCTTCCTCATTACTGTCATTCTCTAGGATGCTAAATCTATTCGTTAGTTCGTCTTGATATTCAGCCTTTTACGTAGGTCTTTTAGTTTATCAATCTCGAACTTTTTGCTCGTCTCCCGTGGCTGTCCATGTGGGTTTGCTGCAAGCCGACTTCTAATTTTACCCATCACTAGAAGGTGATCGGAGTCGCAATCTGCTCCTCTATATGATCTTACGTCAAGGATATTCGAGTGGTGTCTTTTGTCTATGAGGAAGTGGTCTATTTGGTTACGCGTTACGCCGTGGGATGATATCCATGTGGCTTTATGGATTTGCTTGTGCTTGAACATCGTGCTTTTCACTACCAGATCTTTTGACGCTGCGATCGTGATAATTCGAATACCATTATCATTTGAAACGTCATGTAGGCTTTCCTTACCTATTGTTGGTTGGAAGATATCTTCCTTTTCAATTTTTGCATTGAGGTCTCCGAGGAGGATTTTAACATCGAATGATGAGATCCCATCAAATACTTCCTCTAGGGTCTCGTAGAATGCGTCCTTCGCTTCCTCTCCCGTAGATTCTGTTGGGGCGTGTACGTTTATAAATACATAATTGTACCATGGGCCCTGTATTTTTAGCACAGACATTCGGTCATTAATAAATTTCACATCTTTTACATGGGGCGTAATCTTCTTGCTTACGATGAAGCCAGTTCCGAGGTTATGTGTATCGGTACCTCCACACACCAGTGTAGACCCGCTGGTTTCGATTACTTGATGTGGGAGTCGAACTTCCTGAAGGGCGACGATGTCCATTTTATATTGTTTCACGTTTTTCACGACCGTCTGTATCGCGCCTGGTTTATATAACGTTCGAACATTCCACGTGCCGACGTGTACATCCCGCTTTTTCCGTTTTTCCCTACGTCTTCTTTTTGCCGAGTCGGTGTTTTCTTGATGATTTGTTCCCTTATGGTAGTGTCGGCTCATCACACCTACGCCTACCGGGTTTTTCGTGGGATTGTTTTTTGTATATTGGTTATTCATTTTTGATCCCACGAGTCTTGGGGTTTCAAATAGTCCGCCACATCAGAGCCCCGTTTTGATATGGTAAGGTCTGCTTACTGCTCTGATTCGACCCGGTGTCAGAGAGGCGCCGGTATAATACAGCCGGTATACCCCTGGCTGCAAACCATCCAATGTGCACGGTGACGTGTAACACGCTGGGTTAGGGGTGGTAGCTCTTTGTGTGTTACTCCTCGCTAGCCTGTCTGACATGGGTGGCCCTGCTGGAAGCATATGCTTCCGTCAGCATACCCTGAGTGATTCATTGTAGTTTAAGCCCCCGCACCACGTCAAGGTTTCTACCAAGCGGGATATATATATATATATATATATATATATATATATATACATATATATATATAATATATATATATAATATATATATATATATATATATATATATATATATATAATAAATCTATCTTGGGAATATATTGTGCGCCGAACAGAAAACAAAACTAAAATACATATTGTACAATTTCAGGGTGCTTGTTAGGAGCCAGTAAGTTAATATAAGAGATATAAATGTAAATTGGGCTTAGGATTTAGTCTTATTTAAAATCTGTAAATTTGTTTGTATAATAAATGCGTATTGAAAAACTAGAAAAAAATTAAAAACCTATTAGTGGAGACAGCTTCATCAATAGTTTTCATATCAGTATTTAAGACAGCGGTGCTTGATATTCCAACGCTAACAATTACTTGAGAGTAAATTGACTGGGCGAGCGACGCCACCCATCTTTGTTTCCTCCGATAAAATTTCCAGATGTATTTCCTATTTTAGGATGGCTGGCGTCTTTACCTGAGCTAATCTTCTTTGCAAAAGAAAATACGAGAGCTGCCTCTTATGTTTCGGGATTTGGCAACCCTAGTGTTGCAATCCGGCAATTGACAGCCCTGTCGTAAAGTTGGACATTTTTGAGGTTATACGCACTCAGAACGTTTTGACATACGAGCGCTATTTGTGTTGTTTACAGTAACTTAAAAGATTCATCTCGGCCCAAAAATGGAATTAAATCGTCAACATTTTCGTGCGATTATTTTTTACAACTTTCGGCGTGGATTAACTCAGCAACAGTGCATGGGTGAACTTAATTCAATTTTTGGCGATGAAGCTCCATCAAGGACCAGTGTTTATCGATGGTATGGTGAATTCAATCGTGGTCGTAGTTCACTCCAAGATGAATTTCGTGAAGGTCGTCCAAAATCAGTTGTTGTTCCGAAAACCATTGATGCTGTGCCCGAACTGATATTGGAAGATCCTCATGTGACCTATCGTGAGATTGAGACAACCTTAGGCGTTAGTGGGACCAGCATACATTCAATATTGCATAAACATTTGACTGTCAAAAAAATTTGTTCGCGTTGGATCCCACACAATTTGTCAATCCCCCCAAAAAAGGCTCGTATCAATTGGTCGAAGGAAATGCTCAAAAAATACGGTCGCGGTGCTTCGAAACACGTCTATGACATCGTGACAGGTGATGAATCGTGGATTGACGCGTATGAGCCCGAAAGTAAACAGCAGTCGACTGTCTGGGTGTTTCAAGATGAGCCAAGTCCAACAAAAGTTGTTCGCGCACGAAGCACTTCCAAGCAAATGGTCGCCTGTTTTTTCGGAAAAAACTGGACATGTCGCAACCGTACCACTAGAACAACGCAGAACAGTCAATTCTGAGTGGTACATAACCATTTGTTTGCCAGTTGTCTTCCAAGAAATCAGGGAAAACCAACCGCCGAAGACGGATCACTCTTCACCACGACAATGCGAGCTCTCACACATCGGCTGCGACAACTGCATTTTTGAGCACCTAAAACATCGATTTGATGGGTCATCCGCCGTATAGTCCTGACTTGGCACCGAATGACTTATTTTTATTCCCGTACGTAAAAAACAAACTGAGAGGTCAACGTTTTTCGACACCTGAAGAAGCGGTTGCTGCATTCAGAATGCATGTGTTGGAGATACCTCAATCAGAGTGGCAAAAGTGCTTCGACAATTGGTTCAAATGCTTGCAGAAGTGTGTAGTTCTTCATGGGGAATATTTTGAAAAACAATAAAGTGATTTTCGATTATCAATATTTGTTTTTGTTCTTTAATCCCGAAATATAAAAGGCAACCCTAGTACCCATTTTCACGCATAAATTTAAAGTTATTATATTAAATAATTAAGTAAGAAAATAAAACCAATATAACTTAGAAAGTAAAGACAAGTAATAGTGAGCTTAGTTCTACAGCGATAAACATAAATCCTCGAAACATCACCTACATTCACGAAAGAGGCAACATGAACAAAATAAATATTTATCGCGCCGTCACTAAACCATTAATTTTGTCCAATTTACTTGATAATTTCGTGTATGACATCATATGTTTACAGTAGACGTGAATATTCTTCCCTGTGCGGAATGGTTTCCGTAAAATTCCAAAGCTGTGCAATTATTAGAGACCGAAGGTGAAGTTGAAGTAATCCCGACGAACTTCTTCGCGGTTAAAAAAAATCAACTTCTCCCACATATCGACTTCGAAATGAAAGGTTTCAGCTTGTTGTGGTCCATATCGTGGATTAAATCGGACTTGAGAGGCCATCGGTACTAATTCCGTACCCATTTGTCTGACCAATTTGTAGTTCAGTTCGACTTTCCATAAGGAAACCATCTCGGTTCCTTAATCTTAACGAAGTCAGACTTATAACCTTACGTAGACAACATGAACGTATCTAACAAATACAATCATCTACTGATATCATCTAGTTACAAAGCTGTGGCGACTCTAACAGATACACACACAATTCACAAGCAAAAATAGTGAAGAGCACCGAACGAAAAATCGAATAAGAAAATACATCAGAGCCGTATACCAAGCGATAACATAACAATTCACATCAGTGGAGTATAGTCGAGTTTAAAAATCAGATTCGAAAATCGGCCAATAGCCTGATGGGCAACGCTTAGGTACAATTTTTCGTGATTCAAACTGTCATAACATCAGTTCGAATCACACGTTCTTCTTCACTATTAGTTCAAACGCTATGAAGCGATTGAGATACTATTTAGAAGTAGTATCAAAACAGTTTTAGTAGGTCAGGACTGCTAAATGTCAGCCGCAACCTACTTCTGCAACCTTCCCCCCACCCTCCTCCAATCACTTAATTTAAAACTCAGACAGTTCCTGCATCTAATGACTTACGTTTCATAACAGACAGCAACTCCAACCATGCGTAACAATTCTTTGACTTAATCTACAAGTCTTACTGTCTTAGAGTCGACCGCCTATTTTAGTTGTCAAGTTTTATCATGTATGTCTTACACTTAAGTAACTTCACCTTGGATTGAGCTTAGTAAATACGGACTTTCATCCCCACCCAATCACCCCCCCCCCCCCCCCCCCACTTTTCCGTTTTCACTGTGATTCCGCATTTACAGGTTTCCCAAAATCAAAAACAAAAAAAAAATTACAATTACCTAAAAAACCATTACAGCCTAAGAATATTACTAGCGATCCCAATTGGCGTTCGATCGCTTATGGCACATAGCCTCTCAGAAACTGAGAAGAAGTTATAATCTCTGAGGGATAGAACAAGTTAGCCGTTCATCTTTCAGGTATATAATACCCGGCAACAAATACATCAAATTGTAATCCCCTAAGTAATTCCAAATTAAGACGGCAAGGTCAGTCCCTAGAACCAGGAGAACCTTGGTTTACTTTTGAGGTGGGATATTTTGCGTACTTTAAATCACAGAGTAATAAATACGAAATCCTGGTTGATTTTTAAAGTTTAAAACACAATGTAGATCCGTCGGATTAGTCACAGTGCTACTACAATATATAATAACGGTAATAGTGGTATTAAAGATTTATTTCAGTATAAGTGACTTATGGCAACTTAAATCAAACGTACCAAAAAAATCTTAAGATGATGTGCCTTATGCATCCACTAACGTACACAAAATACTTTTAGCCACTTGCCTCCATTCCCTTCTAGTACATATTGTTTTCGGGTCTCAGCACACCAACATTTTACTTTCACTTTCACTATCATGTCAAGTAGATTGCCTTGAATTTTAAATTAGTTGTTCAACGTAGGGATATCTGATGCCGATGGCTTCAACTGTTTGAACCAAATTCATTGTTTAGTAAAATTTTGTATAAAACAAAAGTTAATTGTCCAAAATGTCTCAACCTAATGACGAATGCCCCAACAATGTGAGTACGAGTATCAGAGAACAAAAAACGGTGTTACTATTTACGAAAATAAATTCTCCCTTTTTAGCATCCTTATTATCAACAAGCTGTAAGTAATATTATTTTGGATTTCTTCCGTTTTTCTTTGTTGTTTCGACAACTGTAGTACATGTGCAGCATGAATCAACAGAAAGACTAGATGAGGGTCGTCCTCTTACTAAACATGACTTACTTACTCTAGATTTGCGCTCGCCAAGAGCAGCGCCACAGGGATGAGGCTATCCGAATTATTACAATCAGGTATAAGATTACATATGATTAAAATATTAAATAAAACTATTAAATATAACTGAACGGTAAAATGTAGTGCAGGAACACAAATGCATCACTTTCGGCTGAAGAAAGAGCATCGCGAAGAAAATCAACCCACAACGTTGCGTGTGTTGCAGTGAAGGGAATTTCTTAGGCAAAAGATGTCAGCATAATTAGATAATGGGTAATATAACGTACCATAGTAAACTTTAGAAAGAGAATTGATTGCGAAATAAACAGCGAAAATGCAACAACAACAACAAATATTTTTCTAGAGTGCAACCCATAACCCTTCGTTTTTGTTAATTCGTTTTTAAGTTCATTTTAAAATTGTTCTTTTAATTACGGGAGGTGTGCTGGTATAATGTTGCACAAGCATTGCCATAAATTCTAACTAATGCAGAATGAACTTCATCCAGCAATCACTTTTGTGATTTTTTTTTTTTTGTCTTCGTAAAGCATCATTGAAGTCTTTGATAATTTTACAAATACGACAGACTAATTTACTTACTGAATAATAACTGAGAATAGCCAAACGAAAGAATCATATCATAGGTTTATTGACTTTTTTGAAAGCATTCCATGACAAGCTGGGCCAATTATATGGGTGGTGAATTTTAAACCACTCGCACTCCACAATATCGTTCATGGTAGATAACTATTAGATATAATTGATTTTGGAGAGATACAATACGGTCGTGAACATATACTGGGGACCAGCTGAAATTATTTTCATTCATTAACCCACAGCCATTTCAGCGCAAGCATATGTGTCGTAATCTTATTGTTTAGTTAGAATTCCCTACTGAGCCAATAAATTCAATTAGATATTATTTTTATTGTTTTTTGTTTAGGATACTCTCTACTACATAGCCTAATGAAATTAAACATAATGAATTCGTGAGGTGAGAGTACGCCATTTGTCTTGTTGTTGTAATGAATGTTACAATGGAACGATTGAGGCTGTTGCTGTGACGCGATATTTATTTTTAATGTTAAAATAACAATGGAGAAGGAGATAACGAACAATTTCTTCTAGTTTCATCAATTTGGTTCCATATCTGATGTTGGCATCTGTTTTATATATGTTGAAATCGTTTTTGCCGCAGCGGTTGTTAGAAAGCTTTTGTTATATATTGACCGCCAAAAGTATTGTACTCTATGGTATTTTTCGTGTTTATCTTCATATGCATATTTTTTTTTTATGCGGCTAGAAAGACTAAAACAGAGACCATTAAAGGATTCATTTTGTAAGAAAAAAAAATTGACGTTTGACAATCAGCTGCTTCCGCCCCACCCGGTCCACACACCTAACTTCCCGACGGTTCTCTATTCCTCTTCGGTATGACTATTCTTCTCTACTTTTCCATAAACATTAGCAATTCTCCTTTACACTCCCCATCCTTCTTATTTTACCCACCTCTTTCTCTAACTTCCATTAAATCTAACACTGCTTAACTCCCTTGTGGCGTTTCTAACAGATATATACACAATATACAAGCAAATAGAGAAGAACAACGAAAGAAAATTGAAAAATAAAATGCATCAGCCGTATACCAAGCAATAACATACCAATTCCACATCAGTTGACTGTACTTGAGCTTAGAATTCGAATTCGTATAGGCGGCAGTAGCCTGATTCTTCGCTTCTCACTCGTTTCTCCGTGTGTTCAATTCACCATTTTCACTATCCTTGCTTAACGCTATAATTCGACATAATTTTGTGGCGCTTCTAACAGATACACACACAATACACAAGCAAATAGTGAAGAACACCGAAAGGAAATTCAACAAGAAAATGCATCAGCCGTAAACTAAGCACTAACATAGCAATTCCACATCAGTTGAGTGTACTTGAGTTTAGAATTCGAATACGTACACGCGTCAATAGTCTGATGCTTCAATGCTTCGCTTCTCACTCGTGTTCAATTCACCATTTTCACTATCGTTGATTAACGCTGTACCCTCTTTCTCCATCTGTCTCTTCATCCATAGCTCTCGTCCTCTCGTTCTCTCCCCCTCTTGCTCACTCTATCAATCTCTCTCCCGCTCTCTTATTTTCGTTCTCTCTCTCGTGCTCTCCCCCCCGCTTTCTCTCTTTTCGCAGGTCTCTACGACGCGCACATTTTACATAAATTTGTCCAGATGTATCTATCTCTGCTTACTTTTCGTTTTACTTGTTTCTCTTTCTGACCCTACCATATTGTGCAACAGGAGATTGAACTTATGCTCACTTATGAACAAGTTAATCCTTAAGGCTAATTTATCCAATTGTGATCCAAAGAATGGCTCCTCGATAGTATAGTGGTTAGTATACCCGCCTGTCACGCGGGAGACCGGGGTTCGATTCCCCGTGGGGGAGCCTCTGCCGCAAGACTAATGAGCTTGCACGGAAAAAACAAATCATTATGGTAAATTTAACAAGCATCAGGACTTGCTAAACATGGCCAAGGCCGGTTCCCGATTGTAGTGCCGATGATGATGATAATCCTAAGAATGTTCGAACCCATGGATCAGTTCCTCTAAATTATCCTCTTGACCACGCCACTGTATCGTGATCCTTTCCCACCTCAATGAGGTCATAATAATTCACCTCCGGTTTGCGCTGCTATATCTTACTTTCTGTTATCATATGAAGATCATACGGAACTCATTAACCTGAACAACGAAGATATGTAGCAGACAGTCTCTTCATTAATCATCTTTTCTTAGGTTCTGTGGATAGTGCATCATTTCACAACGGTG
The DNA here is from genome assembly GCA_963931805.1 of Microdon myrmicae. Classification (NCBI taxonomy): domain Eukaryota; kingdom Metazoa; phylum Arthropoda; class Insecta; order Diptera; family Syrphidae; genus Microdon; species Microdon myrmicae. Next base: position 142,614,799 of record OZ007498.1, on the reverse strand, counting down.
GTTTCTTTAATATTAACCCTCATAGTGTGTGACGCCATCAGTTATTCTCTCATTCAGAACATTGAATCTCTTATTTCTCCAGTAAATTCTTCCTACACATGCTTTATTTTCCCGATCCGACAGTTTAGGACGTTGTCCAAAAAATTCCTTTTACTTGTATTTTTCATTTATGAGAGCAGCACGACTTACGTTGCTCTAATAAACCATTCTCTTGCATGCTACTCTATCTATAGATAAAACTTCGTTTCTTTTGAAAAAGACTTCTTTAAGAGACAGCAGCTTCATATGTTAACAAATCTTTAATTCGATCTCCTTGCCAGGCTTTGAAAAAATTTTTTCTTACGACTTATTTTTAACATAGGTTTTGTTTATATCCTCGACTTTTATGAAAGATTACTTAACTCATTGCTCCAATGAACCTGTTATATATACGATTAACCTGTGTGCGAACTCCGTGTTACCGGAGTTATCTTTATGTCATTCTGGAAATAAGTTGATAGGCTAAGACCTTTTGGTTAACTTGTTGCATTACGATTTCCATCGTCCTGCCTCCAGGTACAGTGTCTAGATTGATTTAAAGACTGTGATTGAAAATTATTATATATTCATTTTAAATACAAGGTGGCGCAAAATTAATCATCCAATTTTGTTTTTGAATTACTGTCTTACTAAATAAATATAATAATAAATAATATAATAAATAAAATAAATGATTTTGAGTGATGGAAATCTTTATTTGAGCCTTTACAATTTTTTCTGTTAAGTGGAAAATATGATATCCGTCAAGTGGATGCCGCCAGTGTTGTTACCCATTTGTACCCGTTTTACGCAATTTTCCATGACTTTCCGCAAGATTTCCGGTGATAGCTGTTCGCATTCCTGTCGAATATTCTCCCTAGCGGCTGCGATTGTCTGAGGCTTGTTGGCATAAGCCCGCGACATAAAGTACCCCCAACGAAAGAAGTCTGGGATGGTTAAATCGGGCGATCTTGCTGGGCATGCCAAATCGCCAAAACGAGAGATAACGCGACCAGGAAATGCTCCTTCACAATATCCATTGTGGCTCGTGCTGTGTGTGCGGTTGCACTGTCTTGTTGAAACCACATGTTCACCAAGCTCCGCTCATCCAATTCCGGCAGTAAGAAGTCGTTTATCATGGCCCTGTAGCGTTCGCCCGTAACAGTGACCCAATCGCCGATGGCGTCCTCAAAAAAATACGGCCCAATCTCTCCTCCCTCGTGAACGCCGCACCACACAGTGGCTTTGAGTGGATGTAATGGCTCTTCGTGCATCACACGCGGATTTTCAGTGCCCCAGAATGATTAGTTCGTAACACGGATGATGCATTTGTTATTTATTTTTATAACATGGGTCCAAACGAAAGCAACACGAGGAAATTATACTCCGCAAAACTTTCTTCGCGGAGAGGAACCTTCGGCTGCGCGAATGAATTAAAGCGTACCGCGGTGTACCGAACTCGACTGTAGTGCATGTGATCACATTGGCAGCTGTGACTCGACTCTATGTGCCCCCGGTGGCGGTTGAATCTCGACTGACTCATGAATGGAAAGAATCCATTCATCGCGTCGTGGCGGTTGAGTCATAGCAGAAGTAAACCCACTGCCACTTGCTAGGAATTTATGGGATTGGGTTTCGGAGAATCGTTGCCGTATAGGCTGAGTTAAATTCCTCCGGCGCTATGTATACGAGGAATCGGTATTGGGTACGATGGGAACCGAAATGATTTTCGGAGAACTAAATGTTGCTTGGTTGCAAGCGAGGAAATAGTTTAGGTGGGAAGTGAGCCGGGATGATTTTCGGGGGAAATTAGAATTGCTTGGTTGCAAGCAAGGAATATCATTTAGATAAGATATTAACCTTAGCAATTTCGGGGAAATGTATGCGGTTCGGTATAGTTGGTGGCAATGGTTAATGTTCCGTTGTAGGTTTGAATATGCGTTTTATTACAGCATACGAATTTCGGGGAAATTAGAATTGCTTGGTCGCAAGGAAGGAATATAACTTAAGTAGAGAATTGACCGAAGCAATTTTGGGAAAATATATGTGGGGTGATTTAGAATTGTATTCTGTTATGAATTGTATTCTGTTGCGGGTTTGGAGTGTGTTTATTGCGAAGTTTGGAATGTATGATATTGCGGATTTTGCATGGGGAGTTGGGTTAAGGTGATGCGCTGTTAGTGGTCAAGGTTGGTTAGAATTGTGGGTTGGTTCTCCATGTGGTGTAGAGAACCCCCACAGTACTATTTGCTTCATATTAACTACTTTATTTGTTCTGTGTTGCATTTATATTTCACCTTAATCTCTTAATCTCGTACGATTCAATGTTCTTTAATGTTTAAACGTATTTACTCACTGTTTAATTCCCTTGTAGTGTAGATGTGGTGTTGACAGTCGTTTTGACGGGCCAGGCTGTTGTTGCCTTCCGCTTGTCCGTCGATATTGCTTACCTTGTTCGGAATCCTTCGATGAACTTGGTTTCAATATTACACACACTTCGCCGCTTTGTCGCTTCAGATGACCGTCACCCTTTGTTCCCTTGTTTCTAATGTGTTGTCCACTGATGACCACCTTGTAGGCGATAACTTCTTGGTTTAAATTGATGTTGATGTTGGTTATGTGTGAAGAAAACTGCAGGAGTTTCTCGACCTTCGTTGGGTGTTCACTTTATACACGCGTTTAAATAATAACCCAACCCAATAATTGTTCGAGTTGTGGATAAATTTGAGTTGGTTGAGTATCGTAAATTTTCACTGATTTGGTGGGCAGCCCTTTGTGCCACCACTGCTATCTATTACTAAGCTCAGCTATTTTTTACCGGTTTTTTATCACCGCCTAAGATCCATTCTTTTCTGGTTAAACGTTATCGTCCATCTCTTTCTCTGTCGGGCCTTTTTTTGTTTTTCGATCAAGAACTGTACTGTTGTACTCTTCTCTTGAATTCGCCCCCATTATTCCTTGTATTACGGATTGCCGGAATCGAAACTGAGGTAATCGGTTGTGACACAGGCTATCACCTCGAGTGTAGAAGGTGGAGAGTTATTTTAATTCGTAATTATATAATGCACCCTGATTTGATGAACTTTAAACCCATCGCTCTTTCACACATACTCGGTTGAGATTTATTCTAATAAGATACTTAAAAAATCCTATAAAACCGACAAGATACTCTATCGAATCATCATCATCATCATCATCGGCACTACAACCGGGATCGGTCTTGGCCTTATTTAGCAAGTCTCTCCACCGGTATCCGGTACTTATCCGAGACTTGTTAAATTGTCCATAATAATTTGTTCCACCGGGGAAGGTTATTATCGAATCACACGAATTAAATATTCGGGAAATTGAACATTGAATTTGGTCCAACAAATTTCTGGATAAGACGGACATGAATTGCATTTGAAGTTCGGACTTATGGAAATTTAAATTCAATCCGTGACAAGTGAACATCAGATTAAATTTATCGCACATTTACTTAATTGGGGATTTTTTTATTTGCAATTAGATGTATGTGGGAAATTGATTAGGAATCTTGCTACTGATTTGAATGGGACAATCTTAGGGTTTCCGAAATCACAAGCCGGGTGTTTGCCGCATGTTGCGTAAGAATAGCCAACACCCTGCTATATTTCTTATAGTAAAGTTTCAAACCTCCCTAGTATCAAATCGTTCTTGTTCGTCACCTTCGCCATGGTTTGTTCTTTAGTCTTATGATTAAGTTAGGTTTTGCTTGCATTAAACTGCATAAACATGGGTTCTCAAATAAAATGCAAGTCTAAGGTTCTACTCGTTCGGAAACACTTTTTTGTTACACTTGTTACAATATATACATATATAATATATATATATATATATATATATATATATATATATATATATATACACATATATATATATATATATATATATATATATATATATATATATATATATATATATATATATAATGGTTTCCACGTGGCTTTTGTGTAGAGTTACCCCGGATAGGGGTTCGCTTCAGTAACAGTGCAACCGTCGTCAGGATCGCATGAAAGCGGACCGTCGTGAAGGAAAAAGAAAGTGAAAATCAAAGTGTGCGAGTAACACGTTAAATGTCAACGTGTGAAAGTGTGAACGGTGTTTACGTATGATCGCGCGAACATTGTGAGTGTGTGCGCGAATCCGCGCAATAAAAAAAAAGTGAGAACACGTAGTCCATAATACGGACGTAGATAAAATGGATGCCAAAATGGTACAACGGAGAAAGTAGAATACAGACCCAACTCTTAAGGCTTAACGTCATAAAGCAAATAAAAACAAGTATACAGACACGTGGAGTGAGAGCAGCGGACGCGAAGAGAACGTCCATGGTGCCCAGTACTCAGGGGCTGGAAGCCGATTCCATGTATTGCCTGTTAACGAAACAAAAGCAGACGGCAGCAATCAGGTCGAGGTCCTCAGCAGACTCATTCATGAGATTGGACAACAAGAACTGGATAAACAAATCGAAGAAGTTTTTAAACAGGTAGTACCTGTCAAAAAAAAAAAGAAAAAAGTACCTCCCAGTTACAATAATTACATGGAGACAAACGATCTCATAAAATTGGATGCGTTGACATGCACAACTTTTAAAACAAAACGGATAAATAATTTTAACATGAGTTTAACATGCGATGATTTAAAAGGTATCGTCGCAAAATTAAATTGGCACTGGAAAAATCGAAAAGCGAGTACTACGCGTACACCCCTAAATCGGAGAAAACTATCTCCATACTCCTCGAAGGAGTTGATCCCTCCTTTACACCCGAAGAGGTGCTCGGAGAGCTAAAAAGCTTCCAAAACGATAGCCTGAATTTTACAGGTGTGAAACCATTTTCTACAGCAAATTCTAGAAATCGCAACCGTAAGTTGCCTTTTTTCATTGTGTCTCTAAGGCCCAATAGTAAAATTGTTGGACTGAGAATATTAAATACATTAATCACCAAACAATAAGTTGGAAGAACATAAAGAAGTCCGACTGCGTATTGCAGTGTATGCGCTGTCAACGCTTCGGCCATGTGGCAACGAATTGCAATATGCACTTCATATGCGTCAAATGCCTAAATAAGCATATCATTGGGGAATGCTCATTGGGAAAGGAACAGCTCCCGGATAGAAATAAACTATGCTGAGCCCTCTGTAACAACTCAGGTCACCCTGCTAACTTTAGAGGCTGCTCTAAGTACCAACAACTAAAATCAAAGTTGGAAGCCAGAAAGAAGCAAGTTGTAGAAGAGAAACGGATGAAAACTCGCTCTTACAACAACCAAGTGTGTCATACGCCCAAATGACAGGTGAAGTAAAAAATGCACCAATCTTAGAACAATCATACAATATCATTGAAACGCCTGCTCCAGAGGCACAAAAAATCGTTGTTAAAAATGGTCTGCAACACAAGGTCGTTTACAGTAGAGATGTATACGAGTTCTAGGTACTAGAAGCCTGCGTTATAGATATTCCTTTGACAAGTCAGAGGCATCTATATGTGATCTCTGCTTATGCTCTCGAAACTTCACAGTGTATACAGTTTATCAATGAACTTGACACCCTTTTTCGAAGTCTCAAGTTAAACTCGGAAAGTAATTATATTTTTATGGCGGGATATCTCAATTCCAGGCACAGTGCTTGGGGTAACCTTATCACAAACACAAGAGGCAATGTGTAGTTCGACTGGTGGCAAACAAACGCTATCGAACATAAACTAGAAGTGTACGCTACAAGTACCCCGTCATATCCAAGAGGAAATTCCTTCTTGGATTTACTGTTGCTGGGCGAGCGAATACAGTTATTAGATACGGATGTAACTATTCGAAATTGTATTCGTACAATCGAGTACGATAGCGATCATTATGGACTTGGTGCTGTAATACATGTCCCAAACGAACATTCACAACTTGAGCAGTATAGACAGATACATTCTTTTAATTTCGGAAAAGCACACTGGTCGCGCTTTGATCGGATGATAAAAAAAGAATTACGCTCCAATGGCATAGATCCACCAACTGACAGAAATCTTCATAACGACGAAATTGATCATTATCTTTCGACGATGAACAACATGTTACAAATACAATGAATCGTTTTATTCCGAAAGTGTCTCTCGTGGAGGGCCATACAATCCGATACAGAAACACCACGACGATCTGTATAAGCAAAAGAGTATTTTTACGTGCAAGGTTATTAGCCTTGCGCCGTGAGTATAAACAGATACATTCTTTTAATTTCGGAAAAGCACACTGGTCGCGCTTTGATCGGATATTAAAAAGAGAATTACGCTCCAATGGCATAGATCCACCAACTGACAGAAATCTCCGGCAACCATCGCCGATCTGTATAAGCAAAAGAGTATTTTGCTCTCTAAGTTAAAACTGCTCTACAGACAGTTCAGCGATCCAAATAGCCAGGAAATAAAAACAATTAAGTCACTAATTGAAAATCATCAAAAACTGATCGGTGACAACTATAGATCAGTAATTAATGAAGACAGGAACAAGAGAATTCAAGCCATTAAAGCTAGTAGACTGTATATGTTCCTGTCGGGTACGAGATCGCGACGCCAGCATGGGCGAGAGTTCTACCTCGTCCTCACAAAAGTGTCCTGTCGACCACTAAAAGAAATCTGTTCACCAGCAAGGGGGTTTATAAGAAAGCACCGCGAATTCCACAGCACGGAAAATGTTCACCAAGCGGAAGCGTCAAACACCGGAGAAATAAAATACACGGATTTAGTTTATTCCTTTTTTATTGTCGAATTAAGTTTCATTTTCGGGCTTCACCATCTTTGTTTAAGCTGATGCGGGTATAGCATGCGTTTAGTGTACATTAAGTGTCTAAACAAAAAAAAAAACTCAATAGAACTGCAATCGCGTCCGATTACAGTACCGGAATCGAGACACACACAATAAGGGTAAATAAAAATAATAAACCGCACACTTCGACTTTGACTATGACTCGCGAATCTTGACTCCGGTGATGTGTTCACCCCGAGCGCATGCTACGGGGGTTGTGTGCGTTCGCACTGGCGGGTGAATTACAACCCAACGATATTCAATCGTTGTCGAAAGAAATTCAGGCAGTGAATCTGGCTCTCTTAAATTAAGGATGCATTTCCTGTTCCAAGTGAGACGTAAAGTCTCTCTTTGGGGTAACCAACAGATCTCATACAGAAGATCGCTACAGTACACATGTATGTGTGTACACTGGTTCTTTTATGGATCAAAGCCATGGGAAAGACTCTAAACAAAGAAAGGGATAATGTGCATTCATGGGATGCGAGTCTGGTAAAGCAAACAAAACCGAAACTCGTCGGATGCTAATTGGATCTTTGTTTGAGATGTGCGTCGCGACTAAATAAATAGACGCAACGCATCGAAGAAATGGTTTAAATTGATTTTGGCTAGATTACCGGGAAACGGTGTTTATGGCATCACTGGTAAGGGTAAGTATTGAATTCCTATTCGCATTTGCTTATGCTGTAGGATTTAATTGGGGCCAAGAGATGCGTGTATTTGTTTTGGTCGCTTGGGTGTAGGTCGCTAGCCAATGTGTTTGTCTGGTAATTTATGATACACATGATGAAGCTGGGATACGCCAACTCAAGGGTAATATTTCCTGATTATGCGGTTGTATTATATATGGACCCATGAATTTTCTTTCAGGAAATTTATGATAAGCTTGGAGAGAACTCTTATAGTGGATTTGCATGCAGGTAAGAATTCCCTTTTCCAGGGGGTTTTTTGATTACAACTTGTTCTCTTGGATGCGTGAAGCATTTAAGATGCTAATGCGAAAGCTTATGCAGACTGGGTGAATGTTATTGGGTTTTTTTTTAGGAAGGCGAACCGTGGGGTTTGGCGGAACCGTCACATTCCCACAAATAAATAAAGTCTTGCGAAGGAAAGATTATAATGACATTATCTGTAAGTTCCACGGACTCCCGAGCATTGTCAAACTCTGCTGAAAGCAGGACTTACCCTGGAACACATCAACTCTAACGAAGAGTTCATAATAGTCGAGGACCGGCAAAAAATGCGAACTCAATTGGTGCCTGTTCCAAACCAGTGTATAGATTGAACGAATCTGCTCATTTTAACCTTGACCTGGAAAATAGGGCTCTCCAGAAACATATTTCGCTACGCAATGAACTTCACAATTGGCGTCTCTTAAGTCGAAGTTTCACTATCTTTAGTGAAAATAATAGAGCGGATTCCCCGCTGGGAAATCTAATTTGTTCACAAGGATGAACTGACGGACATTCTTAGATCGATTAAGAATAAAAAATCTTCTGGAACAGATAGCATTCCAAACATTGTCCTAAAGCATTTACCTTTTGGAATAGTAAAGGCTTACACTATTTTGTTCAATATCGCTATAAATAATGCATATTATCCAACCCAATGGAGATCTGCAGTAGTCCATCCTGTAGTACTCCGTGCCGAGCTTTCCCAAAACGGCGGGAGAAGAGCCCGGAGTGTCGATGAGAAGAGTGAAAAAGAAAAAGGCGGTTAAAATTTCAGGGGACTGTATTCTTTTTATTTTATGAAAATATATGGGTGATTTGACAATCGGCCAGCGCTTCGGGCTTCGAAATTATACTGCTCCCGAATGGCCAGCGGTTCGGCCTCTGTACTTCTACTGATGCCGAAATTGAAAAGCACTGCCCTTTTATAGGTTTTGTAGTTGACTTTTGTCAACTATTTTAATGTCAAAATTCCAAGAAGCATACGCAAGACTTGGCGTGCTTCGATTGGAATTTTGTTCCGAGAATTGTTTAAGGACTTTGTTGGATAGATTCTGGGAAGGGGAATCATGAAATGCGTTTTGAATTTAGCATTTCATGATGTTAGGATTTTGGGAATTGAGTCAATGTACGATGAATTAACTTTTGGTTAAATTTGTTCTACATATGACTCAATATGGGATTTGGGTGTATTATGTGGAATTGAATCAATGTGCGACAAAATGACTTTTGGTTTAATCTATCGCTCATTGATTCAATATGAAATTGGGATTATTTGGTGATACTGGGGATTTGGATAGGAGTAGCGATTTAGGATCGCTACAATCCCATCCCCAAAAAGGGCAATGACAGGTGCAATCCAGCCAATCTTCGCTCGATTAGTTTGCTTCCGAACATCAGCAAGGTATTCGAGAAAATTGAAAATAAAGCATTGACTACCTGGTGTAGGAAAAATGGTATTATTCCGAACAACCAGTTTGGTTCCGATCACAGCATGACACAGTTCATGCTGCGATAAAACTTGTTTTTTTTTAATTTATTTTTTAAAAACATTTTTTATTTTTCTTTTTATATTTTTAATTTCTAAATTAAAGGCTAGACAAAAAATGCTTAAATTCTAGCTTAATTATCTTATATAATAACTTACTGGTCCTTCGCAGACGCTCTAAGCTAAACATTACTAAACATTTGTATAATTTGCCTTTCGGCGACAGTAGTTTGTGGCAGTACTTATAATTATTTGAAAGATAAAGAAAATTTGAAAAACTTTGTGTCCATTTTTTTTTTTCTTAAAATTTAACTTACTTAACTTGCGATAAAACTTGTTTCCGACATACAGTGGAACAAGGCGAAGCGACAATGCACAGGGGCTTGTTTGGTTGACTTTGAAAATGTTTTTAATACCGTTTGGTTAAAAGGGCTCGTATATAAGTTATCAATTCTGGGTATGCCAAAATATTTGTTATACACTGTCTACGAAATGATAATGGGTAAACATTTGCGGTGAAATGTGGAGATATAATCTCTAACAAGACCTTCAGCGGCTTAAAACGGGGAGCAGCGAATTCTCACACTTTATATAACATTTACACTAGTGATTCTCTCAATCATGCAATGGCGTGCGCCAACGACATTGTGGTATATAGATGTGGAGAAAAGATTGATGTCATCAAAAGAGTTCTGCAAAATGATTCAAGAAAATCAAATGTTTTTGCGACGACTGGTAATTAAAAATAAATTTCCGGAAAACGGAGCAATTATTTTCAGAACGCCCCTGTCCAGTGGATCAAGGAACACAAAACGGAATTGGAAACAATTTTCGAATGCAAGAAGTAATAATCTTCCCCTACAAGTAAAAACTGTAGTCCAATACCTTGGTATCTGGCTTGATCAATATTGTGACGCATATGACAATCAGTACTAGAATATTCTAGAAAGTCCGAAACAAAGTACTAGAATATTTTAAAAACTACTGGAAAACTGGAGACCAGAAGCAATAGAAAAGTCGAGACTATGGAACGGACGGAAACGAAACACCAAATCAGAATGAGGAAAAACAGTATAAATACGTCGCACGCAGATCGAGTAAGGAGTAAGAAGTAGAAAGTGAGGCAAGCGATAAGTAATAAGTAAGAAGTAAGCAGTAAAAGACGCGATAAGTACGGAAGCGATAAGTCAAGAAATCGTTATGTGTAAGGTAAAAGTAACGGTTGTTATTAACGGACTAATAAAGTGTTATATTAATTCAAAATCGATTTAACGGCTCTTATTTATTTTAAATAATTAATCCAACGAACCCTAAGCTCGCTACAATATCTTTACTTTGATAAGCATACAGCAGCTGCTCTTACAGCAGATAAAAGCACATATGAAATGTCACGAAGACTCTTCCGTAATAGTCTTCTGGACCCCAAAGTGAAAATAATTTCATACTCAGCATTCATCGGACCAATATTAGTGTATGGCTGCCCGGTATGGTACAACATATCCCCATTTTACATGGAGAAGTTTCGGGTGTTCGAGAGGCAGTGTCTCCGTTCCTGCATCGGAATGTACAGAACCTCAGAGTCGCAATATAAGAAATAATATCCCAATAAAGTCCTGTATGACAAATCAGAACCAAACAGAATAGATAACTTCATTATCAAGATTATTCGTGTTCACACAATTAGGGTAATGTGCAATGAAAATGATCTCATTTCGGGAGCATTCTATGCCAATGATATGCATCTGGAGAGTACTCTCCAGAATGGGTCATCCCCCCAGAAACGTTCCCTTTCTTGGATAAAAAGGGACTTATCCAAGACAAACAGCCCTATTATTCCTATTATTTACCACGCTTTCCGTGGTGCTAGGGATAAATTAATTCCCCATAATAAAGACATCTCTAATATTCCAGATCGCCTGTGTTTTGTTTTGGTGATCGCTGAAAGAGATAAATCAATAAAAGGTCGATCTTTATCCCAACTGGTGGTGGATCAGTGATGAAGAAAGAACTATACGTTCCCAAACATAATATGCCTCCCAAGCGTACCGCTTTCTTTCCCCTTATCACCAATTCCTAATGATTTTTTATTTGTATTCCTTGTTATATTTACACGTTTTGTTTCTTTTTTTTAATTTATACTTTTCAAGCCCCCTATTTAAAAAAAATTAATATATACATATATATATATATATATATATATATATATATATATATATATATATATATATATATATATATATATATATATGTAGAAAGAATAGTACACATTTAAAAAAGAAAACATCAATTATTGTGACACTAGTTATTGTTATTGCCGAAAGGCATAAGATAAACAAAAGACTGATATTGTATAATGTAGAGTGCTTGCGAAGAGCCAGTAAGTTAATATAAGAATGATATTTGTTAAATAGAATTTAACATTTAGTCTTAAAATAGAATTTAACATTTAGTCTTTAGACTTTTATGTGGAGATAAAACAAAACAAAAAAACAGAGCTTCGCTTCCTCTTCTTCTTCTCCTCCTTCTTTATGTGTAACAAAAACTTCTGGCTTTTCCTTTTAATTGTTTTATTTTCTTCACACTAGGTTTTATATTTGTTTACTTTCGTTTTATTTTCTTTACACTATGTTTTATATTTCTCTACTTTAGCATATCGTAGACCGTTTCAGATTGTAGCGCCACCGAGGTATCATCATCATCATCGGCACTACAACCGGGGACCGGCGTTGGCCTTATTTAGCAAGTCATGAGGCTTGTTAAATTTTCCATAATGATTTGTTTTTTTCCGAGCAAGGTCATTAGTCTTGCGCCTGAGGCTCCCCGACGGGGAATCGAACCTCGGTCTCCCGCGTGACAGGCGGGTATACTAACCACTATACTATCGAGGAGCCGCCACCGATGTATACGCACACGAATAAGAACCAACAACCAAGAACCACTGCTCACAATTTACTACTGCCCCAATCCTACCCATCAACAGGTACTCTCTCCATGATCGCCCATTTCCGACCACGCACTCATCCTTATTTTCCCATTTCGCCGCCCATTCAGGTGAATAAACTCTTGCGAATATATTCAACAGTCAACGAACTCAGGGAGAATGGGAAAATTGCAACGGAGAGAAGGGCGACTTAGTGGTTGATTTCGTTGCAAGCGAAACCAGTAGGGCGACCGTATAACCCCGTTTCATGCTTGGATGGCTCCCAGAGTGCAGAGCCAAAGGTGCATTCCAAAAAGGGGAAAATGGATAGGGTTCAAAAGTATACTCATGCATACTTATGTAACAGATCTCCCACTTCGCTTCCGTCTACAGTTACTCCCGCTTACAATTTATGTCTACATCCATTTTCTCCGGCTCTTCGTTTTATTCTAGAATCTCATTCTAATTAAAGTTTTAGCAGTTTTATTTGAAGACTCTTAGTAAAATAATATAACGTAGATATGAATATAATTAAGTATCTCTAAATAACTCTGTTTCTTTTTAGGCTCCCGGATCTTATTACCAACTATCGGTAAGTAATAATATTTCGAAGTGCGTTTAGTTAACTAACAGCGGTAGATTTGATCGCTACAATTTAATACAATTTCGTTTTATTTTAGGCCCCCGATGCTTATTACCAACAACCAGTAGGTAACAATATTTTGAATTTTGCTTAGTTTGTAGACACTGTTAATTTAGGTATTGGACCTACCGTATGGCGTGCCACAAGCCTCAGGTATGCGACAACCCCAAGGAGCAAATATCGAATACTGCCCATACCAGGCTTATGAACAGGTACCCTTCATTTCTTAAAGTAAACAGGTTTTGTATAATACATGATTGTCATTTGGATACTTTTTCGGTGGAGTGCTTTCCTTTATTATAGGTCGACTGCAAAAAAACCTATTCGAGTGATCAGACTCGCTGTTTTTGTTTTTAAGTCCTTTGGTGTTCGTAGTTGACATAAAACAAATGATGATGAAATAGAAATAGAGAGAACATAATCATCTAGTTAGTGGCGCTCGGCTGAAGAACGATCAACTAGAAGCAAATTGCACTAAATTTAATGTGATCGTGGTAGTTAATATATAACAGATTTAAGTTAACAGATTATATCCCTCGTAAGAAGTAATACAGAAAAACATTCATATTTAATAATATTCGTTCCATTGCCATGCCATTTTGAAGCTGTTGGGCAGAATATCTACGGTTTAGAGTAAAATCGTGATAAATTACAACATTGTAATATGACTTCAGTAGATCTTTTTCCTACTTGACATGTCATTCGTTTTTCTTTTCTTTTTTTGGCTTTGTCCCTTTGAACAACCATGTGCGTGAACACGGGCGCCTCTGATATTGTACACAGCACCGGTTTGGATATAAGAGACAGCTTGTAGAATTTAAAAATTAAAAAAAGGAAAATTTCTTTTTACACGAAAGAAATTTTGAAACAGCCTTAAAATTTAATGTCAATGTGCATATCGGATGATGTGCGAATAAAGATTCTAGACCATTGAATGCCCGGAGATTATAATGACAAGAAAACCCATGACATTAATTTCTGTTAACATTATTTTGTTTCATTTTAGACTTCCGAATCTTATTACCCATCCTCAGTAAGTAAACACATTTTTCGATTGCGATAAAATCAAATTTTTAACAACACAACTTTAGCCACCAGAGATATATGTAAGCGGACCCTCACGACCCCCGGCAACTTCAACCCCGCACCAAATCGGACATCAAATTTATAGTCAGGTATATCTATTATACAATCAAAACAAACCGCCTAACTCGCTTTAGTTGCAGACTTCTGACAATTTCCAACAGTATTGTCCTGAGCAAGATCTGGATTCTTATCATGTAAATTCCATATCAATTGTTGGCCTAATGTGTATTCATTATATTTTGCAGGAAGAAAGTGATTTCGGCGTTTGTCCACCGCCGGCTAGTGATCATACATTGAGCGATTTCAACACCACGGAGGTAGACAGTGATAACCAGGTAGACATTATTAACTTCATACAAACAGCACTCTTGCAATCATAAGCATTTTCACAGTACCAGAGCGAAACGTATATAGTAAAATCTTTACAGGTAGAGCGCTTCGGGATAATTATCATCATCGAATTGATCAGGGGATTGCCTTTTTTATATCAGTGTGTGGTGGTATTTTGTAGTTACTTGATGGTTCAGTCGCGTAACTGGGAGCCAATTAAATGAAAGCAACCAACGTGGTTAGGAAATGCTATATAATGAAATAGGGATAGAGAAAAGACCAACACTGAGTCGTTCGGCTAGAGAACATTAAATTTGGTACTAGAATATCTGGCGGTTTTCAGGAGGTTTTGGTGTTGTAATATTTTATATAAGACGTGTATGCCCATGTGACGTTTTGAATCCGCAACCTATAGAGTGTTGGGGATGCGATCCTTGAGAGGTTGCGTCCACCGTGTGCAACGTCCAATAGTGTGATGGCTAGTAGGAGTAGCAGTCCACGCGGTGATGGATGATGGCGATGAGGCGGCGTCCACAGGTCGAGCTGAGCAACGAACGAATGTGTCTACAGGATGATGTAGAAGTTAGCAGTCCAAACGGCGATGGAACGGGAGAGGAAGCCACCGTTGAGAAGATTTGATTATTGTCAATTATTGACGAACCATCCTCATTGACGGGGGAGAGCTCCGAGGCCGAGGTTGTGATTGGTGCCGGTGTGGTGATCTGCTAATGGTTGTCGAAAAGCGTTGTTGGCTTGGGTGGGATGAGGACATTTGCATTACCTGGATGGGAGAAGGCCGCCCGTCACGAAGAGCGCTGAAGGCTTCGTTTTTGATGAGGTCGTAGATGGTCCGAGGAGGGGTGGTTATTGGCTGGGCGATGATTACTTACTGGAGGGCGCCGCCCGCCAAATTAGGCATTAGGCTCATACCCTTTTTGTTGGGGCTGCCTGTGATAGCGGTTGGTGTTGATGATGTTGGTCTTGGGCAGGAGGTTGTCCACCTGGTGCCTTGATTGAGGTAGGGTGTATTGAAGCATTGGGTTGGGTGCACGAGGTCTTGGTTTCTCTGAGTGGTTGGAATGGAATTTCGTCGTACTTTCGTGATCTGCCTTAATGCATTTGAGTGGGTGAGCTCCTCGATACCCCTAGATCGTCTCTCTCCTTTGTGATGATTGTGAAGTGTTCTACGGTCGTGTCGAGTAGGTGGTCGATGGGGGGTTGCTTCATGAGCCTCTTGTAGGGCCCATTGAATCGATGCCGAAGAAACCTTCCTTTCATCCGTTTAGAGGAGTCGCGATTTGGAGTCACAAAGTCGACCAGTTCATCTGGTTTGGAGTTGTAAGTTCGCAACCCACGATCAATAGTCATGTGGTGGCTGGTGACAGGTCTCGTCACACCGGAGCTGGATGACGTGGTACGTAGTGCTCCTGTTAGCACCCACCCCAAGTGAGTAGCCTGCGCGATGAGGTCGGAGCTTTTCCTTAACCCTTCGAGGATGAGGGTGGGATAGAGGTATACTCCAATGATGAGGTCCACCTTGTGTCGAGGCGATGTTCGGTTCTGTAAGGTCCAAATCCGTCACAAACGAGCGATCCCGGGCCATTGTTTGTGATGGTGTCACACACCGAAAGACGCGGCACGACGAAGAATTTCAGGCTCCAACTTGGTGAGTTTTGGAGGCGAGAGGCGATGCTGATTGTTGCTTGCGTCTTTGTAGGTGGGAATGGACGGTGCTTGGCGCCGGAGGTGCAACCTTCGAACGTATGATTCCGATATGAAGGTGGCGCTGGAACGGGGGTCCACCAGGGTACGAACTTCAACCTCCGTTGGAGTTCCGATGTGACGATGACTCGACCGGTTACGAACAGTGCAGCTTGCTGAGGAGCTGTGTTGACGGTGTGTGAGCAAATCACTTCATTGGAGCCGATTCGAGGGGTGCATCCTGCGCCTTACTCTTGGCAATGATGAGTTCGCCGTGTTGATGGTGGTTGTCCTGATATCTTCGCTGATATTGCGGGTACATCTTGCTGGAGTGGCAGTCGGGCATCTGATGGCCACCTAAACAGTTCTGGTACAGGCTCCTGTTGTCCGCAAAGGACTTCCATGAGGTTTTTGTGAGCGACCGGAATCCTTTCCAGGTGGATATGTAATGTGAGGCGCTGCGGCATCGAGACACGCGACTTGAAGTTGTGTATCAAACTGGCAGCATTCTGCCGGGTTCCTTGTTGGTGATTGACGGCAAGGGTGAGCATTTTCTTTCCCACCTGCTTGGTTGAGGGCGTCGGTAGCTGCACTGTAGATACCTCACTGGTGGGGACGCAATAGACAATGACGTTGATCGGGGCTGTTGTGGGAGCTGTGGATATTACCAGGAAGTTGGAGTCAAACTAGTATTGTGTATCGACGAGCAAGCAAAGCTCGTCGGGGTACACTTTCCCGGCCTGGGCGAAGAAGTCTTCCGCGAAGTATTTCCGATTTTGATGCTCAGGGGCTGCCATGTGCATGGTGTGTTCATCCCGCCTGAGAATACATTCCCATTCAAGGTTAAAGTCACGTATTAGCGTCTATATCGTCGTCAGCGTTGGTTGTCCCTTGTCCTGGAGGTCGAGGAAAGCACGAGACATCCTGTCTTGCACCGAGAATTGAGCGCCTATATGCCCCTCAATCTTTGCCATGGTGAACACTTGAAATTAACAGACGTCGTGAAAGTGCCCCGAGTCTTCGTTGACGACGCAAATGAGGGAGTGACGTCGGAACTGCGATGTGAGTTCCGGAGCGCCCGCATGAGGAAAAACGCGATGCATCTTCAACACCGCTGGTATTTAACGCTTTCACCACCGGCACTCGCACTTCCAATTTTTCACTTCCGATTCAATTTATCGCGCAACGTAGCGATAACGATCCGGCTCAAAGGACCAAATAATGTTGGGGATGAGATCCTTGAGAAGTTGCGTTCACCGTGTGCAACGTCTAAAGGTGTCATGGCTAGCAGTCCACGCGGTGATGGTTAGGCGATGAGGTGGCTTCCACAGGCCGAGCTGGGCATCGAGCGAATGGGCCCACAGAATGATGTAGGAGTAGCATTCCAAACGGCGATGGATCGAGAGAGGAACCCACCGTTTAGAACGTTTGAATTGTGACGATTAAGTGGCGTCTCTTTTCTTACTGACGCGTAGCCAACTGATGGGTGACTGTTCTCATATGGCAGGCAGATGTGAACGTACTCGATTTCTACAGTACATTCATTTGTGAATCCGCAACATAGAGAAATAAAATTAAATACCACCGACTCTTCAATTTAACACGAGCACGATTGCACACAGCGTTTGTTGCACGTTGCAACTAGTGGTGATATGGGTGCTCATTATAACGCTGGGAAACAACTCTCCACACTCCAAACGTCGTATTATCTTGTGTCAGAGTAAACAACAGCGTTCTTACTATGAACTTTGAATCATACATGGCATAAGTACGTAGAATATACATTTTACAAAACAAAGAAAATCTAAGAATATAAATGTGCGAAAAACATACATTAGACATTTACCTCGTCACGATTCAACTCTATTCACATCACAATCACCGATAAAGTTTCGTTATACTCGTATAAAAATGTCAAAAAATATTAAATGAATACCCGACATGAAAGAACTACACAAAGAGAGAGAGTATAGGCTAGAAAGGGGATTAAATTGTTCCTGTTTCCAGATTAGCAAAAACGAGTTTCCGCCATTATTTGAAACACTCTGGATAAGTTGGTTTAGGTGGTAAGTCGGTCCCAAGGTGAGATACCACCCCACCACGCTGTGCATTCCGCGATATCGTCGGGAGAAATTTTCGACTATGCTTTGGATGTATGGCTGATGGAGATAAGTCATGATGGTACCTTCTGAGATAAAGAATTACCGGAGTAAACTAGTTTCCCATTCGGAAGTCCTGAGGGGACTATTTATATATAAGCAATTCGTCTTGGCGTATTCGGGTTCGTTCTCGAAATTCAGTCGACGTTCGACTGATAATGACATTTTATTACATCAGGGGGATTGATTTCACCAATACGAATGTAAACGCCGTCAACCAATATTTGCAAATAGCGAAACCTGATATCCTTGCCCTAACTGAGACCTACGTCGAGTCGTCAACTGATTCGTATATCTTCGTTGCTCAGGATACGACTTGCATTAGATTCTGTTTTAAGGGTGGAGTCTGTGTCTTCACACGGTCCCATTTGGCTTGCCAAAGGACAGAGGCGTTGGTGCCCTATAACTTGGACAGCATGTGGTTAAAAATTGTGTTGAGGAACTCTGTTAAATTTCTTTGTTGTTTTTACCTCTCCCCGAGAGGAGATCGACCGGCGACATTTTTTGATCATCTTTCACGTACCGTCGACTGGATATGGAACAATCACCCGCCTTATGAAATTGTCATCCTTGGCGAATTTAATTTACATGACTACATGATTTACATGACGAAGTTGGGAAGCCAGAGGAGATGTTCGCTACTCGTATTACCCTCATGTTGGCTCAACTCGTGGAGAAACCTACACGAGTGCCGGATATCCGAGGTGATTATCCGAACACCCTGGATCTGTTATACCGTGGAAGTTGGTGCGCCACTGGGAAACTCATATCACTGCTTAGTATCAGTCGCGCAACCACTTTCATTCTGAACGAATAACCCACTTAAGCAACTTCGCCATGTACGAAGGTATAGGGCTGCTAACTGGGGCAATCTGCGATATTTCTTCACATCCTTTTCGTGGTCGGATGTGTGCTTGGAGTCTCCAATGTTAACGTGGAGCGGGTCACGGAAATTATTCATCTCGGAATGGATATTTATATTCCGCATTCTATCAAACGAAATTCATATGATAAATCTTGGTTTTATAAAAAATGCTAGCAGATCACAGCCGCCAAAAATAAAGCTTTTAAACAATGGCATCCCAATCTCACCGAGGTTAGCAGAACGAATTTGGTCAGAATCAGAAACGCGTGCAGCCGGCCATTGATACCGCAAAGAAGGCTACAACAACAGAGTGACCAACTGGTTCGCGTCCCTTCTGGTCAATGGGAAGGGGTGTCTGCAGTAACTTCGCTTCCTCCTCTTTTCCTCCGTTGGTGACAGGCAGCAGGACACTAGTCTCAAATTCAAAAGATAAAGCTAATGTTTTCGCGAATTTCTTTTCCACGAATTCAAACCTCGATACCGGTCTTTTGGAGCCACCTGTGATCGGCTTGGTAGGGCCTTCGGCGTGGGATGTGAGATTCCACCCGCACACTATTCAACGCATTCTACGTGGACTGGGCTGTAAGAAGGCAACCCGCCCGGACGGAACACCTGTAGTACTAAGAACTGTGCTCCACAACTATCGCTGGTTCTTGGCAGACTCTTCCGTCTATCTCAAGACACTTCCTACCTGTGGAAAGTAGCTCGAGTACGACCAATCCCGAAGAGGGGGAAAGGTGTCTCCCATAAAATTACCGGACGATAGCATTACTGCCTATGCTCTCCAAGGTGACGGACTTCTGAATGGTCGTTAATGTGGATTCCATGGCAGGCGGTCCATTGGACTCTTATAATTGATATATGGACATCTGCGATTGAGGGGGATGGTGAGTCACAAGTAGTCGCATCGTATATCTCCAAGGCCTTTGATCGCGTCTGGTAAGGGGCATTGCTGAGCAACCTTCGTTCATACGGACTTACTCACCAAGTTTGCGACTGGACGCTTCCTCGAAAATCGATCGATCTGGATTGCTGTATACGGCGAGCATTCTATAACCTGTTAATTCAGGGGTGTCTCAAGATTCTATTTTGACTCCAACCTTATTTTTGGAGTCAACGGATAACCGAGTGTTCAGTTTTGCGAATGATAGCACGCTTGTTTCCCCATTTTCGAGTGATCGGCCGATTAGTGCGTCGCACCAGATGAGTTGCAGCCAGATCGACACTCTGAATCGGGATCTGGATAAGGTCCTGCAGTGGAGAAGTGCCAATCTCGTCGACTTCATGGCAACGAAGACACAATATACAACATTCACAAAGAAAAGTGGATCATCGGTTTCACAGCTGATGATGAATGACCGGGCCCTCGAATCTAGGGAAAACATGAAATTTGTCGGGGTCACGGTCTGTGGGAATGTATCGTGTCATAAATACGCGTCGAACATCGCCGGATCCGCGCCAGGAAAGCTAAGCCAACGTTTTCTCCTGTATAAACCCTAAATTATACCAGCGTTTGAATATTGCTCTCATGTTTGGAGCTCTCCTAAGCACACCTCCAACCTACTTGAGAGCGCACATAGACGAGTGATTTGCTGATCGGTACTGACGATGGGACTACAGTCAATCACATCGAAGGCGCGTAGCTGACCTTTGTTTGTTTTAAAGATATTATCGTGCTTAATGTTTTTTGGACATTCGTGGTATTGTTCCGCGCAATTCGGTTTATATTCGCTCCTCAAGAGAATCCGACGCATGGCGCCAATTTGTTATTCATCTCCCGGCGACGCGACGTGAATATCTCTGCATCAGAACTCATTCCGTTACAGATCGGGAAAGCTGTGGATTTCTCTCCCTACGCGACTTTTTCTGAAGCGTTAAAACCTGCAACTGTTCAAAAATAACTGCAACAATTATGTGGTGGCATCTCGGGGCGCCGTGTCGAAGCTATAGGTTCGCATCTCCTGACAGAAGTATAAAAAAAAATCAAGTAATTGTGAATTATAAACGAACTAAATAATTCGTGTTTGTTACAGCTGCCCAATGACTGAACACACGATATTTTTGCATTGGATAGGATTGTGGCGCTTCTAACAGATACACACAGAATACACAAGCAAATAGTGAAGAACACCGAACGTAAATCGAATAAGAAAATGCATCAGATCCGTATACCATAGCGATAACATTACAAATCCACATCAGTCGAATGTATTTGAGTTTAGAAATCGAATTCATACACACGGTGGTGGCCTGATGGGTTGCGCTTTGGTTCGATTTTTTGTGCTTCTGTCATGGCGTCAGTTCGAATCACACGTTCTTCACTATCATCCAAAACGCTATAGGATAACTTATAGAACACAAGAATCGATTAAGGTGTTTGTCTTAGATAGCATTAATTCTTAATGGCGAGAATCAGTAAAGGAGGTCGTTACAATTTAAATATAGCTGTCAGCTATTCTGTGTGAATGTGTTGCCGAGGAGAATCATCATCATCATCGGCACTACACCCGGTCTTGGCCTTATTTAGCAAGTCTCTCCACCGGTATCCGGTCCTTATCCAAGACTTGTTAAATTGTCCATAATAATTTGTTTTTCCGGGAAATGTTATTAGCCTTGCGCCAACCTTTCTCAGGATGTCGCTGCATGCATTGGATTACTACTCGGCGGATGCCAAAGTATCTATCGGGGGGTCTCACGTGGAGACAGCATGTCAACTTGAATTGAACAGAGACGAGGATCGTCCTGGCCTTCGCGGGTTGAAAGCAGAAGCTTTGCCCTGTATGTTCGCTCCCAATCCCCCCTGCCGAGGAGAATGGGCCATCTAAATATTTAGACGACGCGGTTACTTACTGAAATTTGTATATGTTTTTATATTTGATGTGGAGGATGCATAATTTATAAAGTAACTAAACGGGAACGGCATCGATATGTAGGAACAAAACAGAAGAGTAAGCACAAGTGCATTGCAACATATGTTAACTTAACATACTGGAATCGAGAGTTTAGTTTAAAAAATTCAAAGTTTGTGTGAAGATTATTAAAATTAGACATAGAAGTGAGATTAAAAAAAAATCGTTAGACCAAGATCAGGGCGAGCGATAGCCGACCACCCATTTCTGTTGTACTACACTTATGTTCTCGTGATATCGTGACAAGATGGAAGCAGTACTTTGAAAAACTGCTTAACGTGCGCACCCATCAACTACAAATAAACGCACCAGACGTACATACAGCCGAGCACCAGATCCCAGAGCCCTCTTTCGACGAAGTTGTAGACGCGATAAATCGACTGAAAAACAACAAGGCCCCCGGAATTGATTGCATACCGGCAGAGCTTGTGAAGCATGGAGGAGGGGCAACCGCTCGAAAGATCCACCAACTGGTTAAAATAATATGGGACAAGGAAGTCATTCCGGAAGAATGGAAAACCTCAATAGTCATCCCCATTTTCAAAAGAGGCGACAGATCTGACTGCGAAAATTACAGAGGAATATCATTGCTCCCAATCACATACAAAATATTAAGAAATGTCATACTGGCAAGAATCACACCGTACACAGAAGAAATATTGGGAGACTACCAATGCGGATTCCGTCGGAACCGGTCAACAAGCGACCAGATGTTCACAATAAGGCAACTGCTGGAAAAGAAATGGGGAATGCGGAGAGACGGTTCACCAACTGTTCGTGGACTTCAAAAAAGCCTACGACTCAGTCGCAAGGCAAAGACTCTACCATATTGTGGTTGAGCTAGGGATCCCGAAAAAATATGCTGCCCTCATTCAAATCTGCATGAACGAAAACAAAGGGTGAGTTAGAATAGAAAACCACCTATCAGAACCATTCGAAATCCGGGACGGACTAAAACAAGGGGATGGTGTATCACCATGCCTTTTTAACCTGTCCTCGAGTATGTTATCAGAAAGGTACAAGACGACAACACGACCGGATCATCCCTGAACGGGGTCACACAAGTGCTCGTGTATGCGGATGACATCGCCGTTCTGGGCGATAATCTCGAAACTATAAGTAAAAACTGTGAAATCATCATGCAAGCAGCAGAAGAGGTGGGCCTACAAATAAACGAAGACAAAACGAAATACATGATTACGACGAGAGCAGGTGGACCACAGAGAACACATATAAACGTCAGGGGCAAGATATTTGAAAATGTCAAAGAATTTAAATATCTGGGAACGATACTGACAACCAGAAACGAAACGTCAAAGGAAATTAACAAAAGACTACAATCCGGCAACGCTAGTTGGCATCCAGTCAGTAAACTATTAAAATCCAAACTGCTATCACGGAATATAAAGCTCCGTGCCTATAGAACCATAATCATGCCGATTGTTCTATACGGATGCGAAACATGAGCTCTCACAAAACGGGAAAAGAACAAATTCCGCGTATTCGAGAATAAAGTTTTAAGGGGTATATTTGGCGGTAAATATGACAATGAGTCAGGACAATGGAGGACACTCCACAACCACGAATTGGAAGAGCTATACCGCAAACTTATAATAGTGAGAGTAATGAAGTTGCGAAGATTAAGATGGGTCGGACACGTAGCGCGAATGGGCGATGATAGGACCGTGCATAGAATTCTTGACGGTAGACCAACGGGAAAGAGACCGGTAGGACGGCCGCGACGGAGATGGGAGGACAATGTTAGATTTGACCTTGAGGAGATCGGATCGGATGATCGAACGTGGAAGGAGAGCGCACAGGACAGGGAACAATGGCGGAGCCGAGTCGGTGAGGTCATGAACTTCCGGGTTCCTACAGACCAGTAAATAATATAATAATACACTTATGTTCTACAATATTATTATTTTATTGTAATAAATTATTTTACAATTATTATTACTACAATCATTGCATTTGCGTATTTCCCACCTAAGGTAATGACTGATTACAACTCACCTGGGTGTCCGGATGCAAGTCCAGGTATGGATACGGAAGTGAGTATATTACACGATGAAAAACGCCAAATTGATTCGATTTGTACTGAATTTTAGGGAGAAGAAACATCATCGCAAATACAGGTAAGACATATCTACTTTTGCACCAACAGATAACATAATTCGGTTTTCTTTTCCAATTGTGTATGTTTGCTCCTTGACTAGTTATATTTTCATTCATCATTTCATTATATAAACTTTTTCGTCATTTTAGAGTCCGCGTGAAGAGTCAGTGGAAATTATTATAAGGAGATGTAGTTTTCAAATTAAAATGCTTTTCGTCGTATATTCTATACAAATCCATGCACTACGTGTGTATATGAGGGTTGCCTTTTATATTTCGGGATTAGAGAACGAAAACAAATATTGATCATCGAAAATCACTTTATTGTTATTCAAAATATTCCCCATGAAGATCTATACACTTTTGCATGCGTTTGAACCAATTGTCGAAGCACTTTTGCCACTCTGATTGAGGTATCTCCAACACATGCATTCTGAATGCAGCAACCGCTTCTTCAGGTGTCGAAAAACGTTGACCTCTCAGTTTGTTTTTTACGTACGGGAATAAAAAGAAGTCATTCGGTGCCAAGTCAGGACTATACGGCGGATGACCCATCAAATCGATGTTTTGGGTGCTCAAAAATGCAGTTGTCGCAGCCGATGTGTGAGAGCTCGCATTGTCGTGGTGAAGAGTGATCCGTCTTCGGCGGTTGGTTTTCCTGATTTCTTGGAAGACAACTGGCCAATAAATGGTTGTGTACCACTCAGAATTGACTATTCTGCGTTGTTCTAGTGGTATGGTTGCGACATGTCCAGTTTTTCCGAAAAAACAGGCGACCATTTGCTTGGAAGTGCTTCGTGCGCGAACAACTTTTGTTGGATTTGGCTCATCTTGAAACACCCAGACAGTCGACTGCTGTTTACTTTCGTGCTCATACGCGTAAATCCACGATTCATCACCTGTCACGATGTCATAAACGTGTTTCGAAGCACCGCGACCGTATTTTTTGAGCATTTCTTTCGACCAATTGACACGAGCCTTTTTTTGGGCGATTGACAAATTGTGTGGGATCCAACGCGAACAAATTTTTTTGACAGTCAAATGTTTATGTAATATTGAATGTATGCTGGTTCCACTAACGCCTAAGGTTGTCTCAATCTCACGATAGGTCACATGACGATCTTCCAATATCAGTTCGCGGACAGCATCAATGGTTTTCGGAACAACAACTGATTTTGGACGACCTTCACGAAATTCATCTTGGAGTGAACTACGACCACGATTGAATTCACCATACCATCGATAAACACTGGTCCTTGATGGAGGTTCATCGCCAAAAATTGAATTAAGTTCATCCATGCATTGTTGCCGAGTTAATGGTCGCCGAAAGTTGTAAAAAATAATCGCACTAAAATTTTGACGATTTAATTCCATTTTTGGGCCGAGATGAATCTTTTAAGTTACTGTAAACAACACAAATAGCGCTCGTATGTCAAAACGTTCTGAGTGCGTATAACCTCAAAAATGTCCAACTTTACGACAGAGCTGTCAATTGCCGGATTGCAACGCTAGGGTTGCCAAATCCCGAAACATAAGAGGTAACCCTCGTACATTCTGTCAAAAAAAAAGTACCGGGAACTGATATTTTTTAATAAGGCCGCTTAAAAGGCATTGTCAAAACTATTTTCGTCGCTATGTTGGCACAACTGTCCTTTATCCTGGCGTGAAGTTTGAGTGGTTTCTGTCATTTAGTTCATTTATACAGCGCACCTTCCGGAATCGACCGCAGTTCTCGCCGTGATCCTCTTTTCTGTCTTCTACCGACCGGGTACCTGGTAGTTGTAATTTGAGTTTTGAAAAGAAAAGGTCAGGCGACACAATATCAAGTGAACTAAGTTTTTGGTTACAAATTCGGTAACACTCATAATCCCTTGACGTTTTTTTTTACCCACAAACGACCTTTTTCGATGAATTTGGTCTCCCAAATGCCGAATAACGCCCAGATAATATTCTTAATTTACAGTTTGATTTTCTGGTATGAATTTCTATGCACAACATCACGTCAATCAAAGAAAAGTCAACATTACCTCGACTTTGGATTGACTTTGACGTGGTTTTATCGGTTTCACCTCAATTGGAGGGCGCCGTTCGAAAGTATGTTTAGTATGTTGCATGTCAAACTCGTAAGTCTATGCCTCATCACCAGTCATAATGCGTTTTATGTATGTCACTAGTTTTGGTACGTCGTCAGCGACCTTTACACGATTTGTTTTTCAAAGTCAAAGTTCAGTTTTCCTTTCTGCGAAATCATTGAGCTCGGGGGTATGTGGCACAGTCTTCTGGTGCAGAATGGCAATTTCGTGCAGGTATTTTTGGAAATCCTTACTGCAGTACTCACTGGTCTGCGAATGCTTTAAAGGTTTTTAATGACCGCAGAGCTTCATTTTTTGTTTTTTTTTCTTTGTTTCAGGAAGTAAACAAAACTTTTCGCCAGAAATCATCGATAAAGGTGATGAAGTACGAGGATAGGTCAATAAGTTCTTAGAAACGCCTACGATGACGCTCGTAACATCTTTAATGGCCTCTTTTTATTAAGCATCATTCCTCACTAGGTATCTGTCAATTTTCAAGTTTCATGTTTCAATCTCGCATGATACTTTAGGTATGAAAAAAAATGTCTGTGAGATGGGTGCCGTATTTGCTCCATTCTAAGAACTTTTGGAGCACATGCGTCGCAACTCAGAGGAGTTTCTGCGCAGATGAGTGACTGTAGATAAAACATAGATACACTACTACACTCTCGAGACGAAAGAACTGTCAAAACAGTAGATTGTTAAAGGCTAATGGGCTCCAAAGATGGCAAATATGGTAAAATCAGCTGGAAAGGTTACGGCTACTGTGTTTTGGGATGCACGTGGTATTTTCTTCACTGAGTATTTGGAAAAGAGACAGACGATAACTGAACTGTATTATGCATCATTATTACGTCCGCTAAATGAGAAAATAAAAGAAAATCGTCCTCATTTTCCAAAGACTTATTGTGACCTGCCCTCGTCGATGCCTTTCCTAGAGATCCACATAAGACTACAGACATCTGAGTGAAAAATTTGCAGTCGCTGCAATCTATTCTTCTCGTTGCTGCTGGAGGACCATCAATTAGAACATGTGAGACCGAAACTGCTGATCGAAATGAGTTTATCCGTCAATGTTGGCACTAGTAAGGTGTTGTACAGGTAAAATGGTTCCTTTCCATTCCGAACGCGAATGCCAGTTTCAACCGCTCCAGTTCCCTTTACGTCTACGATGTGCTTGTGAGCTTCTTTTACGTGATTTGGCTCCGCAGTTTTGTTGAGAATGACAAATCTCGACTCTGCAGCACACATGTTTGAAGTCGCTTCGCTGTTCAGGCGCCATAATCGTTGGTTTTGCCGCACACGTAGGTTTTACCCATTGTGGCGTACATTCCTGTACAATCCATAACAACTTTGGGTTTGCCTGCTTTGATCCGTTTTGTTCCAGCAGTCTTTGGCCATGTGACCACGTATGCCGCAATTATTTCTGCAATTATAGGGAAACTTATTATAATTAGCTCTCACCTTAGACTGACTTTGCTTCTTCTGGTATCTTCGGGGTTCGAAATGTTTGGCAGAGTACCTGGCTGACTTTCAAACAGACAACTTGTCTCACAGTTTTGCTCGTGCTATTTATCTTAATCAACCGTTATTTTCACAATAATTTTCACAATTTAATTATCATTATCTTGTTTTCTTTGCCTCGTTTTCCGCATACAAAAATTTGAACAAGTGTTAAAACCGTTAAGTTATGGCCCCTGGGCCACGTGTGTTAAACAAAATTAAGCGCAAACGGTTGCGTTACGACCCCGTTATTGGAGGCCAAACTCCTCCCGATAAACTTTCAAAAGTGAACAATAAAGTTCTAGAAAAATCTAAAATGTGTTCAAACACTAACTTTTTTCAACCATTTCAAAGTCTGATGGAAGACTCTCCTGAAATGGATCCGACCAATGACGAACAGTGCGCAGAACTTCCTAAGGAAACCGTTCCGCCAATTGTGGTATTAAAAACAACTAGTGCTCAAGTGCGTGATATTTTGAGCAACATTAAGATAGACAAATACTTAATCAAAAACATTTCGCTTGGGCAAAAAATATGTGCCCCAACAATGGACATATATAATAAAATCAGAACCGAACTCGTGCGGTTAAAATGTGAGTTTTTCACCCACTCGCGTAAGGAAAATCGTCCATTAAAGGTAGTGTTATCCGGGCTAGACTTAATTAGCAACGATGTAGGGAAAAATGAGCTAATTGCACTCGGGATTAAGTGCCTAGATGTTAAAACCATCACATTAAATCCGTCAACAAAAGCCCTGTACAAACACTACTTGTACATCGTCTACATTCAACTCGGTACTGTTAAATTAAACGAACTAAAACGGAACTACTCCACCTTGTTCAAAACCATCGTTCGCTGGGACTTTAAAAAACATAATCCAGGTAAGGTCACACAATGTCACAATTGCCAGCTTTATGGTCACGGCTCGATGCATTAGCATATAAATAGCTTCTGTGCAATATGTTCGGGAAACCATAAAACATCCGACTGCAAAACGAATGAGGTCATCAAGTGTGCAAATTGTAGTGGGCCACATAAATCCACCGATCCAGAATGCATAAGCCGAAAGCAGTACATAGACATTCGCCGCAAATTATCCCCACGTGGACGTGGTACAGGAAATACAACGTTCCTACAGCCTCCGAGTGACAAACAGCAGCCAGTGCCCGACCGATTATCCATGGATAATTTTCCTCCACTACCCCGATCTGTGCGTCAACCTTCACTTCCTTCATCCACCTGGGCTTCTGGCCTCCATCAAACCCAGCAACCTTCCAACAGTGATACGACACACACGAAGAAAAATCCGTCAGAAACATTAACTAATAATAACCTGTTCTCATTTAGCGAGATAAACTCTCTTCTTAATGAAGTTGTAACCAAGCTTAGTGCTTGTCAAACCAAAGCTGACCAATTTAACGTCATTACTTCATTAGCTATTAAGTACATATACTCGGAAAAAACATGTTAAGAAACTCTCTTAACATCATAACTTGGAATGCGAGAAGCATCAAAAACAAAAAGCATGAATTTTTTAGTTTCTTGATAAATTTTAATATTGACATTGCACTTGTTTCAGAAACCTGGCTCAAACAAGACATTTCTTTCTCACATCAAAATTACATATGCTATCGCCTAGACAGGGTACATGCTAGTGGTGGAGGTGTCGCCATTGTTGTGAAAAAATGTATAGAACATTCCTTGCGTCCTTCATTGCGCCTTAAGTTAATTGAGGAAATTAGTATAGATGTAACATTAAGTGACAACTCCAAGGTGAGTCTTTTTTCGGTCTATTTCCCTGGAGGAAATAGTAACCTAGAGAAATCGACTTACTTTAAGCGGGATTTGCAAAAATTGTATAGAGTCAACACTCGAAACAAGGTAATTATTGGTGGTGATCTAAACTGCAGACATCAGTCGTGGAATTGTCTTAGGGCAAACTGCTGGGGTAACATTTTACTAGATGTTACTGAATCCAGCCCAAGTTTTTCCATACTTTATCCACTTCTCCCCACCTATATCCCAGCGAGTGCTAACAAGAACCCCTCAACTCTTGATCTATATATCACTAATATTCCAAATTACTGCACAGTGCCATTAACTCTAAATGCGTTAAGTTCAGACCACCTTCCGATCAGCCTTACAGTGAATCATACAGTAGTTGTAAATCGTACCAGTTTATACCACAACTATTCCGCCGCCAACTGGAATTGTTATAAATCATATATAAACACGAACTTGGTTCTAGGTGATACCAGCCTAAATTCTATAAACTGCAGCGAGCACATTGATATCCTATGTAACAATTTTGTTTCTGTTATCAATAGAGCGGCCGATCTTGCGATACCTAAATGTTCCACTGCTCCAGTTGATAAGGCACCGCTTCCTGAAAATATCTTACATCTGATTAGGCTACGAAACTCTGAAAGAAGAAAATGGCTGCGTTATAGAATCGATTGTTTTCTAGTTAATGTTAGTCTTAAATAATATAATTAAAAACGAAATCTCAACATATAGGAACAAGTGTTGGAATAAACACCTTTCCTCTCTTGACAAAGCAAGCAAACCGTTCTGGAAAATATCAAAAATTATGAAAAAGAGAGGGTGCAGTATTCCTCCTTAAAGTTCACGACAAGTTGTTTATTTCTTCAGTGGAGAAATCGAACCTACTTGCTAACACGTTTAGTAAGAACCACTCCATATCTATGCATCTAAGCGACGCGTATACTGAAGCTGAAGTTGCGAACACTATCCATGTACTTTCTCAAACACCAGCTAAAAGTACTTACGCAACTAATATCAGCAAAGTTAAAGAATTGATAAAAAAATCGAAATCAAAAAAGGCTGCGGGTCTCGATAATATTAACAACAAATTAATCAAAGCACTCCCACCTGCTGCAAGTAACTATTTAACGTTCATTTTCAACGCTTGTCTTAAGAATTGTTATTTTCCGGACTGTTGGAAAACAGCAAAAGTAATACCTATCCCGAAACCCGGGAAACCGAAGAACAGCCCCGAAAGCTACAGACCTATTAGTCTACTTAGCTGTCTAAGTAAGCTCTTAGAAAAAATCATTAAGGAAAGGATTAATCGTTTTGTGGAAGACAATAACATCTTACCAAACTTTCAGTTCGGTTTCCGTGGTGTTCACAGCACAATCCACCAAGTCTTGCGCATTAAAAACCACATAGCTTGTAAATTCATCGACAAGGAGTCAACGGGACTGGTTCTTCTAGACATCGAAAAAGCCTTTGATACGGTATGGCACGATGCCTTGATTTATAAGCTACTAAAACTTAAGCTGCCAATACCGCTTATCAAAATTATCCAGAGCTTTCTTCGTTCGAGAAAATATGTTGTGAGTTTAGGAACCGACATATCCTCTACTCAGCAAATATTTTATTACGAAATCATTGTATTGTGAAACATCAGAACAATTTGTGGTAATAAATGAAAACAAAGATTCAACAAAAAAACCTAATATCTCTGTGTTTTATTAGTGACAGCGTTCGCTCTGGTTTCGTTTGGCTTTGTTTTTGCTGCGGACAGTGTTTGGCAGAACACTGTATCAACATACAACTAAAAGATAAAAAAACCGATAAACCTTGATTTATAAGCTACTAAAACTTAAGCTGCCCATACCGCTTATCAAAATTATCCAGAGCTTTCTTTGTTCGAGAAAATATGTTGTGAGTATAGGAACCGACATATCCTCTACTCACCAAATCCACCACGGTGTACCCCAAGGCTCGGTTCTTGGTCCCATATTATTTACATTGTTTGTCGCAGATTTACCATATCTAGGTGAAAACATTCAGGTAGCTATGATTGCCGATGATACGGCCATTTTCTCTTCGGGTGCTTTATTCACTAATGTCTACAACTCTTTGCAAGCAGCTCTTGACAAACTAGCAATGTATTACAGGAAATGGAAAATAAAAATAAATGGTAATAAAACACAAGCTGTCTGGTTTTCGAGATGTAGGAAACACTGCTACCTACCAAATGGCACTAAACTCAGTATGTGTGCAGTTGATATTGATTGGTCCGAAGACTGTAGATATCTAGGTATTATTCTAGATAAAAAACTTATCTTTCAAAAACACATCACTACCACAATAGACAAAATAAACAAAGTCGTAAGAGTTATGTATCCATTAGTGTGTAGAAAGTCAAAGCTTAGCATCGAAAATAAAATTATAATATATAAAACCATTTTTCAAGCGATACTCCTGTACGGGGCCCCTGTATGGTGTAATTGTGCTCGCACACACAAAATAAAATTGCAAAGGTGTCAAAATAAAATATTGAAAATGTTGCTGAATTTGCCATGGCATTATTCGACACATGAACTACATGAAAACGCTAACGTTAAACAGGTAGAGTTCTACATTGACAAATTCAATCGAAACTTCTTCGTCAATTGTTCTTTTTCTGACAATATTCTCGTTTCCCGTCTTGCGTTATCCTAAATCACTACATATGTACTCTGTCTATGAAAATTATATCGAGGTTATTATTATATAAAATAACCGGAAGCTCGTGCAATATTAATCTTAAGATTCAAATAAGGGTTTTTTATTGTAGTTTTCCCTTAATTTATTATTTGCTATTCATTAAAATTGTGCTATTGTCGTTATATAGATTTAATATTATAGTTGTAAAGGAATTGCTATCCTAAATCTCTTAAGTACTAGTTGTAAAATATACCATAAATGTAATTATCTACCAAATAAAAATTGAATTGAAATTGAAATGTTTGGCACTGAACACGTTGTTGTCTGAGACTTTCTTTTTTCTGTCGCCAACTTCTAATAATCTGGGCCAACGGGTGAAACTTCCGGGTATTTGCTTTGTGCATCAAAAGCAGATTTTATGTCCTTGTAGTCTTCTGACAAACCATCAAGAAGAACTACAACCAGCAAATCATCATCTACTAGGTGTAGGAATTTGTTTTTTCCGGTTTAGCTAAGATATGGCGCCAGCGAAAAGTACGCAGTGCATTAATTTGACACATACGTCATTTTGTGCGTCTGAGATTAAACTACAAACACACACAAGTTGAATCCGCTAAATCCCAGCGTCTCTGTTTTATGGTGCAGTGATCATGTCAAGTTATGTGCCCGAAAAAGAACGTTTGCGGAATGCATTGCTTTTCTTATTTAATCAAAAGAAAAAGACTGTTGAAAATCATCGTTTGCTGGTAGAAACACATGGTGAACAGGCTGCATCAATTAGAACATGTGAGACCTGGTTTCGACAATTTAAAAGTGGTGATTTCAATGTGAAAGACAGTGAGCGCTCTGGTAGACCACAAAGATGTGAAGACGAGCACTTCCAGGAGTTATTGTATCATGACCCAACTCAAACTCAACGACAATTAGCAGAAGCATTACATGTGCCACAAGAAACAATCAGTAGACGTTTACGAGCAATGGGGAAGATCAATACCAGGTGTAGAATTCTGTTTTGTATCGCTCGGTGCCCTGGACAAGGAAGTTCTGAAAAGAATAGTTTTTCTTCTCTGAACATTGATCTTTAATTTCTAGAAGTCGCAAAAACGTTTGATTCTCTTGAAGTCATCACGCAGAAGTATGTAGATGACATCAACCTTTTCTCCAGATCTATACGCCACAATGTCGTCGGCGTATGCTATTGCATGGTGGGGAGAACCCACTAGTATAGTTCAGTTTAGTGAGGAAAGCACCCCCATTTATTTTCCTTAATTCAAGCATTATAAATGAGTTTACGGACTAACTTAATACCTAGAGATCTAGACTAGATCACTAGTGTAAATGTTAAACATAGAATGACAATATAATCTTTTATATGTGGGAACATATTCGGTCCACTAGTATTAATACCTTGAATTCGGTTATTCTAGTCTTCATTAATTACTGACCTATAATTGTCACGGATCAGTTTTTGAAGGTTTCCGATTAGTGACTTAATTGTTTTTATTTCCTGGCTATTTGGATCGCTGAACTGTCTGTAGAGCAGTTTTAACTTAGAGAGTAAAATACTCTTTTGCCTATACAGCTCGGCGATGGTTGCGTTTCTGTATCGGTTTGTATGGCTCTCCATGTGAGACACTTTTGGGATAGAACGATTCATTGCATTAGTAACAATGTTGATCATCGTCGAAAGATAATGATCAATCTCGCCATTATGGAGATTTCTGTCAGTTGGTGGATCTATGCCATTGGAGCGTAATTCTCTTTTTATTATCCGATCAAAGCGCGACCAGTGTGCTTTTCCGAAATTAAAAGAATGTATCTGTTTATACTCACGGCGCAAGGCTAATAACCTTGCACGTAAAAATACTCTTTTGCTTATACAGATCGTCGTGGTGTTTCTGTATCGGATTGTATGGCCCTCCACGAGAGACACTTTCGGAATAAAACGATTCATTGTATTTGTAACATGTTGTTCATCGTCGAAAGATAATGATCAATCTCGCCATTATGGAGATTTCTGTCAGTTGGTGGATCTATGCCATTGGAGCGTAATTCTCTTTTTATTATCCGATCAAAGCGCGAGCAGTGTGCCTTTCCGAAATTAAAAGAATGTATCTGTTTATACTCACGGCGCAAGGCTAATAACCTTGCACGTAAAAATAAATTATTATGGAAAATTTAACAAGCCTCGAAACTTGCTAAATATGGCCAAGACCGGATCCCGGTTGTAGTGCCGATTATTATGATGATCTGTTTATACTGCTTAAGTAGTGAGTGTTTGTTTGTGAGATGTATTACGGCGCCAAATCCATAAGGATCACTATAGTACTCGATTGTACGAAGACAATTCCGAGTAGTTAGATCCGTGTCTAATAATTGTATTCGCTCGTACAACAAGAGTACATCTAAGAAGAAATATCCTCGTGGATAAGACGGCGTACTTGTAGCGTACAATTCTAGCTTATGTTCGATGGCGTTTGTTTGCTACCAGCCGAACAACGCATTGCCTCTTGTGTTCGAGATAAAATTATCCTAAATACTGTGCTTGAGATTGAAATCTCCTGACATGAAGAAGTAATTATTTTCCGAGTCTAACTCAAGACTTCGGAAAAGGGTATTAAGTTAATTGATAAACTGTGTGCACTGACGAGTTTCAGGAGCGTAAACAGAGGCTACATATAGATGCCTCTGACTTTTCAAAGGAATATCTATAATGCAGGCTTCCAGTACTTGAAACTTGAGTACATTTGTCCTCTATACAACTTTGTGTTGCAGACTATTTTTGATTAGAACGGGGACTTGTGGTCCTTTTCATCGATTTCCACTGTTTTTAAAGGTCCTCTAGTCTTGTGCCACGAGGACACAGGTTCACTACACTTCCTATAGTTGATCGAGCGGAGCGCCAACCCTGTCTATCGGTCGTCCCACGACTAGTGCCACGGCGTTTATTATTGCAAAATGAAACGTCAAAGTCATTCGATTCACTTTATTTTTATTAACGTAAACTCTAACACAATTCAACGGTAAGTCAAAAAACAAAAAAATCAGGTTAGTTCTCTAGTGGTTAGCAGTATGAAGTTTGCTGATATGACTTGCCATGCAAGTGTGTGGGAAAAATACTTTCTTCTTGTGTGCATGGACAAGTTCGAGGATTTATGTCGGTTACGTAATGTCGTAACCGAAGTTAATTTCAGCGGCATGTTTATGGGTGCCAATGCATTTGCTTGTCAATTGGTTCGGCGACCGATATGGTCGCAGCAAAGAAGTAAAGCAAGAATATCTCCTGCTTGTGTGCTGTAGGATTCGACAAGGGATATGGGCGCCGATATGATTTGAGTTAATATCGGTTGTTTGATGTTACGACCGAATTGCTTTTTCAAGAAGATGATGCGCTATATGAAATCATGTCCTTAGGCAACATTGACTGCACCCCGCGGTGGTTCGCTTATTGTCGGTTGCTTATTGGTGCAACCGAATTGCCTTTTAGGAAACTGATTGCTGGGCACCAATGCTATTGCATTGGCGAAACTATAGATTGGTTACCCAAGGCAATCGATAGGAAAACATACTAGAGAATTAGAGATGGCGTTCACCTGGAATCGCCGTGAGATAATGTTTCCTCTAGTTTTTAGATGTTCTGGATGCCCCACAAAGAGATTTTCCTGTTAACCGGGACAAGGTGAGCGTCGACGTTAGGTGGCACCACCACAGACTCCTTCTCCTTGAGTGGAGTTTGGACGATCTCGTCTTATAACATTATAATTTTGTACCCCAACTTGTGTCTTTGGGTTAGCTTTGTTTCGCTGGCTAAAAACACATCTGGGCGTTCAGCTCCCTGCAGATTGCTCAGATTATCCCTTCTTTCCATGCACATTATCTAGTACCGATATGCATCGGAAATGTTGATGGGAGAAATAGTATTTAAGGACAGAATTTTGGAGAATAGATCAGATTCAAGCAGACTACAAACTGTGTTGTATTCCACATTTTTCAGATAATTATGGCGTCCGTACCCTGCTCATTGATTACGCTCTCATTAACTTTTAGCAGATACTTGTGGCATTCATGCCCTGCCTAATAATCGAGCAGTGATCTCTATACTAACAGATTCTATCCTATTAGACCCTAGCTAGTTGACCTATTAGACCCTAGCTTTGGAAGATTGCATTTATTTTACATCAATCCGCGGCTACCGTCACGTGACTATTCTTCATTGAGATCGTTTGGAGTCTTTACACATCTAAATGTGGTCGTTTAGAGACTTTACACATCTAAATTGCATATTGCAATTCGATGCCGCATGGCCGAAGGGTTGAAAGTGCTTACATGGCGATATGCGTTCGGACTTCTTTATTTTCTCCCAACTTATTGTTTGGTGGTTTAGATATTTAATAAACCTAAGTCCATCTATGGGGGTTGATGTGTTGTGCAACGACGTACGGCGCCGGGTCACTTCTTTCCTCCCTATTACTTTCACTTTCGCCGTCTCTGTCCCATCTATGGCTGGTTAATTTCTCTGCATTGTCATTGCTGTGGGTGTTATTATTAGGTCCTTGTAGATGTGCAACAAGTGCACTGGTACACTAGGGTTCCCAAAACTCCAACAAAAATAAAACACGGTAGTAGTTCTGTTGAAGTAGTTCAGCTAATATGTTTTATTTACAAATTAACTTAAATGAAGGTTTACACATTGAAAACATAAAAGACAGAATATATTATTTACAAGAAGAATTACATAAGATTTTTGCGTTCCGAGATAGTAGTTCAGTACACTGAATTATTGAATTAGGCCTCACTTGAAGAAAGCCTCATTAATGGTGAACGTAAGATTAAATTGTCCCGAGGTATGGGTTAAGCACAACTGAAATATTGATTTAAATATAATATGGAACTGGGCACAATAGGTATTTACTTTTTTTTCTTTAATAATATTGGCGACGATTTTAAATTTACTAACTTCAGGCACTCTTTGTTCGACGGGAGCGGTTTTCTGACTGACTCGTTTTTCGTTTTACGTTTAACGTGGAGGCCCGACTTTCCTCCACAGAATCCTAATTGCGATTGGTTAGGTCACCGAAAACGACGGAATAGCAAAATCCATTCATCGCCTCGGTGCGCAACAAGGGATGATTTCCTTTGCATTTGTCCAGCAAAAGGGCGCGAAACACACACTATGATCGCTTCTGCTGCTCATGGTGTGTGTCCACAAGTATGCGGACTATGGATCAACCGAATCCATAAGGGGAACATTCAATGTCAGGGTTGCAGCTGGTGCACTATCTCGACGTAGATATTTAGGTGTTTACACGATCAGCAACTGCGTACAGCATTTCTTCTGATCGTGTACATCTTGGCGGCATCTCCAAGCAGTCGAATTCTCGCTGGTAATTTTCCATTTTTGAGAACTCGACTTCCTTTGACGGTCAGCCGTATGCCATAATGTATTTGTCGATCGGATGACCGATCAATGTGGGCATAGATAAGAAAAAGGAGAAGAAGAAATATCTCCTACATGTGTGTGGCAGACTCATTAGGGGATATTTCATCGCTGTGGTTCGGGTAATGTTGGTTGCTTGATGGTGCAACCAAATTGCTTTTAAGGCACATGATGCGCTTTATGTGACCATGCCCTTGTGGAAAAGTACCTATTTGTTGCTGATGGATTTTGCATCAGCGAAACTATAGTTCTAAAGTATTTCAGGATATAGTTGGTACAACTATAGGAAGGTAAGTACATGTTTTCCAGGGTTTATGTGTTTTAGGAAACTGTTTCTTCATCATAGGTTGTAAGGTAAGTAGTGGCGTTCAATGGAACTTCCACAATACTTGTTTTATAACGTTTTTGGATGCTCTAAGTTGGACGTTTTCGAATGGTTAATGGGAAGGTGAGCAGTGGCGTTCAAGGAACCGCCACACATCAACTTCACTGCCGGGACTTAGTGACACAATAAAGAAAGGAAACTTGCGTTTGCGATTTATAGAGCTTGCGGTGGAGAACCGTTTTACGCCCATAAACTTTAGACTGTCGGTTTCAATAGTTTTTAATTACTCAAGTAATTCTTCTGGGGAAAAGAAGGATCAACTCCTTTTAAGAAGGTGAAGACAGTTTTCTCCGAATTTGTAGTCTGCATGTAGTACCCGCTAATCGCCGTACCCAAAGCAGATTTTTTTTTTATGACAGTCCTCTAAATCAATACACTAATACTAATTTTTCCATTATTGATACGTTTGGTTTTAAAATGCTTGCATGTAAACTTACCGAGTTTTCATTACGTCCTTAGTCTCCATGTGGCTCTCAATGATGGCAGGTATTTTCAGCTTCCTATCGATTTGTATTTTCTGTTACTGATTTTCCTGCTGCTGTTGTTGTCCTTGTTGTTGTTGTTGTTTTTGTTCACAATTATAAATGCCGAATATTCCTTTTTTCCAAAGCTGCTTTTGCTTCTCTGCACAGCTCATCTCTTTTTTTTATAAGCTCGGCGATAATGTTGTCGAGCTCTTCATCAGACTTATTTTTTCCACTGGCTCCGTAATGGTCAGGTCTTTGTATTCGTTCTCTGCTTCAGAGTAGTGAGCATTGCTGGGATACAAATTTTTACCATTTTTACGTATTTCACGGTCCTCGCTCGCATCTGATTTGTGCTTTTTAATGGTTAAATTCGGTTGAGAATTCGACCTCCTCCTGATCTTTTTACCTATCAACTGACCTTCGTTCATTGATAGTGCGTCACTTTCTTTTTAAATGTTTTTAGCGGATTTTTTTTTTAAATTAATTAAACGTGATTGAACCAACGAATATCGGTTTATTAAACACGTGTGCTCGCGCACTCTCTAACCCACCCTTTTCTTTTTTGTGATTAACGTGTATCCACACTCTTTCCTGAGGGACGGGGACACACACACACGCACACACACACACACACACACACACGACCAATGCTTTTAATATTTTTTTGATGGCATGCCACGATCGATGTAGTTCGTTCAGCGACTTTTCGGGTACTGACACATTACCTTTGAACCCAGCAGATGATGTAAAACTGTTTTGTGGTCGACCTTGACCTCCTTGAGATTGTGTGGATTGCATTAGGTGCATCATTTTCATGCTTTTATTGACATTTGCGGCAACGAGTCTACGTGCGTGAGATGCGCCATAAACATCGAAAGTACCGCAACGAAATCGATAAAACCCGGATTGCGCATAGTTGGCTGTGTCAGTATCGGGGCCATAAACACAATGTACAATTTCAGTCATAGCTTGCATTCTTGGCTTTAATAATGGAATATTTTAAAATGTTCTCTCTATTAAATTACATATTTGACACCCCATAAGTGACAAAAGAACTCAATATTCAAAACAAGGAATGTCGCTTTTGGAAGGTGCACAATCCTGAATTTGTGGGATCAATACCTTACGAGAGATGTCACTAAAGTCATCATGATCATCATCATCATCATCATCGGCACTACAAACCGGGAACCGGTCTTCGCCTTATTTAGCAAGTCCTGAAGCTTGTTAAATTTACCATAATGATTTGTTTTTTCCGAGCTAGGTCATTAACCTTGCGCCAGAGGCTCCCCGACGGGGAATCGAACCCCGGTCTCCCGCGTGACAGGCGGGTATACTAACCATGCCACTAAAACCACCTAACGAAAAATGATGGATTCCTTTTTCCCCAAATTTATATGAAATTTATAACTGTATTTATGATTAAAAAATATATTTTTTTTACAGGAGTCTGTAGCACAACTTTATGGGAAGGTAATTCGTGTAAAACAACTTTCAGGTCTTTCACAACTAATAAATTTCTCAACAGTTCCCTTGCGTATTTCGACCTCAGAATGAAGCCGTTAAAAAGGTTGGGACATGATTTGAATTGAGCGGTGTAGGTACATTTATACATGATTTAAGTGCCTTATTTGTTTCCCATTTCAGGACGAAGGAGCAGTGTCGCCATGTTGTCCAATGGAGGTAAAGTGTCTGTAATATAAAAATATCTTACTGAATCTTTTGTTTTTGTTTTATAGGGAACACCGTCCTTTTTATACAACGACCTAAAAGAAGAGGTAAGCTTTGAGACAAACGGTGTTTTCAACAGATACACAATAAGCAACCATAGTAGGAATATGCAACCTCAGAGCCTTGTACCAGAGCAATTAACATAGCAATTCATAGTTTAAATAGCGGGAAAATACATCCTCCTGTGCATATGGCCGTGGTCCGATGCGTTCGTGCATCGGTTTTTCCTAGATTTGATAGCATGGGTTCGAATCACGGTCATTGGTGAAGTCACACTTGGATGTCAGGAAGTGGTTGAGTGGAATGACTCCCAAATAGTATTCGTCATCCATTGCTCCCTAATTTATAAGTTCTGTAAAATACCGCAACGAAATCGCTAAAAGAAAGTTGTGTAATGCTTCTCCTTAGGATTCGCTGGATTTATCAACCGCATGAATTGCGTTTGTCTTTTTTCCTACCTCTTTGTAAGAATAGGAATTGCAGTTTAGATATGAAAAATCACTTTGGGGAACAATATTTTTATTACAATACAAAATTCGAAAATATTATTTTTAAGTTAGCTCTACAATTTATATCCATACGTTTAAAATTAATTTCGCATGTCTGTCGAAATGCAGCCAGCCAGTTTGAGTGTTCGGATTCAAAAAGCAAGCAACGTAACAGTACGAGGTGTGTCCAAAAAATGAGGGAAATATTGTTTGTTATTAATGAATCTTTATTTAGTAATTAATATCTATAAACCAATCAGTTTTGTTCCCTTCAACATAATATTTCTTAGATATAACACAAATATTGCGGAGTTTTTTTTTTTTAATTGTAGAAACCCTTATGGAATTCCTGTGCTGATATCCATCAGCGATTCTCTTTTCATATCATCAATACTGGCAATATAATGTTTCCTTGGTGCACCACCGTGCTTCCAGTTCCCCGGGAAGAGTGGGCTACCGATGGCGTCCTTTATGGATGTGTCGAACGCAATATATTTTGTCCTTCTGCGCAATATCGAAGGGGTCGCTGCACGATTGTATCGATCCATTAAGGACGGAAATGCCCATTTTACAGGCGATAAATAAACACTTTTGGTAAAAGTCAATTCCGTTAACCGGGAGAGAAACAACCAAATCGCGATTCGTACAATGCTGCGACCAACGAACTTCTTTCTGAACAGTAATTGAAAATTAAAACATAACTTGCTTCTTTTTAAAAGACTAATTTTATATTTGGAGATACATAACTTCGGAGGAGCTCTTCTCCTTGCGCACGCTACTTACTGACTCTTGTTACTATATACTACTTGTCGATCCGGACGCATCGCCACTTATCACCGATCCCTTTTGGGATTTGGTTGTGCTATCCATCCGGCTAATGCAAACAAGAGTTTACATGCACTTCAGATGGGTAACACATAGTCCGTGGGAATTGGGTGTCAAATTAGGATCTGGGAATCTGTGTCTATTTGCAAGTCATAAAACTTCTGGTTACAATTGTGGGCGAGACCACAGGGAGAAGCAACCCACAATGCCAA
The DNA here is from genome assembly GCA_963931805.1 of Microdon myrmicae. Classification (NCBI taxonomy): domain Eukaryota; kingdom Metazoa; phylum Arthropoda; class Insecta; order Diptera; family Syrphidae; genus Microdon; species Microdon myrmicae. The sequence continues at coordinate 142,573,224 of OZ007498.1, read as the reverse complement.
CCAATCTTGACCGCTAACAGCGCGTCACCCTAACCTAACCAACTCCCCATTCAAAACCTGCAATACGCACATTCGCAACCATGCAAAATCTGCAAGCGCATCCCTCCCGAACTTGCAAGAATCCATCTCCCAATCTGCAATGAAAGGCATTTCCCTAAGCTCCCAACAGAATACAATTAAATAGAATACATTCTAGATCATCTCCCTCAATTACATCACCCCACATACATTTTCCCAAAATTGCTTCGGTCAATTCTTTACTTAAGTTATATTCCTCCCTTGCGACCAAGCAATCTTAATTTCCCCGAAATTCATATGCTGTAATAAAACGCATATTCAAACCTACAACGGAACATTAACCATCACCACCAACTATACCGAGCCGCATACATTTCCCCGAAATTGCTTCGGTTAATATCTTATCTAAATGATATTCCTTGCTCGCACCCAAGCAATTCCAATTACCCTCGAAAACTCATGCCCATACTTGCTCGTGTGCCCAAAGCCGATTTCTCGGTACACATAGCAACCGAGGAATCTAGCCCAGCCAGTACGGCAGGAATTCCCCGAAACAAACTCCCTATGCAAGCATAGCAATCCCCTTCGAGTTCCTAGGAAGTGGCATTGAGTTTGTTTCTGCTATGACTCAACCGCCACGACGCGATGAATAGATTCTTTCCATTCATTAATTAGTCGAGTCACAACCACCATTGAGAGCGCATCGCTCTCCCGTCATTCAGTCGCTAATCGTCCGCCGAACAGTGCACCTCAGCTAATCAGTCGAGTTTTAACAACCAATCGAGAAAGGTCCGAATTCTACGCTCGAGGAGCGCGGTCGGGTGTCTTAAGTATTTCACGTTTGTCCGTTGCGTTTAAACACCATCGCTTAACAGAACAGAAATAAAAACCAAATGTCTTTAGCATTTTATGTTTGTCAGTGGCGTTTAAACATCATCACTAGCAAAATAAAAATAGAAACAGTGACATTTCGGAGCTTGACCATCATTTCCCCGCTACACACGTTGGTTCGTCGCGTATAAACGCTAGTTTAACAAAATAAAAACAGAAACAGTGACATTTCGGAGCTCGACCATCACCTCTCCGCTACGCGCACTCGCCCGTCGCGCATAAGCATTGGCTTAACAAAAACAAAAGTAGAAACAGTGACATTTCAGAGCTCGACCACCATCTCTCCGCTACGCGCGTTTGTCCGTCGCGTATAAACACTAGTTTAACAAAACTAAAAACGGAAACAGTGCCATTTTATAGCCCAACCACCATTTCCCCGGCACGTGTGTCTGTTCGTTGTGTTTGGACGGTAGTTTACCAAATAAAAAAGAAAACATTGTCATAACCAAGGTGTATTACAACTAATAAATGAAACTCAGTTGCAATCACTTAAACAACTCTTTTACTACAAACCATTCAGTGTGTTTTATTTGGCCTTTTGGGCGAGCAGTGTTCGGAGTAACATCGGTGGGAATTTACTGAACCCACGCCGGTGCAGGCGTAACAGTTGAATCCACCACACAATGCGTATGCATTGCGATGTTTAGGTGGCCAGAATTGTGTGTCGGCGGATCAAATGGACGGGCTCCTCGATAGTATAGTGGTTAGTATACCCGCCTGTCACGCGGGAGACCGGGGTTCGATACCCCGTCGGGGAGCCTCTGGCGCATGACCAATGACCTTTCCCGGAAAAAAACAAATCATAATGGTAAATTTAACAAGCTTCGGGACTTGCTAAATAAGGCGAAGACCGGTTCCCGGTTTGTAGTGCCGATGATGATGATGATGATGATGATGATTTTAGTGACATTTCTCGTAAGGTATTGATCCCACAAATTCAGGATTGTGCATCTTCCAAATAAGGCCAAGACCGGTTCCCGGTTGTAGTGCCGATGATGATGATGATGGATCAAATGGACAAGTTTTTGTTTAGACACGTGTTAATTTTAGGTTTAGGATTCTAGGTTTTAAAAAATGTTAATTGCCCATACCATACATGTGAAGATATGCATTGTGCTTTTTGGATTTTAAGGAATTGAATTCAATGGTCGAGAATTGAACGTTTGGTTCAATTTGCTTGACATTGAATTCAGTGTTCATTTGGGGATATGGGTGGAATTTTTGGACGGGCTTTTTGTAGGTGTGTGCATGTGTATGTGGGAGGGAAATGGTAGGGCTTCTTGGAGCACTACAGCAACAAGTTTTCTTTTTATGAGTCTATCAGTCATGGTAAACATCGTATGGAGATATGTTTAAAGATCTAATAAATAGCCTTCGCGAACATAAAAAATTATCGTTACTTTTTCAACGCACCACGTACATAATTAGACGAAAATACTTGCTATAAGTCCGAGGTGTTTAGTGAAATAAACCGCGGCCGACATGCTAAGGAACGGTCGCCGATGTTAATTGGTAATAAATGACGATTTACACTAGCAACGAAACCGACTGTTACAGAGAGACCACTATACCCGTCCACTATTCTTTCATAGAATATTCAAGCATATTATGGTAGGTAAAGTCTTTTTAACGCTTGTAATAATCTTGGTTGGCGCAAGACTTAATGACTTTGCCCGGAAAAAACAAACCATTATGGAAAATTTAACAAGCCTCAGGACTTGCTAAATAAGACCAAGACCGGTTCCCGGTTGTAGTGCCGATGATGATGAATAATCCTGGTAGACGGTCATGAGATATGTTGAGGGTGTTTTGATCTGAACTCTTTCTCCACTTTATAAAAGAAGACCTCCAAGAGTTTAACCTCTCAGAAAAGAGCTACGAATAAGATGTTATTTCAACTGTCTTAAGGAGACATTTTGAAAAGACATCACATTTCATGTCCTGTGGGAGTGAGGAAGTATGTGCGCCAAGACACGGGCACCTGGTTCACTTCCTCCCCACTTCTTATTTTACGCGCCTCCGAAATCGTCTGTTGTCACCGCGTTCTTTGGAACCGAATAAGATTAACTGCTCTAGAATCAGAGAAAAGTGTGTCTCTACAAATGCCGCCTTTCCTTGTCTCTCCACCTTCTGCTGACAATGTTAATACGATTGAAAGGGAACAATGAGCGCAGATGCGTCGTCCACGAACAATAGACCACGACGATACATCACACACGCCGGGTAATCGAATATAAGTTTTCTTTTATTTTTGTTTAACACATGTAGTTCTTAATGGTTTTGTTCATTTAATTTAACACAAATACTTTGGTTTTAATGATTACTTTAATTAGCATAACGCGCGTAGTTTTTTTAATTTTCGATACGATGCACTCAGACGACAACCACTGACCCCTTCCGCTGATTAAATTCTACTTTTTATGTCCGGCCCCGGTGGCGGTTGAATCTCGACTGACTAAAGAATGGGAAAACTCTATTCATCGCGTCGTGGCAGTTGAGTCATAGCTCAAATATACTCGCTGCCACTTACTAAGAATTTCGAGAAGAGTTGCTATGCCTGCATAAGAATTTAGTTCTAGCGAATCCTCGCCGTATAAACTGAGTTGGATTCGTTGGTTGTATATACCGGGAAATTGGCATAGCCGAGTATGATCAAGGGTCTTGATCGTTGTGATTGTTTCCTGGAAAATTAGCTGTCGCGTGGCCGCAGACAAGAAGTATGATTTAAGGAGGAAATGAACCGAAGTGGTTTTCCGGGGAATTGGAATTGCTTGGGTGCAAGCAAGCAATATCGTTTAGATAAGATATTGACCGAAGTAATTTCGGGGAAATGTATGCGGCTCGGTAGAGTTGGTGGTGACGGTTAGTTCGTTGTAGATTTGAATATGCATTTTGTTACGGCATATGAATTTCGGGGAAATTAAGATTGCTTGGTCGCAAGGGGGGAATATGAATTAAGTAAAGGATTCACCGAAACAGTTTTGGGAAAATGTATGTGGGGATGATTAGAATGTATTCTGTTGAATTGTATTCTGTTGTGGGTTTTGGAGTGTGTTTATTGCAAAGTTAGGAATGTATGCTATTGCGGATATTGCATGGGGAGTTGGGTTAAAGTGACGTGCTGTTAGCGGTCAGGGTTGGTTAGAATTGTGGGTTGGTTCTCCATGTGGTGTAGAGAACCCCCACAGTCCTTTCATTTCCTTTCATTTTAGATTTTTTTTTTATTTTACTCTTTTTCCTATATTTATCTTACTTGATAAATAAAAAATATTTAAATTCTAGCTTATTTAAATTATATTCTAATTCCTGCGGACATTCTAAGATAAACTTAGGCTGACTATTATCATGTATTGTTAGGTTTCTTTTCAATCCCTATAAAAAGACGTCACATCGATGGAACATTTTCAAGATATCTGGTCTCTGATTTTCAAGCTATACTATTAAAAACAAAAAATCTCATCATAGGAATAAAACTGTCAATCTATGGTGTTCCACAAGGCAGCCACCTACGTCTCATTCTCTTTGTCTTAAACATTAACGACTTAGTCTATTGTGGCGACTTCAATTTTTTCAAGCTACTTCTTTATCACAAGACTCGGTTCAACATCCGGTTTATTCGATTCAACGTATACATAACCTGATCCCTTGGCAATACGTTTGTCCACGTCGGTCTCCAAAACAACAGTCAATCCTGGTTCGCGCGCCCAGGATCGAAAACGGACATTATTTTTCGATTTGTGTTTCGAGTTACACGATCCGTTTGACCTGCCTCTTTATATAAATCACCCGCTCATCGCATTAATTTGAAGACGGAGATATAGAATAAGTGGTCTTTAACCAGGTTCTTATATGGATATCACACACTTCGTTTCCTCGGAACGACTTTTTTCGATTACGTTCGTACTTAAGTCAATAGGTTGTCCTAATTTTAACGAGACACATCACTTAAATAACACAGTGTTACAGTATAAGACAGAAGTCTTAAGAACTATGGACAAGATGGTTATCAAAATTCTATAAGTTCTAAGATGCACGAACATAAGTCCTGAAAAACTTCACTTCGCATAACAAACATTTCTACGATAGATGAAGTAAGACATATGGTAATATAATACGATAGATAAAGTAAAATACAACATAATGAAGGCGTATATTATATGGTTTTTCAATAGGTACATAACAATTTTATATTTAAATAAAACACACAACCGTTGAGATATTGCGCTTAAATTTACTATATGTGGTCTGAGGGATTCCTAATTCTTGTATTTTGGCCTATTTTTAACTTAAGCATTTACGGTTATGATATTTTTGTTACTTTGGCCGATGCGTTGTTTCACTGGGACATTTATCCACTTACAATTTATCTGGTGGAATGATTATTACGACCAAAAAAAGGAGTAATGACATTGAAAGTTGCGACCACCGACTTAGAATTTCGGTAATAATTTCCGAACGTTGCTTGTTCGTGAGCTTCACCATGATAAGAATGTAAATCTTAACTGACGTTTTACCATTCGCACATCCGGAAAACTATTTAAGAGTGCGATCATATTAGAATACAAAGCTGTTATGTCCTTTATGAAATTATATGAATATTACCTGCCGAAACGTCGTCTTTTCCGTTAGTACCTTAAAAGTTTACCTCTCCTTTAAATACAGTTTTATATATCAGAGAGGCCCTCTTTAATTACCAGACTCTTACTAATGGATCCCTCCTGTGTTTCTGATTAATCTGCAACCAATGGAATTCACTATGACATTTTCTAAGTTACTTTACATTGCAAGAAGTATATATTTTCGAAGTTGTCAGCAACAATTGAAATTGAAGAACGGTTCGAATTAAGATATTTTCTCTATGTTATTGACTTTGTAGTGCTTAAGGTAAAGGTGCAGATGACTGTCAGAAACTGGGTGACTTTGCATGCGTTGTATCTTTTATTACACTTATTCACTATTACACGTTAATGATAATTTTTTATCTCGTAGCAAGACACATCAGGATGCTGTGATCAATTGAATGAGGTAACGAATATATCCGTCTGTTTACATGATGTTTAACAAACTTTGTACAGTGCGCAGGGCAACCCAAAACAACCCGCTCAATGAGCTCAATGACTCGTATGATCATGGAAGAGGTGAGTAGTTAAGTATACCTAATCAAATCAATTGTAGTTTCCTTCATTTCAGTTACATTTTTCCAACCATTTTTATTTCCGTTTTAAATTCTTAGATTCTAAATTATAGACTAGACAAAATATGCTTAAATTCTAGCTTAATTATATTATATTATAACTTACTTGTCCTACGCAGACACCCTAAGCTAAACATTACATGTCTATTGTGTAGTTTGCCTTTCGGCGACAGAACTTTGTTTGTGGCTTTAGTTATATATATTTGGGACAAAGAAAAATTAGAAAAACTTTGTGCCGAATGTGCTTTTTGTTTTTTCTTAAAATATAACTTACTTCTATTTTTTTTTAACTTTATTTAAAAGAACAACTTAAATCTAATACTACCCTAATTCTAGAAAAGCAAAGTCCGTGTAAGCTGGCTGATGATGCAGTGATTCTGCCGACATTGGTATTCAGGTCTTTATTTGCCAACCACCGGAACTGTTGATGTTGTTTAATATAATCGTCCCGGTCTCTTTGGGAGATAGACCTGTAGGGTTTTTAATTTGTCTTTGTTACGTGCCGGCATGGGCACAGGGTAAAAAAAAGACCTTCCTAGTCTGTCACTGTTCCGTCGAACTCAGTTCACCAATTAACAGGAATGAAACAATATGATGTTGTCTAAGTTCTTTATTTTCGCGACTTCCTTTACAACTTAAAATATTCAACGGTTGTTGATAAGCTTTATCACTATGGTAACGACTCACTTAGGACTAATGAAACTTAAAAGGTTACCACAAAACAATCGAGTCCAAAATACTGTTCTTTATTAACAAAATACACAATTTAATCGAAACAAGATTGCGTCCTAACTTCTGTTCATTATTAACACAATATAAAGTTCGGCCACCAAACAATCGAGTCAAAAACTTGTGTTCATTCACTTCTTGGTAAGCCACACAGGTAATTCACTTCTAGGTTGCTTACTTAATATCTTCCACGAACAAACTCAACGAATCCTTCCACTATATATCAAACGACTTTTCGTTGTCCGGGCGACACTCGACAGATGATGAAAAGATACTCCTCCGTTAACCACTCGATTCAGACTAATACTCACTCCAAAAGAAACACGAATTCGATTGCAACCACCGCCACTTAGCGACCAATAGGAGAAGATCTCCGACTACTGATCTCAGTGAGGGTGTGTATACGCACCATGATTACCCCGGCTATCCATGCTGAGCATCCATCAAGAATCACCATCAAGAATCACTTGGATTGAACGGTCAGAAAGATAGTCTCTTATTCCTTTGATCAGGGAATTGCCCACTCCATATGAAGGTAATTTTGATAAAAGAGCTGGATGACAAACTCTGTCGAAGGCTTTTGAAACATCCAGTGCAACAACTTTGCTTTCTCCGAAGTAGTGGATGGAATGGCTCCACTTTTCGGTAAGGTACGCCATCAAATCTCCTGTGGACCTGTTGCTACGAAAGCCATACTGGCGGTCATTCAGGAGGACATTTGGTTCCAGATATTTCGAAAGTTGGCGGTTAATCAGTAATTCCATTACCTTCGAGAAAATGTAAGTTAGTGCTATGGGTCGATAAGAAGAAAGGGACGATTTGCCGCCTTTTTGGGAATTAGCTGAATGTTCGCTGACTTCCATCTATTTGGGAAACGGCCAATAGAAGAAGACAAATGAAAGAGTTTCGCAGTGGTTTAGAGAGTGAAGAGGAACATATTTTCAAGAGAATTGGGGGACTGCCATCTGGAGCAGCAGATTTTTGTGCGTTTAGCTCCTTATGTGCCCGGGCAACAGTACGCGTTCTGAAGCGGATCTGGCTCATGGTGTGCTGCTTATGCTTAAGTTGAGGCGGAACTGATGTCATATCAGGCAGCGTTGACTTGGCTAGAAAATTAGCAGCAAGTAGATTTGTTTTCTATATTGCACTGGTGATTGGTCTGTCATCGACAATTAGCGAAGGAATCGATGAGGAGACTGAGTTTTGAATGCTTTTCACGAATGCCTAGAAGTTTCTACTCCCTGTGGGAGAGTGTAATATTTTTTGTCTTACTCGCTGGTCATGCAAGAACTTTGCACGTTGAATATACGCATGCAGTAATTTATAGCTCTCTTAAATCTTTTCCGGTTTTCTTCAGTATTGTTTGATTTACACAACCGGAAGCTCAACTCTTCAGCCTTTATGGCTACCCTGCGCCCGGAATCGAACCGCATGTTTCTCTTGGGTTTGATAATCTTTACCCTGTGTGGAATAAAGGTTCGCATGCAAAGTAGGATCGTGTCTGTCAATGTGTCCGGTATAGAGTCAACATCGTTATTGAGGAAAAATAACGACCAATTTAACTTCCCAAAAAAGTCATTCAGACCTTCCCAGTTGCCTTTCTCATAGAACCATATCGTTCTTTTGGGAGTTTTCTCGTTAGCGTTGCTGTTGGTTAGAGCAAATCTAGCTGACACGGCACAGTGGTCTGAAATGGATCATTTGTGTATTTGTTCGGGTGCGGGGTGAGAAATAAGTCCACGCTGTTGGCGGAATGACCATCTACATCTGGTACCTGTGTTGGCTCATTGACGAATCGAGTTAAATTATTTGTATCAACAAAGAGCTGAACATACTGACCCTCAGTTGTGTGTCCGGAGTGACGAAGCCACTGAGAGTTATGCACATTGAAATAACCCGGAATAGCAATTTCAGTGTGCGGATATAGGGTCAAGATCCTATCGATAGAATTAGATAGAGCATCAAATTCGTTAAAGGATGCGTTTCTATCCAAGTTTGGGCTTCTGTAAAGAAAGCAGTAATGTATAATTTGCTTACATGTATGCATGTTGCTAGACCAATATGTGGAGAGAACAAAGGCACTAAGTTATAACCGGGTATAGTAAAATCGGAAATATTTGTATCAGTTATTACCTGAGTCTCGCTAGTTTCTGGTCACAGACGTGGGCAGACACAGAGGAGATATTCCATCTTAGACCACGGATGTTGCAAAGAAATTGCCGTTCCATTGAAATGGCGACACAAAAAACCAATATCGTCTCAGAAAAGGATGCTCGTTAGACCCGGCGATAGATAAGCGAAAGCAATCGCTACAAATGTTATGCCCTCCTAGTAGGTGCCCTGTGGCGGTTCTACGAACCACACAATCCACTATAGGCCGAGATATCGTCGTTCCACCAAGGAACATACTCACCTATATCCAAATTACACATGCCCACAGACGCGTGTCCTCAAAATTCCTTCTTTCCACCTGAAATAAAAGGTAACATGCATCTGGGAGTCAACAACCCCACGTATCCACAGATACGTGGGTCACAAGTCCGACCAATTGTCCTACGCCTGCACGACGATCGAAGGACACGACTCAGAATAGAACTTGTGTATCAATACATTAACTGGATATACGTAAACGATCGGCACAGCTGCGCCAAATGTCGACAGACATCACAACCCCGGCGATAAGCGAATTGTCGGAACTCCAATCCGCCGACCAAACCTTTGTCACTGCCGCAATATACTTCGTCTAAACAAAGACCAATGCTATTCAACAGCAATAAACGAATGCTGTTCCCATAGGGATATGTAAACAACGATAATTACATTATCCCATGATCGACTAGAAGAAAACACTCACCCGATTGTTTACGTAAACAATCCAGTGGAGGTGCGAAATTCGGATCACAGAGTGATCTACAGCGTGCAGACAATAACCTCCGCGTCTGTATGTGTGAGCGCGATTTCTCTGGTGAAAAGTTTCTCGATTGAGAGAAAGTCACCACCCAAGGAAAGTGAAAGGAGGAAAAAGAAAACGTTGGGGGTGAATGGAATCATCCCCAGAGAAGTTACCACAGTCGACATACACAGTCCAGTTAGAGAACTCCGACGAGGAGGTGATCCGCGCAGCATGAAGTAGATATAGAACGCAGAAAGGTGTAACCAAATTGTCATTATATAGATTTAAGATTATAGTTGTAAAGGAATTGCTGTCCTAAATCCCTTAAATACCAGTTGTAAAATATAAATGTACCATATTATTTGAATTGAAAAAAAGGTGTAACCAAAACCCCGCGTGTGTCGAATTTAACGTGTGTCGGAAAGTAATGTGTCCCGTGGATTAATTAAGCGTGATATTCGCTAAGACTGTTTCAACACCAGATAATACTAAACCTGTATCAAATTAAGTGTTAATAAAAACCAAATACAACCACAATAAAACAAAAATTATTAAAAGACAGAAATATAGTGTGTTTTATTGGTGACATCATTCGCTCCTTGTGTAGTTTTGTTCTCTAGTAAACAGTGTTTGGCGGAACACTCCGACATTCCGACATTCGACCAAGACAATAAAATCTGCCAAAGCCCCAATATATCCGTGCCGAAATCCAGGTCACATCCCTTTCGTGACGAATATTACGCCTCTCAAAACCACAAAAACCCGCAAGAGATTATATAAATCAATCGAGAGTATGGATGATTACGGGACACCACACAGGTGCGAAAAGGAGGAAAAACAGACACACGGAAAGAAAAGTATGAGTCTTACCGCACTTCCACACAATTTTCACGGTGGCGCGAGTCCCATTTATATCGCTGCATTACACTCGGACGCGTTTGTGCTGATCCTTCTGTTTACTTCGGATGCCACAAAAGACTTGATGCGCGAACCGATAGTGCAATTAGGGTATCTTGTATTTACTTAAGAAACCCTAAACGGATTACACAATTGATCCGATGGTACGGATCACGAGGCAGAAGCGCACGTGCTGACATCGGCGGTTAGTTAACAACATCAAAGTGGCTGAGTAACAGAACAACAGGTGAGTCAGCACAACGACTGAACAACAGTGAGTGACCTGGTAGGGCACCTGCGATGAATCGAATTTTCAATTAAAGTTTAGTTAGCACAGTAACCAGAGTTTATGTATAAATACCCGTGGCGGTTCCATTGAACGCCACTACCAACCTTCCCATCAATCATTAAGAAACTGCTTCCTAGAGCACCAAAAAACCTGGAAGGCATTTACTTACCTTTCCATCGTGTGCTCAAATTATCATCCGAAACGCCTTGAATCTATAATTTTCGCTGATGCAATTCCACCAGCACCAAACAGGTAATTTTCCTAAGGGCATGGTCGCATGAAACGCACCATGTTCCTTAAAAGCAATTTGGTTGCACCACCAGCAACCAACTTGACTCGAACCATTTCGGTGCACATATCCCCGAACGAATTCCGCCGCGCACATGCAGAACACATTCCTTCTGTTCCTTTTTCCTACAAGCACATCGGTCGCTAAGCCGACTGACAAGCAATAGCTTAACTCGCACCTGGCTGTAAAAAGGAATCGAGTTCTCTTTAGTGTAAATACACACACGAGAGTTCGACCCTCTGAAGACGCCAGCGACGTGTGCAAACTCGTCGTTTAACATCTCCTTTTATGGAATTCTAATATCCACGGTTCGCATGCTCATGGACACACAGCATGAGCGTGCGAGGTAACCGCATCTGTGTGCGTTCACATCCTCACCGTGACCAATGTATGGAAGATTATCCCATATTGGTCACCGAAACGATGGATGAAATTCCGTATTCTCTCGTTTCGGAGGGAATTTTCAGTCTTGATACAGATTCCGTGGAGGCAAGCCGGGTCCTCCACGTAAATTAACTACATGGTTCGTCTACCAACCATCGCGGCGTATGCACGCATGTGCATTTTAAAATATATAATATCGAATTTTCAACTAACAACATCTAACAATATAATTTAGTGATTTGAAACATGGTTGCATAATTGCAGTCGTAAGCAGCGAAATTATTAAATACTTTGAGTGAATTGAGAAAGACGCTGTTCTTCGAACCGTTGAAGATGGACATTGAGAATCGAAGAATCTAATGAGTCGGGGTAACAAAAAAAAAAGAAAAAACCACTACAATTCATATTTATTATTGCATTAGCCGCACGCTAATTGCGCCGAAATAACACCAGCATCAAACCTACAAAATCTATCGCTTCGCATGCCGACATTTGCATCTTATACAGATATTACCACAGAAACTGCTACTGCCACCTCCATAATATTTCAAAGAATATGGTTGATTTGAGCCCAATATGACAGATCTCACCACTTGTGTAGTCGCCTTTCATTTCTGCATCAAAATTTGTTTGCTACATTTTTTTGGATTTCCTTCCAGCCCGGTATGTCCAGGGCACAACCAAGAAAAAAAAACAGTTGTTACCTATTAGGATCACAGGGTTTTATATTTGCGCTACAGGTTCGCCTCTCATGGAAGAAATTTCTTAGAACCCCCATTTTAACACAAGTATTTCAGAATGATACAATTTGCAATAATTAAAAGAACAAAACGAAAAAAAAAAACATCAATAATTAGTTACCGTGTTGTGTTTCTACGATATAGTCTTGCTTCTTTCCTTTAACGAGTTAACTATTTCTTGAATGACAATAGTCTCAGATATAATTATCTGATGAAAGAACATTTAGCAATTCTAAGATATAATGTGCATACGCTACAGCGATCTGATCTTAAACAGATTACTTACCTTCACAATAGCTGTTATTATTCCAACTGTTTTATGGGAACATCAACTAAAAAACATCTAAAATCGGTTTATTTGTCAAAATTCTTTCAATTGTTAGTTGTGTCTATCAATCGAACCCACAAATTAGTACACTGCCAGTTACGTAAGAACCTTAAACTTAATACACTGCCTTTGATTTACACCTAAAGAGAATTTTATATCGATATCGATAGCATGATTCGTATTAACTATTGAGAATCCTCGCTGTCCATTCTTCGTTTATTATCTTTCTAAAGTTGTCAAATTTGCTTACCATTATTTGTAGTTGTCAGTAACAAAAAAACACTTTCTTGCATAAGATACACCAATTAATCTTTGAGTTTTCGTTTCCATTTCAGCCCATTGAAGAGTTCAGAATCAGGATAAGGAAGGCGTTTGGCTTAGATATAAATAAACCTGCCTGCTCTACCAGACGCTCCGCAATCGCACAAAACCAGTGCCCATCACCAAAAAGCGGCGCTAATCAACCATGTCCTGTCGGAAATTCAACCAATTCGTCAACATCCCCACCTGAAGCAAGTATTTGTGATAACTGTTCAATGGGTGCAATGGCAGAGCCAGGTATTTGCGCTTGTGCTATGGCATGCTTTCAAAAATGCATAACGAAAAATAAGGTATATTACAACCTCATAGGAAACCTGAGCTCCTCTTAATGAAGGTAAATAATTGCAGGCAGCCGACATCCCTGGACCATGCTCACAGGTAAGTACCTTCGTACACATTCATTTCTATTTGGTTTACAGTTTCATACAGATAATGGGTAAATACCCTAACATAACGCGGGATGAGTTGCATTCGATTTTCAAGGAGGAGGATGTCTGTAAGGCTCTAACTGGCGGTAAGATGCTTTGTATTTTCGTTTTTTGTTTACGGAGATAAAAAAAAACGGTCGGATCCAATCATTATAGATCGCATACCTGGAACACCGCGTATTCCTTTGTTCTCCTGCCTAGTGCTGGATACATACTACCCGGGAGCAATTGTCGATGCTGTGAATGGAAACATTGATTTCAACCAATTAGCTTTTCAAGGCACCTTTCATAGTTGTGAAGTCCCGAAACAAATAGATCCCGAAAACATACCAATTACTTTGCTGGAGGCATTCGAACTGCGCATTAAATATGAAAAAGAACTGAGAGAAAATCTGGAGAAGCGCAGAGAATATTGTCTCTCGGAGCAGAAGCGTCAGTTAATTGATCAGAAGAAAAAAAAGAAGGCAGAAGAAAAACTCAGGACTATTGAAATCACTGCGAATGCTACCAGCGAAGGTCTGCGACTATGCTCAGAGGAGGAATGTGAATCGGATGACCTTAACAGTGTATGTGCCGGAAATGAAGTTCTCCCACCTATTTCAATGGATCCTCCTCACTGGTAATAAGTTTTCCTGAATTCACTTTCCATTTTAAAAAATTGGCATCTTGCTTCGCTTCCGTTACGTTAGGCTTCATCGAGATGAATTGAAATTAGCAAGCACAGCTGATATTGACCTAACTGCCAATATTCGAGATTTACCACCCACTCCCCTGACAGAAGCCATCGATTGTTTACTCAAAGCCGAGCGGATGAATTTGTACGATAAATATGTTGAAGTAGCTGAAGATGCGATTCGTTCTACAAATATTGACAAGGAAAAGGTGCATCTCCGATTTTTATGTGTGTACTTTTTTTTAAATAACGAATAGCTTTTCTTTTTATTGTTTTAGGAAGCAATCAGACGTACTTGCAACTTTCAAATTGATATGGATAAACATTCAGTCAAACCAAAAGGTTATTCATACCGTCCCATTGAAATTGTTAGTTATATCGGTACGACCAAACCATCCAGTCAAGAGTAGTGTTTACACTTACAAATCTATTTCGTGATGTCAACTTAATAGTTTTTTTTTTTTCGTTAACATTAACATAATGTGAAGAAAAATACAATTTAGCATGTGCCGATAATATAATGTGTATCTTTAAGATCGTCGTTATGTAAAACGAAACCTGTCTTTAATCCAACGATCAGCTTACTTCTGATCCCATGAATGGACGGAAATATTTACGAGTATTTGAATCGGGACCTTACTCTACTGACATGCCAGAAACCCATTTTAAATTTTAATACGGTCATTAAAGCAGCCCTGTAGTGCTCCCCGTCACCCGAATTGAGCTCGGTTTATTTGATTAGGTTGATAATTCTTGTAGTGCTCCAAAAAGCCCTACCACCTTTTCCCCCATTTCTACATCCAAATCCTAGATATATTACCCAAAAACCCAAAATCCTATCAAAACCCGAAAAAACCCAAACATGATCCCAAATTCGCAATAAACGAATCAAACGTTCGTTTATCGCCTAACATTTGCCCCCACGGCATAATTAAATCCAAAATCTTAAATTAAAATCAAATTCATAATAAACGAATCTAATATTCGTTTATTGCTCTACATTTGCCCCACGGCATCAATCGAAAACCAAAATTCAGAGATCGTTATCTCTATCTGAAAATTTTCAATTGAGAAAAACAAATACAAATACAAAACCAAAACCAGATACATTCCCACATCTGCGAAATAGTTTCGTAAGAATTCAAGAAATTGAATTCTTATCTAAAGTACATTGAACATCTCACTCAGGACACCCAAAAATCGAGATCGTGGTATGAAAATGTGTATTTTCGGGATACAAATCGCGTTTTGTTTTCCTTTATAAAGGAATATCAAAGTGATCTCCGGGCCACAGAGCAGAAATACTCTAATTTTAATTTTACATCTGCGTCTGTAACAAGGAGCAGAAATACTCTAATTTTAATTTTACGCCTGCAGAAATACTCTTATTTTAATTTATATCTACATATCCCTCTTGCCTTGGAAGCATCGCACCCAGGAAAATCAATATTCAATAAAACTAAACTGAAATTAAAACCAACACATCTTTTATTATTTTGAAAATTGTGCGTCGTCACCAACGTTGGCTGATTCTTTGTGTACCAGGACGACTCCTAAAAATTGGAAAAGGAACCGGTGAGTAGACTGGTGTCAAGACCAAAGTTTTAACCCTTATACCGTCCACGATTAAGGACATCAACAGGAGGTACTAATGTTGCATGGTACAGAGACGCTATTCCCAAAGTGACGTCCCACGAACGATCGGTTGTTGCTCTTCCCCCAAGGTTTGAGGAAGCACGGCGGCGACTGCAACGGTTCCCCTCGGGCGCGGTCTTAAAGAGATCTTTCGCCCTTTTCAGGACAAGGAGACACGCTACCTGGGAGCGAGGCCAGCAGTAACATCTACTACTACAACATTCTGTCACTGATATTCCCACCAAATGTCAGGGCTATAGCATGACATTTGTAAAAATTACGCATTGAACATTACCGTAAAGATGAAATTGGATTTTCTTAATAACACCCTTTATTGGATATGAATAGTACAATATTAACAATTTAATTTAATACTATGTTTGAATTGTACTTAATTTAGTTTAATTAACTAAAATGTGTAAAGGTTTACTGGACCCCAGTGTTCAGATCCCAATTCGATTTTAGTATGTTCGATTTTAACATGTTGATTCATGAGATTTCGTCCGATTTCGCAGTTTCAATGCGTGGGTAATGTGCAAGAGCTGAATAGCTTCTACGTTGGTGTGATCATGTAGGCGTCTTTCGTGTTTGACAGCATATTCTTCATAAAACAATTTGATCTCTAGGTCATCATGTATTTCGTGATTTGTCACAAAACGGTGCGCATTGGTTATAATGCGAAGGAATTTGTTCTGGCTCCCTTGAATTATTTCGCTATTGGTGTAGTGCTCCACGAAGCCCTACCATTTCCCTTCCCCACACATATTTTATATTATTAATATCCCCATACACATCTATCTACTATATCCTCATCCATATCCCCAAACTAACATGCAAACAAATTCCCAGAAAGTCTTAAAAACTAAACACCACAATTTCTCAAGGCGAAATAGACAATGACCCGCCTATTGCTTACGTCAGTCGCACCTGGAATACGGTGAAAGAAAACCACTTCACTATTGTGAAGGAGGTATTTAGCTGGATCGGTGGGTGGTTCGGACTTTCTACTGTTATTCCCAAGGCCGTAGATGGACAGTACACTCCGCCATCCAAACAGGGAAAAATACGGGAGCTAATTCACAATACCCGTCTAAAGCTCTATGATGGACAGGCCCTAGGAAGTGAAGGGTGGTCAACCAAATGGCGGTGGTCTATCCCCTCTTTCCCCTCCCCATGATCCATTTTCTGTTAGAACCAAACAGTTAGGAAAAGGAGGAAGAGGAAATCATTTTCTTTTCAAAACTTTATGATGGGTTGTACCACATGAAATGTCCGATTTTCGCTCAGTCGGAAACAAGAAATTCTCGAGTGAACATCTGTGCTAGAATGTTAAATTTTCTTCTTTTTATAAAAAAAGAAAATTTAACATTCTTGACGTGTGAGAATTTTAGGGTTCGTTACAAGTACAGTTTTTTTTTTCTAGGAATTGTTTACCATTCTGTCGGCAGTTCAAATTCGAATCCTCTTCCCTTATGAATTTAAAATGGGACATAATGCGTCATTGTCAATGAAAAACATTAATGAAGCATTTGAGGATGTAGCGGTAAACGGACGCATTATACGACGTTGGTTTGGAAAGTTCCGTTCGGTAGATTTCAGTCTCGAAAATGAACCATGTGGGAAGCCGGAGACATTAGTTGACGACGATGTTTTAAGAGCAAACGTGGATACGGATCCAGCGAAATCGATGCGGGAGATTGAACAAAGCATGGGGATATCTCCAATGACAATAAGTCGACACCTTTCTCTAATAGGAAAGGTAAAGAAACTCGATAAATGGGTAACCCATAAATTTAACGAGTCCCAAAAACAAAGCCGCCTGGAAATCTGCGCTTCGCTTAGATTAAGAAATCAAACTATAGTCACCCCTGATGAAAAGTGGGTTCTGTATGATAACCGTAAAAGACCTAGGCAGTGTTTGGATGAAGGTGAAAAACCAAAACACACTCCCAAGGCCGATCTTTACCTAAAAAAGGTTATGGTGACAATTTGGTGGACATCGAAAGGACCAATCCACTTTTCATTTCTTCAACCAGGAGAAACGATAAACGCTATCAAATTTTGTGAGGAAATCGACATATTGCATGCCGAGTTGGCTGAAAAGCAACCTGCGTTGGCCAGTAGGCAAGGTTGGGATTTGAATTTCTTCGGCATCCACCGTACTCTCCTGACATTTCCCCAAACGAATACCATCTTTTCCGCAATCTGGATTCATTTTGCCGGCAGAAGGTCTTCCGAAACCGAGCAGAGGACATAAAAGCCTTTGTAGATTTCATCATCATCATCGGCATTACAACCGGGATCCGGTCTTGGCCTTATTTAGTCAGTCTCTCCACCGGTATCCGGTCCTTATTCGAGACTTGTTAAACTGTCCATAATAGTTTGTTTTTCCAGGGAAGGTTATTAGCTTTGCACCAACCTTTCTCAGGATGTCGCTGCATGCATTGGTTCACTACTTGGCCGGTGCCAAAGTAGCTATCCAGGGGTGTCACGTGGAGACTACATGTCGACTTGGATTGAACAGTGATAAGGATTGTCTTGGCCTGAAAGCACAGACTGTACCCTGTATGTTCGCTTCCATCGTCCTTTTTATAGATTTAATTGCCTCCAAAAGTCAGCACTTCTACGAAAAAGGAATATTTGACCCTATATCACGTTGGAAGAATGTCATAGATGCCACCGGGTCCTATTTTGATTGAATAAAAATGTATGGAGAAATCATATTGGCTTTTAAATTTTTACTATAAAATCGGACATTTCATGTGCTACCAGCCGATATTTCTGAATCTGCTTCTACCGTGCGTGATTTTATCGCTGTTGTCATAAGTTAATTGGATGATTCAACCCAGAAGCCGTTTGAGCATATGACATGGGCGCAACGAAATTGTTGTAAGGACGAGCTTTCATACGTTTTTGCTCTTCAACGACATTTCACCCATGAAATTGTGGGCATCCTCTAAAATTAGCAGTATGACCTGACCTTGCATACCAGATATGCTTGTTTGCTTTTATCTGATAATTTTTATTTTGTAAGTGGCCACTCTTCTGGCGCAAGACTAATGACCTTGCCCGGAAAAAAACAAATCATTATGGAAAATTTAACAAGCCTCAGGACTTGCTAAATAAGGCCAAGACCGGCTCCCGGTTGTGGTGCCGATGATGATGAAGTGGCCACTCTCCAGTTCTGTGAAGGTTTAGACACTTGACACATCTAAACTGCACTTTGCAGTTTGCTCCAAGCCGCCCAAGCCGTTGACAAGGCATACATTGTAACACACGTTTAGGCTTATGATTTTTTTTGCCAACATGGCTTAGTGAAACTATTTCATATGAAAGCTTGCGATTGCTTTTTCTTCAAAATGAAGTGGAGAATGGATTTACAGTAACGAATTTTAAACTGTCAGTTTCGACAGGTTTAAATTCCTTGAGGATTTCCTCAAGTGCAAATTCAGGTCTTTTAAATAGCATGTATCACGTTGGAAGAATGTCATAGATGCCAATGGAACTTTGGGTAAGTTCAGTGCGCTGGCATGGGCGCTGAGTTCGCTAAACTTCCACAATTCGACAACTGACGTTCACAGAAAATTGTTCACAACCGGAGTCAAAACCCAAGCGAAGAGATAAATAAAGAAAACGCTCGAATCTTCGTTTCACAATTTTATTACATAATATTTGATACACTTGGCAGACACGTACACTGAAATGAATTTGATATCCCAGATTTGTTGTATCATCATCATCATCATCATCGGCACTACAACCGGGAACCGGTCTTGGCCTTATTTAGCAAGTCCTGACGCTTGTTAAATTTTCCATAATGATTTATTTTTTCTGGGCAAGGTCACTAGTCTTGCGCCAGAGGCTCCCCGACGGGGAATCGAACCCCGGTCTCCCGGGTGACAGGCGGGTATACTAACCACTATACTATCGAGGAGCGATATTTGTTGTATAAACATATGATATTAAACTCGACTTAACGTACGTGCGCACTGAATTGTATTTGTTAGTCCAGATTTGTTGTACAGACATATGATATTAAATACGACTTAACATACGTGCACACTGAATTGTATTCGCTAGTCCGGATTGATTGTTTAAACATATAATATTAAATACGACTTAACATAACGTGCATTCTCACTACTCCGACACGCAACGACCTCGACACGTCTGTCTAATTAAAATCGAATTCTATAATCAGGCAGTAGCTTAGGTTCAATTTTTGGATTCAAACTGTCATAGCGTCAGTTCGAATCACACGTTCTTCTTCACTATTATTTCAAACGCTATAGAACCATAGACCAGCGGTTAGTAAACAAAACAAACGCAGTGAGGTACTGTGTGTTTGCTTTGATTTGCTGATGGGTTGTGGGGGTATAAGGGTAGATGTGCCGACGTACGGCACGTATTCCTTATATCTCCCATCGATCCGTGGGAAGAATTTGTTCGAATAATCACGTCCGAAAAGAGTTGCTCGTAACCCCAGGTTTGTCGTATAGTAATTGTAAACATTTATGGGACGCACGTCCACTTCCTGGTTGTACCGAATCCGATGCGCATATTGGACGACATCTCCTTCGAGTGGATAGATAAATAAACGATTGAAGTCTAATTCGAATAAGTGAGTTAAGACACCAAAGTAATCAATAAAAAAGATAACAGATAGCACTGCCAGCAAGCGTTTTAATTTATTGAAAATATTCACTAGTGAGAACATTCCGATGCGGTCACACAACACATAACTCTACAACTAAAATTCGGATGTCCGCGGACGAGCGTGTGCATGAGCATGCACACGCGGTGGCAATTCGCGACACCACCTTAAACACGTTAATCGACTGACTTGAAAAGGGAAGAAATTGGATACAACCAAAAGAGAACATACTTCTGCTCTCTCACTGCCACGTTCTTCGATGTGTGGTAGGTTACATCGGTAATCTGATGATCGAAGAGAGCGGGACAATAAGAGAACAGAAACATGCTGTACGATTATCTTGGGGTGGATTTGGTTGTATGTGAATGAATCAATGTAGTTCTGAGCGGAACCCATTGACCTGATTCGGTAGTATGGTGGGTTCAGTGTACATTGATCCATACGAAGACAGAACTGAGAAAGAGAGGAGAATTAAGCTGATGATATTCACCTGCAAAAAGAGAACATTGATCCCCAGCGAATGAAGTGTCTGGAGAAAAGCCGAAGTAACGCTAGGGAAATATTATCACGTGTTTCAATCGAATAAATTTCCCAAGCGGATCTGCAATGATGCGACAACTTCGTCCGGCTGGATTTGGTTGTCGCTAATCAACATGGACACGAGTTGCCGTATGGCAAAAAAGGTAAGCTAAACTCATTTATGCATTGTCTCCGTGGTACAATGAGTTTAGCTATGTGTCCTTGGTGGAAGCATGCTTTGCAGGTGAACAGGTAAGTAGGGGGAAATGGGGTTGATTTGACGCGCTGAGAGGCGGTCGAAATTAGGTAGGAAATGTTGGTTGGAATTGTGGGTTGTTTCTCATGTATAATAGAGAAACCCCTCACAGGGTCATCATAGGGCATGGCATGGGTAAGATTGCCTATACAATGATCATATCCATGCCCAAATTCCATGACCGGTTGATAGCCGATAACGGGGAATTGTCGCAACTGTCGCGAGTATAGACGCGATATTCAATTGCGAACTGTGGAAAGAATATCGGCTACAGCTGTGTCAACAGGTACGCTGGCCAGCGTGTATTTGTCGATTATAACTGCTGAGAAGGGTATTGAATGGTTCAAGTATCATGAACCAAAACAATTCGGCAATATGCATGCCAGGTAGCTTTCAGGCGGGAGATGTTGCAGGGGAGCTTACGCTGCCCCTTTGCAGGTAAGTAGAAAGACTTGCTTGGGCAGTGGGAGACAGGTGAAAGGGAATGGGTGGTTCTTGGGAAAAGGCTTAAAGAACCCCCACAGATCCTATTTTGTTTAAATAAACATGTAAGAAAAAATTATTAAAAAAAATAAATAAATAAATTGGACCTTTCATGTAGTACATCCCAATCAGATATAATCATTTTCTTTGCCCCGTTTTTTTTTTTTTTTTTTTTTTTTTTTTTTTAAAACCACCATTGCCTCACTACTCGACGCTGTGTCCCCATAGATACGGTCGTTTTTCAAATCCACTTTTCAAATTCGACTCACTGCAAAAAAAACCACTATTTTTACCCACCGTTGCGAAAACCACACCGCCTTCGCTTTTTTTTTATCCCCACCGTTAACCCAACGAGAAAACTAGGTCATCCGATGTACCTATTATGACCCAATCAACGGCGATGATCGATCTAGAGTTTATCGGAGATATCATCGCCAATGAAATAACTGGGACCAGTTTAATGTTTAATATTTTATGTTCTATGTTTTATATTTGTAATGTTAAATGTAATTTTATGTTTTGTGTATTATTTGTTTAATTATATGTTTATTTTATATTGTAAATGAATGTTGTTGTAACTTGTAACTATGTAACACTAAGCGAGTAGTGGATAACGAGATTGCTTTAGGGAACACCTTAAAACTATTACCAGTCAAATACTTATACCGTAAAAACGATAGCGCCATTGGGTAATTCTGTTTAGTAATCCCCTGCACCTTAACAGACTAAACAACCTGAGCATCTCTACTGAATGTAGGAATACGGTGCTACTAATCGGGAGGGTTTGTAATATATCTTGCCCTCTTTTTGGTGGTCAGAATTTAGTCGGACTCACGTGGCAAGTAAACGATGATACGGCAAAGAAGATTCACCACGAGAAAGCAAACTACTTAAATCCCCCATCAGTGGATGTCCATTCTGAACAATGGGTCAATCACAAAGACTATTGGCAATAATTTCAGTTTCATTTCATTTCCTACTTCAGTAACGGATACTGAGACACTACTCACAACTCAAAAAACTTTTCGTGGGTTTCTTTTCTGCAGTTTCAAACCTGGATTTTTTGCTTTTAGAGCCACGTATGATGGACCGGTCCAATCTTAAATGTGAGTTGTAAAGTTCAATGCATCCTCCATTGACAACTGCAATCGAGTAATAAAGTTGGGTGAAATAGTAGCAATAAGTAATAAAAACTGTTGTCAGGAAGTGGCTCTGCTTCTTAGTAAAATTGTTGGCATATTTTAACATATGCACAGAAAACTTTTTCTGCTCGTAGGAAAACCGCTCGAAATCGACCGATTCCAAAAAGGGGAAAAATATCTCGCACAAAATTACTAACCCATTGTCTTACTGTCGGCGGTATTCAAGCTGATTGTATAATAAAAATTATCGATTCTGAGTTAATTAAATACCTGTATTGATTGCAAGACGACAGTGCAGGTGTTAATTTTATGGACTCAGTGATATGTAGTACTGATTATCATCGATTGATAACGGGAGGAAGTGATACTTATAATTTATGAAGACACCACATTTTCAAGAACGATATTGCATAATTTTCAATGGTTTTTTTTAATGTGTTGCACTTTGCCAACCGTGTTTATTTTTAACTCCGAAGAGTACTAGAACGATATTGTAAAGCTTGATGCATCATTATTAAGGTTTTTTGAGAAAAGATTTAAAAAATTATTTACATAATGATTTCCCTAAAGTCAAAACTCAGCAAGATCAATATTTGTGTATGCCAAAATTGACAGTTTGTGTCAGTTTTGTTAGGCACGATTCGACAACATTATTGTCGATGGAACCCATTCAAAAGGGGTAAGACATTTTTCAACGCAAACTAAACTTCAGATTAGCAATCCAAAATTGAACAGGTCTGAAAATCGAAGACTATTTTAACTACAATTCAACACAAAGCTAAAGAAAATTATGCAATGTCTGTTCTCAGCAACACAATGGCATCGATCAAAGTAATGAATTCCACAACCCCACAAGGATTGGTTACTTCACAGGAAATTTTTCCAACACAAAATCTCATATTTCTGTTGCTGATATTATCCAAAATCATATGCCTAGTTATAGGGTACTTAATACACGTGTCTAGAATCTAATCACGAACAATTGACGTCGGATCTAGCTCAACTACAGGGGCGTGTGTTACTTTGTGACGCATATTACTTCATTCTCCAATTGGAATTTTACTCACCGCGATTTCCTGTTTCAAATTAAATTTTTATACACCAATGTCAACACCACGCAACGTATCTTATCTCACTGATCCGACTGATAAGGTGCACTGCCCAACACGATCATCAGACAAGACTACACTAAGGTCAACTGTCTCTAGAATTAATAATAAACTTCGCTCTGACTACCGACGTATTTAGACAGCAACTGGACGACGTTCGTTCGGTCAGGTCTTTACTTTCCTATAGTAGTTTAGGCTCGACGGGAGTCCGGGTGATGTGTGTTATCAAAACAATTTTATGTCTATTCCTTAATAATTATACGTTGACCGACGCGTGAGTGCTCTGACTATCCTATTCTTGACGAAATGAGGGCGGCACTCAAGTCATTGGACGTCATGTTCGATAACACTAGCAACCGAGGGCTGTGGCATCTAATCATTATTTACGTATTAGCGGGGATGCTGGCCTTTGCATATTTCATCTAGCTCGAGTTGCATATATAGCATTTCATATTTTCAGTTTGAAAGAGATTGATTACTTGTCACTCTCTTGGAGATGTTTATCTGGGCGCACTCTTAACGATTGAATGAGCATGTTGTAGGTAATTGACGGGGGAACCTTCAGAAGGAGGGATTAAAATAGGCAGTCTAAGAACTTCCATTAAAAGGTGTGCTATACGAATATATTCTTCTGCACTCTAAGCCGTAACAGACGCGTGAATTTGACATAAATGAACTTTACAATTCATTTGTTTACGCTCTATTAGTTTTTTTTCTAAATTATCGAATATTAAAACAGCAATTAATATAGGTTGATAAACGAGTGAAGAAAAATAAAATGCATTGTGGTAAAAAATTCAAGTAATCGATAAGGAATGTGATTTCACATATTGCAGTATTACACAACTTCGTCTGGGTTGTAACATCACGTTTAGAGTGATTTCTTTTAATGTTACCTATTTTTTTTTTTCAATTAATTGTTCTCAAATCTAAAATTATTTTTCATTACAATCGGAATAATTTTACTTACTTTGGATTTTTTTACCCTGTTCAGAGTATTCGTTCTACTTAAAACGTTTATACTAAAAACCTAGGTGAATAACGACAAATATACTTAGATGAAGCACTTGTGACAATTTTCGTAGTATTATAATTTGCATGTCTCTTTATTTAGAAGAGAAATGCAAATCAGCGTTGGAGACGATACTTGCGCTCCTGACTTACCAAATTAACGTTTCGGGATTTATTAATGCAAACCGCCATGGGTATCCTAAATAAACACAAAACATCTTTTGTGTGTTTTTATCTCCTGACCCATAAATGTTGTGTGTTTAAATACGAATACCGTGCGGCAAAAATTTTCATCCGTTTCCTCAAGATGTGTTTTCTGTTTTCGTATCTGTTGCAACCAATACTCTTCAATGATTTAGTATTATCACAAGATTTGTGGCACACACGAACACACAACCATCTTCATCATCATCATCATCGGCACTACAACCGGGATCCGGTCTTGGCCTTATTTAACAAATCTCTCCACCAGTCCCGATTTCGAGCCGATGTCATCCAGTTTGGCACTCCGAAGCTCTGGGCGTCCTGGTCTACGCCATCCCTCCATCGCAGACAAGGTCTGCCGCGCTGTCTCCTTCCATACATTCTGCCACAAAGAACTGTCCGGGCAGGCTCCTCTTCGCTCATTCGAGCTATGTGTCCCACCCACCGGGGTCTTTCGAGCCTGATTTTTCTTATAACATTAGCCTCAAGATAGATTGCGTACTACTCATGGTTGTAGCGTCTCCGGAATTGTCCTTCCTCACATACGGGGCCAACAATTCTCCTTAATACCTTCCTCTCGAACGCGGGTAGGAGTTCGGAGTGCCTTTTATTGACCACCCAGGTCTCGGATCCATACGTGAGTACTGGTAAGACCATGGTCTTACACAGTAGCAGCTTGGATATTCTGGATAAATTTCGGGATTTAAAGAGCCTTGATAGATCATTGAAGGCTTTGTTGGATTTGATCAGCCGTTTACGTATTTCTTCTTCCATATTGTTATAGGCTGATACTATTGACCCATGGTAGTTAAAGGATTACACTACTTCAAATTCGTACCCCATTACCCTGATAGTTTGACCAACGTTAGGTCTTCTCTTCGCAGAAGTTGAAGAAGCCACCAATGTACTTAGTTTTTCCCTCATTAATGCGCAGTCCCAGTTTTTGTGCCGCCTGCTCGACCGGGGTGAAGGATTCCTGTACAGCCGATTCGGTTCTACCGATGATGTCGATGTCATCTGCGTAGGCAAATATCTGGCTGGGTTTGATGATAATAGTCCCTCTAGTTTCGACGCCAGAGTCACGGATTGCTTTCTCCAACGCCAGGTTGAAGAGAAGGCAGGCCAGACCGTCCCTTTGTCGGAGTCCATTAAAGATGTTTATTGGTTTGGACAGCAATCCCGATATTTTTACTTGACTAGTTACGTTGGTTATGTTCAACCTACAAAGTCGTATTAATTTGTTGGGAATGCCGAACTCTCTCATGGTATTGTCACAGATTCAAAACCGACACACTTGTCAACCGTTAGCGTGACCTCATGGCGTCGCAGCGAGCCTTAAGCCAACTAATACGACATCAACACACCGATTCTGGAGCCATCTAGAGGAATACTGGAGAATACACAAAAACTGGCGAAAACGTCAGAAGCAGACGGAACCACCAGAGAACACGTGCAAGAACTAAGAAAAAGGAGAGCTACAGGAGATGAGGCATTGAAGAATTTAACGAAGCAAAAGAGGTCGTCCTTGAACATTGAAGCACTAGTTATTGTTGTTATATTTTATATAAAGAAAAAATATAAATTTTTTTGGAGGATATGCCTCTTTAGTTTATTCGTCAAATTACAGGTTGCTATGAACACTCTCTGCAGTTTTTCTATGCTATTTATACTTAAATTCTATCTTAGCCTAGGAATCTCCTAATGTGTTTTTAATGACCCAACTTAATAGATACATATGTTTTGCTTCTTAGCATTTTATTTCGGGTTTTTTTGGATCTAGGTAAATGATGTCTAGACACAATTTTAATGTTAAATATTTTAAGGAATGAATAGGAAACACATTCCTGGAAGATTGTAAAAATGCAGACTCTAGCTGTTGTTAGATGAATTTCTTATTTCAAGGTGAACATGAGGATGCATCGTGGTTGGGTGATTCATACGTTAACTCACTCTTGCGATCCAGTGGTCGAACCCGCGTAAAAGAACGGATAGTTTTAAACTAGACATAGTTTAACGGTCGTGTGCGAAGTAAAAACGTAACAATATTATATAGTTCTACCCTAGATATGCTGTCGTAGGCGGCCTTAAAGTCCATCATCATCATCATCGGCACTACAACCGGGAACCGGTCTTGGCCTTATTTAGCAAGTCCTGAGGCTTGTTAAATTTTCCATAATGATTTATTTTGTCTGGGCAAGGTCATTAGTCTTGCGCCAGGGGCTCCCCGACGGGGAATCGAACCCCGGTCTCCCGGGTGACAGGCGGGTGTACTAACCACTATACTATCGAGGAGCCCAAAGTCCATAAATATATGATATAATGGAATCTTACATTCCAGATATTTTTCCATCGCCTGCGTGTGGGTGAATATCTTGTCGTATTCCTACGCCGTACTTTCTCGACGTGTCAGAGAGAAGAGCGTGGAATGTATTTTATATAATTTATTATCTTTAAATTAAAAAAACTGTTCTTAGATTCACTGAACACAAGACGTCCGCACACGTCTGTGTTAATTTTATTTTTTCTCTTCTTTTTTTTTCAAAAACAAAACACGAACTTCCTTCCGTGTCGGAAGTCGAAATACCACTAACTGTCTACATCACTAAAAAACATTTTCTATTTCATTCTGTATGAACGAAATTCATCTGTTACCCTTAGTTACGTCTTGTTAACAGAAAACTATTGCAAACTATCGCAGCTGCTTATGTATTTTGGCTAACGGTAATTGTGTGAAATGTTGTTATGTAAAGGATAGTTTCAAATTGATTTTGTATGTGCATGTTATGTGGATATTTGAAGTTAAGGGTTTAAAATGTATTTCTAATGTAATGGATATATTGTAATATGGAAGGAATATATTCAAACAGAAAGGGATTAGGGATTTATTCAATATGTAAATATATTGATAATATGGAATTGGATTGATATGCAAATGTAGGAACTATATAAATAGAATTGATGGGAAATTGATTTAGGATTCAAATGATATTAAAGGATAATAAAGTGTATAAATGTATATTTTGGAAAATTATGTTGAAATGGATATGTTTAGGGTTGAGGTTTGGGTTATTGAAAGACAGTAGGACTGCGGAGTACTACAATCTGATCAATCGCTGATTTGCCTGGGATGAAGCCATATTGATATTGACCAATGATGGCTGTAGCGTATGGAGCTATTCGATCTTGTAGGATAGTGGAGAGAAACTTATAGGCGGTATTTAGCAATGTTATACCCCTATAGTTGCTGCACAGTGTGATATCTCCCTTCTTATGTATGGGGCAAATTATACCACGACGCCATTCTTCCGGTATCTCCTCTTGCTCCCATACGTGCACCACGATCTCATGAATTGCGTGATGTAACGCTGTTCCTCCTTGTTTGATCAGCTCAGCTGGTATGCCCTCAGCTCCGTGGGCTTTATTTGATTTGAGCTGTCTTATGGCTTTTAATGTTTCCTCAATGCTTCGTGACGGCAGCATTTGGTCTTGATTTTGCATTGATGGAGCCTCCAATTCTTCTGTGAGCTGGCCATTTAGCAATTAATTGAAGTGCTTTCAGGATCCATGATTAGATTACCCTCTTTAACGTTGCAATAAATTCAGCGTGGGGTGTACCGCGTCATACTGCGGATTATTTCGTAGAATTTCCGCGTCTGGTGCGGACCTCGCTCTCTACTTTTCTCTATTTTACAGACTAGACTTTTTCCCAGGCACTCTTCCTTTGTCTGTGAAGTTTTTTTCAGATCTTCTGAGCTCTTTGTATTTCTCCTCGCGCACCCGCGTCCTATGAGGCTGTTGCATTGCCCGGTATGCAGCATTCTTACGTTCAGTCGCTAGTTTGCAGTCATCATCCAACCAGTCGCTCCGATCTCTACGAGTACTGTCTAAGATGTAGTTGGCAGTACTAATGTCAGTAATCTTAAAGCGTGTCCATTTCTCTTCTACGCCCGGCATTCCGGCCCCAGGATTTACTCTCCCTCCGTCGAGCTCTCCGAGGACAAGTCCTAGCGCATTACTAAAGGTTTTACTGGTATTCTCGTTGGGTAAGGCAGCCAAGTTGATTCGAACGTGACCCGCGGATGCAATATGTCTTCGTAAGGCAATCCGCGCTCGGGAAACTGTACCAACAAGATAGTGATCCGAGTCGACGTTGGCACCTCGGTACGTTCATACCGTCATCAGGCTCGAGGAGTGGCGGCGATCTATCAACACGTGGTCAATTTGGTTGCGAGTGGCTCCATCAGCTGATACCCAAGTGTCTTTGTGGATGTCTTTACCCGGAAACCTGGCACTCGCAACGACCAACTTCTTTTAAACTGCCGGTTCGAAGAGTCGTAGTCCATTGTCATTGGTGTTCCCATGCAAACTATGGGAACCTGCGTAGTGCCTGAAAATCGGATCCCGACCTATTTTCGCATTCAAATCTCCAATAAGGATTTCCACATCGTATCTTGGGCAGACATTGAGGGCCCGTTCGACGTTCTCGCAGAATTCGTCTTTTTCTTCGTCAGGGGACTCCTCTGTAGGTCCATGAACGTTTATGAGACTTATGTTCTTAAACTTGCCTCGCACGCGAAGAGTGCATAGCTTTTCGTTTATTGCATTAAAGTCGATGATGGCAGGCTTCAGTTTTTGGCTGACTAGAAAGCCTACCCCGAGCACATAGTGTTTTGCATGACAGCTGTTATAAATGCCATACGCGTTTCTTTGAATAACACCACTCCCTGTCCATCTTATTTCTTGTAATGCTGTTATGTCAGGCTTATATTAGACCAGGGCATCGGCTAGCTCTGTATAGTGGGCGGACGTTCCATGAAAAAAATTCTTAAATCGTTTAGCCACTTTCGTTTCCGTGGTCGTCGCCGTGTATCCGGTAAAATTTTCTATTTTTCTTGTGGAGTGCGTAGATTTGTAGAATGTATTAGTCGATGTCGTCATTTTTCAGGTTTCTGTTTATTGGCAGATTAAAGTCATTCAGTTAATGATCCGGTGAATCGTGGCCCGCGCATTGCCCCGTAGTTGTAAAGTTGCAGCATCATGAATTCCTTCAGATCTGCCAGTTCGTTCGGAAACTTTATTACGGCCATGAATGCACAGCGATCACTGTCATATTCAATTGTCCGTAAACGTAGCAAGATATCTCAGAACGATCTACCTCTAGGGAACGATGGATATTCCGTAGCTAGTAGATCAGTTTCATATCCTACATGACACAGATCTAACCAACCAGGCCACTGAATTCGTCTGGTATTAGATATATAATTTCCCCAATCTTTATGTTTGGCGTTCATATCTCCCCCTACGATAAAATAGGTTTTGTCCAGGTGTATCTGTAAGCATCGAAAGAGTGTATCGAGCTCTGCTATAAAGAGGTTGTGGCGACTCTAACAGATACACACACAATTCACAAGCAAAAATAGTGAAGAACACCGAACGAAAAATCGAACAAGAAAATACATCAGAACCGTATACCAAGCGATAACGAAAATAATTTACATCAGTGGAGTATAGTCGAGTTTCAAAATCAAATAAAAAACACGGTCAGTAGCCTGATGGGTAACGCTTAGGTTCAATTTTTTTCGTGATTCAAACTGTCATAGCGTCGATTCGAATCACACGATACTCTTCACTATTATTTCAAACGCTATAAGGTTGTGTTGATGCTACTTAGGTGCATACAATGCAATCTCATACAAACCCCTTCGTTGCTGAAGGGCATATGCGTACGATGCAGGCTTCCAGCACCCGGAACCTGCGCAATTCTCCACTATATATAAGTTTATGTTGGAGTCCCTTTTTAATAAATATTGCGACACCTCCACCTTGTGAGAGATTAGGTCGATCTCTGTCAATTGTTGAGAGGATTATAGGAGAGGATGAGACTGAGAACTGATATGGATCAGATGTGAAGATTGGGCTACCTGCCTGCCCATGCGATCTGATTGCCTACTTGACAGCAGCTTGAGTCTTTTAAATGGTCGATGAAGAAACATTCCTTGACAATGGTGGGGAGGTGGTTGTTCTTCAGATAAGATTCATTGAAGATGTGGAAGGTTAAAGTCACCAAGAACGATGATATCGCCCTGAAAATCGCTTATATCGATTATGAAGTCGAGAGGATTAGTCACTAGTTCGTTCGATTCAATGGGCTGGAAAGGTGGAATATAGAAACAGAAGACGTAGATTGATAGTTGGGGTAGTTTTATTTCGACAGATACAAAATCAACGTCGCTTGTAGAATTTGAGACGAAAACCGTTGAGTTCAAGTCGCGTTGGGTGGTTAGGAGAACACCGCGAAATGTAGAAGGATCAGATGACACGAGGGTTGGAGAATTCTTCAGACCACTGTTCCACAAACACGAGTGTTAAGTTGACCTTAACTTAAGTTCCCTATCGCATAAAATTTTAAGGTCGCAAATCGTTTGGGCGAAGTTGCTTATATCGTTTCTTTTATTGAATATAACCACTAGTGTTTTTCTTCATGACCGTTATTCATTGAAGACGGAAATCCTTACAATAATCGTAAACGTTATTACTGTTTGGTTGTATAAGGTGTTCATTGTGACTTGTGGGTGACGCATTGCTGACGAGATCCTTAAAATTATTGAATTTTTTCTATATTTCTGTAGCCAGTGCGGAGAACGCCTTCCTTAAGAGACATTGTTGCACAATAATTCCACCACCCAGCAGATGTTATTAGTAGTCTGTTCGGCTACTTCAATTTACCCGTATAAATATTGATATTGCTCAATATGAGTTTTGGTACTATTACAGTGTCGCAACACATCTAAATCTAATTTCATTCAATGAGTGTCCGGTAAATATTTCATCTCAGAGGCTGAAATGTGTTCCGATACGAATCCTCTATTTACAAAGTAGCCGATGCGGGACTTCAGTCGGCAAATAACGTTGAATACTCTTACTCACCAAATTAATGTGAGCCCCGTTGTTATCTCGTTGAAGGATGCTTACGGATGACCAGAACCCAGGGTGGTTAATGGGATTAATTAACTTAATTACCAAATCCATCACTCGGTAGACTCAATAATGTAGTTACAAGTTACTTAACCGCGGCTTAGCAGACTGTTGGTGTGATTTTCGATTTCAATGGGTGGGATTATCCATAAACATCGTAAATGTTCTTTGGCACACTAATATATATGTTTGTCCGTGGGTTCGTGCAATTCACGAGCCCTCTGAATTTTCGCTGTATTGTTCAACATATTATTACCTTGCGTTACATGTGACAAGCGGATATCTGTGCGCGAATGTCAGAATCACGTTTCAGTTTAAATTCAAATTATTTATGTTAATTAGAACGTGACAAGATACGCTGAGGTTCACTTGGAAATTATCCAAACGATGTGAGTGGAATATATTAATTTAGATACAAGATTTTCGTTGTAAGACACAAAGAGCTCCTACTCCCCACTGACTGGATAAGGTGTTGCGCAGGATTTATAAGAGGCACTCGCGGGACGACCTCCAACTGCAAGTAGCCAGTGCTGGGTTAATCTAAGAAAGTTGTTTGTTTCCACGTATGAAAATTAGACTTAATTGAGGCTGGATAAAGGATGTTATCTCTCTGCTTTATTTTAACTGGCATTTTGCTGGAGATTAGTTTCATTGCTAAACGATAATCAATCTTAGCATATGTTATCATTAAATTGTTCACAGTGCTTGTTGCTTGTCAATTTATATGTCCTTTGCTCGCTGGAGGTACAATAGGTGCTTAATAACACAACAACAATACCTGCGCCAACCAATTATTTCAAGACAGTGTCCTAAAATTGCAATGTTTTGCTATTCGTAAGGAATATAATTTATTTATAAGGAGTTTAGAGCCAAGAGAAATACGTAAATAAACCTTTTTCCCCAAACCAACGATTTTTAATTATTTAATATCGTTTCAAATATGTTTTTAAGAAAAGCGAGCGTATAGCGCTGAGACAACATATTGGAAAGCTAATAGTTAATTGCTAGTCTTTGATTTGTATAATATTTGTACAGTCTTCTTCTCAAGCAATAACCAAAACTGCTGTACTCGAAAGGGTAAACAAGGAGCCATAAATTTGTTTAAGAAATACTGTTGTTTAAACTAAATCTAAAACTATCAAACACTTTCCAGAGATGTTTGGTTATGTGGGTTGCTTGTTTTATAACAAACTTATTTTTCAAAGAGGAAAAAAAAGATTCTTACATTCCTAGTAGATTAAATGGCTCCCAACGGGCACTCCAAGTTATACTATATTCACTATTTATTTTGGTTTGCATTTGATTAACAAAAGTAACACAATGTATAATAATAACAAATACGCAATACTTGTTTTTTAACAATTGATTTTCTACAGGTTTTTATATTCTTATAAGTTTTGTTTTTCGTTACACGACCAAAAATTGAGAGAAAAATCTAACTATATAAAAGAAACAAAAGAAAAAGGTAAGCATATCTTAGCCTATGAGACATTCCCTAGTCCATCTATACGACTATAAAATATTTTCTTCTAGTTAGAGACCTTTGAACTAACCCCGTAGGCACTATCATTAGATACCTGTCCTCGCTTTTTATTTTTCAGATATCTGGAGACCAAGCCCAACATCCTCACGGATGTGGTGATTCTGGTTATCGCTAAATGACAAAAAACAGCAAGCACAACAAAAGCAGATCAACAAAATAATAAAGATGCCACCAATCAACACCATTGACATAGATTGTAAGGAATTGGCTTTGCAAGCTAGCTGTTGGCAATAATAATTTCCTGATTAAAAGACTGGCGGGTAACAGGCATGCCATTCATACTATTTCGTTCGCAGACAACAATAAAATAATAAATGTGTTAAAAAGGGCCACCCCAAAATTATTATCCTACACTCTGAAACAAACAAAGAACATAACATCTAATAAAATGCGTTGATCTTGAAACTGAGGTTCTTCTAGAAATGCTTCAAAACCGAAAGCAAGAAAACTTTGAATTTATCGTGGTAGAATCATTCACCACAGTCAAGTCAAAAAGAGAACACCAAAAGCTACCCGGCTTTTTGGTGCAGTTAACACCGAGCAGCAGAATTGGTGGTCAACGGAAAATAATAGCCCTGGATCATCAAATTGTCAGATGGGACAAAGTCAAAAAAGGCAGTGACATTCTACGATGTGTCCACTGCCAAAGGTTTGGCCCCGTAGTGGCGAACTGTGAAATGCAGCATCATCGCGTAATATGTAGACTTGACCACAAGGCAGAAGAATCCCCTCTGGGAATAGATAGGGTAGAAGACAAACCCCATTTAAAATGCTCTGTATGTCGGAATGAGGGACATCCCGCTAATTATCGAATATGTCATAAATTTCGAGAATTAATGTCGAGAAGTGTGACTTGGCAAAAGAAAACGAAGACATCCTGAACAACAACAATTCACGTAACGCTGTATCGGTCATACGAAAAAATTGCGTCAGGCGGCAGAATAAGAAAACAGCCTACAACACTGGTAGCCACAAATATTCCGACACAGACTGAAACAACATCACACACAGATGTGTTCACAACCTTGCTCAGTATACAAAGGCATATGGCACAACTGCAAAGTTAAATAAACGAGATCTATACGCGCTTGCCCGGTATAAAAAAAAATCGTATAAACCTATAGCATTTGCGATGACAGCGAAGAACGTGGGATTCGAACTGACGCTATGACAGTTAGAATCGCTAAAAATTGAACCAACGCTCATCACATCAGGCCACTGCCGCGTGTACGAATTCGATTTTTAAGTCAAGTACATTCTACAGATGCGGAATTACTGTGTTATTGCTTGGTATACGGCTGGTGCATTTTCTTATTGGATTTTCTTTTTGTGTTCTCAGAACCATTTGAAATCCGGGACGGAATAAAGCAGGGAGATGGTCTATCACTTTAACCTTGTGCTCGAGTATGTCATCAGAAAGGTACAAGACGACAACATGGCCGGATCATCCCTGAACGGGGTCACACAAGTGCTCGCATATGCGGATGACATCGCCGTTCTGGGCGATAATCTAGAGACTGTTAGTAAAAACTGTGAAATCATCATGCAAGCGGCAGAAGAGGTGGGCCTAGAAATAAATGAAGACAAAACAAAATACATGATTACGGCGAGAGCAGGTGGGTCTCAGAGAACACATATAAACGTCAGAGGTAAGATCTTTGAAAAAGTTAAAGAATTTAAATATCTGGGAACGATACTGACGGCCAGTAACGAAATGTCGAAGGAAATTAACAAGAGACTGCATTCCGGCAACGCGAGTTGGCACGCAGTCAGTAAACTGCTGAAATCCAGACTGCTATCACGTAACATAAAGCTCCGTGTCTATAGAACCATAATCATGCCAATTGTTCTATATGGATGCGAAACATGGGCTCTCACAAAACGGGAAGAAAACAAATTCCGTCTATTCGAGAATAAAGTTTTGAAAGGCATCTTTGGAGGTAAATATGACGAGGAGGCAGGACAATGGAGGAGACTCCATAACCACGAATTGGAAGAACTATATCGCAAACCTACAATAGTGAGAGTAATCAAGTCGCGAAGATTAAGATGGGCCGGGCACGTGGCGCGAATGGGGAACGATAGGACCGTGCATAGAATTCTTGGCGGTAGACCAACGGGAAAGAGACCGGTAGGACGGCCGCGACGGAGATGGGAGGACAATGTTAGGTTTGACCTTGAGGAGATCGGATCGAATGGTGAAGCGTGGAAGGAGAGTGCCCAGGACAGGCAAGGATGGCGAAGCCGAGTCGGTGAGGTCATGAACTTCCGGGTTCCTACAGGCCAATAAATAATAATAATTTTGTGTTCTTCACTAATTGCTTGTATATTGTGTGTGTATCTGTTAGAAACGCCACACTACTCTCTCCTCAGTAACTTTGTTACGGTCAGCTTCGTGTGCGAACGACGGAGCGAGCGAGAGGAAGTCGGAGCATGCGAGTCTGCCGGTGCTCTATGCGGAAGTTGTTATTGGGTAGTAAAGTTCTGTTTACCTATAGGAGATTGTGTGTTGTGTGTATACACAGATTACGTCGGGGATCACTATTTGCGGGACGCTACGACGATTGTGAAGAGCGTGTGATTCGCGATGATGGTGAAGAGCGTGTGAACCAACGCTATCAGGGTTAGAATTACTGTGTTATTGCTTCCATTTTCTTATTCGATTTATTTCGATGTTCTTCACTATTTGGTTGTGGATTGTGTGTGTATCTGTTAGAAACGCCACAAACCCTCTTGTAGAGCTCACGAAGCCTTATCATTTCCCTCCTACATACATTCTACCTCCTACATACATTCTACCTCCTTCATACATTCTACCTCCTACATACATTCTACCTCCTACTCAACAGCCACATACCCATTCATATACAATACCATACATAACATATCCTATCAAATAAAATCCAACACGGGATAAACAAACCAAATGCGCATTTGGTTCACACACAGGCAAATTCCCCATAACCAAAAATCAAACTAAATGTGGGGAAAGGATCTCTCATCTTCGAACAAATATTTTTGAGAATCCTCTAAGAATTTGTTTTGCGCAACAAATTGTGCCATAAAATCAACCACATGTTTATTTTATTGCACATCAACATCTAGGATCATAAATGCGCATGCGTAAGATCATTTATCTGTTCTTTCCTGCCGAAGTGCCTCTATGACCTTCCTTCCATTCTTTTCCTTTTCGAGTACCCCAATCCCAGAGATAAAAAAATCAAATGAAAGGCAGGTGGTCAAAAAAAGGCAACTGAGTTAGTCTGAGAGATGAGTTCGGTGTTTCCGGGTTAATGTCTGATGTCCACAAATTAAGAATAAAAAGTTTTACGTAAAATACAACAATAGTAATTGAGAAGTGAAAATTGCAATTGTTTTATTAAAGACGGCTCTTTCCGCTGACCCCGGAAGCACGGTGCCTACATTACACTGTAACCAAAACATAAATCAAAGCTCCTTTCGTATGTAAATTCACTTATAAGAATTGAGAGAAGAGCCACTCTTTTTAACCTGTTGCAAGACTGAAACCCTGATGTACTTCTGACGGAGGAAACCAAGCTAAATCAGAGGCATATGATAGGGCACAAAAACTATGACATTATACGCAGAGATCGATCTAACCTCTCACAAGGTGGAGGTGTCGCAATATTTATTAAAAAGGGACTCCAACATAAACTTATATATAGTGGAGAAGTGCGCGGGTTCCGGGTGCTGGAAGCCTGCATCGTACGCATATGCCCTTCAGCAACGAGGGGGTTTGTATGAGATTGCATTGTATGCACCTAAGTAGCATCAACATAACCTTATAGCGTTTGAAATAATAGTGAAGAGTATCGTGTGATTCGAACTGACGCTATGACAGTTTGAATCACGAAAAAAATTGAACCTAAGCGTTACCCATCAGGCTACTGACCGTGTTTTTTATTTGATTTTGAAACTCGACTATACTCCACTGATGTAAATTATTTTCGTTATCGCTTGGTATACGGTTCTGATGTATTTTCTTGTTCGATTTTTCGTTCGGTGTCCTTCACTATTTTTGCTTGTGAATTGTGTGTGTATCTGTATCGATTTCCTAATCGGGTCCCGCCAAATGGGCAAACATTCCGGCGCTAAGCTACTTGACTCGAACAGACTGGAATCACAGGAGACAATACAGGACGTGGCCACCACCGGACTGGTCGCTCGGCCGAGAATATCGCGGCTTTGGCTGCCGATGTCGCTGCGAATGAAGAAACATCAATCAGACGACGGCCCACGCAATTGGACATCACCACACGGACCCTACAGCGAATTTTAGTGAAAGACTTACACATGTTCCCGTACAAAGTGCAAACAGTGCATCAGTTGATGCTTGCTGACCGTCTGTCGCGTGTGAATTACTGTTAAGCCATTCTTAATCTCAACAACGAAAAAGACGATCTTGTGTCGAAAATCATCATGAACCGCAAAGTGCATTTCCACTTAAGCGGTTACGTCAATAAGCAAAATCTTCGTTTCTGAGGCACTGAAAATTCGCGTGTTAACAAAAAAAATTGTAAAGGTCCAAATAAAGATTTCCATTACTCAAAATCATTTTTTTTTATTTAGTAAAAAAGTAATTCAAAAACAAAATTGGATGATTAATTTTTCGCCACCTTGTATATGGGGTCGGGTATAATATTAAATAATTAATCAACGAAACGCGGAACATTTATAAATAAATTCCAGTTATAATAATAATCAAAAGAACAATTAAAATATATGAAGATAATCAAATTAAAGAGAACGAAGCCTCAAAAAGGAAAAACAATAAAATAAATTAAAAAGTAAAACCGAGACCAGCAATCAAAACAAACGTACCCAAATTGCGTTGAAATAAAAAGCTTAAACAAAACAAAGGGACGCGAAACAAAATAAAATGAAGAAAATCCTATGAACATGTGCGAGAGCGTCGGCAGTGCTGTGGGGGTGATGGTCGCGTTCTACCACCAACCCACTCGTTCACTAAGAGAATGTTCCGCCGAGCAACAAAAGAAAACTTTGCAACACCGGAAACAAGTTAACTGAAACACAAAAGAATAAGGTGAACGCACGGTATTTATTTGTTCTTTATCCATTGTTAAATATGCTAGTGTTTGTATACTTCACTCAACTTATTATTAAGATTAAATTGATTTCTTATTAATTTTAACACCTGAAACACGACACGACTTCAGGTATTTTCGCGTCCTCGGCGCGCGACGAGGAGCGGGAGTGAAAGCGACCGCGCTGGTCTGCTGATGAAAAATAGGATATTCAATCGTTTGGGGTGAAGGTCGTTCGTAGTACACATATGAACGGATCTAAACAAAGAAATGGGCATAGAGTGTATTCATGGGATGCGAGTTCGGAAAGCAAACAAACCGAATCTCCTTTGACGATAATTGGTTTGCTGTTTGATCTTGCCGCTGCTGGTGAGAAGCAGATCCCGAAATATGACAAGACAAAGGAGGAAACGACCAAATACATCATTCGGTAATGCGGGTTGTTGTTTACGCGATGCGTCGTCGCTATTATCGACGTTGAGAAAAAAAGGTGCTAATGGGATTGGTGGCAGAAACGAATCCCTTGCCTGCATTTGTATATGCAGGGAAATTAGTTTGTGGCGACGTACGAAATGGATGATTGTTTGTCTATCGAACAACGAATCGCTGGTCGGCTTGCTGCAGCTGTA
Source organism: Microdon myrmicae (assembly GCA_963931805.1). Taxonomy (NCBI): domain Eukaryota; kingdom Metazoa; phylum Arthropoda; class Insecta; order Diptera; family Syrphidae; genus Microdon; species Microdon myrmicae. The sequence continues at coordinate 142,533,924 of OZ007498.1, read as the reverse complement.
AAAAACAAGCCGTCCGACATTGCGTTTCAATTCATAACAATGGGTGCCGAATGGTTTGTATTTATGGTGCATATGCACATTAAGGAACTATTTTAAGAATTTTATATAATGCGTTGTATGCATTAAATGTCCTCGAAAAAGGAAAATGTCTTCAGGTGCTAATGCAAATGCATTGGCGGGAAACAATAGTACTTGGGTTGTAATAATGGGGGTTCTGCCTGATAAGTTAAGAAAGGAATCTTACGGAGAATTGTATGCGAACAGAATGCATGAAAGGTAAGTTTTCTTTTCCAGGGGCTTTTTTGATTACAGATTTGATCTATTTAATGCGTGAAGCATTTAAGATGCTAATGCAATTGCATTAGTGATATTAGGAGATTGGATGAAAGTTATGGGGGTTTTTCAGGAAAGCGAACCGTGGGGTTTGGCGGAACCGCTGCAGTGCCAATATATCATGAAAACAAACGAAAAAGTTCAGGGGACTGCTCTTTTAACGTTCCGTTGCACGCAAACTCAGTATAGTCAAACTATAATGGGTAATAATATGCAATAATTGTTTAATCAGATTAAAACTGAAATGGCGAAACAAACTAAAGGGATTATATCATAGATATATGAAAAACTGTTGTAGTGCTTCTTACACGAGAAATTGAACACGAAGTCTGAAAATCAATTTTTAAGGGAAAAAATGTCTTCATTGGTAAAATCAGGAGAACAAACAACTTAATTATATACGGATTAAAATAAAATAAGCAGTCTTCGTCCAAGCCCGTGGACACTCTAAAAAAAAAGTAAAAAGCAACCTCAATATCCATCTCAATAACAGGGGCATAAACATACAACGGAGGGTGGCAAAACTAAACAATAAAAATGGAAAAGAAAGGCCAGTATTAGTCTCATTTTTAAATAATTGGCAGAAGATCGATATTTTAAAGAACAGAAAAAAAAAAAACTGAAGAACATTCATATTCCCGAAGATTATCCGAAAGAAGTCCCGGACAAGTGGAAGGAATTACAACCAAAACTTCTAGAAGAAGGAAAGAATGGCAACTATAATAATCTCATAGTAAAAAAAGGACTAACAGGAAACGAAAAACGGAAGAGAGATCATTCAATCACTCACTTTCACTTTCACTATTCGCTTGGTGTAGTTTCTCACATAAAAATTGTTCTTCTCACCTTCCTCAGTTTAGGTAACTTCATTCAGGTTATTGCTGGTCTATGACTACAGCTCCAGGATGTGGCTCGTCCGATGGAGAGCGGTTTGTACTTATTTTTCGCTCGTCAGGGACTCGTTGATTGCTCGTCAGCAATTGGTGGTCCGTTCGAATTGAAAATCTATCAATCTGAGTAGCAGGATCGCCAGCTAATCCTTACAAGTATCCTTTCGGCTTTCACGTATTTGACTTTATTTAAAATACTTAATACTATGTTTAGATTAAATTAAAATCGTTCGAGCGGTCAAGTATGTACCTTACTCTACTTCACCATTATCTCTCCTTCATGTTTTTCTTGTTGTTTCTTTTTATACTATCTATTTATCATTTAAAAAAAATAATGATAAAGGTTTGTGTTTCTATTCATGAGTCGTATGCAGTTTTAGATTTATTTTTGTTCATACTGTTATGTTAAGTAATTTACATAGGGTTGATGAGTCATATGCAGTTTTGTTATCTGTACGTTTCATGCGTTAGCTCGAGCGCCGAACGATGTAGTTTGTTGAATGTCCGACGCCGTGCTTCCTCTTTCGAGGGAAGAGCGGGGACCTTTTATTTTTATTCCATTTATTAAAACTCCTTCTTTTACTCTTCTTTTCGAATTGAATAATTTAACTTTATTCTTTTCTTTATTCACTATTCTTTATTTCGATTCTTCTCTATTTTTTCTATTCCTTTTCTCTCTGAATCTTTTTCAGAACTGTATATTCTATTCTCTAATAACTTCTCTGTCTCTAATAACTTCTGTGAACTTATTTCTCAAAACTAACTTCCGAACTCAACTCGTTCGGAACTGAATTTTTTCTATTTCTAATTTTCTCTCTGTGACTTTTCACATTGAATCAAATTTGGACGAAAATCAAAGTTACTATGTTTTGAATAAATAAAAAGGTGCAGGTTATTAAGTGTGCTGTAACTGGCAATATTGTGAATGTTTATGAATGGTATGTATTAAGTGAGAATGTAATATATGTTAAGTGAAGTTTTTAAGGATGTGTAAGGAGATTCAGTGTTAATTTTAATAAAGGGTAGTATTCTGGAATGCAACATCCCACCCTTCTTCGAGAAAGAAAATTATCTTTGAAGAGAATAATTTTCTAGTAACTATAGGTTAGATTAAGATTAATTAAAGGCTTGGATTTTCGTCCAATTACATTACAATGGTTTTCAAAATTAATCTTTCATCAAAGGTTACAATAATCAAAAAGTTCTTAACACTAGAAAAATAGTCCAAAATAGTCTATTTACATTATATATTAACTAAATTTAAATATTTCTCTTTGGAACCTTTTCTTTTCTTATCCAAAAATTATTATTACTTATTATATTAATTATATAATATTAATATTATTGTTTCAAAATTCTCATTTCCGTATATATATTAATTCCAAAATTTCCAATATATATATTACCAATAAATTGTCTTTCTTTCCTTTTCCGTTCGAATATATATTAATTCCAAAATTTCCAATACATATGACCTCTAAAATTTTCTTTCGTTATTCCCCCTCTTTAACTTTTTTTTTTTTTTTTTTCGTTTTCGTCAATTCCTACAATTGTTTGATTAGTTCATATATATTGAATAAAAAAACAAAGGCCATTTGTTATGTGTTTATCTTTTCCTTAAATTTATGGAAAATTTTCCAAAACCTTTCTGGGCCTATTATTATGATGATTGTATAGAAATGCATAATACCAAAAATCTTCTTAAGAAATGATTTCAAATGTCCTAAATGACTGTGTAACTTTTTATTTTTTTGTATTTTGTGTTTGAATAAATGTTTATTGTTAAAAAAAAAGATTTGTAATGTACTTTATGGTTTTCCTTTTCCGTACCTATTTTAGTTAAATTATTATTTTCATTATTTATTATTTCGTGTTTGAGTAAGTGTTTGTGTTTGTTTTCGTTGTTTAAAATATTTATTGTTTTCGGCTTAGTGTTGTCATTGTCCATAGCTTTGACCGCTGTCACTTTAGCTAATATCTTTAGCTGTTCGTTGTTTAGTCCATCCTCAAATGTTTGTACGGCCAATTTTATGTTTTCTTCTATTAAGTATTCCCTAACCACCGCGTCTGCTGTTATTTCACACGTGGCAGAGTTTAGAGTCCTTAGAGCATTCGCGACTCGATCGCCGTATTCCCGGACGGTTTCTCTGTAGCGTTGTTTCAGAGAAATCAACTCATTGTGTGCCGTCGACCGAGATTGCTCCTCTTTATATGCCGATTCTAATTTTTCTTTTAAATCCTCCCACTTAGCGATTTGGATATACCTAATCAGATCGTAAGCATGACCCTCTAGTCTATTTTTGACTAGCTCTAAAAATGTCTCGTATATATCCGGGTCTGCCTTCTTTATGGATCTAAATAAAACGTCTCCCCCGGAAATAAATTTACCTAAGTCGCACGGTTTCCCGTCAAAGGTGGGGTCGATTCTGAAAACATCAGAAATTCCGATAGAGAGAGCCATTTCAGGGGGTTTATTGTATATCGGTTGATAGTGGATTTGTTCTTCCCCCTGCCTAGCCGCCTGTCTCGTGTAATATGGACTTGTAATAGTGAAAATTTAAAATAAAAGGCGAAAATTCGTTATCAATTCTTAAAAATATGGTTATGGAAAAATTGGCCTTTCTTTTTGTTATTCAATATATATATATATATAGGAAAGAAAAATAAATTGGTCCCAAAGCCGCAAAGAAAGAAAATTCGACGAGAAAGAAAAAAAAAACGAAAATGTCGTCGAAATACTGAAATGAGAATTTTCAAAGAATATAGATAGAAATTTCTATCCAAAACAAATTTTTTTTTGTGAAAAGGAGAGCTTCCAAGTAGAAAATATTCAAATATTCCTAAAAAAGTAGAGAGAAAAGTCGCTAGTAAAAAAAAATTCTTACTCTAGTAATTGTTGTCGTTGTACTGTCTTTGTCTTGAGTGTTGCTTTTTTTTTTTTTGTCTTCAGTTTTCCTTAGTTGTTTCCTTTGTGTTTTTTTTTTTTCTTTTTAGATTTTTTTTTCCTTTTCCGCCAGGCAGACTTCACGTCCTAAAGTTGATTTGCTTATCCTGGTCTTGGCTGCTGTTACGGCTCCAACGCCGTGCTTCCTCTTTCGAGGGAAGAGCGTGGAGGTTATAATATTTATTAAATTAAGTTATTAATAGTATTAAAAGATCTCTTTTAATTAAATATTTTTATTTATTTTTTATTTTATCGAACTCAGCTATCTCAAGCTGAGCTCTCTTTTTTCTACTTCCTTTCATATAAATTTACTTGTTTATTTAGAACATTTTGTTCTAACTGACTGTGGCGTATAAACTGAACAAAACAATCTAGAAGTCTCTGTGACTTAGAATTTTGAATAAACTTTGAACGAAAATCAAAGTGGCCATGTTTTGAAATGAAAAATGTGCTTGTTATGAAAAGGGGCATATTTATGAAATGTGCTGTAAGTGACTGGATATAGAATATAGTGTCTGTTTATTTATGAAATGTGCTGTGAGTGACTGGATATAGAATATTGTGTCTGTTTATTTATGAATTGTATTAACTGAGAATGTAGGATATGTGAGGATGTAGTTTTAAGGGTTGTGTTTTTAAGGGTTGTGTTTGAAAGGACATGAGTTAGTGTTAAAGCGAATAAGGGTAGTATTCTGGAATACAACATCCCACCCTTCTTCGAGAAAGAAAATTATCCTTGAAGAGAATAATTTTCTGTTAACTATTGCTTAGATTAGGTTTAATTACCGACTTGGATTTTCGTTCAATTACAATGGCGTTCAAAGTTAATCTTATATCTAATTATTATTATTATTTATTGGCCTGTAGGAACCCGGAAGTTCATGACCTCACCGACTCGGCTTCGCCATCCTTCCCTGTCCTGGGCACTCTCCTTCCACGCTTGGCCATTCGATCCGATCTCCTCAAGGTCAAACCTAACATTGTCCTCCCATCTCCGTCGCGGCCGTCCTACCGGTCTCTTTCCCGTTGGTCTACCGTCAAGAATTCTATGCACGGTCCTATCGTTCCCCATTCGCGCCACGTGTCCGGCCCATCTTAATCTTCGCGACTTGATTACTCTCACTATTGTTGGTTTGCGATATAGTTCTTCCAATTCGTGGTTATGGAGTCTCCTCCATTGTCCTGCCTCCTCGTCATATTTACCTCCAAAGATGCCTCTCAAAACTTTATTCTCGAATAGACGGAATTTGTTTTCTTCCCGTTTTGTGAGAGCCCATGTTTCGCATCCATATAGAACAATTGGCATGATTATGGTTCTATAGACACGGAGCTTTATGTTACGTGATAGCAGTCTGGATTTCAGCAGTTTACTGACTGCGTGCCAACTCGCGTTGCCGGAATGCAGTCTCTTGTTAATTTCCTTCGACATTTCGTTACTGGCCGTCAGTATCGTTCCCAGATATTTAAATTCTTTAACTTTTTCAAAGGTCTTACCTCTGACGTTTATATGTGTTCTCTGAGACCCACCTGCTCTCGCCGTAATCATGTATTTTGTTTTGTCTTCATTTATTTCTAGGCCCACCTCTTCTGCCGCTTGCATGATGATTTCACAGTTTTTACTAACAGTCTCTAGATTATCGCCCAGAACGGCGATGTCATCCGCATATGCGAGCACTTGTGTGACCCCGTTCAGGGATGATCCGGCCATGTTGTCGTCTTGTACCTTTCTGATGACATACTCGAGCACAAGGTTAAAGAGACACGGTGATAGACCATCTCCCTGCTTTAGTCCGTCCCGGATTTCAAATGGTTCTGAGAGGTGGTTTTCTATTCTAACTCGCCCTTTGTTTTCGTTCATGCAAATTTGAATGAGCGCGGCATATTTTTTTGGGACTCCCAGCTCAACTAGAATATGGTAGAGTCTCTGCCTTGCGACTGAGTCGTAGGCTTTTTTGAAGTCAACGAACAGTTGGTGAACCGTCTCTCCGTATTCCCACTTCTTTTCCAGCAGTTGTCTTATTGTGAACATTTGGTCGCTTGTTGACCGGTTCCTACGGAATCCACATTGGTAGTCTCCCAGTATCTCTTCTGCGTAAGGTGTGATTCTCGCCAGAATGACATTTGTTAATATTTTGTATGCGGTTGGGAGCAATGATATTCCTCTGTAGTTTTCACAGTCAGATCTGTCGCCTTTTTTGAAAATGGGGATGACTATTGAGGTTTTCCATTCTTCCGGAGTGACTTCCTTATCCCATATTGTTTGGATGAGCTGGTGGATCTTTCGAGCGGTTGCCTCTCCTCCATGCTTCACAAGCTCTGCCGGTATGCAGTCGACTCCGGGAGCCTTGTTGATTTTCAATCGATTTATTGCGTCTACAACTTCGTTGAGAGACGGCTCTGGGATCTGAGGCTCAGCTGTATGTACGCTTGGTACATTTATCTGTGGTTGATGGGTGCGTACATTAAGCAGGTTTTCAAAGTACTGCTTCCATCTTGTCACGACATTGTTTGTTTCTGTGACCAGACAGCCGTTTGCGTCTCGAATTATTTTGGCTCTTCCTCGGTAGCCATTTCTAATTGAATTTATGCCGACATACATACCCCTGATGTTCTTTGCCCTAGAATTTTCTAGGATTTTTTCGATCCTAGTCTTCTCCCATTCGCGTTTTTTGCGTTTGAAGAGCCTCATTGTCTCTCTCCGAATTGTCGCGTATCTTTCTGCGTTGACTTCATCATATCTTTCTAAGTGGATCACTCTGAGGCGTTTACGTTCTTCGATCTTCGCCCTGCACTCATCGTCAAACCAAGGTTTGGACTTAATTGTTTTCTTAAATCCTAATACCTTTTGGGCTGTTAGTTTGATTGTGTCTCTGATCGATGTCCATTTAGTGTTCACACTATTAGCTTCCTCTTCCTCACTGCTCACATTCTCTAGAATGCTAAATCTATTCGTTAGCTCGTCTTGATATTCAGCCCTTTTGCGTAGGTCTTTCAGTTTATCAGTGTCGAACTTTTTGCTTGTCTCCCGTGACTGCCCATGTGGGATTGCTGCGAGGCGACTCCTGATTTTGCCAATCACTAGAAGATGATCGGAGTCGCAATCTGCTCCTCTATATGCTCTTACGTCAAGGATATTCGAGTGGTGTCTTTTGTCTATGAGGAAGTGGTCTATTTGGTTACGCGTTACGCCGTCGGGTGATATCCATGTGGCTTTATGAATTTCCTTGTGCTTGAACATCGTGCTTTTTACTAACAGATCTTTTGACGCTGCGAACGTGATAATTCGAATTCCATTATCATTTGACACGTCGTGTAGGCTTTCTTTACCTATAGTTGGTTGGAAGATATCTTCCTTTCCAAATCTTATATCTAATCTAATCTTATATATCAAAAGTTACAAAAATCCAAAAGTTCTTAATACTAGAAAAATAGGTTACAATAATCTAAAAGTTTACTTATAGTCTACTTACATTATCTTTTAACTAACTTTAAATATTTCTAACTAACTTAATATTTCCAGTTGGAACCTTTTCTTTTATTATCCAACAACTTTTTTTTTCTATACATGTAATTAATATTATTTCTCAAAATTCTGTTTTTCGTTCGAATCATATCCCAATATATATTTTAAAATGTATTATATCCCAGTATATAATAAAAATTTTTTTTTCTAAAATTTTCTTTCTTTCTTCCCCTTTTTTACGTTTTTTTTTTTTTTTTTTTTTCGTTTCCGTCATTTCTTACAATTGTTTTATATATTGAATAAAAACAAAGGCCATTTGTTAAGTGTCTATCTTTTCCTTAAATTTATGGAAAATTTTCCAAAACTTTTTTGGGCCTATTATTATGATGACTGCATAGAATTGCATAATACCAAAAATTTTCTTAAGAAATGATCTCAGTTGTCCTAAATGACTGTGTACCTTTTTATTTTTTCTTATTTTGTGTTCGAATACATGTTTATTGTTGTAAAATTTAATTTGTAAGGTATTTATAAGGTTTTTCTTTTCAATACCTATTTTAATTGAATTATTATTTTCAAGTTTCATAACTTCGTGTTGGTGTTCAGTATCGTTATTTAAAATGTTTAGTGTTTTCGGCTCATTGTCATCATTTTCTATAGCTTTAACTTCTTTAATTGAATTATTATTTTCAATTTTCATTACTTCGTGTTGCTGTTCAGTATCGTTATTTAAAATGTTTAGTGTTTTCGGCTCAATGTCATCATTTTCTATAGCTTTAACTTCTGTCGGAACGTTTACCTTTTCAGTCTTACTCATTGCTGATGGATCGTTTAGTTTTTCAGTCTCATTTACTGATTCGTATAGTTCTTCAGACTTATTTGCTGTTAGAACATCTTGGTTCCCAGTCCTATTTGCTATTTGAACTATTTCTTCAGTTATATCTGCTGTAGAAACATTCAATCCTTCAGTCTTTGCTGCAGAAAAGATTTGTTCATCAGTATTGGCTGCTGAACTGACTTGGGTTTCCATTTTTATTGCAACTTTTGGGTCGTCAGTCTTTAACACTGCTGAATTTTCAGTCTTTGTTGCTGAAGTGTCGGGGTTGTCTATTGGGATAGCCGGAATGTTAGGGATTTCTGTTTGTATATTTTCTGCGAGTTCTGAATTTTCAGTCTTTAATATTGCTGAGTTTTCAGTCTTGGTTGCTGAAGTGTCTGTGTTGTCAATAGGGATATCCGAAATATTAGGGATTTCAGTCTTTACTACTGCAGAAAATTTCGAATTTTCAGTCTGTGTTGCTGAATTATTTTCCAAAATTGGAGTATGAGTCGGAATATTTATATTAGTGCTTGTTTTCTCTTCGTTTATCTGTATCGCTTTAGTTATTTGGTTAGGAGCTTCATTAAAATTGTCGTTATCTATTGCCAAAGATCTAATGTTATAAATAGAAAAATTTTGTCTGTCTTCCATAAACTTGGGTTGGCGTCAGGCCTCGTTTTCCGACTCTTGCACCCGAGAAAAGTGAACATTTTGCCTATCGGTTTGTCTATTGGTGATTCTAGGACTTTCACTAAAACGATTTTCGGTGTTTGCAGGATTATTTCGGAATGGATTACGCGTTGTTGTACCCTGTTGGTAATTTGTTAAGGATGGTCCATTCCTAGATATCCTGTATCTACACTCGTTCTCTGTGTGATTATTCCGTCCACAGAAATTGCATATAATGTTATATTCTCTTTTTATTGGTTGTCTATTCGGAAAATTGTTGGACTGCATGTTCCGATAACATGTGTCCTGAGAATGACCTGGCTTACCCCAGGTTTGGCAGATTATTCGATTAAATCTGTCATTATAGTTATATGGCCTGGGAGAGTTGTCCATTCGAGCAGCATGTGATACTACATGTGCAATAGACTGTTTTAAACTACTTCCCCCATGGACTTTGGCTAGGATTTTCAGTTGTTCATTCTTGAGACCATCCTCAAATATTTGCACTGCCAATTTTGAGTTTTCTTCTATCAAGAATTCCCTAACCACCGCGTCTGCTGTTATTTCACACGTGGCAGAGTTCAGTGTCCTCAGAGCATTCGCAACTCTATCTCCGTATTCCCGAACGGTTTCTCTGAAGTTTTGTTTCAGGGATATCAACTCATTGTGTGCCGTTGACCGAGATTGCTCCTCTTTATATTCTGATTCAAGTTTATCCTTTAAATCCACCCATTTAGCAATTGTACTATACCTAATTAGATCATAGGCAGGACCCTCTAGTCTATTTTTGACTAGCTCCAAAAATGTTTCATATATCTCCGGGTCTGCCCTTTTTATAGATCTAAATAAAACGTCTCCCCCAGAAATAAATTTATCTAGGTCGCAGGGTTTTCCGTCAAAGGTAGGGACGATTCTAAAAACATCAGAAATTCCGACAGAAAGAGCCATTTCAGGGGGGTTATGGTGTATTTGTAGAGAGTGGATTTGTTCTTCCCCTGCCTAGCCGCCTGTCTCGTGTAATACGGACTCGTAATCTTGAAAACTCTGAAATCAATGTATGGCAAAATCACTTCTTAAAAATACCGTATATAAAAATGGCCTTTCTTTTAGTTATTCAATATATATGAAAAAGAAAGTTAATTTGGTCTCAAAGCTGTAGAGAAAGAAAATTCGGCGAAAAAGACAAAACGGAAATGTCGTCGAAATACTGGAAAGAGAATAATAAATAATAATTTCGAAATAATTTCTATCGGACAGAATTGTTAGAAAAAAGGAAAAGTTAAAAGTTCCAAGGTAAAAATATTCCTACGGAAAAATGAACAGAAAAATTGATATTTCGCTAACGATTCTTACTACTAATATATGTTGATTGATGTTTTGTTCTCCTTTTTTTTTTTTTCTTGTGTTGTCTTCTTGTGTTTTTTTTCTTCTATGCTGCCACTGAGGTTAATTTAGATTTCCTCTGGAACTCATCGGCAGACCTTCCTTCCATCTTTAGGGTTTTATCTTGCACTAATCTTCCTCTGGGATCGATTCCTGCTTCGAGGATTAAGTCGTCCTTCGGGGTTTGGTCTTCCTTCGAGGATTAAGTCGTCCTTCGGGGATTGGTCTTCCTTCGAGGATTAAGTCTTCCTTCGAGGATTGGTCTTCCTTCGAGGATAGAGTCGTCCTTCGGGGAGTCCACCAGTCTTCGTGGATCGGTCTTCCTTCGAAGATTGGTCTTCCTTCGAGGATAGAGTCGTCCTTCGGGGAATCCACCAGTCTTCGTGGATCGGTCTTCCTTCGAGGATTGGTCTTCCTTCGAGGATAGAGTCGTCCTTCGGGGATTCCACCAGTCTTCGTGGATCGGTCTTCCTTCGAGGATTGGTCTTTCTTCGACGATAGAGTCGTGCTTCGGGGATTCCACCAGTCTTCGTGGATCGGTCTTCCTTCGAGGATTGGTCTTCCTTCGAGGATAGAGTCGTCCTTCGGGGATTCCACCAGTCTTCGTGGATCGGTCTTCCTTCGAGGATATAGTCGTGCTTCGAGGATAGAGTCGTCCTTCGGGGAGTCCACCAGTCTTCGTGGATCCCACCGCTGCCACCAGTGTTACGGCTCCAACGCCGTGCTTCCTCTTTCGAGGGAAGATCGTGGAGGTTATAATATTTATTAAATTAAGTTATTAATAGTATTAAAAAATCTCTTTTAATTAAATATTTTTATTTATTTTTTATTTTATCGAACTCAGCTATCTCAAGCTGAGCTCTCTTCTTTCTACTTCCTTTCATATAAATTTACTTGTTTATATAGAACATTTTGTTCTAACTGACTGTGGCGTATAAACTGAACAAAACAATCTAGAAGTCTCTGTGACTTAGAATTTTGAATAAACTTTGAACGAAAATCAAAGTGGCCATGTTTTGAAATGAAAAATGTGCTTGTTATGAAAAGGGGCATATTTATGAAATGTGCTGTAAGTGACTGGATATAGAATATTGTGTCTGTTTATTTATGAATTGTATTAACTGAGAATGTAGGATATGTGAGGATGTAGTTTTAAGGGTTGTGTTTTTAAGGGTTGTGTTTGAAAGGACATGAGTTAGTGTTAAAGCGAATAAGGGTAGTATTCTGGAATACAACACTGCTTTCCTTTTTTTTTCTTTTTTTTTTCTTCTTTTTTTTCGTTGTTTTATGTTTACTTTGTTTTTCGTTGTTTTATGTTTACTTTTTTTTTCTTCTTCTTATTTGGTTATTTCTCTTGTGTTTTTTTTCTCTCTTTTCTTCTTATAAACATTTTTTTTTGTTGTTTTAAATTTTGTTTTCTGTTTTATTTTTTTCTTCTTATCTTGTTTCTACGTCATCATTATTATCGAGATCATCATCGGGATCCCGTTATCTGGGCATCCCACCGCTGCCACCAGTGTTGAATGTCCGACGCCGTGCTTCCTCTTTCGAGGGAAGAGCGGGGACCTTTTATTTTTATTCCATTTATTAAAACTCCTTCTTTTACTCTTCTTTTCGAATTGAATAATTTAACTTTATTCTTTTCTTTATTCACTATTCTTTATTTCGATTCTTCTCTATTTTTTCTATTCCTTTTCTCTCTGAATCTTTTTCAGAACTGTATATTCTATTCTCTAATAACTTCTCTGTCTCTAATAACTTCTGTGAACTTATTTCTCAAAACTAACTTCCGAACTCAACTCGTTCGGAACTGAATTTTTTCTATTTCTAATTTTCTCTCTGTGACTTTTCACATTGAATCAAATTTGGACGAAAATCAAAGTTACTATGTTTTGAATAAATAAAAAGGTGCAGGTTATTAAGTGTGCTGTAACTGGCAATATTGTGAATGTTTATGAATGGTATGTATTAAGTGAGAATGTAATATATGTTAAGTGAAGTTTTTAAGGATGTGTAAGGAGATTCAGTGTTAAATTTAATAAAGGGTAGTATTCTGGAATACAACAAGTTCGTTCAACGACTGTCCAGGTACTGGTGCCGGTTTTGTTGTTCATAGGAAATAAATCATTTGGTCTTCCGCAAACAAGTGTGATTTTTATGTTTTCTTATTCTCGTAATGATAACGTAAAATGATGTAATTGTGTAAAATTATAATTAGTCAATGCCACAGAACAAACGAAAATAAATTAACGATTAAAATGTACTAAGGGGACTGTGCCAGGGGGAACATCATGCAGATATCACCATAAATAATGGAACTTTAAGAGGTTCGTCATCGCATAACCATGCTCGCTCTCGAGGCTCGGCCCACGCTCGACTGCTGACGGCATTTTGTAACATCGGGGGCATCGGTTTCACCAATACCAATGTAAACGCCGCCCACCAATATTTGCAAACAACGAAACCTGATATCCTTGCCCTAACTGAGACCCAGGTCAATTCGTCAACTGATTCGACATATCTTCGTTGCTCAGGATACATTCGAGATTCCGTTTTAAGGGCGGAGTCTGCGTTTTCGCGCGGTCCAGTCTGGCTTGCCAGCGGATGGAGGCGTTGGAACCCAATAATATGGACATCATATGGTTGAGGGTCGTGCTGAGGAATTCCGTTTAATTTCTTTGTTGTTTTTACCGCTCCCCGAATGACGATCGACCGGCGACATTCTTCGAACATCTTTCATATACCGTCGACTGGATACAGATCAACCACCCAGCTTCTGAAATTGTTGTCCTTGGCGATTTCAATGTGCACAATTCCGACTGGTTGTTACATTCTAACAGAACCGACGAGGCTGGCAGGCTGGCGGAGATGTTTGCTGTAAGCCACAACTTGACTCAACTCGTGGGAGAACCAACGCGCGTGCCGGATGCCCGAGGCGATTATGCGAACACCCTGGATCTGTTTTTGACATCCGAACCGAGTATTTGTACCGTAGAGGTTTCTGCGCCACTGGGAAACTCAGATCACTGCTTGGTATCTTTCGCGCAAGCACTTGCATATCAAGCGAATAACCGGCCTAGGCAGCTTCGCCATGTATATAAGTATGGGGCTGCTAACTGGGACGATATGCGAGATTTCTTCGCATCCTTTCCATGGTCGGAGGTGTGCTTTGGGGACTCCGATGATAACGCTTGCGCGGAGTCGGTATCAGATATTATTCTTCTGCGGATGGAGATGTATATTCCACATTCCATCAAACGAAGTTCGTCTGATAAACCTTAGTTTGACAAAAAATTCGAGCAGATTACAGCGGCAAAAAATAGAGCCTTTAAACAATGGCGCTCCAATCCCACCGATGTTAACAGAACGAATTTTGTTAGAATCAGAAACGCGTGCAACCAGGCGATTGATACCGCGAAGAAGGCTCACAACGACAGGGTGATCAATAAGCTCCTTCGGTGCCCAACTGGTTCGTGCTCCTTCTGGTCAATGACAAAGGCTGTCAGCGGTAACTTCGCATCCTCCTCTTTCCCCCCGTTGGTGACGGACAGCGAGACATTAGTCACGAATCCAAAGGATAAAGCGAATGTATTCGCGAATTTATTTTCCACGAATTCAAACTTCGATCCCGGCCTTTTGGAGCCACCTGTGATCTCGGAGGTGTAGTCTTCCACGCGGAATGAGAGATTTCGTCCGCGTACTATTCAACGCATTCTACGTGAACTGGATTGTAGGAAGGCAACCGGCCCGGACGGAATGCCAGCAATAGTCCTTAAGAACTGTGCTCCAGAACTATCGCCGGTTCTTGGCAGACTCTTCCGCTTATCTTATGCACGGAGGACCTTTCCTGCCTGCTGGAAAATCGCTCGAGTTCAGCCAATCCCAAAGACGGGAAAAAAGTGTCTCCCACAAAATTACCGTCCGATAGCATTACTGTCTATTTTATCTAAGGTAATGGAAAAAGTCATCAATACAGAATCGGTTAAGTATTTGGAGTGCAACGGACTTCTGAATGATCGTCAATACGGATTCCGTGGCAGGCGGTCCACAGGAGACCTTTTGACACTTATAACCGATGTATAGACATCTGCGATTGAACGGCATGGTGAGTCGAGGGCGTTCGCATTGGATATCTCCAAGGCTTTTGACCGCGTCTGGCACGGGGCATTGCTGAGCAAACTTCGTTCATATGGACTTTCCCAACAGCTTTGCGACTGGACGAGGAGCTTCCTTGAGAATCGATCGATCCGGGTTGTTGTGGACGGCGAGTGTTCGGATCTGTATCCTGTTAATTCGGGGTTGCCCCAAGTTGCTATTTTGGCTCCAACCTTGTTCTTGCTTCACATAAATGATTTGTTGGAGACAACGGATAACAAAGTGTTCAGTTTTGCGGATGATAGTACGCTTGTTTCCTCCTTTTCGAGTGATCGGCCGATTGGTGCATCAACGTCGCACCAGCTGAGATGTAGACAGATTGACTCTCTGAATCAGGATCTGGATAAAATCCTGCAGTGGGGAAAGGTCAATCTTGTCGACTTCAACGCAACGAAGACCCAGTATACAATATTCACAAAGAAAACTGGATCATCGGTTCCACAGCTGATGATGAGTGGTCGGGCCCTCGAGGCCGGGGATAGCTTGAAACTGCTCGGCGTCACGGTCTGTGGGAATGTCTCATGGCATAAACGTGTATGGGGTATCGCCAGATCAGCCTCAGGAAAACTGAGTTATGTTTTTAAAGCCAAGAAATATTTT
The DNA here is from genome assembly GCA_963931805.1 of Microdon myrmicae. Taxonomy (NCBI): domain Eukaryota; kingdom Metazoa; phylum Arthropoda; class Insecta; order Diptera; family Syrphidae; genus Microdon; species Microdon myrmicae. The sequence goes on along the minus strand of OZ007498.1, from coordinate 142,518,667 downwards.
ACTCCGGCCCAACTTCTTTTCTTATATAAATCCCATATTAGACCCGCGCTCGAATATTGCTCTCATGTTTGGAGCTCGGCTCCTAAACATACCCTCGACCTAATTGAGAGCGTACAGAGACGAGCGATCCGCCGGATCGGGGACTCGGCGCTGACGTCGGGACTACAGTCGCTATCACATCGAAGGCGCTTAGCCGACCTCTGTCTGTTTTACAGATATTATCACGGGTGCTGTTCTTCGGAGATTCTTGGCATTGTTCCACGCAATATGGTTTATATGCGCTCCACAAGACAATCCGACGGATCGCACCCGTTTGTGGTTCATCTCCCGACGGCGCGAACATCCCTGTATCAGAACTCGTTCCGTTACAGAGCGGGGAAGCTGTGGAACTGCCTTCCCACGCGAGTGTTCCCGGAGCGTTACAACCTGCAAGTGTTCAAAAAGAACTGCAACAGTTATTTGATGGCATCTCGGGGGGCCCACGCGGCGCTATAGCTTCGCCTTTCCCGAGAGAAGTCTGATAAAAAAAAAAAAAAAAATAATAATAATAATAATAATAATAATAACATGATAAAAATCGTCAAACAATAGCCTGCATGGAATGGATGTTTGACTCAGATGGGAGAAACAGATCCCATGTGCTTGCAAAATATTTTCGCCTAGGTTCACTAAACTCCCACTGATTATCACCGCGAAAAATTCTCCGACGAAGGATGAATAAATAAAAGAACGCTAGAGTGTTTTTGTTTGTAAAGAGTTTTCTTTATTTCACTATTACTCCAAACTATGTTTCTTCCTGGTTTTATCATATAGATTGATTTTGACATTCGCAAATAGTTATTGTTCCTGACTTTTACACGTTGATAGGTTAACATTCGCTACTGGTATTCACGCAGAAATTGTTCTGGCCATTTACTCATTTAAAGGTTCGCACGTTTGCACATAGTTATTGTTTTTGGACTTTTACACATTGATAGGTTGACATTCGCCACTGACGCGGAGAAAGTGCTCCGAAAGACCGGGGGATTAATGCACCGACAATCAGGACGTATCAACAGAATTGGAGTTACACTTGAACACGCTCTTAGTGATTAGGATTTTCGACATCGACACGTAATAATCCGGACGCGGGTGCGCCGTTCGATAGTTATAATCTGACTTCCCACTAGTGGCTGTTGCCCTCCCTCCACTAGCTGCAGTGGTGATGGATTCCATCGAATGGGAGGAGCAAATCCGATCTTTTCATTTGGCGATGGCCAATGAACGATCGATGTGAGTTTTGTTAGAAAATTTCCATGGTGCCGTACAGGTCTAGTTGGAAACCCATTCGTTGAAAGCCAGGACAAATGGAGATGCGAAGGTCCACAAAAGAAAATCCAAATACGCGGCTGGTCAAATAGATGATCGAATACGGGGCTGGCTGCCTTGCCATCACAACGATAGGGAAATGTTTTTTGTTGATGTTATGTCAACAGAACTTCGCTGCGATGGCAAAGACTACAATGGATGGGTGCGTATTTATTTTAGCAATTCGTTAATGCCAGGGTATGTTGCCGTGCAGGCCAAAATAGCTTCTTCTGTTTACCTTGAGTATACAGAAGTATTCTGTTTCGATAGCCAGCGTGAGAATCGTGGCTGTTCGTTGTTTAGACAACGAATCATTAGACATGGTCAATGCGGTGATCGATCCTCGATAAGGCGACGGATCATGCAATTGGTCATGCGACTATACAAATAAGTGAACGTACACGAAGGCTGAAGCCATGCCGTTGAAAGCGATAGGATATATTGCGGACGGCGGGAATGGATTCTTCTGTGATGTTAGTTCAACAGAAGATTTGCTCGAATTAAGGCCCCATTTATTCATATCCTTATAAGACTATAGAATATATAGATTTATATAAAAATATGAATCACCCAAACAGTAATCATTTATTGACACCCAAAAGATGAATCGTCTAATCCCATACAACATAATGAAAGTACATCACCATCCAAACTACTAGATGTCGCCTCAGATAATCTTAAGGAATCGACAGTCAGATAATAATAACAGAGCGATTCCACTTCCTTTTTCGTTTGTGATACTGATCGAGTGAGCATGGTTTTTATGTAGCAGTTCTTCAATTTATTATTATTATTAATTGAAACAAATCTATTTTTTTAATGTAAAATAACGTTTAGTTAATTAATTCCAGAGTTCTAAATAGAACTATCAAAAAGATTTGTAATCTTAGACTTTAGTATTTAATTAAATAAAATATATATTATATTTTTTTAAATAGTCTAGATTACTTAACTCTCGTCATGGCCAGGGCTAGGATAAAGATTTGTTTGTTTTTCGAAAACTGTATTGTAGGGCATGATCATTAGAAATCTGGCTTGCAGATGTGCAAGCAAGCAAGTAGCCCGGCATGTCTTTTTTTGGACCAACGGATTGTTGGAACAATAACACACAGAAGGTTTGGCGTGTGTTTGATAGGCATATGGCCGACCATAGGAACCGATCGGTTCATGACAGATGAGCCGAGATGGTTCAGTTGATGCAATTGGTTTTGATGCCATGGCAAGATGGTAATCTTGCCGCGGACTTATGTTTCAGGTATGACCGATCGAATGAGAGATTTGAACAGCTCGTATTCAGGTAAGCAGCTTAATGATCGGTAATGGGATTTGCAGGTTGGGAAAGGGGAGTTGGGTTAAGATGGGTGGTTCTTCGGGCGTCTTAAAGAACCCCCACACGCTTACTATCTGAGTCAGATTATGACTAACTTCTCAGCTGGTATTCCAACTAAATTCACTGTTAAAATGTTGTAACCAGCTGCAGTTGCGTTCATTAAGATGGCCAAGAAATATAATCTTAGACTATGGCTGGTTGATTTGTATGATGACGACAGAGTGTGAAAAATTGTCGAAAAGAGTCGCTAGCCAATCGTCATTTGGAGAACCAAATGATGCCCAAGTTCTTAGATTGCGACACTTCTTCCCTTTAACAAGCTAACTTAGACTGGATAAAAAACGCATACGGCACTTGTAAATTGGAATCTCAGATGTAAATCGTATCCGTGACACCGAAAATAAGACGAATGGGCTGACGAGTCGATCTGAATCTCAGTTAGGACTAGGCTTCGCTTATTGTCAATGTTGGTGAACGACATTCTCGAGTGAAACCGAGTCGTATGTTATTGTTTTAAAGTTCGAGTGGGGCGAGTGAGTATTAATTCGCGAAGTCAGCTGTTTTTCATTTGTTTTCTAATTCTACAATATTATTGGCATGAGGTTCTCCTTGAGATTTCCCCCCGGGAGATTCAATTGTTGGGTTGTTTTACGTCTGGAAGTCCTTATCTTAACGGTTCCAGCATGCAATTCTCTCAACCTCAAGTAGGACTAACAGTCGAATGTCGGTCAAATGTCTCTCCCGACTGTATCAAGGAATCGCACTGAGAGCCGGAGATAGGATCAACCAACCACCTGTATCAATTTGTGTGGTTTAACCGGTCCTTCGGTCAGGCTATGAAATGCAGTCAAGGATTCCTTTCGATCTTTTTAAATCCGACCCGCCACCCCGTATTCAATTACAGTACTTTACAAGAATATATATTACGTTTATAGTAAAGATAATTTTACAAAAATTAATACTAGGATTATAGTTCAACCATGACTATATCACAGTGAGTGGTCAAAGAGGTTTAGAAAAATGAATTTGTTTTAACTTAAACTGTAAATATTATATTGTGGATAAAAGAAAATACAAGCAAAAATGTTTAATATAATACATAAATAAAACAGTTAAGTGGTATCTGCAGTAACACTCCTCAAAAATGTTGAACAGACTTTCCATTACAACAAAGAACAATGTAATATTTCAAGTATACCATAACCTAGTGATTTTTGAATAAATAGAACTCCGCAATCAGTCCACAGTAAAGTAGTTTGCTTAGTCACTAAGTGCAAAACTTTTCAAAAGCACCATACCAGATAAGAGCTGTTCTATTAGGAATGACAACGATGGGACTCTACCTGGTTGTTTGTCACATGTAAAACATTTAAGATATAATACCCTCAAATATTTAACGTGCAACAAATACGAAAATTCCTCGCCTTAATTACACACCCCAAAATAAATTACTCGCTGTCGAAATACACGTCCATTAACACACTCTGGTACAAATGTTTTCTCACGTCGTTCGTTCATGTAGCACACATACTTATGTGTCTATGCATCCTTGGTTATAAGTTAGCCAAGCAGCACTGCCCTGGTCGATAAAGTATAAAATTCCCACAATAGCTGCAAACACTTATAGTACTGCACGCAAACATGGAAACTCACAGGTGGACAGCTATTTTCAAGGACTTTTAGCTGAAATGCCCCTTACCGGTGAAGGCTGCAGGTATAACAACTTTAACGAACTTAATTAAGATGTTAGGCAGATAGTGTGGTCTATAAATAACTTTTAAATAAAGGACAAAGGATGCGTAATAATAATAGAAAGGGCATACAATTCCACCTAGGATATTTCAATAAACTACAATATGAAAGGATTAACCAGGGAGCAGCTGTAAAGCCCTCCAAATAACTTGTGAACCAGAACAAAAGGGAAAGGATGTCCTGCATCTGAAATTCCACAATGATTTAAGGGCCGCTGACTATCAAGGGAAACAGGATGATCATTTAGGTAACAGGATGAGCATTTTGTGGTGGGGTTTGGATTGACTCAGATTATGAGTTGCTTACTGAATGTCAGGTGTGTGGCCTCTAAAAACCCCTGGGGCATGTTATGAGTGGAACTGAATTTGGTATGGTGTCATTACACAAATTTTCCACACATTTGTTTGTCCTTCCGCATAAATCTATTCAGTAGTTCTCCCCAGTACCATGGAATCGACTTTGGAGAATCTAAGTACATCATCCGTTGACCGCTTAGTATGGGTGAAGGTATTTGGGTTTAAAATTGTTTGATCCCAATGAATTTAATGGGCATCTTAATTTTATTTTACTTATTTATTTTGGTTCATTTGTTTTTGGTGGGGGACCTTTGGGTTCTTCTGACAATTCGCATACCAAATTTACTCACTACAGAAGGATGTGCGAGTGCTTCTAGAATGTTAGGAAATACAGCGTGCACTTTCTTTTACGTAGAACACGCGTCCAAAAGGGGTTGTAATTTATCATTTACTGGCCAGGAATTACTTACTACCTTCTAAAAGATGGTATTAGGCATCTTTGGATGCATGATATGACCTTAGGTTATACATTTTCCTAATTTTTTTTTACTTAAGAAGTGTACAAGAGAGGAATTTTGACGTCAAAAAAAAATGTATATATATATTAGGTGTTCAACTTTGCTTCCGCCGTTTTTTTTTTCCGAAATTCGAGGCTTGATTGTAAATACAAGTCCTTCCATTTAAATCTAGTGATAATTTATTTTAAAGTAAAATAAAAGCAACCATTATATTAACAAATAAGGAAAAAAAAACGAACAACTAAAGGGTGGTTAAATTTTAAGGGCCGATGTTGAATGTGAACCACACATAAACGTCAAGTTTTTTCTGCATTTCATTTGACATTTCTCAATTTCAGACTAACTCAATTTGAACCAATGGAAAAATACACAATCGAGCAACGTGCTAAAGTTATTCACGCTTATTATGAAAATGGGCGTTCAAATCAAAATGCATATCGTGCACCTCGTGATTTTTTCGGTCAATTTAATCGTCCAAATGTGCACCTCTCACGCTCGTCGTTGATGAACATTATGCATAAAGACTAATATATATATATATATATATATATATATATATATATATATATATATATATATATATATATATATATATATATATATATATATATATATATTGTAGTAAAAAAATAAAAAATTGTACACATAACTTATCGCTAGACCTTACAGTGTAAACCCATTGTGACTGATCTAGTACGATAGGACGATAATGGGCGGACTCCCGGTTCCTTGTCTTTTTCTTGTTCGAGCAGTCACGGCGAGTGAACGTAAGAAACAAATTAAAATTGTGAATGCCGATAATCAAAATAAAAATATAATTCTTAAGAGAAAATTTCAGCGGATCAAAATGATGCCCGGTAGACCCGATAGATGTCCCGACCACAGCCCCGATTGGGCGGATCCGGACAATATACAAGGTAGCGTTCGGTCATTCTGAGCCTGAAAATACAGGCGAAGAAAGTCTCGGAACTTCAGGTGTGTTCACCACTCCTGGCGGAACACTCTCTTCTGACGGAGCGTCCACTTCGGGTGGAGCCCCTACTTCTGGCAAAGTGCTGGCTTCCGACGATGCACGGACTTCTGACCCAGCTTCTGATCAACTTCAGACGCAACTCCTGGGACCATTTCTGATGATGCTGTCGGTGGTTTTAGTCCCGTGTGTGTAGTTGTACTACGAGAGGTCTCTGTCTTGTCTCGGTAGTGTGTCAGTCCGACACTGGTTCACCGAGACGTCCCCACTGAGTGTTCGCTTAGGGTGTCTAATAAACAACGGCTGTATTCTTACGGCTAGTTTCTTTATTGAATCGATAAGCTTATATTTAAAATTTAGATACTATAGGTATTTAATGTGTGTTTACAAAAATTGAATTCCTAAACACTAGGTATGTAACAAATAATTCATTGAATTCTTAAACACTAGTAAGTAACAAATAATTGATTGAATTCCTAAACACTAGGTATGTAACAAATAATTCATTGAATTCTTAAACACTAGTAAGTAACAAATAATTGATTGAATTCTTAAACACTAGTATGTAACAAATAATTCATCGAATTCTTGAACACTAGGTATGTAACAAATAATTGATTGAATTCTTAAACACTAGTATGTAACAAATAATTCATCGAATTCTTGAACACTAGGTATGTAACAAATAATAGATTGAATTCTTAAACACTAGTATGTAACAAATAATTCATCGAATTCTTGAACACTAGGTATGTAACAAATAATTGATTGAATTCCTAAACACTAGGTATGTAACAAATAATTCATCGAATTCTTGAACACTAGGTATGTAACAAATAATTCATCGAATTCTTAAACACTAGTATGTAACAAATAATTCATCGAATTCTTGAACACTAGGTATGTAACAAATAATTGATTGAATTCTTAAACACTATTATGTAACAAATAATTGATTGAGTTCCCAAACACTAGGTATGTAACAAATAAATTGACTGAATTCTAAAACGCTAGTATGTAACAAATAAATGCTTGAATCTATAACACTAGGTATGTAACAAATAATTGATTGAGTTCATACACATTAGGTATATAACAAATAATTGGATCCGCGTCCACTAAGTATTTTACAAAGATGTGTTTAACGCACGTTTAATAGTTGACGGTGAAAACAAAAATGTTCTGCGCAATCGCGGTGCACTGTAATACAATATGGTGATTTTAACAAATGTGTTTAACGCACGTTTAATTGTTAATGGTAAGAACGGAAATGTTTTGCGCGATCGCTGTGCACTGTAATACAATATGGTGTTTTTAACAAATGTGTTTACGCACGTTTAATACTTGATGGTGAAAACGAAAATGTTCTGCGCAATCGCGGTGCACTGTAATACAATATGGTAATTTTAACAAATGTGTTTAACGCACGTTTAATAGTTGATGGTAAGAACGAAAATGTTTTGAGCATTTGCGGTGTGCTATGATACAATCTGGTGATTTTAACAAATGTGTTTACGCACGTTTAATAGTTGATGGTAAGAACGAAAATGTTTTGAGCATTTGCGGTGTGCTATGATACAATCTGGTGATTTTAACAAATGTGTTTACGCACGTTTAATTGGCCGATGGTGAAAACTAAATATGTTTTGCGCGATCGCGGTTGCTGTGTACTTCACTGGTTCATCGCCTTTTTCACACTGGTTTCTCTCCCTAGGGTTGACTCGCGCCACCACCAGCACATCAACATACATTGGTGATGCTCACCACATCGCACCCCTGCGTGTTGGTGCTTTTATTCATTATGTGCACAGTGGTGGGCGCCATGGCGTGTGTTTAGCTCGTTGTACGTCATTACATGGAGGGTCGCTCGTATTGTTCATACGTGCTATGTGATGCAGCTACATGGGCATGCGTTGTATCTCTCGTATTTGTATTGGTTGAGATGTGTCCTTTTAAGGGCATGCGTTGTAGGTTTCATCTGTTTGCGCGCCTGCTTGGTAATTCCAGGAATTAGTCGCAGGCTTGCGCAACCGCATCATGTTTTGCATGGTTGTTCTGCTACATCAGATCGTTGGTTGATGTTTTTACCAGATCGATGTGCAGATGTCCCATGCTTGCCTATGCCATGTAGTTTCATACCATTGCAACTACGTTGCGCTTGATCTTCATGTCATGATTTTCGTGTTTTACGCATTTCTACTTTTAGGAAGATGCCTGTTATTGCTCATACACTTGTATCAGCGGACATTGTGGTTATTTTACATGCTAATGCAGGTAAGTATTCGATTTACTGGCGCCGAAGGCTTGCGAAAAAAGGGGTTACCTGGTGGTAAGTAGGCAGGTGAGTAGTGGCGTTCGCACGAACCGACACAGCACCCCCCCCCCCCCCCCCCCCCCCCCAGTGACATAGTCACGATAAAAATAAAAAATAAAAATGAAGAGGTGTTAAAAGTGAGGCGTGCTCTTGGGTGGTTACGCGGCTGTTCCCATGGGGTTCTGTTATTACTATCCGGTCGGTAACACTTGTCGCGTGCGCAGTCGTTTACGACTTCGCGTAAAGGGCCCTTTATATTGATCTGGCACGCCCGCCGAGGTCGGCGGCGTCTTTTTCTGCACCTCGGCAGTGTGAGAAGTGCACCCCTGGTTACTTTCTTCTGAAAAGCAAGGTTTTAGCCGTTCCACGCTGATTGTGGCTGCTTTTCCATGCATGTCCAACTCGTAGACCCGTTCGCTGATTCTTCTAATCACTTTGAACGGGCCCTCATAAGGAGGGTCGAGTGGTTTTTTTACTTTGTCCACTCTAACGAACACGTGCGTACAGTTGTGCAACGCTGGATGCACGAAAACTCTCTTTGCCCCGTGTCGGGCCACCGGTCTTGGTCGTATTTTCCGCATCAAGTCACGCAGGTAGCCCACGCTCTTCGCTAGCTCCGCTGGTGCCTCACCGTCGACGAAAAGCTCGCCGGGCAAAACGAGGCTGGTGCCGTAAGTGAGCTCGGCTGCTGAGGCGCCCAGGTCCTCCTTCATGCTAGTCCTCAAACCAAGGAGGACAGTGGGCAGGGCGTCGAACCACTGTGTGTCATTATGGCACATTAAGGAGGCCTTCAATGATCTATGCCAACGCTCTATCATTCCATTGGCAGCAGGATGATATGCTGTCGTACGATCTCTTTGACAACCCAGCAACTCCGTAAGCTGTCTGAAGATCGTAGCCTCAAACTGTGGTCCCCTGTCCGAGGTAAGTGTTGTGGGAACGCCGAAACGCGTTACCCACGTTGAGTAGAAAGCCCGAGCCACGCTCTCTGTGGTTACCACACGTAATGGGGTAGCCTCGGGCCATCGCGTAAAGCGATCTATCACCGTGAGCAGGTACGAGAATCCTCTGGAGGGAGTTAAAGGACCGACTATGTCAATGTGTACGTGGGCGAAACGCGCCTCGGGCAGCTTGAATTGTGCCGGTTCCAGTACGTTGTGTCTGCTTATCTTACAACGTTGACACTTGAGACACGCCCGCGCCCACTTCGTGAGGTCCTTATTCATATGTGGCCAAACGAACTTACGTCGAATCGCCGCAGCCGTCGCGCGCCCGCTGGGATGAGCTGGGCTATGAAAAGTCTCATAAATGCCCCTACGCAACTCAGCAGGAATGTACGGCCTGACTGTACCCGTTGAGACGTCGCACCAAACAGTTTTCCCGTTGGTGTCTATCGCAAACTTACGCAGTTCCAGTGCTGTGTCTGCTGTTACGAGAGCTTTAAGTTGGCTGTCGTTTTTTTGGGCTTGCTCCAAGTCAGCGTCGGCTAAGGCCGCGCGCAATTGAATCACATCTATGCGAGATAGTGCATCTGCTATTACGTTCTGGTTACCTGGAACGTACTTTATCTCGGTAACGTATTGGCTTATTAGGTCTAGGTGCCGCTCCTGCCGCGGCGATGCATTTCCGGATTTCTTCCGGACGGCGTGGCTCAATGGTTTATGGTCCGTTCTGACGATCGCCTGGCGACCCTCGACCATGTGTCGAAAGTATTTGATAGCACTGTATATGGCTAATAACTCTCTGTCATAGGTGCTGTACTTTCGTTCTGCCGTACTGAGCTTTCTAGAGAAAAAACCCAGCGGCTCCCAGCTACCGTCGCTCTCTTGCTCCAATACCGCTCCAATTGCGGTGTCCGACGCGTCGCATTGTATTGCCAACTGTGCGCCCTCTGCCGGGTAACACAGCAGGGTGGCGTTTGAAAGTTGCGCTTTCGACTGCCGGAATGCATTACTTGCTGCTTCCGTCCAGACGATTGGACGTTTGTCGTTCTTTTTTGCCCCCTTTAAATATTCATTTAGAGGGGCCTGGACATGCGCGGCATTTTGTAATGTCGGCCGGTAAAATTTAAGCATGCCCAGGAAACGTCGTAATTCGCGAACGTTGGTAGGACGTGGGAATTCGTTGAGAGCTTTAACTCTGTCCGAGAGAGGCCGAATACCCCGATTGTTGATATGATAACCCAAATAGCTCACCTGCTCTTTGACAATTTGGCATTTGTCTGGGTTAATCACGAGTCCGTATCGGCGGAGGCGTTCTAACACCTGTTTAAGATGTTGCTGGTGCTCCGCTCGGTTTTGAGACGCAATCAGGATATCATCGATGTAGGCGTAGCAAAAATCCAGTCCACGCAGAGCTGAATCGATGTACCTTTGAAATGTTTGTGCGGCGTTTCTAAGGCCAAAAGTCATTACCTTGAACTCATATAGTCCAAAAGGGGTAATGACCGCGGTTTTTGGGATGTCTTCGTGGGCCACTGGTATTTGGTGGTATGCCCTGGCGAGGTCCAGGGTCGTGAAGACTGTGCATCCGCGCAATTTGTATGAGTAATCATACAAGTGTGCGATGGGGTATCGGTCAGGGATTGTGACCGCGTGTAACAGTCGGTAGTCGCCACACGGGCGCCATTCTCCGCTTCGTTTCTTAACAAGGTGTAGCGGACTGGCCCAAGGGCTGACTGAAGGTTGGCAGATTACTTGCTCTAGCATGTACTCGAATTCTTCGCGTGCTGCACGCAATTTGTCTGGTGCTAGTCGACGCGGACGTTGGCTTACCGGTGGACCCCGTGTCTCGATGTGATGGTAAACTCCGGACTCTATGTGCTCCTGGTTGGGAAGTGGTACTGTCGAGTGTCTATACTCTTCCAGTAGAGCCGGAATCTCATCGCATGTGATGTCGGCCTCGTGTGGCGTCCGTGGGGCCTCCCCAGGCGGATGACCGAGTGGCCGTTGTTCCACTAGTCTATTGTTCGCGGTGTCGACCAGCAAGTTGTGGCGCGATAGTAAGTCCGAACCTATTAATGGCTCGGAGACGTCGGCCACTATAAAGTGCCAACCAATAGGGTGCCGCAAACCTAGATCCAGTCGTAGGTACTTACGTCGGTAAGTAGCTATGGATGTGTTGTTCGCTGCTAGTAATTGGAGTCTGCTAGGCGTTCTATTTAGCGAGGCGTATGATTTAGGTAAAACAGATATGTCGGCGCCAGTGTCGACCGTAAAACTTATATCCGATCTCGGGTCTTTGATTGTTAAGCGGCTTACTTGGAGTGTGCCGACCGTTTGCGCTGAGGTTGCGGTCGGCCGCCCTAGTTTAAATTCGCGTTTTGTGCCGGCTTCACGAGCTTCCACCCGCAGGGTTGTGTGCATTTGCGGGCCTTCGCCCCAAACCGCCGATGATATGAACACCACGCGGGTGTTAATGCCCTTTGAGGGTTCGCCGTCGGCTGTGGCGTGGGTCTTCCGCGCGTGCTAGTGGCACCTCTCAGGGGTTCGCGTTGCCCAGCTGTGGTCTGGGTCTGGGGCCTCTGATATGTTGGGCGATTTTGGGCCGTGCGCGCGAAGTCTCGTAATTCGGCCCGTAATTGGGCGATTTCGCGTTGTAAACTTAATTCGTAACGCGAGGGTCCCGGTTGCCGGAAGTGGGATTGCCCTGCGTCTCGAGTATGCGCCAAAGCCTGCGCCGAGGCTGTGGCGATTGGTTGTGACGCGTTGGTGCCCCCACTTGCGCGCGGGATATTATGGGGCGAAGAGTAGTATCGCGCAGACGCTTCATCCAGTCGATTAATGGTCGCTACCTGAAAGGCGGGGGACCCCTCTCGTTGGTCAGCGCTTTCTACGATTGCATCTGTAATCTTAGCCAGCCAACTCAGGCTTTGATTGGTTTGAGCGATTACGGTAGGACGCGCTTGTTGCGGAAGACCCCTAATGAAGTGGGGTCTGATGACATCATCAGAGATCCCCTTTCCCGCTATAGACCGCAAATGTGTGAGAAAATGCGATGGCTTCATCCCCGTGAAATTGGTCTCGTTGAACAAGCGTTGGTGCCTCTTGGCAATAGACTCCTCGAGCGCGTTGAGGAGCGTTTCCCCCATATCTGTATACGGGCTGTTACCAGGAGTTCTTATAATGTGTGCCACATGCGTACGCTGGTTTCGGTTTAACACCCTCATAACCTCGAGCGCACGTGGCCTCTCCTCGCTCACGCCCGCCGCCTCGAATATGAGGTCCGCCATGGTGAACCAGAGCTCTGATTCCTCCTCGTCAAAAGGAGGCAAGCGCAAGTCGCGCGAGGCAGCGTGTGGTGACCGCTCTGTCGGTGTCGCACTAGCGCATACCGGGGACTCCGATCTGTGCGGGCGTGTGTCGCGGGCTTTCTCTTGGTGCAAGTCCGTGGGCTGTTCTACACTGAGCGCGTCCACGAATGCCGGAGAATCCGGGCGCGGTACTCCTAGCTCCCGCTGTAGCTCCGCCCGATGCACCGTCCGTGATTCGGTATGCGACTCCGCCAGCGGTTCCGGTTGGGGCTCCTGTTGAGCCTTCTTTGACCTCGTAAACTGTGCCATTTTCTACAAAACGAAACGCCAGAACCACGAGAAATGTAAGAAAAGGTTGATGGGGAGAAGTCACAGCTTTTGCAGTTGGCGAAAAGCTTGTAGCTTGCAGCTGTTGTGATGGGAACGAGTGAACAATGTGTACGTGTGGATTGATTACTTTACTGTGTATAGCTTTCCCGTACCAAATCCGTATCGGTTCCGATTTTTCGATGCCCAAAAGGGGCCCTACTACGCGAATTTGATGCTGTGCACGTTTGTACCATTCAATTATAGAAAAAAGAAAAATTTTAATGCTACTCTTTAAATAAAATGGCAGAAAAAGAAAAATATTGTGTTTTAGCTGGCTCTGGAGGAGCTCAGCGTATATATAGATAAAAAAGAAGAAAAAAAAAATTACGTCACCTGGAGTCCAACGTTGAGGATTTGGTTTCGTCAGGTGTCGTTACTCGCACTGTGTTGAGGATAGTGCTGCGATCTGACTCCACTTGTAGTGATTTTGGTGGTTGTTTCGATGTTCGTAACTGGAGTTGTGTCCAAATGATATTGGTGACCGTTTGATAGCTCGTTTGTCAGGTTGCGTGTTCTTCTTCACTGGTGGGTCACCAATTGTAGGTGGTTTTAGTCCCGTGTGTGTAGTTGTACTACGAGAGGTCTCTGTCTTGTCTCGGTAGTGTGTCAGCCCGACACTGGTTCACCGAGACGTCCCCACTGAGTGTTCGCTTAGGGTGTCTAATAAACAACGGCTGTATTCTTACGGCTAGTTTCTTTATTGAATCGATAAGCTTATATTTAAAATTTAGATACTATAGGTATTTAATGTGTGTTTACAAAAATTGAATTCCTAAACACTAGGTATGTAACAAATAATTCATTGAATTCTTAAACACTAGTAAGTAACAAATAATTGATTGAATTCCTAAACACTAGGTATGTAACAAATAATTCATTGAATTCTTAAACACTAGGTATGTAACAAATAATAGATTGAATTCCTAAACACTAGGTATGTAACAAATAATTCATCGAATTCTTGAACACTAGGTATGTAACAAATAATTCATCGAATTCTTAAACACTAGTATGTAACAAATAATTCATCGAATTCTTGAACACTAGGTATGTAACAAATAATTCATCGAATTCTTAAACACTAGTATGTAACAAATAATTCATCGAATTCTTGAACACTAGGTATGTAACAAATAATTCATCGAATTCTTGAACACTAGGTATGTAACAAATAATTGATTGAATTCTTAAACACTATTATGTAACAAATAATTGATTGAATTCCCAAACACTAGGTATGTAACAAATAATTCATCGAATTCTTGAACACTAGGTATGTAACAAATAATTCATCGAATTCTTAAACACTAGTATGTAACAAATAATTCATCGAATTCTTGAACACTAGGTATGTAACACATAATTGATTGAATTCTTAAACACTATTATGTAACAAATAATTGATTGAGTTCCCAAACACTAGGTATGTAACAAATAAATTGACTGAATTCTAAAACGCTAGTATGTAACAAATAAATGCTTGAATCTATAACACTAGGTATATAACAAATAATTGGATCCGCGTCCACTAAGTATTTTACAAAGATGTGTTTAACGCACGTTTAATAGTTGACGGTGAAAACAAAAATGTTCTGCGCAATCGCGGTGCACTGTAATACAATATGGTGATTTTAACAAATGTGTTTAACGCACGTTTAATTGTTAATGGTAAGAACGAAAATGTTTTGCGCGATCGCTGTGCACTGTAATACAATATGGTGTTTTTAACAAATGTGTTTACGCACGTTTAATAGTTGATGGTGAAAACGAAAATGTTCTGCGCAATCGCGGTGCACAGTAATACAATATGGTGATTTTAACAAATGTGTTTAACGCACGTTTAATAGTTGATGGTAAGAACGAAAATGTTTTGAGCATTTGCGGTGTGCTATGATACAATCTGGTGATTTTAACAAATGTGTTTACGCACGTTTAATTGACCGATGGTGAAAACTAAATATGTTTTGCGCGATCGCGGTTGCTGTGTACTTCACTGGTTCATCGCCTTTTTCACACTGGTTTCTCTCCCTAGGGTTGACTCGCGCCACCACCAGCACATCAACATACATTGGTGATGCTCACCACATCGCACCCCTGCGTGTTGGTGCTTTTATTCATTATGTGCACAGTGGTGGGCGCCATGGCGTGTGTTTAGCTCGTTGTACGTCATTACATGGAGGGTCGCTCGTATTGTTCATACGTGCTATGTGATGCAGCTACATGGGCATGCGTTGTATCTCTCGTATTTGTATTGGTTGAGATGTGTCCTTTTAAGGGCATGCGTTGTAGGTTTCATCTGTTTGCGCGCCTGCTTGGTAATTCCAGGAATTAGTCGCAGGCTTGCGCAACCGCATCATGTTTTGCATGGTTGTTCTGCTACATCAGATCGTTGGTTGATGTTTTTACCAGATCGATGTGCAGATGTCCCATGCTTGCCTATGCCATGTAGTTTCATACCATTGCAACTACGTTGCGCTTGGTCTTCATGTCATGATTTTCGTGTTTTACGCATTTCTACTTTTAGGAAGATGGCTGTTATTGCTCATACACTTGTATCAGCGGACATTGTGGTTATTTTACATGCTAATGCAGGTAAGTATTCGATTTACTGGCGCCGAAGGCTTGCGAAAAAAGGGGTTACCTGGTGGTAAGTAGGCAGGTGAGTAGTGGCGTTCGCACGAACCGCCACAATGCTGAGGAACGAGAACTCACTCGACTGGAGAGAAGGAAACGCATTCGCGAACTGCAGAGGAAGCTGCAAGATATGGAGCCGGTTCCAGTGACTACAAAAAAGGTAGACTTCAACGACATTGAGAATGTAGTCCCTTTGTTATCCGGCGACGACAATTGTAGCATTCGTAAGTGGGTAGCAGACTACAGGGATGTGGCCCAGTCGCTTTGTTGCGATCCGCGCACCAAATACCTCTGTGCACGTCGACTTTTGACAGGAACTGCCAAGGTACTTTTGAGAACAGTTTGTGTTGATTGCTGGGATCCTCTTAAGGAGATATTGCTGGCGAAATTCGACAAAAAAATGACCCATCGAGAAGTCAAATAAGCAAATTAAAAACAAACAAGAAATACTCTATAAAAAACTGAATTAATTACACAAAAACTTAAAAAGAAAGCGGATTTTTTTCCCTTCGTGATTCATAAAACTTTTACAACGTTCAATAACAATTCGCAATACTTAATATTTTTTGACATGGATGGAGACCGAGGGAACGTCCCCCATAATGCTTTCAGTGCAAGAGAACTAAATTATATTCCAATTTATATTTAGTAATCCTGTGTGCGTTTTATTGCATTTAAATTTACTTCGGTTTCATTGCAAAATTTGCCCACGTATTTCAATCCACTCGGAGAATGTCACCGCTTTAAATTTGAATTCAATACTATCTATTCAAATTATACATATAGGAGGAGGACTAAGTTCAGCTAACTTAGATATCCTCGTACACACAGAGCAAACTCCACTAATTTTCCTTAATTGGAATATTATGCTGCAACTTAAACAAATTCGAATAGCAAGACACTTTCGATGCGGTAGGAATTGGAAGCTGGTGTTTTTGTACCATTGAAATTCTACGCAGCAGAACAAGGAAGGAAACCGACTTTCCAATACTTATATGGGTTACCAAGGAAGAGGAGAAAAGAAACATTCCAGCTGTCGATATCTTCCGTATTCGGCCATCTAGCTATTTTACTTTTCGTTTGTTTTGTCTTCGTCGCGCCGATTTCATTGCTGTTGAATAAATATGCATAGATAGGGAGAGAAGAGCCTTCATTTGGGATCCTTTTACCAGGCAACCAGTGGCAAGCAACCGGCTATGAAGGACATAAAATTCCTCCGCATCGATGCAGGACAAATTTTATTTAATGGTTATGATAAAAATATTCATGGAATATTCAAGGTTTAATAACGTCCTGACGTTTCTTTTCGGCTTGGGTTTATTGGGATGAAGTGGATCCATAGAATATCTTGTACTGGCGTCCTGGCGTCTTGTTTGCATCTTGTTTACTGTATTGTTTTAGTCAAATACTTGAAAACTGGACAATAGCGTCAAGAATATAAGCATTTCATTGTGTCAGTTACATTTGCATTTTGTGTACTGATTTTAAATTTATCACGACAATTTATGAATGTTTAATATAACGTCAAATGAGGCTTATAATGCTATGTATAAACAAAACTACGTTGCAGCTGACGCTGATGCCTTTACAACGCCGACGCCTACACCTTGTACTGGCGTCGACAACTGTTCGTCCTTGTAAAACGAATCAGCGATATTTAAACCATTTAACGGCCCTTTTCTTTCCCAACAAATTTATAGCTTCTGTTAACCGTTTTTAAATGGCATTTCGTGCATTTTCTTCCGTTTTGTCCTTTTGGGAATATCGCTTGTTTGTGAACGACATAATGGGAAAAATTCTCAGAAGTCGGCCTCCATTATGACGCGTGGTGGCGGAAAATACATTTGATTGTATTCATTGGAATTTATGGGACCATAAATTTATTAGGATGGTTTTATTTTAATTGTTTAAAGATTGCTGTAGATTGTTCATAAACAAGGATAATGTATTGTGGATCTGGCCTACTGGTCGAACCTTTTTTCCTTTGTGGTGTTCCTCGACGTAGAAGGATATGAAAAACGGGACATCATAAAAGCTGCAGAGTTTTAGCTCATCAACGCCTTCCCTTACTCTGAGTCATGAGATACTGGGATCGAATAACACAGACATTTGTTTTATCGGGTCCTTTGTTCACTTCGTTAAAATGTATGATCGCAGCATCACGAAGGACTATACAAGCAATGAGTTAACTACGAAAACAAAGATACAACATCTAAAAAAATGAATCTCTGAATCAGGTTAGTGACTGCGGAAATAAAAGGACAGGATGTAAAATTTTAATTGCTTTTTTGACATGACAATAAGTAAATTAAAACGTAAAAACGTGAAAATTAGTAGAGCAGCCGATGTACAAGCTCCGACTAACGCAAAAAGATAACACGGTATTCATTGTGGCCATCAATGCCCGAAATTGTGAACCAAAACAAGACCTGCAAGCTATCACTCGCCAACCTCTTGAATGTGGTGTCGGCAGTTTCTTGATCTCATATTATATATTCCAAATATTTCATTAGTATTTTATTTTTAATAATGTTTACTTAAATTGTAAAATTTCTAAACTGGTTCGAATTGATTAATTAATTAACGCAATAGAAGTTCCACCCACATACTGGATAAATTGCACTTACTTTTGTATTTTCGCAATTTGTTCCAGTTTAATTCGACAGCCACTATTTAAATTTTAACCTCTGCACCAACTGCAAAAACCCGCGAAAATTTTAATAATAATAGTATGACCCCTAAACGGGCCCAACATATATTTATTTGTTATACTCTCCTCAGCAATGTATCGCCTACAAATCACACAAAAATAAAAAGAGACAAAAATAAAAAGAAAATGGAGAAAAGGGAAAGCTAGTAAAAAAGGTAAAGAAAGAAGAAAAAAAATATTAAAATTAAATGTGGCATGCAGCAACCATGGAGAGAAAGTGCACAGAACAGGGAACGGCGACTTAGACAAGTTAGGGAGAAGTTGCACTTTCGGGTTCCTTTTCTTCTGTAAGAAATAGTAGTAGGGGTAATCATAACTAAATGATTTGACTGGTTCTTATCGCGTTGGCAGTGCACAAACCGATCGTTCAAGCGTTTTATGTGCAATGATGTATTCATAGGGTATGCCATCCGATTTCCTGTGGACCTGCTGCTACGAAAGCCATGTTGACGGTTGTTACGTCCACAACCACCCACCCATAAAAATATACCTCTTTGGAGCCAGTCTCCACCAATGAATTGCGCTACACGCAAAACTAAACGGGCCAATACCAAAATTGATATCAAACAAATTGAACTCAACGTTCAATTTGCCCATATCAAATTCAATATCAAAGAAATTTGTCCATATTGAATACAATATAAATCCAAAACGTGATATATAAACCAGATGTTCAACACGTAAATTCCCCTGGTTCCAAATCTGCGGACCAGATGAAAAACTCTCAAGTAAAGTTGGTAAAAAGCATAAAATGCACGGCGACACCGTCCCCTTAAATCCTATTCAAGGAAACATTTCCTATAAGGAACAAAGGACGGCGATCGTAAAAACACTCGCTGTACAACAATGCCCATAAGATACAAAATATCTTTGGCTCCGATGTTCACTAAAAAAGAAATTGCCAACTCTGGGCACTGTGAGAAATCCCAGGTAATACTTAAGGGATTCCAGACGGTTGCCGATCCAAGGTACAATACCTTGGGATCAGACAAAGCATGCGCGGGCTCACAAAAGAGACCCAAATACAAAGGATCTCGAGTGCGATCATCGCAACACGTTGCCTTGTGTTAGCGAACAAGAAAAAAAGGTTTTGCTGCGATCAAACGATCGGAAAAGGAAAGGAGTTGGTTTTTGCTAGTTGACCAGGACGGTCAGAGTTGATTGGGAACCAGTAACGAAGACGGTCACGGGAGTGTCAAAATAGTCTGAACTAAGTAAAATCATCTGATCTTGAGTTTTGGTGTGTGTGCTACTGAGTCCAGGATATGAAATATTAGTTTGTAAGACCGGTAGCGAATTAAGTTGATTATGAAAACACAAAACCACAAATATTTCTAACATATTGTTCACAAATGACAGTGCAACTTGTTAACTTAGTGTATATAAATAACAGTGAAATAAATATATCTATTGTTCCCAACAAAGTAGAATTGCACCCAGCGTGTTTTGATTTCCCTGTTTTTTCACCTTGCCCGGATTCAACCCGACAGAATTAGCTTATAGATGTGTTACTTAAGTGCCGTTCTAAAACATCAAACGGATTTACGCCTAAGGACCAATCCGATTAAAATGACCAGCGGGAAGAAGGATACCTATAACCATACAAAAGGGAAGTACTCCTAATTCAAAGGTCAAAGTAAAAGACAAGGTATACCAAGGAGTACCTCCAACGCCACCTCAACGAGACAAAAAGTAAGTCATTTATATAAATATATTTATTTTTACAACACGGTCATTGAGGATGTCATTTGATTCCAAATAATTCGACAAATGACTATTAATCGGTTATTCCATTACCTTCGAGAGAATAAGAGTTAGTGATATGTCTCGAAATGTTGCATATATATTTCTCTGTTGTACGAGTTTATCCTTATCCTGTCCGCAGCGCCAGTGTTACGGAAAAGTCGTTAATGGGTAGTGCCAGTGTTTTATATTTATATGATGTAGTTGAGTACAGTGTTACGGATCGTATGTTGTTGGATTGTATAATGTTATATATTTTCTGTGTTATCACGTAAGTGTTACATAACAGGTCAAATGAAAAGTCCCCGGCCTGACACATAGATGGCGGCACTAGAATTAAATCCATATGAATTTTAGTTAGCCCTCACCTTCAAAAGACGCGTGTATAAATTTGACAGATGTCGGATCATTAGTTTGTGAATTATAGTATTTTGAGTGAAGCAACTTCTGTTATTGTGAAAAAAATGGATAAAAAGGAATTTCGCGTGTTGATAAAATATTGCTTTTTGAAGGGAAAAAATACAGTTGAAGCAAAAACTTGGCTTGATGACGAGTTTCCAGACGCCGCCGCAGGAAAATCAACCATCAAGGATTGGTATGCTAAGTTTAGACGTGGTGAAATGAGCACCGAAGCCGGTGAACGCAGTGGGCGCCCAAAAGAGGTTGTTACCGACGAAAACATTAGAAAAATCCACAAAATGATTTTGAATGACCGTAAATTGAAATTGAATGAAATAGCAGGCACTCTAAAGATATCAACTGAACGTGTACATCATATCATTCACGAATATTTGGGTATGAGAAAGCTCTGTGCAAAGTGAGTGCCGCGCGAGCTCACTTTTGACCAAAAACAACGACGAGTTGATGATTCGGAGCAGTGTTTGGAGATGATCAAGCGTAATAAACCCGAGTTTTTGCGTCGATATGTGACAATGGATGAAACATGGCTCCATCATTTCACTCCGAAGTCCAATCGACAGTCATCCGAGTGGACTGCACACGATGAACCCGCCCCAAAGCGTGGAAAAACGCGACCGTCGGCTGGCAAGGTTATGGCGTCTGTATTTTGGGATGCGCGCGGAATAATTTTCATTGACTATCTTGAAAAAGGAAGGACCATCAACAGCGACTATTACACAACGTTGTTGGGGCGTTTGAAGGACGAAATCGCCGAAAAACGGCTGCATTTGAAGAAAAAGAAAGTGCTGCTTCACCAAGACAATGCACCGTGTCACAAGTCAGTGAAAACGATGGCAAAAATCCATGAATTGGGCTTCGAATCGCTTCCGCATCCACCGTATTCTCCAGATCTGGCCTCCAGCGACTATTTCCTGTTCTCAGATCTCAAAAGAATGCTCGCTGGGAGGAAATGTTCGTCGAATGAAGAGGTGATCACCGAAACTGAGGCCTATTTTGAAGCAAAGGACAAATCGTACTACAAAAAAGGTATCGAAAAGTTGGAGGGTCGCTATAATCAGTGTATCACCCTCGAAGGGAATTATGTTGAATAAAAAAAAACGAATTTTGCCAAAAAAATGTGTTTTACTATGGAAGGCCGAGGACTTTTCAATTAACCTGTTATATTTTGAAGTTGTAGTACCTGCAGTGTAATGTAAGGTTGGGATGCGGCATTGTTTTGTAATATGGTGGTGACTGCTAGGGTGTTATATGTTATTTGGTGTGTCACTAAGTGTTATATAAATTGGGGGTGGTAGCAAGAGATTGTATAATTTTGTCTGTTGTATATACTTAGGCTGTTGTATATTTTTTAGGTTGCGCCGCTCGACTCGTACCGTGGCAGGTGCTGGTATATGTTCTTTAAAAGGCACCTGTAAATGTAGAGAAGACTCCGCCAATTGTTACAATGGTGTTGTAACAATAGAATCGTTGTTGTCCTCTTAGTTTGTGCCGTTGTAAGTTAATTACACATAGGTGTGTGAAAAAATCCCATTATTAAACACTCCCGTATCATATCTCTCCATTTTATACTATAATGACTTATTTCTTTTTGAGGCCCAAACGATAAAACCAGATTCAAGTTCTTTGTTACTAATCTTCTTTCTCTCCATCTCACCGAAGTGAAACGGGCCGTAGCTGTTTCCGCGCAGTCCAATTTACGAAAGAACGAAAAAGATCGTGCACTCTCTTTTAACGAATTCCATTCCGAAAATGTAAATTACCGGTTCTCAAACCTTAACTCTACTTTTAAATCCCCTTCAATTTATTGGCTACATATATTAAATCTATCAATATATCGGGGGGACACCGGGGATGGGGGAGTTTACTACACGTAACAATAAAGAGAGGGGGTCGATTTGTCGCGCTTTTTGGGAATTGGCTGAATGTTCGCTGACTTCCACCTGCTTGGGAAACGGCCAGTAGAATAGGAGAAATGGAAGAGTCTCCGCAGCGGTTTAACGAGTGCAGGAGAGCATCTCTTCAAGAGAGCTTGGGGAATGCCGTACCAGCGGATTTGTTCGCGTTTAGCTCCTTGAGTGCGCGGGCAACAGTACACGTTCAAGAGCGAATCTGGCTCATGGTGCGCTGCTTATACTGAAGTAAAGGTAGAACCGATGTGGTATGTGGTGGAAAATGTACAGCAAGTAGATTCGCCTTCTCTATTGCACTGTCGACCGGTATGTCAACGACTATAAGCGAAGGAATGGATGAGGAAACCGAGTTTTGCACATTTTTCACGAATGCATAGAAGTTTCTACTTCCTGTGGGAGAGCGTAGTATTTTGTCTCACTGCCTAGTCATGCACGTACTTTGCGCATTGCGGTCATTTTTAGCTGTTATATAACCCCCCCCCCCCGCCCCATATCATTACACTGATTTGCGTCGTTTGGGGCCTAAAAATACGATTCCCTAAAAAACAGAACATACCGGCTCCAGCTCTGCTAGTTCCTACTCCTCGAAGACTCAAAAGCAGGACAGAATGACGCAGCGAAGGGTTGCAAACGCCGGATGCCCCGCCCACCACACCGTCGGCCCGGGCAAGGGGAAACCCGTTCAGCTCTGTCAGTTCTGTTCTGAGCCCATTAAGGCGCAGAGCAGGCCAAGGCGAACCTATGGGCTCAACGAGTCAAAAGAACCGACCCCAGCACCGTTGGCCCAAGGCAGGCCGAAGCCATTCTAGCTCTGCTAGCTCGGAGTCTACAGAGGATCTAAGGCAGAGTGGCTTTCCGAATAAAGGCGGAAAAGGGTTCTGATTTTGCGGTCGCCGTAATCCCATAGTGCAGAATGTCCGCAGAAAGCAAAAGGTGAGAGATCAGAAAACTCCCAGAGGTCTGGTCGAGAAACCCCAACCCGACCGAACTAAACTCGTAAAACAGCGAAAGTTGTCCGCAGCTTTCGGCGAACAAGGTCCCGATTGTCCAACTTCCTATGGACATTGCTCGTAGAAACACTACGCGCCCAATTGTGGACACCAGCGGTGAGATCAGCCTCTTAAAGCTTGAGCCCCCCCCCCCCGAAATATGCAGTGGATGCCCAAAGAACAACGATATTCCAGACATTTTTGGCAAAGGTCTAGGGGATGCTTTAATGGGAATTTCAGATTACATCGGGAGATACCCTATAGCTTCCAAATAATAGACTCATTGCCGAGGTTGTCGGAAGACAGGGGCTGTTGGGTAACGACTTCCTGTCGAAAAATTGTAGGTTGATGAACCGGGCGGTTGTTTGGAATTTCCCCAGACAAACATAAATCCCGGAAGTTTTTCTGTTGACTTTGTAAATAATAATGCAGGAATATTTCGACCGAAGGCAGCCGAACGGGGGCCCAAACTAAGAGGACCTGTGGAGGTGCAAACCACGATCGCCAAACACCCAAATACCCTACCCACACGGGCTGCGAAAAATTGTCGAACACCCGTTGCTCCAACAAGACCTAACCCTGAAACCTGGAAGGCGATGAAGAGGGGAACGAGTTGGTGGAACCCTCACCAACAAACCCCACTGAAGTCGAAATCCTTTTTAGCAGACCGGCAATAGTACCGCGGCGCACAAGAAAGATAATTGGGCTCCCAATAAAAATCCGGGAGGAGGTAATCCTGGCGCCCAAAAAAGTACAAGCAGGGATTTTACTCTCAAATTGTATTTTGAAAAGGGCAAAGAGTGCACAAATAGCTGCACTCAATGTCATGGATTGCCCCCAGACCATCGACCGGGTAATGGTTGAGTTGCACCCATCAGGGAGTATTCAATAATTCCTCTGGGGATGCGAGTAACCACGTCGACGGGACGTAACTCTAATGACGAAGCCAGCAAGTTCGTGGCTGAGGACGGACCTTCGGTGGAAAAACAAACTATTATGGATCGGATACACGACGATTTTCTCATCGAACGTCCGCTCACTATACAGAGCTCGAGCTGCACAGAAGCTAGCCGATGCCCTGACCGGATATAAGACATAACAGTGCTACAATAAACAAGATGGACGGGGAGTGGTTTTATTCAAAGAAACGAGTAAGACATTTATTACAGCCGTCATGCAAAACACGACGTGCTCGGGGTAGGCCTTCAAGCCAGCCAAAACTGAAGCCTTCCATTATCGGTTTAATGCAATAAACGAAAGGCTATGCACTATTCGCGTGCGAGGCAAGTTTAAGAACATAAGCTTCATAAACCTTCACGGACCTACAGAGGAGTCCCCTGACGAAGAAAAAGACGAATTCTGCGAGAACGTCGAACGGGCCCTCAATGTCTGCCCAAGATACGATGTGGAAATCCTTATTGGAGATTTGAAGCGAAAATAGGTCGGGATCCGATTTTCAGGCACTACGCAGGTTCCCATAGTTTGCATGAGAACACCAATGACAATGGACTACGAGTCTTCGAACCGGCAGTTTAAAAGAAGTTGGTCGTTGCGAGTACCAGGTTTCCGGGTAAAGACATCCGCAAAGACACTTGGGTATCAGCTGATGGAGCCACTCGCAACCAAATTGACCATGTGTTGATAGATCGCCGCCACTCCTCGAGCCTGATGACGGTATGAACGTACCGAGGTGCCAACGTCGACTCGGATCACTATCTTGTTGGTACAGTTTTCCGAGCGCGGATTGCCTTACGGAGACGTATTGCATCCGCGGATCAGGTTCGAATCACGGACGCGGGTACGCGAGGAGAAATACAAAGAGCTCAGAAGATCTGAAAAAAGACTTCACAGACAAAAGCAAAGTGCCTGGAAAAAAATCTAGTCTGCGAAATAGAGAAAAATAGAGAGCGAGGTCCGCACCAGGCGCAGAATTTTTACCAAATAATCCACAGTATGACGCGGTACACACCACACTGCACTTACTGGAAAGATAAAGAGTGTATTCTGGTCACCGCTTCTGAAGGCATTCAGGAGCAATGGGAACTACACCTCAGTTAATTGCTAAATGGTCAGATCCCAGAAGAATTGGAGACTCTGTAGCGGTTCCGCCAAACCCTAGGGTGTACTTACCTGAAAAAACCCCCATAACTACTACCCAACTCTCTTAAGTTTGGTAATGCAACAGTATTAGTACCTGTAAATGCTTCACGCACTATATAGATCACCATCTGTAATCTTAAAATCCCTATAAAGAAAACTTACCTTCTCATGCATCCTTTCGCATACAATTTTCCGTAAGATTTCTTTCTTTGCTTATCTGGTATTCTAAACCAATTCGGTACCAGACAAATTCCTGTTAACAAAATAATTCGGATTGCATTCAATGTAACCGTCATGACAGGGACCATAAATATCGCGCCGTCTATTTTCCCAGCCGCGTCATATACCTTTTCATACACATTGCCTGGCAACCTTTTTTGTTTTCTTATCAATAAACAACCCAAGCAGCTGCATATAATTAGCGCAATAGACGCTGAAACCAAATTCTCCAGCATTTCCTAATGCAAACATGAACCCGGTTTCTACTGCAGCCAAAGATGCCATAAAAATCCAATTTGCTTTTAGCACCTTTTTTCTCCCAACGTCGATAATAGCGACGAGGCATCGCGTAAACAATGGCCCGCATTACCAACGGCGCATTTGGTCATTTCTCCCTTTTGTCTTATCCGCCTGTCTGCTTCGTTTACCCATTGCCCTTGAGCATGTGTAAACCACACAGATACGAACGATCGCACACATACCACCAAGAGAGACTTTACGTTTCTCTGGTGGTAGGTAAAAACGATATCCTTATTGGAGAGGATATCGAGGAGTCGCAATTTAATCTTCAGAGCGGTCGGGTCACTCGCCATCCACCGTACCGGCGCCGGTACGGTGGGTTCTCTAGGAGTCCTTTACCACCCTCTGACCACGCTGGTCACTTCACTCGCGCTCTCCGCCACCAGCGGAGACGCGTAAATATACACCCTCGTATATACCCCGGAGTCGAGTTTGTAGTTACGTTTCATGATATAAGTGTTATGTCGCGTTGTTCAGAAAAATTTAAATACCGAAACAGTGTATATCCATAGACGACGTAAAATTATTAAATAACTGTTATTATTAAATAAATTTCATCAAATAAGAGATTATTCACTACCATAGATAAACATAGTGTTTTATTTTTCACTCGCGGGACTGTGTTTTAATCATATCCGGTGCGAACAGTTTACTTGGAGACAGTTTTTGGTGCCATGGCGATATATCTGTCAGCGGGACTTCGTCTTCGTGGTGATCGTTCTTTGGTGCAACGGTGATTAACTTTTGGTTAAGAACTTCGGCGAAATTAGTTAGTGGGACGAGGTAGAACACCGTGTCGTACGCCGGCACATCGACTTCGTTCCCCACAACTCCACCAATGTAAGTTCAAGACCAAATGCGGCCGCCACCAAACATTGAGAAAACATTAAAAGCCACAAGACAGCTCAAATCAAATAAAGCCTCCGGAGTTGATGGCATACAAGCTGAACTGGTCAAACGAGGATGTACAGCGTTGCATCACGCAATTCATGAGATCGTGGTGCACGTATGGGAGCAGGGGGAGATGCCGGAAGATTGGCATCGCGGAATAATTTGCCCCATAAATAAGAAGGGAGATATCACAGAGTGCAGCAACTGTGGGGGTATAACATTGCTGAGTACCGCATATAAGATAGTCTCCACTATCCTACAAGATCGGATAACCCCATACGCTAAAGCCATCATTGGTCAATAGTGGCTTCATCCCAGGCAAATCAGCGATTGATCAGATCTTCACCCTTACGCAGACTATGGAAAAATATCTAGAATTTAAGATTCCATTATATCATCTATTCATTGACTTTAAGGCCGCCTACGATAGAATAGCCAGGGTAGAACTATATAATGCCATGAGTTACTTCGGCATTCCAAACAAATTGATACGACTTTGTAGATTTAGCATGACCAACGCAACTAGTCAAGTATAAATAGGGGGATTGCTGTCCAAACCAATAAACATCTTAAATGGATTCGGACAAGGGGACGGTCTGTCCTGCCTCCTCTTCAACCTGGCGTTGGAGAAAGCAATCGGTGACTCTGGTGTTACAACTAGAGGGAGAGGGACTATTGTCACCAAGTCCAGCCAGATACTTGCCGACGCAGATGATATCGGCATCAGCGGTAGATCTGATTCGGGTGTACTGAACTCCTTCACCCAGATCGAGAGGAGGCACAACAACTGGGACGGCACATCCATGAGGGAAAAACTGAGTATCTGATTCCTTGTCGTTGCAATGTACAGGCATTTAAGACCAATGTACATCGATACCTCCTTTCCTTCTCCACTTCCTCTTCTTCCGCTCGCACTGTGCTGACATTTAAAGGTACTCCAAAATCCCATTTGTGCGCGCGTTTGTGGGTAAAAAAAAAAAAAAATCGGATGGAAACTACTGCGAAGGGAAGACCTAACATTGGTCAAACCATCAGAGTAGCAGAGCACGAATTTGAAGTGGTGCAATCCTTTAACTACCCTGGGTCAATAGCAGCAGCCGATAACAATACGGAAGAAGAAATACGCGATCGGCCGATGAAATCCAACAAACTCTACTATGTTTTAACAAGGCTCTTTAAATCCCGAAATTTATCCACAACATCCAAGCTACTACTGTACAAGACCGTGATCATACCAATACTCATGTATGGATCCGAGACCTGGGTGCTCAATAAAAGGCACTCTGAAGTCTTAGCCGCGTACGGGGGGAATGTCTTAAGAAGAATTGTTGGCCCCGTAAGTGGGGGAAGTCGATTCCAGGGGCGCTATAATCATGAGTTGCACGCTATCTACCTTGAAGCTAATGTTGTAAGAATAATCAAGCTCGGTAGACTCCGGTGGGCGGGACACCTTGCTCAAATGAGCGAAGAGGAAAGTCCTTTGTTCCAGGATGTATGGAATGAGACAGCGCGGCAGACCCTTTCTTCGATGGAGAGATGGCGTAGACCAGGACAAGCTTGATAAGTTCGGCTCGAAATCGGGACCGGTGGAGAGACTTGCTAAATAAGGCCAAGACCGGATCCCGTTTGTAGTGCCGATGATGATGATGATAATGAATTCTCCTCGGTTAGATAACCCCCGTTGATATATCCGACCGTTGTTGAATGCACCCTGCTGATTGATTATAGGGCGTAGAAGCAGTTGGTCCACAATGTTCATTTGAGTATGAGAAACACAACGTACTACCATCAGCAGGAATGACTATTAGTGTAGGTAATGAACTAGAAATCGTTTCAGAGGAATAGACTGGGTGAGGGTACGTAGGACATCGGCATTACTTTTATATGAACCGTATTTGACACCTTCTACAACCGCTTGGATTGAGCCGCCATAGAGATCCATAATAATGTCGTAATAATGCAATCTCGGCCAAAGCCCGGTAGACCGGTTAAATACCACCCCATTAAAGTATAGCCTTCGTGAAATGGTTAGGAGAAATCCTTGAGCACAATTCGGAGTTTGGTTGGTGGATCCGGTCGGAAGAAAAAAAAAGCATCTCAGGGGAGGGTTGGAATCTGGATCTTGATTCACCGTCGATTCGGTGGTGGCGAATATCCTCTCGGCTAAGGATATGTTTACCTACCACAAGAGAAACGTAAAGTCTCTCTTTGTCGAATGGAAAACCAGATCTCGTAATGAAGATCATGGTGTATGCATGTGTGGGTGATCGTACAGATCACAGTATTTATCGATGCATTTGAGCAAAGGATAAACGAAGCCTGAAACGAGGGAAAAAGAACAAAGGGAGAAGTGACCTAAGGTATCGGCCCGTAATGAGGGTCGGCTAAATAAATAAGCTGCAACTCATAAGGCGTGAAATGCATTTGGGATACATCATACAATTTGTATATTGTATCTTTGGTCGTTGTAAAGGAACGGAATCTTTATTTGCATTTGTTGATGCTATTGAATTCAATCCGGCGGCGATGCGCGGAGTTGATGATTGTTTGGAGATTCAATAGCTGCAGGTCATTGCGAAGCAAATTAGACGGTTACACAATGACGGTTTGTATAACATCTATGCCAATTGTATATGGCATCTAAGGCAACTCAAGGGTCGCATTCTAGTGTGAGTATTTACACTAAACAAGAATTCGGTTCTATGTCGCTAATGCAGAGATGCATTGATGCATGCATGCATGCCCTTGGGGGAGAAATTGTTTACAGGAATTCCTAGATAATGCGTTGAAAGCATTAATTGCCCTTGGGAAGGGAAATGTTTCAGGTATGCTGGTGATCGGGATTTATGATGTTTGGAACAGAATTCTTATGGGGAATTTTGGATTCGAATAAATGAATGAAGTTAAGAATTCTTTTCCAGGAGCTTTTAGCTAAATACATTTGATGACTTAATGCGTGAAGCATTTACAGGTGCTAATGCGATTGCATTAGCAGAAATCTATGTCGGTTTGGTTGTAATTATGGGGGTTCTTCGGGTAAGTAGACAGTGGAGTTTGGCGGAACCGGCACAATATAATTTAAGTATAAGAAGCCATGATTGGCCAAAACCAGAGAATGGGGAAGAATGGTTCGGTGTTATGTCAAGTTCAAATATTTATTTATGCCATACGTCAAATTCAAATTTGGAAAACTTCAGTAGGCTAAGGTTAACTTCATACATTTCTGTTTTGGTAATCAAAATTGACCGCACAGATCATGCATTTTTACTGAACTTTTTTCCTTGGAGTTTCTTGAAATCTAAGGATTGTGACATGAACAAATTATTGTATATCGATGGAATCCACGCATATTTTTGAAAAAGGGATATTTTCAAAGAAAAATACATATGTGACAGCAATTGCTTGGAGGTCATTAACCAAATATACCGGGTGTGGAAAAGTAAAAACGAAAATAATCTCGTAATGCGAATTTGGCATAATTGTTGCAAATCGTGTCTATTAGCATTTGGCTTTGACTTTTATGTTATAGACATAAAATAGAAACTTATTATTAGATAGAGAATTATTCGAATAAATTTTCCCGTGTGAATAGATGGACTCTATTCATTCCTAACCAAATGACAAAACAACTAACTAACAAAATGACAAAATTACATTATTTTTGTCTCACGCTGTGCATTTACTCGTACATGCTGTATATTTTACAAAAATTACAATTTATAATTAAAAATTCATGTTTTTTATCAGAAATATTTCTTCCGGGCATGGATAAATTATGTTCTTTTGAATACTGTTTCTTCATGTTTTCATTTTCAACACATTTTCAATATTTTAAAATGTACCACCAATTGGATCAATTTATAACATTGTCATGGTCAACTTCAACAAAGATCCTTTGAATGAAAATATGTATTGAAACGTTTAAAGTACACATCCTGCAACTGGATGCCAACTTGATTACCGAGAATTGCAGTAAACAAACGCAATACGTTATCACACATATTGTGCCCGAAATGGTCAACAACAAATATGAAATAAATATGCCAATTTCGAAAACAAACATCGGGTACTGTGTACTTAACTGTGAATTGCGGCCAACACATGGCTACATATTGTTGTTTAATCAAGCCCAAAGGTATCTCCATCAATTAGCTAATTAAACCGTACGCCCATGCAGCAGAAACAAAAACCCACCAAAACAAATAATGAATGCCGCCGAATCCGCCGAAATCCGTCCTATTTCCGACAAGATGCCGTGGGAAGCCAAAACTCATATATATGTGTATACCCAAGGATATGCTCGGTGCGCTTACCTGTTGTTTTTACAATTGTTTTGCGTTTTATACGCGTGTATAATTCGCAGCCCAATGGGAGTGTACTAGTCCCGGTGCGATGTGTTACCGGTTAACTCACATGATGAAGAATGCTTGCGGTCAGGTGGACAAATGATAGAATAAACTGTGGCAAGGACGTGTGGACAAGTTGTCCAAATGGACTCTTTCATTGCTTTAATTGATGGTCAATAGAGACAATGAGCAAAGCTGTACTTTTCTTTGACGTTCTGTTTTGCTTTTTTTTTTTTTGTTCCCAAAAATATACACAGTTTTTCAACACTCACAAGAGAGTTATCCATTGGAGTTGGTCCAAAAATTCATTTAGTTCTGCTAACGACCGTGCCGAGAGCATTTTATTTGGCTATGTGGCACTGGTATTTGGCTTATGGCCCACACAGCCATGAGATTGCATTAAGGCAAATCCAACACTCAGAGGACAAAGCTACAATTAATGGTCAGCCATGAACACACAAGTTGAATTGTGGTGGGTAGGATGAATTGTTAGAGGCGCAGGAGGGTGGTTAACAAAGGTAACCCGACTCGAATAAGCGGTCGGTGAATTTCGTCTTTTTCATGGTTTCATTGCTTTTTTTGGACAAAAAGTAATGGAATTTAAATTGCTTTTGGATTGACAGACTCGCTACCTGTCCGGGCATATGACTACGTACATCTGATTACCCGAATAGTCACAGAATGCTAGCACAACAATTTAACAGTCACGCGGAGATGAGATAAGTCAAAGCGAGTTGGATAAATTCTTTATGAATGATTATAGAAATTTGTATAAGTGCCTTCTCTTACGTACAATTGCAATACACTGTAA
Source organism: Microdon myrmicae (assembly GCA_963931805.1). Lineage (NCBI taxonomy): Eukaryota > Metazoa > Arthropoda > Insecta > Diptera > Syrphidae > Microdon > Microdon myrmicae. Next base: position 142,486,446 of record OZ007498.1, on the reverse strand, counting down.
TCGAGAGTAACATCTAGTGGCGATTGAAAAGAAAATGAAAAAACGACAAATTGCACAGAATTTGACACACCACTAATGGTCCATGAAATGAAATTTTGTGACGATGGGAGAAAAGGTATCCATGGGCTTCAAAACGTTTCAAATATTTATGTACACGAGCTATGGCTATGATAAAATGATATTATAAATCTGCCAAAATAACTACGCTTGTGCCAAAGTCATACGATTGACAGATGTGGAGCTTGAAATCTTATCTTTCGATTACCATCTCCCCTTTGTCTTTAGACATATTAGCCTGGTCCTTGGCTTCGTTTGAAACATATTTTTTATTAAAAAGGAGAAAGTATCAATAAGTTCCCATAATATTCATGAGTTTTTAAGTATATAAGGGGTTCCACGATAGGAATATACGCGTTGAAGATATTGCCTGACTGGATTGTCTTTCGACGTCAAGAACTGTATATGAAATATTAAGAAAAAAAAATGACCATGAATATCAACCGATCTGACCGTCAACCAGCTACTCGTGACAGTAACAGTTAGTTTATTGAACCTTTTTTTGTACAAATTATATCGTGGCAAAATTTGGATGCTCGCATTTCACGCATTTACTATGTAGGTTGAAAAGTCGCGGGATTTCTAATGAAAACAAGCGTTTTTGGGCAAATCATATTTATTTCGCAACATAGTTGCCTTCGAGGACGATACACTTGGTATGATGATTTTCCAACATTTCACCCCTTTTGTAATATGAAACATCCAAGCCTTCGAAATACGCCCCGACTTCAGCGATAACTTCCTCATTCGATCGAATTAGATAGCTTTATGTGTTGTGGGGATATTATGTACTCACTGGTACAGGACGGCAGTCAAAATGTATTTTATCTAAGCGTGATACAAACCAGACTGCAACAGCCAGCATACGACCATATTCGATACATGATCATTTCAACCTGGAATGATCTTGCTTCGGAATTAAAGGGAGAATTTAAAATTATCACCTCTAGGTCAGCGGCACAACACAGTCTGATTACAGCGAAGCAAGATAGCAAGGAAGATTTGAAGGAGTTTGGAAACAGCCTCACACACCTCCTGCTTCTGCTGGACAAGGCCACGTTCGAAAGCATTGTCGAACCTATGGTGTGAACATATCTCCTCGAAGAAAATCAAAAACTCGCATTACACTCATTTGAGGAGGGCCTTAGGAATCCAGAGTTAAAACTTTTGGTGAAAGCGCCCAACAATCCAAACCTTAGATCAGCAATCAGAATGCTTTTCTAAATTATCCAGCTATGCACATTTTAACCAACTAAAAATATGCCAATCGTGCAACAGGTCTGGACATATCTCCGCGGAATGTCGCCGCAATAGTAAACCTCGACATTCTATCCCCCAAATGAAAGTAGATGTTGAACGCCTCTAATGCAGTTACTGTAATAGTTTTAACCATTCCCAGGCGGAATGTAAAAAGGAACTATTCCAACTAAATAATCAGCTCTCTAAATCAAACAGCTCTCCGTCAAATAAAATCGTTTCTAGAACTCAGCCCACTTCTACCGCAAACGTTTGGAGAAGTGGAGTAATAAACAAAACGAACAGGGTACCATTAACAAAAATGTATACAGAGAAATTAAATACGAGAAAATTTGAACAAACGACACTAGAAGCTAAGAATATAAACAGGAAGGTAGAAAATGCCGCAGCTTACAAGGTATCGTCTACGGATGAAAGTGGCATTAGGGATAACAGGCACATAAACCAGGGGCACGGCGTTCTAAAGGCTCCCCAAATAAAGGAAGTAGCGACCAAAGATGGTATCCAACAATCCGTATGTCTATGGGCCGGGACTGATGATTCGACAAAGACCCCTGAACATAGTACCCTGGCACCTCCCTCTCTTTCTATATTCTCAAAGCCCCGGTCTTTTAGCAACATGTTTAGGTTCATAATAATACCGGCAAAATGTAAGCCTGAGCAGCAAGAATTTCCAGCAGACTGTAAGCCTGAGGAACCAGAAATTGCAGCACCGTGGAAGCCTGCGGAACAAAGAGTTCCAACAGAACGTAAGACTGAAAAACCACACATTTTCCTCTTAAATTATTCATTTTTTCTTACCCTCTCGCTCGTTTTAAAATGGATTCTACAAATAAAATCTAAAAAATACCAAATAATAAAAGTACCATTAACAAATATAATAAACCACGACTCTTCGAAATTACTCTCAAAACTCTCAGTCCTTAAATTTTTTTTTCTCGATGGTATTTTGCCCAAATTTAGTGAGATGTTAAACGGCCAAACCCAAGAGGAGTATGGAAAGAATTCCACAAGTTTAAAGAAAAACTTAAGGTGCGACAAGTGGATTTTTCCCATTCGAGAAAAACGTTACCAAAATATATGTACCATATAAGATATGAATATAAAAAACTAAACAGAAAATTGCCAACACCGTAAAATCAAAACCAATTAAAAGAAGAAAAATGATTTAGTAAAGAATTCTTCAATACGACATATATAAGTGGGGGTTCTCCATATTACGCCGAGAACCCACCCCCAATTACAGCTTAATTTCGCCTGCAAACCACCCACCACGTCAATCCCAATTCCATTTGACAGCTATTCACCTGAAAAAAGGTATCTAGCCAAAGGACGCATAATTTGAATTCATTCTTCTATGCAGATAAGCCATAACCGAATTCAGCCCTTTTATGCCATACGGCAACATACATTTCGTAAATCACATGAGATTTCCACCGGAAACCAGAAATCTCATGTCTGGTTATCAACAGAAAAGCGTGGGCAAGCGACGCTGTGGCTACATAGCGAAACGGCTTGGGTTATCGAATTCTTTTCGTTTGTTCCCACGCTAATACTTTCCCAAGCCATTGCGGCGTCATTCGACCTTCACCAGACACGGCTATTCGCTGGGGATCAATAAACTCAGAATGTAACTGGGTCATGCGGTCAGCAGTTGGTTTCGCTTTCGAAGCATCCGAAAGCAAATCCACTCTGAGATCGTCACGCTCTCCTTTTCGGTTCTCCCATTCTCACTAGGTTCATTGACTGTAGGTAAATTCGCAAAAGTTTATTCACCTTGATGGGCGAGGAAATGGGAGAACGCAGATGAGTGTGCGATCATTTATAAACAATTTCTGTGAGTTTAATTTATAAAAAATTTCAAGTTAAAAAAAATAAAAAGAGCATATCATAAACATAACAACACCAGTGAGTTTTACTTTACACTCATTTGCGGATTCATGGATAATTTTGTGAACGTGTGTTCGGCGGAACATGTGTCGGGGATCTAGTGAATCAGTGCCCGTGCCAGCAACATCTACATTTAAACCCCCACATATATATACAAAAATTGTACTATTAACAAAATATGATGAGCATTAACCTCTTCAATGAAGATAATTCATGTAACTACCAAAACTTTAAATAAGAACAAATGAAGATACTTTAATAATAAATGATAACTTAATAATTTGACGTAAATATAAGGCATATATAATAAAATCTTTATTAATACTTGTTTTTAAAAATACACGATAAATCAGGATAATGAAAAGTCCTCAAAGAAATAAAACCGATAAATACTCTGTAAATTGCGTACAATACATAACGTAAGTTCTCATGTATTACACAAATTGTACTACAAAACATTGTTATAGTCATCCTACAATTCGTCCATATATTTCAGCACAAAATGTTTAAAGAAGAAAGAATTAAATAATTAAAAAAAAATATTTTATATAACCATATGATTAGCGTTAGAATAGAAATAATCTATAACAAACACATTTTTTAAATACATTAATCCAAAAAAAAAAAAATTCAAACAACACTGCCATAGCTTACAAAACTTTCTCAAAACGATCAGTACATATTACAATACAAAATGACATAAGAGAAAGTATTTTACTTTACCAATGATTATAGATATATTATTGGTATAAAAGTAATGAATAATATTACACAATCATTAGCAATATATTAATATTAAGAAGAAAAAAAAAGATATAAAACAGTAAATGTTATCTATGTGTAGTGCCCCAAAAAGCCCTACCACCATTTCCCCCCATTCATCCAAATCCTAGCTATCTTACGCTAAAACCAAAAAACCTATCAAAACCCACAAAAAACCAAACTTGATCCAAAATTCGAAATAAACGAATCAAGCATTCGTTTATAGCCTAACATTTGCCCCCACAGCATTATTAACCCAAAATCCGAATTAAAATTAAAAGTTACAATAAACGAATCTAATATTCGTTTACGTTTCACATTTGCCCCACAGCATCACCCAAATCCAAAAATTCAGAGATCATTATCTCTATCTGAAAATTTTCCATTCAGAAAAACAAACAATAAACCAAAAGCAGATACATTCCCACATCTGCGGAATAGTTTCGTAAGAATTCAAGAAATTGAATTCTTATCTTGTGTAAATACAACATCTCGCTCGAAATATCCAAAAATCGAGATTGTTGCACGAAAATGTGTATCTTTGGGATACAATTTACGATTTGCTTTCCTTTATAAAGGAATAGTAAAACGATCTCCGGGCCGCAGTCCCACGATATTGGCAAGTGCGAACTACCGCTAGCGAAATACGATCCCGCAACAAATGTGCAGGATGAAATAACACTGCCAAATTGCTGCAACTGCGGCAACAAAGGGCATCCGGCTAGTTATAGAAATTGTCCTAAATATAAGGAAATTAAACAAAGATCCAAGGAGACTCGAGCTATGCAAACAGCCAAGTCAGACTTCGGAAAACCGGCCACACAAAACCTCATCCAAAATGGATTCACATTTGCCGACATGCTTAGGGGTCAGCAGGCAAGGAATACAAAAACTCTTTCAACTCCTCCCCCTCAAAAACATATTCAAGTCCCTAAGCGAGCCCCGGTAAAGGCCAACACGACGCCTCAAATTCAAGTGGCGGTGCAAAAGCCTCCGAGGGGGCAATCTTCAATGCTCGAGAAACTACTTAGATTTTCCCGCTTAATTGAGGATATCCGACCCCGATATAAGAAACTATCAACCGAGGCAGAGAGGGAGGCACTCCTTTTCACTGCATATGCAAGACATACCCTCCACAATGGATTCCAAAATTAGAGTTATCCTCTTAAATGTCAACTCCCTTGTTTCGCATTCCAAGCGTATGATAGTCTCTGACTTCATAAAGGATAACCGGGCAGACATGGTACTTGTAACCGAAACTAGGTTGCATCCATGTCACCGTCCCATATTCCCAAACTTCTTCATGATTCGAAGAGATCGAACCCTCACTGGCGGTCCCACCATCAACGGAGGTGGAACTTGTATACTGGTTAATAGCGGTTAATAGGTGTCTGGAGTTGAACTGCGTCTGACTAGTAATGGTAGAGTGAATATATACTCCGTATATAAACACTCGCATAAAACCAATAATGGCCCCATTAATCCCGAAGATATCGGCAAACTAATAAGGACCTCGGGGCATACACCCTTCATCATACGCGGCGATTTTAACTGCAGACATCCCCACCGGAACAACTCTGTCTCTTGCCCAAATGGCACAAAACTGTACCAATGGTACACCGCACACATGTATGCCCTCAACTTCGAAATAGTCGCACCTACGGTTGGTACTCGAGGTAACTCAATTCTGGACATATTTATTGTGTCCAAAGACTTACTTCCACAAATCACCCCTCCTCAAGTTTCAGCGGGTGTATCTGACCACAACGCTGTGACCACATTCATTCGCGGCCATGGAGCATCCCGGGCTCATATCAGATACATACCCGATTGTGTGCGGACAAATTGGGACAACTTCAATATTACATTGAACGATAAACTCCACCATTTCTCTCTTCCCGCTTTACGCAAAGGGAGCCATTATTACGATCCATTATTCACAATATTGGTACACTAACAAAAGAGAGAATCCAAAACAATCGTACCCGACAATTGGAAGACAAGCTGAAGGGTATTCAGATGGACCAGAACGTTTATAAAAATGTTAAAAAGATATGTGGCATTTCCCGCATCACTGGGCCAATTATGCCCAATGGTGTTGTTGTCAATAACGACACCAATAAAGCAAATATCATCGGAGAGACCTTCGAAAACAATCACAAACTTACTCTCCAAGATGGCGACCCGGAAACGAATGCAATCGTTAGTTCAGAGGTCCACAGTAAGTTGGACGACTTCAACGAGCCAATTGTTGTCTTTAACCCAACTAACAGTGCATACTTCGATGACACACGTGATAATGGTCACGGTTTTATCACACCAAATACCCTACAGAGTCTGGTTAAATCTCGACACCCTAAGAAGTCACCTGGTATCGACAACATGTCATACCACTCGTTGCGAAGGCTTTCTGCCTTATTCTTTATAAAGCTCTCCATTCTGTTCAACCATGCTTACAACATGAGAGCTTTATAAAGCTCTCCATTCTGTTCAACCATGCTTACAAGCTTGGAGGCACGCTATTATTTGCCCAAAGCAAAAGTTGGGAAACCAACGTATCACCCCTCAAGCTTTCGCCCTCTCGCTTCTCACTTGCATCAGCAAAATATATGAAAAATTCATATACGAGAAGCTAAATAACTTTGTCAGTGCCAGGCACCTAATACCTGATTTCCAATTCGGACTTCGAAGAGCGCACAGCACCACTATGGCTCTCAATTTATTTCAAAACCACGTCTGCGTGCGGCTCTTTAATAAGGAACCCACCGTTGCGGTAAGCCTAGACATTGAAAATGCTTTTGATACGACTTGGATCGAAGGTCTCGCTTTTAAACTACTGAATACTGTCCTCAGTAGAACGCTATGTAGCATCATCTACCAGTTCGTTCGAAACAGAACCTTCCAAGTTAGAATGAATGGAAAGCTTTCCCGAAATTTTCACGCCGCTGCAGGCGTGCCACGGGGCTCCATTCTAGGCCCCATCTTATTCAATATTTACACCTCCGATATTCCCCGCCCTGTGGACGGGAGAGTAAACCAAATATGCTATGCGGATGACGTGCTGGTGTACACGTCAACCAAAGGCCCTAACCTCGCAACAAATCGACTCAACCGTCACTTGGACGAACTGTATCAGTATTACAGTCGATAAAAAATCCGACTTAATCCATCCAAAGCAGTAGCCATAATTCTGAGTAGTAAGCACTCCCAACCTGCTTCTCGATATTCACAGAATATTCGAATAAAAATGGGAGATACTACGATTAGACCACAGGACAAGATGAAATATCTCGGGGTCACTTATACCCCAAAAATGAATTTCATCAAACATGTGACCCACATTCTCCAAAGGGGCCTCGGTCGGTCTAAGCAACTGCACAACATCTTGAAGTGCAGGAACAAAGTTGACAGCAAAGTTAAGCTTCTCTCCTATAAGCAGCTACTCCAATCTGGAATATCGTACGCCTTTCCCGTATGGTCCTGCATATCTTCGGCTCAAATGGAAAGACTTCGGGTTTTCGAAAGGAAACTCCTCAGAAGATGCACCAATCATTCTAGACCGCCTGACGGTTGTCATTACCCCAACTCTCACCTACACGAAGGCGCCTCCATTACCCCTATCGACGAGTACTTACCTCGAAAAGATTCAGAACAGCGAGAACCTACTTGTACGGGACTCTTGCGTTCTTGACCCTTCTCTCTCTCGATATCTTCGGATCAAACCCCACAATTTCTTCTTCAGTACAAAACTGAAGAAAGCACCCTTCCCAACAACATTCCCCTCTATAATAGAGGATTCCTGGACCCATCCCATAGGGTCTACTATTAACAAACCAAACACACGAACGCACAGTACAAGACGGCACAAACACAAACATACACACCGACCAAAGAGCAGATTATCAGACGCCAAAGACGTGATCTGCGTTTACTACCGCACCCAAGACCCAACGGTGTTGTATGATTTCTTTCCCACCATTCCTCTATAAAAGTAGTTAGAGAACACTTGGACTAACACTGTCCACACTATCCTTGGATACCCCCCTTTTTTCTTTTCTTTTCAGATACCGCGAGACCGAGCCCAACATCCTCACGGGTGTGGGTGATTCTGGCTATCGCAAGATGACCAGAAGTCAGAGACAAGATGAAGGACACATATGTCCTGTCTCGCTAAATTCCGCCTTCTCGCCACAATTTTTTTTTTCGGGCCGCAGTATCTAAATTCTCCTGCCACAGAGCAGAACTTTTTCTAATTCAAGTTTACATCTGCTGTAATACTCTAATATAAATTCCACAATAAAACTTAAACAAAATTTTAAACTAACTCCTTTTAAATGCTTTGGAAAGTGTGTGTTGTCACCAACGCTGGATGATTCTTTTCTTTTGTGTACGAGGACGACTCCGAAAATTAGTACAGGAACCGGTACTAAGGTTGCAGGATATAAGGACGTTATCCCCTTAAGTTACGTCCTACAAACAATCAGGACAATCAGAGGTAGCACGGCAACGACCCCTTGCTGGAGGGTGTTGTGTCAGGAACTATCAACAAAGAGATCTAACGTCATTTTCAGGACAAGAAGACGCGCTTCCTGAGGAACAATCCCCACAACAGCAGAACATATGTTCATATAATTATCTCAAGACTGAAAACCTAAAATGTACTTGTATATATCATAATGAATATAAGAATTAAAACTTTTTATATGAGCAAAACAAAAAACAATGAAAGAATAAAACATTAAGAGCACTCTACAATAAGCTACGAATTAAACATACAGTTTCAATACAATTATATACAAATATCTAAAATATTCAATTTATGTAACGAAATTACGACGACATCGCCATTTGCCTTTTGTGGCGCCGCTTCCCGAAAATTAATCTCGTACAGATTAATTTTCTTTCTTGAAGTGCTCCACGAAGCCCGACAATTTCCCTCCCCCATACATTTCGCATCTTCTTCCATAACTCCATCCATATCCCCAAATCAACATTGTAGCGATCCTAAATCGCTACCCCTATCCAAATCCCCAACATCATCAAACAATCCCATAACGCAAATCTCAATTTCATATTGAATCAATGAGCGATAGATTAAACCAAAAGTCAATTTGTCGCACATTGATTCAAAATTCCACATAATAAACCCAAATCCCAAATTTTCCATTGCTTCATATTCAAATCCCATATTGAGTCACATGTACAACGAATTTAACCAAAAGTTAATTCATCATACATTGACTCAATTACTAAAAACCTTGACATCATGGAATGCTAAATTCAAAACGCATTTCATGATTTCCCTTCCTAGAACCCAGCCAACTAAACCCTCTAACAAATTCCCAGAACACAGCTCAAATTGAAACGCACAAAGTCATTATGTGTGCTTCTGGGAATTTCAACAATATAATAGTTGACAAAAGTCAACTACAAAAACTATAAAAGGGCAGTGCTTTTCAATTTCGGGATCAGTCTCTCTTCGAAGGCCGAACCGCTGGCCATTCGGGATGAGTCTCTTTTCAAAGCCCGAAGCTCTGGCCAATTGTCAAACCACCCTTACATTTTAACAAAATAAAAACAACACAGCCCCCAGAAGTCTTCAACGCTTTCCTTTTTATCTTTCATTTTTCACTCTCGACACTCCGGGCTCTTCTCCCGCCATTTGGGAAAGCACGGCACGGAGTATAAAAACATTGAATCCAATGTTGAACAAATTGAATCAAACGTTCAATTGTCGCACTGATTCAATTTCCAGAAATTCTTAAAGCATATGCAATCATGTGCACTGTATATTCAATTATAGGTTTCCAAAATCCCTAAACTAAATGTGCGGACCAGATGCCCCATTTTCGAACAAATATTATTGAGAATCATAAAATGTGCGTCTGCAAAAATTTGGTCCCACAAAAGTGAATATCTATTCACAACTTTCAAATTCAAATACAAACAAATTGCGGCATAAAACGCACCGCATGTTCATTTTATCGCGCATCAACATCTGGGACAATAAATGCGGATCCGAGAGATCCTTTATCTATTGTTTCCTGCCGAAGTGCTTTAATGACCTTTCTTCCTTTCTTTTCCTTTTTGTGATCCTATTTCCAAAAGTAAAACAAAACAATTGAATGGCCAGTGGTAATTGAGGCAGTCTAGATTTGGAGTTGTGCGACTCAAGACTCAAGACGAGTTCGTGGTTTCGGGTTAGTGTTTGCGATATATAAATTAATATTTAAAAGTTTTAAATGAAATAAAAGAACAATGAATTAAAAATTAAAAGATCAATTTTTACTAAAAACAAAAAGGTAGCCCACTCTTCCCGGGGAACGGGAAGCACGGTGGTGCACCAGGACAAATTGTATTCCATATTTACCACCAAAGATACTCCTTAAAACTCTATTCTCGAATACGCGGAATTTGTTCTCTTCTTGTTTTGTAAGCCCCCATGCCTTGCATCCATATAGAACAGTCGACATGATCATGGTTATGTGGCGGTTCCGCCAAACCCCACTATTACTTACCCGAAGAACCCCCATAACTGCCACCCAACTTTCACAATTTTTTGCTAATGCAATCGCATTAGCACCTGTAAATGCTTCATGCATCAAAATTATCAAATTTATTTATTTAAAAGCTTTTAGAAAAGAATTCTTACCTTCATTGATTTATTCGAATCCAAAAATTCCCCATAAAAATTCTATCCAAATTTATCACAGATCCCAGTCATACGTACGCATTACCTAGGAATTCCTGTAAAGAATTTCTCCCACAGGGGCATTCGTGCAGGCATCAATGCATCTCTGCATTAGCGACCAAGAACCGAATTCTCGTTTAGTGTAAACACTCACACTAGAGTTCGACACTTGAGTCGCCTTAGATGCCATATACAATTGGCATAGATGTTATACAAACCGTCATTATATAACCATCTAATTTCCTTCGCAATGACCTCCAGCTATTGATACAGCTGCAAGTACTTTCCCCCGAAATGCTCGTTTGTTTGAATCTTCAAACAATCATCGACTTCGCGCATAGCCGATGGATTAAATTCAAACCATAAACAATGCAAATATAGAATCCGTTTCTTACAACGAATTACGCCGCATAAACAAATGCAAGCAAGGGATTCGTTTCGGTCACCGACCCAAGATACGATATACAATTTTCATTGTATAAAGTATCGCAACCCATTAGCACCTTTCCCAATGTCTATTCGGCTATTTACACAAGGGCATCACTCATCTAAGACTTTTATGATGCCCTCGTCCCATCTTTTCCTTTAACACCATTGCTTCGATGCATCGTTGTCTATTTATTTAGCCGCCATGCACATCATAATCCACGATCTTCCCGATTCCTTTGTCCTTGCCGCCTGCCTGCTTTGTTTTTCCATTGCCTTCGCGCATGAGTAAACAACTCAGATCTAAACGATCACACACATACCACCATGAACTCCATTATGAGATCTGGTTTTCTATTCAACCAAGAGAGACTATACGTTTCTCTGGTGGTAAGTAGAACATATCCTTAGTGGAGAGGTTATTTACCACCACACCACCAAACTTACCCCAAACGAGGGTTGAATCTTTGAGTCTTATTTCAACTACCGATCGCGACGGTAGGTCCTATTTTTCGGCTCCCCGTGGCGTGCGGGGATGCAATAATCCAAAGTCGAGTGACTTTTATCCCCCGAGGTGCGTGCCGTTATTTTAGTGTTGTGTCAAAACTATCCCTAAGTAATAACAAAAACCTTAAGTCAGCATACGTGTACGTTTAAAGTTTTAGTTGTTTTCCCGAGCTCAATATCTAACATTAAAAATAAAAAAAGAACCTTTTATACAAATCCAAACAAATGTTTAATTTTCCATGCTACAGCTCCTGGTTGTATTTTCTTAATCGTTGTTCCCCTGGTGTTTTCTTCTTTCCTCGGCAATCAATTAGTGGACAGGGTACTGTGGAACATTTAGAGGAAGTAGTGGGTGGGTGGTAGAATCAGCGTCCATGCCGACGCATAGACCATTGTCCCCTATAGTTCTATAAATACGTGTCGGCAGTTCTGAATTTAGCAGTTTGCTAACTGTGTACCAACTAGTGTTGCCAGAATGCAGTCTTTTTTTAATTTCTTTTGAGATTGCGTTACTGCCCGTCAGTATAATTTTCAGATATTCAAACTATTTAACGTTCTCAAATATCTTTCTCGTAACGTTTATCTGGCTCCCCTGCATTCCAATAGCGCTCACCGTAATCATACGAGGAAGAATCATAAATAAACGGAAATTTTACTTTTTGCTTACTAAAAAGTTACAAACCAGATTATCTTGTGCGTGGCTGTTGTTTGGTTTATGAAGAGTAGGCGAATCGGCTTAGCTACAGGTCGCGCTCCACTTTGTAGTCGGTACAGCCATGAGCAAGCAAGAGGTACCATACGTCTGTTGCGCAACCGATTATTATAAAATTATTAACAAATGAAGGCATTAAACCCTTGGAAATTTTTTCTCGATTGAAGGCACAGTTTGGTGATGATACACTGTCTCAGAATCATGTGTATACGTGGGCCAGAGAATTTAAAAGTGGGCGAGAACGTATCGAAAACGAAAGTCATGGTCGACGCAAAAGGACAAGTCGATTCTTTTCGACTCAAAGGGAATTTTAATGATTGATTTCCCTCATGAACAACTGTGAATACAGCTTACCACTGTCAGCTGTGATAGACAGCAAAAGCCGCATATCGAAACAAAAGACGAGGTATTCACATTCGAGATGTCATCCTTCTTGATGACAACGCCAGGTGTCACACCGCATCCTTAACAAAAGATACGTTGGAAGAAACGGGCTGTGAAATTCTCGAATACCCCCCTTATAGCGCAGACATGTCTCCCAATGTCTATTTTTTGTTCGGACCCTTAAAGGAATCACTTCGAGAAAAACAATTCAAAAAACGAAGCAATGAAGAAGTCGAGGAGCATGTGTGCAATTAGCTAACAACTCGCCGTAAATCTTTCTACGAACAAGGGATATTAAAGATTCCAAATCAGGGGCGAAAGTATGTACATCACACAGGAACTATGGTATATTGAAAAACGTTGATATTGTGACGTATATGACAATCAGTACTAGAATATTCGAGAAAGTCCGAAACAAAGTACTAGACTATTCTAGAAAGTACTGGAAAACTGGAGACTATGAACAGTAGAAAATGGACCATCCGAGCGGTTTCTTTTTTACACTAACGCGCGCACAAAAGGTGATTTTGAAGTACCCTTAAATGTCATAGTACAGTGCTACCGGATGGAGAGGAAGCGGATAAGGAAAGTAGGTGTCGATGTATATTGGTCTTGAATGTCTGGACATCACAACGGTCAGGCAACACATGATCGTGCTGAACATTCCACATTCGTGTGGTTCGGCTAAAGAATGACTCTCTATGTTTATTTGTGCGCCTGAAGTCCACTTTCAACGTAAACTGATGCGCATTCACAGATTGACGGGTATCGTGGGAAAATGTCTGAAGGGGCGGAACGCATTCAGCAAGTTCAGTTGAACAACGACTGTGGTAATACCTATAGAAACGAGATAGGCATGATACGTTACGCCTGTGTTCTAACGACGGAATTGATCGACTTACGGGTGAGTCCCCAACAAGTTTCACTGCTTGTTTTTGCATCCTATCGAGCACGTGTAATGCAGTTTTGGGTGCGCTTGATCAAATATGGGAGTTGAACTCTATTTTTGGACGAATATACGCCCTGTAAATAGTGGCCAGGTGGGATGGAGTGAAGTATCTTTTGCATCTCTTAAGGAACCCCATATATTTGGCTGCACTTTTCGCAGCTTTAAATATGTGGTCATTCCAGTTAACAGTCGAATTAATTTGAGTGCCGAGGATCGATAGTTCCTTGGCCCTCTTTCGAAACTTGAAGGATTGGCTCAGTGATAAAAGATTCTCCAACGATCAAGAGGTGATGTCTGCAGTCGACGGCTATTTTGAGGAGCTCCACTTTTCTTACTATAAATAAGGGATCGAAGCTATTGAATATCGCTGGGAAAGGTGTATCGAGCTGAAAGAGGACTATGTTGAGAAATAAATAAAATGTCTGCCAAACATTCTGTGTTTTCTATGTGAAGGTGATTAATTCTAGGACTGCCCTCGTAACTGTAGTTTCGCATATTCGTGTGTGTTCTGACGGTTAAGGCTGCCCTAGTATTATATACACTGATAGTTTCTTCCGGGTTAGTGTCGAGGAGGTCTTTAAATAAAAATAGAAAGATAGTGAGATAGAAAATACCTAATACTGGTCGATTGTTGGGTGTGCGGAAATTACGTTTATGCCGTTTGATCATATGCACTTTGAATGCATGTTTTTACATTATTTTGTGGCGGATATAATATGGGTGTATGCATACGCTTTTTTTCCAGTTTCTTTGCTAAAAAAAAGACGTAATTTTCTAAGGAAATTAATTCTTTTTTTCAAAATATTTCGTTCATCTTTCAGATAATTTATGAATAGCATGCCAGAAAAACTGCTTGTCTTTCGCGGCAAACCATTCGTCGAGCCATTTTCCAACTTTCTCGAAATAGCTGAAGTGCTGCTCTGCGAACGCGTGCTCCTTTCATGCGAAGAGGTGATATTCAAATGGCGCCAAGTCTGGGGAGTACAGCACGTGAAAAAGGATGTCCCATCCAAGCGACTTCAAGGTGTCTTTCACTAATTTTGCTGTGTGCTACGTACTTTTCGCCGGCGTCATCTCTTGGTTAAACCGGAAAAAAACGTATGCATACACCTGGTGTCGATCTTCCCCCTTGCCCGTAAACGTCTGCTGATTGTTTCTTGTGACACATGTAATGCTTCTGCTAATTTTCTTTGAGTGTGAGTTGGGTCATCATCCAATAACTGCCGCAATTGCTCGTCTTCACATCTTTGTGTTCTACCAGAGCGCTCACTGTCTTTCACATTTAAATCACCACTTTTAAATTGTCGAAACCATGTCTCACATATTCTAATTGATGGGGCGTGCTCACCATATGTTTCTACCAGCAAAAGATGACTTTCAACAGCCTTTTTATTTTGATTAAATAAGAAAAGGAATGCGTCCCACAAATTTTCTTTTTCAGGCACAAAACTCGACATGATCACTGAACAATAAAACAAATACCCTAGTTTTTGGCGGACTCAACTTGTGTGTGTTTATAGTTAAATCTCAGACGAACAAATGACGTATGTGTCAAATTAATATGCTGCGCACTTTTCGATGGCACCATCTCTTAGTTAAACCGGAACTTATGCATACACCTGATATATAAAAGCTCCAGTCCAATTTCATTTTTCCTTTTTTTTTTTAGATGTACACTTTAAAATCACCTTTCTCAAAATTGTTCGTAGCAAACCCTGATGCTTGGTTTCGATATTAATTTGATCCATCTAAGTTTATCTGGTGGTAAGCAATGAAACAAGGCATTCGATCTATAGACTTCAGCAAGAAAGTATAAAAACGTTCTTTCAATAAAATCGAAAAAAAGACGTGACTACTTGCAAACGTTAATAAAACAAAATTATTAATAACGTCTTCCCAAAAATAATCTTTTAATTTTCGTAGATCAATAAATAGCTAGACAGATAGAAATTTATTAATGACCGAATGTCGGTGCTAAAAATACAGGGCCCATGGTACAATTATGTATTTATAAACGTAAACGCGCCAACAGAATTTACAAACGAAGAAACGAAGGACACATTCTACGAGACCATAGAGGTAGTCGTTGATGGCATCTCATCATTCGATGTTAAAATCCTCCTCGGGGACCTCAACGCGAAAATTGGAATGGAAGACATCTTCCAACCAATTATAGGTAAAGAAAGCCTACACGGCGTTTCAAATGATAATGGAATTCGAATTATCACGTTCGCAGCGTCAAAAGATCTGTTAGTGAAACGCACGATGTTCGAGCACAAGCAAATCTATAAAGCCACATGGATATCATCCCACGGCGTAACGCGTAACCAAATAGACCACATCCTCATAGACAAAAGACACCACTCGAATATCCTTGACGTAAGATCATACAGAGGAGCAGATTCGACTCCGATCATCTTCTAGTGACGGACAAAATTTAAAGCCGGCTCGCAGCAAAACCCTCATGGACAGTCACGGGAGACGAACAAAAAGTTCGACATTGATAAACTAAAAGACCTGCGCAAAAGGACTAAATACCAAGACGAACTAACGAATATATTTAGCATCCTAGAGAATGGGAGTAGTGAGGAAGAGGAAGCCAATAATCTGGGCACTAAATGGACATCGTTCAGAGACACAATCAAACAAACAGCCCAAAAGGTATTAGGATTTAAGAAAACAATTAAGTCCAAACCTTGGTTTGACGATGAGTGCAGGGCGAAGATCGAAGAACGTAAACGCCTCAGAATGATCCACTTAGAAAGATTTGATGAAGTCAACGCAGAAAGATACGTGGCAATTCGGAAAGAGAGAACGAGTCTTTCCAAACTCAAAAAACGCGAATGGGAGTAAACTAGGATCGAAAAAATTGTAGAAAATGCCAGAGCAAAGAATATCAGAGGTATGTATGCCGGCATAAATTTAATTAGAAATGGCTACCGAGGGAGACCCAAAATAATCCGAGACACAAACGGCTGTCTGATGACAGAAACAAACTATATCGTGAAAAGATGGAAGCAGTACTTTGAAAACCTGCTCAATGTGTGCGCTCATCAACCACAAATAAACGCACCAGACGTACATACAACCCAGCCTCAGATCCCAGAGCCCACTTTCGACGAAGTTGTAGACGCAATAAATCGATTGAAAAACAACGAGGCTCCCGGAGTTGACTGTATACCGGCAAAGCTTGTGAAGCATGTAAAAGAGGCAACCGCTCGAAAGATCCACCAGCTGATTAAAACAATATTAAGGAAGTCATTCCGGAAGAATGAAAAACCTCAATAGTCATCCCCATTTTCAAAAAAGGCGACAAATCTGACTGCGAAAATTACAGAGGAATATCATTGCTCCCAACCCTATAAAAAATACTAACAAATGTTATACTGCCGAGAATCACACCGTACGCAGAAGAAATATTGGAAGACTACCAATGCGGATTCCGTAGGAACCGGTCAACAGGCGACCAAATGTTCACAATAAGGCAACTACTGAAAAAGAAGTGGGAATACGGAGAGACGGTTCACCAACTGTTCGTTGACTTCAAAACAGCCTACAACTCAGTCGCAAGGCAAAGACTCTACCATATTGTAGTTGAGCTGGGAATCCCGAAAAAAATATTCCGCCCTCATTCAAATCTACATGAACCAAAACAAAGGGCGATTTAGAATAGAAAACCACCTCTCAGAACAATTTGAAATCCGGGGCGGACTAAAACAGGGGGATGGCCTCTACCCATACCTCTTTAACCTTGTCCCAGAGTATGTCATCACAAAGATACAAGACGACAACATGGCCGGATCATCCCTGAACGGGGTGACGCAAGTGCTCGCATATGCGGATGCCATCGCCGTTCTGTCCAATAATCTAAAAACTATAAGTAAAAACTGTGAAATCATCATGCAAGGGGCAGAAGAGGTGAGCCCGGTGTAGCGATCCTAAATCGCTACCCCTATCCAAATCCCCAATATCATCAAATAATCCCATAACGCAAATCCCAATTTCATATTGAATCAATGAGCGATAGATTAAACCAAAAGTCAATTTGTCGCACATTGATTCAATTCCACATAATATACCCAAATCCCATATTGAGTCACATGTACGACGAATTTAATCAAAAGTTAATTCATCGTACATTGACTCAATTCCCAAAACCTCGACATCATGAAATTCTTAATTCAAAACGCAATGCATGATTTTCTTTCCCAGAACCCAACCGACTAAAGCCTCTAACAAATTCTCAGAACACAACTCCAATTGAAACGCACTAAGTCATTATGTGTGCTTCTGAGAATTTCGACATTAAAATAGTTGACAAAAGTCAACTACAAAACAATAAAAAGGCAGTGCTTTTCAATTTCGGGATCAGTAGCATTCTAGAGGCCGAACCACTGGCCGAATGCATCAGTCTCTTTTCGAAGCCCAAAGCTCCGGCCGATTGTCGAACCACCCGTACATTTTCACAAAATAAAAGGAATACAGTCCCCTGAAGTCTTCAATCTTTTCTTTTTCATTTTTCTCATCGACACTCCGGGCTCTTCTCCCACCGTTTTGGGAAAGCACGACCCGGAGTACAACACTGGATATAAATGAAGACAAAACAAAATACGTGATTGGCGAGAGTAGGTGGAACTCAGAGAACACACATAAACATCACGGGCAGGATATTTGAAAATGCCAAAGAATTTATATATCTGGGAAAAATACAGACGGTCAGTAACGAAATGTCAAAGGAAATTAACAAAAGACTACACTCCGGCAACGCTAGTTGCCATGCAGTCAGTAAACTGCTGAAATCCAAACTGCTATCACGTAATATAAAGCTCTGTGTCTATAGAACCATAATCAAGCCGATTGTTCTATACGGATGCGAAACATAGCATCCCACAAAACGGGAAGAAAACAAATTCCGCGTATTCGGGAATCAAGTTCTAAGGGGTATATTTGGCGGTAAATGTGACGAGGAGGCAGGACAATGGAGGTAACTCCACAACCACGAATTGGAAGAGCTATACCGCAAACCTTGAATAGTGAGACTAATCAAGTCGCGACGATTAAGATGGGTCGGACACATGGCGCGATTAGGCAACGATAGGACCGTGCATAGAATTCTTGACGGTAAGCCAACGGGAAAGAGACCGATAGGACGGCCGCTACGGAGATGGAAGGACAATGTAAGGTTGGACCTCGACGAGATCGGATCGGATGATCGAACGTGGAAGGAGAGCGCACAGGACAGGGAACAATGACGGAGTGCAGTCGGTGAGGTCATGAACGTTCGGGTTCCTACAGGCCAATAAATATATAGATAGATAGAATATAAATGATATAGACACTAGTCTCGAGCACTCTTCTATCTCTCTGTACGCTGACTTTATAAAACGCCATCACTCACTCGATCCCACTTCTTCAAACAGATCTCGATAGCTTTTCGGCTTAGTGCCAAAATAACCGCCTCGTATTAAACTTCCTCAAATGCCAACGTCAATCATCTTATCATGGAAACGCATCCTTTGCCGTCGCGTCCTTATTTCGTACTTAATCAACCAATAACTTCTGTACAATCGATTCGTATTTATGGGCATCTTATGTGACAAGGAGCAAAACTTGTTTACACTACTACAGTAACAAATTATGCTATTTCTGCAGCTTTGCATTGGCTTGGAGTTATCGTATTAGCTTAAATACTTAACTCCATACTAAGGGTGCAGTTTGTGTCCGGACAATTACCAAATATCATCAAAGAAAATGACACATACATCCAGTAGAACGTAATCAAACTTAACTGATATGCCAGCCTTAGAAAAAAATGTTTAAACACAACCACCCAATTTTTGTATATATTATTCTTTCTCCTTAATCATTAATTTAAAAAAACAAAATCACTACAGTGCATATAATAAATAACTGAATGCGATTTATTTAATGTTTACAATATTCCTGGGATGTCAGGAGTATTCCTTCTAGTATAAGTACATACTGAACGCCATCAATAAACATCATTCCACTAAGCAAACATCTCTTCGCTTCACAAAATATCAAAGTATTTTTATATAATACATTGCACTGTCTTCGCAGCTCCATTCGCAACCACATGATTAGTAAGGCCATCAAAATGGACAGCACATCGATCCTATGTCATTCGGATTGAAGCAGATTCCGTTTGAGGTACATATCACAGGAGGCCTTAGCTTTACCAATCTGTAAACATCCAATTGACTCCATCCAAATGTGCGCTTGGTCCACTTCAATAAATCAGTCGAGAATGTGTCGTACGTCTGAATACCCTGGAAATCGAAGAAATAGAAGAAAGGTCAGGATGTGATAAATGGATTTCTTTGTTGTCAATATTGAAGCAGTACTCACCATTCTTAAAGGCCCTCAAGCGATGAAGGAACCTTCTCCGGTTTTGGAATTCAGTAAATTAAATCAGAAAAAAGAACTTAAGGAAAAACTAGGACAGGAACATTTGGACGTTGTCGAATATGCGTAGCGATTTAACGAGGAATTCGTTTTCTTTCTGTGGTGTATTGAAACATCACCATCAATAACTAAACATATAAAGTCGAGTTGATGTTGATTCGACTATGCCTCAGAGTTTTATAGGTTGGAATCCGTGGAATTAATTTCAATCGCGAGACATTGTCGATATTTAATTTGGAACGGCATGTGTGAATGTAACGCCGTACACATTTACACACGACAAACTCTAATATTCTGGCTTTGGTCTAACATTGACTTGACAACCGATTCGACATATCTGCTCCTTGGATACGATTTACATGTTCAACTGGTCTCTACTAATTTGCCATAAAAAAGCAGTTTTCGAACCCAACAAGTTGAATGTCCTTTTGTTGATCATCGCTTCACTAGGCTATGTTAAATTCCTTTATTATCCTTACCATTTCCTAAATTGGGTTAACATCGTTACTGAGGACATATAAGAACCAATTTAAATACTTTGAAAAATTAAGATCACCACAATTGACTTTCATAAAATGCCAAAGCAATAACTTTGGAGCATATGTGTTTTTGGTTCATGGCAATTTAGCTGAAAGGACATAATGACATGATGAGAATCAGATCAAATATTTTTTTTTTTTTTTTTTTTTTTTTTTAGTTTTTAAACCACATTTATTTTCCTAATTCTTTTTACATGTATAATATTAGGGGTAAATCTTAAACCCTTTTCTACAATCACAGTCCTTAAATTAACTTACTGGCTCTATGCGAGCTCTCTAAATTACACATTACAACTTGATTTTTATACATGCCTTTCGGCGTACATCTTTTTTTTTTTGTTTCTTATATATATATATGTATGTATATATATACATATATATATATATATATATATATATATATATATATATATGAAATAAGTCATATATTAGAGGGACTTACATCTATATGTATACATTATTATTACAATTTTTTTTTTTTAATTATAACAAACAAAAACTTCAAAACAAAACGAATAAAACATAAAATAAGAAATAAAAAATAAAATAAAAATAAAAGTAATGGGGAAAGGAGGACAGGGGGAGGGGGGACAAGAGGAAGGAGAGCGTTGCCCTTGAGAGGCATACTATATCTGAGGAAGTGAAGTCCTCTCCTCGTTGAGAAGCCACCACCATTTGGGAGATGTTCGATCTTTGGCTGATTTATCTCTTTCACTGATCGCCGTGCTAAAACGCATGCGGTCTGGGGCATTGGAGATATCACTATCATGGAGAATTCGTTTGTCCCTGGCACCGCGGAGAGCGTGGTAAATAATCGGGACTCCATGCACGTCTTGGATAAGGGCTTTTTGATCCAAGAAAGGGAACGCTTCTGGGGGAATAAACCCATTCTGGAGGGTATTCTCTAGATACATATCATTGGGATAGAATGCTCCCGCGATAAGATTATTGTCACTGCACATTGCCCTTGCTGTGTGACCACGAATCATTTTAATTATGAAATTGTCTATCCTATTTAACTCTGATTTGTTATACAGGATTTTGTTGGGATAGAATTTTTTGTATTGCGACTCTGGTGTTCTATAAAGTCCGAGGCAGGAACGCAAACACTGCCGTTCGAACACACGAAACTTCTCCATATAAAGTGGAGATATATTATACCATACTGGACAGCCATAAATCAAAACTGGTCGGATGAATGCCGAGTACGAAATTATTTTGACTCTGGGGTCAAGAAGACTACTCCGGAATAGACTTCTTGTCATAGAATATGCGCTTTTAGCTGCGGCGAGGGACGCTGCTACGTGCTTGTCAAAATATAAATACTGGTCTAGCCAGATACCAAGGTATCTAACTACAGTTTTCACTTGCAGTGGAAGGTAATTGTTACCTACAATAGAAAAGTGTTTCCAGTTGTATTTTGTATCCCTCGAGGCCCTGGATAGGGGCGTTCTGAAAAGAATAGTCTCGGTTTTCTGGAAATTAATTTTTAATTTCCAGTCGTCGCAAAATTGTTTTATTTTGTTGAAGTCATCTTGAATGTGCCTATTGATGTCGTCTATTTTTCCTCCTGTTCTGTACACCACTATGTCATCGGTGTACGCAACGGCGTTTTCGAGAGAACTTACTAGATCACTAGTGTAAATGTTGAATAGAATGGGAGAATTCACAGCTCCCTGCTGTAAGCCATTTTTAATTTGGAAGGTCTTGTTGGAGAGTATGTCCCCGCATTTCACCACAAAATGTTTGTCCATTATCATATCATAAATAATGTATAGCAGATATTGCGGCATACCCAGGTTTGTTAACTTATACAAAAGTCCTTCTAACCATACGGTGTCGAAAGGCTTTTCAAAGTCAACCAAGCAGGCGCCTGTACATTGTCGCTTTGCCTTGTTCCACTGTATATCGGAAACAAGTTTCGTCGCTGCATGAACTGTGTCATGTTGCGCTCGAAAGCCAAACTGGTTGTTGGGGATGATATCGTTTTCATCACACCAACCTATCAGTGCTTTGTTTATAATTTTTTCGAAGACCTTGCTGATGTTGGGAAGCAGGCTGATCGAGCGCAGATTAGCTGGATTTCTCTTCTCCTTACCCTTTTTGGGGATAGGGTGGACTACTGCAGTCTTCCAATGGGTTGGATAGTGTGCATTGTTAAGAGCGTTGTTAAACAAAGTAGTGTATATGTTCACTGCTTCGCGAGGCAAGTGCCTTAGAACCACATTTGGAATGCTATCTATTCCAGATGATTTCTTATTTTTTATTGAGCTAAGTATGTTTCTAAGTTCATCCTTGCGCACAAACATATTTGTATTTCATTTCTGACGGGAGAATCCGCCCTATTATTTTCGCCGAATGTGATGAAACTACGGTTTTCGGAACGCCAGTTGTGAAGTTGATTGCGCAGCGAGCAATGTCTTTGACGGGCATTGCTTTCAATTTCAGTGTTAGCATGAACTGATTCGTTAACTCTGTAGACTGCTTCGAAACAGGCTCTAATTGAATTCGCTTTCTTTTGCGGATCTTCGACTACTATTACTTCATCATTGGAGTTGATGTGCTCTAAGGTGAGTCCTGCGTTCAGCATTATCTGACAATTCTCGGGAGTCCGTGGAATTCGGAGACAGGGAATGTCATTGTGATCTTTTCTTCGACATATTTTCTTGATTTGTGAAAACATGTTCGGTCCGTTTGCTTGGACAGCTCGAATTCTGTTGCTCCACTCCTCATTTATTACTGCTCGGTAATTATCCCGGATCAGTTTTTGAAGATTTTTAATCAAGGACTTGATAGTTTTGATTTCATTGCTATTTGGGTTACTGAACTGCCTATAGCACAATTTCAGCTTTGAGAGCAGGGTGCTCTTTTGCCTATACAAAGCATCGAGAGTTGCATTTCTGTATCGGTGGGTATAGCCATCCATATGAGCTACTTTGGGGATGGAACGATTCATTGTGTTAGTAACAATATCGTTCATAGTTAGGAGGTAATGATCGATTTCATCATTACGAAGGTTTCTATTAGTCGGTGGGTCTATGCCAATGTTGCGTATTTCTCTTTTTACTATGCGATCGAAACGCGACCAATGTGCTTTTCGGAAATCGAAAGAGTGTACCTGGTCGTACTGCTCAAGTAGATGGTACTCGTTTGGCACGTGTATTACGGCTCCAAGTCCGTAATGATCGCTATCGTACTCAATTGTGCGACGACAATTTCGAGTAGTTACCTCGGTATCTAGTAACTGAATTCGATCATCTGTCATAAGTAAATCCAGGAAGGAGTTACCTCTTGGATAAGACGGTGTACTTGTAGCGTACAATTCTAGTTTATGCTCGATCGCATTTGTTTGCCACCAATCAAACAAAGCATTGCCTCTGGTGTTCGAGGTCAGATTGCCCCAGGCACTGTGCTTGGCGTTAAAATCACCTGCCATTAAAAAGTAATTGTTTTCCGAATCTAACTTGAGACTTCGGAAAAGCGTATCGATTTCACTGATAAATTGGGTACCTTGAACAGATTCAGGAGCGTAAGCAGCGACTATATATAGATGCCTTTGACTTTTTAGCGGAATGCCTATAATGCATGCCTCTAGCACCTGGAATTTGTGTACTTCCGTGCTGTAAACGACCTTATGGTGAAGACCTTTCTTAACTAAGAGTAGAGTGTGGTCGATCTCGTCTAATTATGTTATAATTTTTGTAGCCCAGGACACAGGACAGTGTTTTCCTATCTGGAAGCTGTTCCTTGCCCAAGGGGCATTCACCAATGGTATGGTCGGAGAGGCACTTTACGCACCTGAATTGCATGTGGCAGTTTGATGCCGCGTGCCCGAAGCGTTGACAACGCATACACTGCAATACGCGATCGATTTTTCTAATTTTTTCCCAACTTATTGTTTGGTGGTTGAGGTGTTTGATGTATCGGAGAGTATCAACTTTACTGTTGGGACTCAGTGATACAATAAAGAAAGGCAATTTGCAATTGCGTTTTCTGGAGTTGGCGGTAGAGATGGGTTTCACACCGGTAAATTTTAAATTGTCGGTTTCGACATTTTTTAATTTCTCTAATACCTCCTCAGGGGAAAAACATGGATCAACGCCTTTTAGGAGCATGGAGATTATTTTCTCCGATTTCGGGGTGTACGTGTAGTACTCGCTTTTTGTCCTACCCAAAGCAGTCATTACTTTGCGATAACCTTCAATATCATCGCACATTAATTTTATTTTAGAATTATTAATTTTTTTTGTTTTGAAATTTTTGCAAATTAACTCACCTAATTTTATAACGTCCTTTGTTTCCATGGACGTAAGTATTATAGGCGGCGCCTTTTCCTTTTTGTTGGTTACGATGTGCTGGTTTGATTGCTGCTTCTGCATCTCCTTTGTTTGCTGCCCTTTGTTTGCTTCCTGATGTTGTTCCTGATTTTTCCGTTGTGCTGTTGTATTTTCTTGGCTTTGTTGTTGCTGCACCAGGTCTTTTAATTTGAGGATTGCTTCTCTTTGTTTATTGAATTCCTCTTTTTTGTGTCAATATCCGCAAGGAGTTTTTCTAATTCCGTCGGATCTGTTGCAGTACCTGTGATATTGTTTTCTTCCTCAGCAGGTAATTCGATTTCACTTGGGTCAAGGTCAACCAATTCGTTGAATTGGTTACCTGCGCCTGTGTATTCGTTTTTCTTTCCTTTTGCATTTTTTTCGCCGTCCGAATTTGGCTTGTGCCGCTTTGTTATAATACTCGGCTGTCGCTCGAGTCGGCTCCGTGTCATCGCTTTCAGGTCTGCCTGGCCCCTTTTCATGAAAGGCGACGAGCTCTTTAGCACTTTGTTTGTTTCCATAATTTTTTATTTTCTTATTTTTTTTTATTTTTTAAACAACCGCTCTCAGTGGCGGCCACACTGTGTAATCCACACTTGTTCACTTACACTCGCGCGAGGAATTTATTTATTTATTATTTTTTTCCTTTCTTTTGCTTTCTCCTGTTGTCAGGTATACGTTTTATCTCTTTGACGTGTTGGTAACGACTGATCAGATCAAATATCTTAGAGGAATGATGGCGAATATCTGGTATCTGTATTGGCTGATATTGATTGCCTAGAATAGGGAAACCACTAAAAGTATTACATAATTCAATCGCCCACAACTATGACTTCATTGGGCGAATGGTGCAAAAAGGTTATATTAAATGAAGACTTTTCCCAGTGTGAGACGCTTTTTCTCCTTTTAAAAGGCAATACATGATTTGTACTTTTTCTTCTGATGAAATAAATTTTGTCTTTGTCAGATATAACTCGAGGCTGAAACTTGATGGTTCAAAAATTGGTTAGAAATTTAAGACTGAAAAGTCACTCTTGAACGTATCGTAGTACGACGCAGACTACTGACCAATTCCTTAAGAGAATTCAAGTTATGCAGAGCTGTAGAAGTACATAAGGTATTGTAGAAAGGCATTCGCAATCTTCTTATTGTTATCGTGTTAGAGCGAACCAGTGTTGTACGAGGGTTTCCACAATTTATCTATAGTATTAGAGAGGAAGCGTGCGTGAGATGTCGTGTTGTGGGAAAGCCACCGATGCTCGAAAAGCACTTTTTTGTGACTATCACAGTAGTTGGGCCCCTTAAACGGATTGATTTATTCCCGGCTTATGCCAAAAAAAGGCCTTTTTCACAATTTTTTTTTTTGCAGACATTCGAGACGAATGGTACGGGAGTGAATCAAGTATAAACGGTAATTTTACTTTTTGCTTAGCAATAAGTTGCAAGCTAGGTAATCTTGTGCGTTGTTTGGTTTATGAAGAGTAGAGGAACCGACTTAACCAGCGGTTGCACTCGACTTTGTAGTCAGTACAGCCATGAACGAGCAAGAGGTACATACGTATGTTGCCCAACGGATTATTACAAAAAATTTCAAAACGCCTGGAAATGTTTTCTCGATTGAAGGCACAGTTTGGTGATGATGCTGTTGCGATTCCACCAAACCCCACTGTTACCCACCTGAAGAACCCCCATAACTTCAACCCAACCTTATAAGTTTCGCTAATGCAATCGCATTAGCGCCTGTAAATGCTTCACGCATCAAATAGATCAAGTTTATTTAACTAAAAGTCCTGTAAAAGAATTCTTACCTTTCATGCATCTCTTCGCATACAATTCCCGTCTCCTGACACTTTATCGTACGATGTCACCGAGCTCCTAATGGGATAAGACCTATTAGAACGGTACAACCTGTTGGCAGATTCTGCCAACAACAGGTTAACACCCACAGCGCCTCCATCTGCCTCTTCTCGCACACGCTACTTCGTCACTGCGGACGCGAGCAGATTACCGATAGGTTCCGATCTATCGGACGATAAACCTGTTGGTCCAAGCGACCCACAACAAGTTAGTGGACCACGCCGCAGACCCCTTGCCCCTGCGGCATCAACGCGGTAACATCCGCTTCCACCACATTTATCGACACAGGCCCAGACCATAACCAGGAACTAGTCATCACGACAGTTCCCCTGATTTAATCACAACGCCTCCTGAAGTACGCAGGGGCACTTTGAATTCCAAGCATACGGCCCTCCCCTCAACACCGCACCAAACGTTCGAGCACCACTGCAGCCCTACCTTTTTATTTCGTGACTACGTCACGGGGGGAGGTGATGGGGTACTGTGGCGACTCCGCCAAACCCCATTGTTACCTACCTGAAGAACCCCCATAACTTCAATCCAATTTTATAAGTTTCGCTAATGCAATCGCATTAGCACCTGTAAATGCTCCACGCATCATATAGATCAAATTTATTTAACTAAAAAGCTAAAAGTCCCTGTAAGAGAATTCTTACCTTTCATACATCTCTTCGCATACAAATTCCCTACAAGAATTGTTTTCATTATACAGGAGCATAAAACCAAAACCTATTCGCTATCTTCGGTTGCCAGGCAAATTCCAACCTTCCCACACCTGCACCGCAATCACCCCGCATCAAAAACATTTCCTTCCCAAGGATAATTAATGCTTTCAATGCATTACCTGGAAATGCAGGTAAAGAATTTTTCCTACAAGGGCATTCATACATGTATCAAGGCATATCTGCATTAGCGACCAAGAACCGAATTCCCAATTAGTGTAAATATTCATACTAGAGTTCGACCCTGGCGTCGCCTTAGATGCCATACATAATTGACACAGATGGTATACACAACCGTCATTGTGTAACCATATAAATTACTTCTCTCGGAAATACTTCTTTGTTTGAATCTTCAAACAATCACCAATGTCGCGCTTAGCCGCCGAATTGGATTCAATAGCATAAACACATGCAAACAAAAGAATCCGATCCTCCCAGTCGGCAGAGATACGATCTCCATTATCTCAATCCCTTTTAGCATCTAATGGATGGCTGATATTTACTCAGCTGACCCTCATTACCGGACGATGCATTCGGTCGCTACTTCCTTTGTTCGGCATCCCTTGTCTAGGTTTCGTTCGCTTTGACCTGCGAGCGTTAGCAAGCAGTCTGATCTCAACGATCGACTTCACGCATACCACTACAGGACCTCACCAGTGAGATCCTCTTTCCTCGTTTTCACCACGAGAGGAACACTTTCTCTCTCGGGAAAACTCACCCCATTACGAGTCGGCTTTGCACGAGCCGAATATCGCTGAGTCCAATTACATCCGCCGACCATGCAGGTCGTGCCACTCCCGCTCCCCGATGCGCACGGGGACGCGAAAGTCAACCGCGAGTCGCGTGCTTAACAGTTGTCACCAAGTCGTGAAAAGTAATTTTTCTTGTGCCGGCAGCATAATGCCTTTAAAGTAGAGTAAAATAAGTTAATAACCGTTTCCCACAACAGTGTTTGAAATAAGATTGGTGTTCCAAAATCTATATAAAACTTACTTTCTATAGGGAGCTGAACTGAATTGCTGTGTTCGATGACTGGGAATCCGGAAATCACTATATGTAAATGTC
This sequence comes from Microdon myrmicae, assembly GCA_963931805.1. NCBI lineage: Eukaryota > Metazoa > Arthropoda > Insecta > Diptera > Syrphidae > Microdon > Microdon myrmicae. The sequence goes on along the minus strand of OZ007498.1, from coordinate 142,457,886 downwards.
AGGCATGCAAGTTAAATAATAAACGGTAAAAACAAAGTGAATCTGTGTTTTATTTTCTGTGCAGTGATATCCTGGTGTTTTCTTCTCTCCTCGGCGATCAATCGGTGGACAGTGTACTGTGGAACATTTAGAGGAAGTAGTGGGTGGATGATAGAATCAGCGTCCATGCCGACGCTCACACCATCTATCCCCACAATGCACTGTCTCAAAATCGTGTGTAACGTGGGCCAAAGAATTTAAAAGTGGGCAAGAACGTATCGAAAACGAGAGACGAGACTCGTCTCTCAGCCGGAAAAGTTGTTGCAACGATTTTTTGTTCGACTCAAAGGAAGTTTTAATGATCGATTTTCTTCGCGAATAACGAACAGTGAATGCAGCTTACTACTGTCAGTTGTTACAGTCGCTTAAAGCCACATACCGAAACAAAAGACGAGGTGCGGCCATCCGAGATGTCATCCTTCTTCATGACAGCGCCAGGCCCCACACCGCGTCCATGACAAGGGATACTCTGGAATAAATGGGATGGGAAACCCCCGAACATCCTCCTTATAGCCCAGACTTGTCCCCCAATGACTATTTTTTGTTCACACCCTAGAAAGAAACACTTGGAGGAAACAAATTCGAAAGTAATCAAGTAATCGACGAGCACGTCCGCAATTGGCCAACAACTCGCCCTAAATCTTTCTACGAACAAGGGATATTAAAGCTTCCAAATCGGCGGCAAAAGCATGTAGATCACCCAGGAGAGTATATTGAAAAATGTTGATAGTATAGTTAGTGTGTCAGACAGGCTAGCGAGGAGTAACACACAAAAATCGACCACCCCTAATCCAGGGTGTTACACGTCTCCGTGCCCATTGGATGGTTTGCAGCCAGGGGTATACCGGGTGTATTATAACGGCGCCTCTCTGACACCGGGTGGAATCAGAGCAGTAACCACACCTTACCACAGAGGGGCTCTGATATGACGGGCTATCTGAAACCCCAAGACTCGTGGGAACAAAAATGAATAATCAATATACAAAAAATAATCTCACGAAAAACCCGGTAGGCGTCGGTGTGATGAGCCGACACTACCATATGGGAACAAATTATCAAGAACACACCGACCCGGCAAAAAGAAGACGTAAGAAAAAACGGAAAAAGTGGGATATACGCGTCGGGACGTGGAATGTTCGAACGTTATATAAACCAGGCGCAATACAGACGGTCATAGAAAACGCGAAACAATATAAAATGGACATCGTCGCGCTTCAGGAAGTCCGACTCCCAAATCAAGTATTCGAAACCAACGGGTTTACACTGGCGGGTGGAGGTCCCGATACACATAACCTCGGAACCAGCTTCATCATAAGCAAGAAAATTACGCCCCATGTAAAAGATGTGAAATTTATTAATGACCGAATGTCGGTGCTTAAAATACGTGGCTCATGGTACAATTATGTATTTATAAACGTACACGCCCCAACAGAATCTACAAACGAAGAAACGAAGGACTCGTTCTACACCCTAGAGGAAGTATTCGATGGGATCTCATCATTCGATGTTAAAATCCTCCTCGGCGACCTCAATGCGAAAATTGGAAAGGAAGATATCTTCCAACCAACTATAGGTAAAGAGAGCCTACACGACGTTTCAAATGATAATGGAATGCGAATTATCACGTTCGCTGCGTCAAAAGATCTGGTAGTGAAAAGCACGATGTTCAAGCACAAGCAAACCCATAAATGCACATGGATATCAGCCGACGGCGTAACGCGTAACCAAATAGACCACTTCCTCATAGACAAAAGACACCACTCGAATATCCTTGCCGTAAGCACATATAGAGGGGCAGATTCGAATCCGATCACCTTCTAGTGACGGGCAAAATCAGGAGTCGGCCCGCAGCAAACCCACATGGGCAATCACAGGAGACGAGCAAAAAGTTCAACATTAATAAACTAACAAGCTTTAGGCTCCGTGAAATGGTCGGGAAAAATCCCTGGCCATCTTTCCGAGCTTGGCTGATGGACCGGTTCGAGAAAAGGTTGGTTTAGGTGGTAGTCGGTCCCAAGATGACATACCACCCTCTTCGACGGTGTTTCGGATGTGTGGCTGATGGCCCAGACTGACACGGAGATAGGTCACGGTGGTACCTTCTGCTATAAAGAATTCCGGAGGTAAACTAGTCTCCCATTCGGATCTCCCGGGGAGACTATGTCAGGGGAACATCATGCAGATATGATAAATAATCGAACTTTAAGAGGTTCGTCATCGCATAATCGGGCTCGCTCTCGAGGCTCTGCCCACTCTCGACTGGTAAAGGCATTTTGTAACGTCAGGGGCATCGGTTTCAGCAATACGAATGTAAATGCCGTCCAGCAATATTTGCAAACAACGAAACTTGATATCCTTGCCCTAACTGCGACCCAGGTCGATTTGTCAACTGATTCGACATATCTTCGTTGCTCAGGATACGACTTGCATTCGAGATTCCGTTTTAAGGGCGGAGTCTGTGTCTTGGCGGGGCCCTATCTGGCTTGCTAGAGGACAAAGGCGTTGGAACCCAATAACACGGACATCATATTGTTGAGTGTCGTGCTGAGGAATTCTGTTAAATTTCTTTGTTGTCTTTACCGCTCTCCGAATGACGATCGGCCGGTGACATTTTTCGAATATCTTTCACATACCGTCGACTGGATACAGATCAACCACCCGGGTTCTTAAATTGTTGTCCTTGGCGATTTTAATGTGCCCAATTCCGGCTGGTTGGTACATGCTAACAGAACCGACGCAGCGGGAGGCTGGCGGAGATGTTTGCTGTTAGCCACAACTTGACTCAACTCGTGGAGGAACCATCGCGAGTGCCGGATGCCCGAGGCGATTATACGAACCACCTGGATCTGTTTTTGACATGCGAAGCGAGTATTTATACCGTAGAAGTTTCTGTGCTATTGGGAAACTCAGATCACTGCTTGTATGTGCGACCACTTGCATATCAAGCGAATAACCGATCTAGGCAACTTCGCCATGTATGGGGCTGCTAAGTGGAAGACCAAATCGAACAGTTTGACGCAGAGGCTGATGCGAACAGGCAGGCTAAAAAAGTCATGAAGTGGCTAAATACCGCATGTGATGCTTCTATGCCACGACAAGGACAACCAGCAGGGGCAATCAGACCAGTGTATTGGTGGAACCTAGAAATCGCCCACGTGCGATCGGAGTGCAACAGGTGAAGACGCTTGCAACAAAGAGCAAGAAACCGTAACACTTACCGACAATTGCACGCGGAATTTGTCGACAAACGGAATGAGTTAAGGAATGTAATCCGCAAAAGTAAATATGACGCGTTCTGCTCCCTAAGGGGTGAATTAAATAACAACCCATGGGGCAGCGCCTACTGGATAGTCATGAAAACGCTACAGAACAACAGTAGTCAAATCAAAAAAAAAAGTAAAACGGACATGGCCAGAATCGTTGCTGTCCTCTTTCCACAGCGTGATGAGGTGTTGAGAGTGCAAGCGGAGTGGAGTATCACTGACAGAGAGATACCTCCCGTGACCACCGAAGAGGTGCTCTTGGCTGCAAGGGTTGTCGAAAAAAAAACAAGACCGCGGTACTGGAATGTAATCCTAACGCTGTAGTGAAGACTACTTTAACAAAAAAGCCGGAAGTCTTCAACAGTCTCTTCACAATCTGCCTTCAAACAGGACAATTTCCTAAACGATGGAAAAACAGCGACTTTTGCTTATACCAAAAGAAATCAAGAATCTAGAAGCGCCGTCGTCTTATCAGTCGTTATGCATGCTGGACACAACAGGAAAACTGCTTGATCGACTAATTGCCACTCGCCGGGAACAATTCACTGAGGGAACATCGGGGCTCTCTGAATCGCAGTATGGGTTCCGGAAAGGTAGATCAACCGGTAAGTCACTATCTGTGGTGTGCGGCATCGCTCGCAACGCGATAGCTGGAACACGATGGTTAGGATGTACGAAATATAAAATATATTGCCCGGTGGTCACATTAGATGTTAAAAATGCACCTAACTCGGTGAACTGAAATCGGATTCTAGAAGACTTGGGCGATTTATAAGTCTCACCCTTCTTGGTACGTATACTAGAAAACTATCTCTCGGGCAGAAGACTGCTCTATGACACAGATGAGGGACCACAGGAATATAAAATAGCAGCGGGTGTACCTCAGGGATCTGTTTTAGGTCCGCTGTTATGGAATATCATGTATGATGGTGTGCTCAGGGTCAATGTACCAGAAGGGGTTAGAATCATTGGGTACGCAGATGATTTGGTGATAGTGGCCGTAGCTAAACATCTAGATGACCTGGAGAATATTTGATCCCATTCAATCCAGAGCATTAAATGGTGGTTAGATATGGCCGGACTGAAACTAGCTGGACATAAAACGGAGGCAGTTTTAATAAGCAGACGCAAGAAGGTTGCTTGAATTGCGAAGGCAATATAGAAAATGCGGAACACGTACTCACAGAGTGTGTGAGATTCCAGACCACACGAACGATTTTGGAGTGACATATGAGACGGACAGTTACTCCGGTAGGAGTAACAGAATACATGCTGAGTTCAAAACAGGCATGGTCCGTAACAAATGGTATTCTATGTGAGATGATGCAGCAGTTGCGACGCGGCGAGCGGAGTAACATGTAAACTCCGTCCCGTTCCGCCATGGAATATCTAAAATATAGTTCCGCGGGGATCAACGGAAATATGTGCCTGGCGGGAGGTGGTTTTCGTCGATAAAAACCCGGCATGCCTCTGAATCGGTCCAGAGGTATCTTTTGAAGATTTTCACCTTCCTACCGAATGCAAATTGTTCCGGATTCACCTATATATGCTCGGGGAGAATCTAGTACATCGTCTAGTACTCTCCCCGAGAAATATTTACCACACCTGCCGGCAACACGATGACAGTGCAAAACAACTGTCAATCAACTTTCAACGAGACGAACGTGTTGTTTACTGTTTTTTGGAGCTCGATGGTTAACTTCTTCAACGATCAATGGGATCAAGCTGCAACTGTCACATACTGTTTTTTGGTGTCGATCAACAATCAATACTGTATCTGATGACATTCTTTTTTTGGTGCTCAATAAACCTTTGGATGACTTTCGATCAATGATCAATGTAATTGAATAAAATTAGATTTAATTTGCACGGCACCATGTGGCTCTGATTTTATTAGAGAAACTGGTTAAAGAATAAAGTTGTGTTAGTTGCTTTAATAACTGGCGGTTTTGCTTGCTGGAAACAATAAGATTGCTGTGATTTACATTTCGTGGTTCGAATGCTGTAGACGAGTTGCTAAGCCGAATAGCAGTTGCATCATCACATTGGCGGCCTCATCACGGACTCAAGTACTACATATTACAAACAAGGATTTCAGGATTTCTTCAACAGGTATTGCTGTGCCTTTCTTATAACTTTTGGTTTCAGGAACCGTTGGCTCGGACGCCATTGCGTCGCCCCATCAGCAATTTCGTTCGCTATTCCCCAACGACATTCCTCGTTCGGCGGAACACCATCAGCAACGATCTCGGCCGACGACATTCCTCGTGCGGCATCGAGACATCGAACACAAATAAAAAAAAAAAAAAAAAACAGGACTAAGTTGGTTACCAATGGCAAGTTAACACAAGCTAAAGTTTAGGCTTAGGACTACGTTGAGAACTCAAAGAAAAATGTCGTAAGTCGACAATGGATTAAAAACAAACGACTGTTTTCGACAGAACAGCTTGCAACAGAAGAATACCACGATATATTAACTGCATATCGACATCTAAAGAATAGGGGTTATTTGTGAATTAAAAAAAAAATCCGGAGAAATGTTCATTCATCTTATCGCTAAAGTTCGTGTAGGTATATGTAGATGTGTCTCATTGTCATTTAGATGTGGCCACTTTTCGTTATTTGTCTGGCGATCAAATCCCTTCATATGTTTCGATCAAAGCAAATGGATGTCTTTGCTAGTGGTCAATGGATTGTAAAATCAGACAAGTTATGAAATTATGAACTTTCATTTCCTCGTTCCATGAGGGGGCTAAAGCTACATACTTTTTATAAATTTTCCCACACATTTTAGTTTCCAAAATGTTCCTATCCACACTCCTGTGGTAGGTGTAAAACTTTTCCAATTATGCTGTCATAAAAGATTCATTACAGGACTCCGATTCGTTGTTGGTGATCTTAGTACATCCTTTTGCAAATACTCGTCTCCACTCGGGTGGTAATTAAAAACTTAATAAAACCATTAGCCAGTGCGTTTCTTAGTCGTTCATGGGGTTTTAGCGACGGAAATTATTTCATCAGCACGCATTCATCTTCTCAATTTGGTGAATTGCACCATTGTGGAGGCACATAAAAAACTGTCTTCCTACAGAAAAGACATGTGTATCTATTTAACACCTAACTACGACAACTTGACACAATATCGAATGTTTGTTATTCATTCTGTGTAAAATACCTTTTAGTATAGAAAGACACAGGCTCTATTAATTAACACGAAATTTAACACCGTGTCTAACAAGTCAGACAGCTCCTTGTCTTGATGGTTTCGGTATTTGTGTTCGTTGATTTTGGGGCATGGGGTTCCTTGACACCGCAGGTACACGAGTATGCTAATGGATGCCCAGGATTTCTAATTTAGAATTACATAGACACTGCTCTCAAATTTAGTTGTGGAGTAAATGAATGTGGAATTAGTCGATAAGAGAAAGCTGCTTAATGAACTAAAACTCAAACTTCAAATGAGCAATATTTGGTTTCGTACCTCAAAGACAATTACATTTGCGCGATATGGTACGGGATCCCTTTAACTGAGTATGATATTTCGGATTCTGAGACGGAGGAACATATGTTGCTAACGGAAGAGTAATAATTCTTATCATTAAGCTTGATGGATTCATCATAAAGGTGCTATAATTCTCTTGATTGCAACAATATTAATTAAGCTACCGAGATTGGTTTTTCTGCTCTCAATGACTGCACATCGAGAATGTCTTTCGTTACATGTTTGAATGATTTCTACTTCTTTCTGAAAGGAACTTTTTTGTATTTTTACAAATACTACGCTGTAGAATATACGGACCCGAATTTGTTACACAAACTGACTGATGGTTGAATTCCAATCGACACAATTAGAATGGTATTAGAGTAAAATGCAATAGCAATGTGGAGGTGGTTAAATCTAATAACATCTCAAATTTGAATCCGGCATTCCATTGGAAGATACTGTGGTGGTTCTTTCGAACGCCGCCGCTTGCCTCCTCATCTATGATCCGAAAATTCCCACCAAGTCTACAAGCAGCCTATACAGCAAGTTTGGTGGCAGTTCCAACCTGAGCGCCATTACTTACCTGGAAGGTGAAACTACCGAATCTTTCATTCACTGCAATTGTATGCGGACATTGCTATCCTTGCGAGTTTTTTTCCCATAAGATGCATTCAATGCATCTTCGAAACTCCCTGAAGGAGAAATCTCATTCGTATAATTGCGGCGTCACCATATGGCGTCATCAATGTCACCCAAAAACATAATTGTATCAAGCGCATCATTCCGTCAATCCAAGGCCCAGCTAGCCAATGCTACCCTGCTCCGCTACCCCACGGAGGGTGCACCGTTGGCCATCCAATGCGACGCCTCAGACACGGCAATAGGAACCTTATTGGAACAAGAATCCAACGGGAGCTGGGAAGCGCTCGGTTTTTTCTCTAGGAAACTTAGTACAGCCGAGCGGAAACACAGTACTTATGATCGCTAATTGCTCGCTATTTATAGCGTAGTAAAGTATTTTCGCCACATGGTGGAAGGCCGTTCCTTGGGAATCAGAACGGACCACAAACCATTAAGTTATGCTTTCCGGAAGAAGTCCGAAAATGCATCTCCACGTCAGGAAAGGCAACTCGACCGAATAGGTTAATATACCACCGAGATTAAGCACATCTCGGGAGAACAGAACGTTATCGCGGAGGCATTATCGCGCATCGATATAATTCAGCTATGCGCCGCCATCGCAGATGCCGACCTGGCCCAAGCTCAGAGGAAAGACAGCCAGCTCGCAGCTCTGTTGAAAGCGGAGACCGCATTACAACTGCGAAAATTCCTTCTTGATCATTCTGCAGGGGAGATATGGTGTGATATCTCCACGGGAACGATCAGACCGTATATTCCCGCCGAGCTCCGCAGAGGTGTTTTCGAAACCTTCCACGATCCAGCACACCCCAGCGGGCGGGTGACCCCGGCGGCCGTACGGCGTAAGTTCGTATGGCCGCACATGAGCAAGGAATCGGTCGCGAACCTGCCTGATATGCCAGCGATATAAGATAAGCCGATACAACGTGTTGGAATCGGAGCATTTCAAACTTCCGGAGGCCCGATTTACACACGTCCACATAGACATCGTGGGCCAACTAACTCCTTCAAGGGGTTTATCTTACATCTTGACGATGATAGACCGCTTTACCCAGTGGCCGGAAGCAACGCCACTGCGAGTGGTCACCGCCGAGGGTGTCTCCAGAGCGTTTTCCTCGACATGGGTTACACGACATGGGTTACATCAGACCGAGGTTCGCGGTTCGAGGCCACGACTTTAAAACAGCTCACCGAATTGTTGGGCTGTCAGAGAAGCCGTACAACTGCATACCCCGTAGCCAACGGTATGATAGAGCGTTGGCACAAGTCACTAAAGGCTTCCTTGATGTGTCACAACGACACACAGTGGTTTGACGTCCTCCCCACGGTCCTCCTAGGGTTGAGGAATAGTATTAAGGAGGATCTGGGCGCTTCCGCTACGGAACTGACAAACGGTACTAACCGCGGGTTGCACGGCGAATTGTTTGTGGACAGCAAACCCCCGCCGGACCAGCTACAAAAGCGTGAACTGCCTGCGCGATTTGATGCGTAAAATCAGGGCAAAACTAGTGGCCCTATAGCGTTTGAAATAATAGTGAAGAAAAACGTGTGATTCGAACTGACGCTATGACAGTTTGAATCACCGAAAATTGAACTAAGCGTTACCCATCAGGCTACTAGCCGATTTTAGAATTTGATTTTTAAACTCGACTATACTCCACTGATGTGAATTGTTATATTATCGCTTGATATACGGCTCTAATGTATTTTCTTATTCGATTTTTCGTTCGGTGCTCTTCACTATTTTGCTTGTGAATTGTATGTATCTGTTAGAGTCGCCACGGCCCGCCATGGTACTAAGAGAGTTTTTGTGCATCCTGCCTTGCACAATTGTACGCACGTTTTTGTTAGAATGGACAAGGTGAAGAAACCGCTCGACCCCCCTTACGAGGGCCCGTTTAAGATTCTAAGACGAATCAGTGAGCGGGTGTACGAGTTGGGTATCCGAGGGAAAGCGGTTACAGCCAGTGTGGAGAGATTGATACCGTGTTTCGCGGAGGAGAGTCGCCCAGGGGCTGCCGCCCACCCCGTGCCCACGGACAAACAGCCGGCGAGGACTACGACCGGATTGCAGAGCAAATATGACGGCCCCTTCACACGAAGCCGCTCTCGAGTGCTGCCGCGCGGCGCGAATTCAGCCGAACCATCTTAAACGTAAACCGCCCGACCTCCGCACACCCCCTGGCACACTGGAGTACCAATGTCTGCGAGCCCTCCACACCGCTCAACTACCTTCGACTCCTTTCTCACTTCCGTTCACCGACACGTGACTCCAGGCCTTCACCGCGCTCTAGGACGGCTCATTACTAAGCACCAGCTACTACAAGTAGCAAAACAACAGTAAGACGTCGGCCCCATCCCACACCACATCCTGGCACATTGGAGAACCAATGCCAGCGATCTCTTACTCCTCACATCCTGGCACCTTGGAGTACCAATGCCAGCGGACCTCTACCCCTATCTCCTGACAGTTCGGAGAACCAATGTCAGCGTGCCACTTGGGATCCGACTAATTGGAAAATACCACTCGTCGGCCCATAGAAACTCAAACACCACCAGGGACCGTACCGCACACCTTTTGCCCTTGTCGGCAATCATCGCGGTATAAACGAGTCCATCGCCCATTTGTAGTATACACAGTACATTATAATCTTCCGTTGTACAATTTTCAATTTTTTTGTTTGCCTTTTCGCGCGCAAGCCCCAATCCTGCCACCTTTTTCCCTACCATTTATATCGTGACTGCGTCACTGGGGGGAGGGGGGGGGGGGGGCTACAGCGCCGGTTCTTTCGAACTTCGCCGCTTACCTCCTCATCTATGATCCGAAAATTCTAAGTCTACAAGCATCCTATACAGCAAGTTTGGTGGCAGTTCCAACCTGAGCGCCATTACTTACCTGAAAGGTGAAACTACCGAATCTTTCATTCACTGCAATTGTGTGCAGACATTGCTATCCTTGCGAGTTTTTTCCCCATAAGATGCATTCAATGCATCTTCGAAAACTCCCTGAAGGAGAAATCTCATTCATATAATTGCGGCGTCACAATATGGCGTCATCAATGTCACCCAAAAGCATAATTGTATCAAGCGCATCATTTTCTTAAAGAAATACGGTCGCATCAATGGGCAACCAATACAACTTGAAATGTATTTGGGTACGCTTACCTCCTGTCCAATTCCGTCGCACATGTTTTTGGTTGTCCCAAACATCTCGGTCGCTTAACCGAGCGATGGATAACTTGGAAAAACACGTCAGGCGGCACAAATGATACAAACAAAAGGCAACACCAATGGATTGCCAAATAAGGATATACGATCATCGGAAATGCCGTACGCATTAGCCGATGGTATAAACATCCGACGTCCCCCTTGATGCAACGATTGCACAGCAACAACCTCTTGTTGATCATTCTCTGTGTTTGTTTTACACTTGTTTGCATGCATGTTGGCTGGTCACAAAACCCCAATGAGTATCATCCTTAGCGACTACATTTGAACACCTGCGTGTTCTATGTCTTGCCTGAGCAGCTAGCGTATCTTGCGACGGGAACACAGAGTATCGATGTTTCACCGGTTCGCATGCTGAGGGATGCTCAGCATGGGTGACCGGGGTGGAAATGGATGTGTGTGCGAGATACAAAGTGTGAATGGTCGTGGGGAATCTTTTCCTTTTGAAATTGCCTGGGATGGGAGAATGCGCGCGAAGCATGTATGATTTTTATTTAATTTCACAGAGACTGTGTTGTATTGACCGACGAGGGGAGATCGAGGATGCGGTTCCTGGGTGGTGAGTCGCGCATCCGATCGGGTTATCTGGAGTCAGTCGAGATTTCGTGGTGAACGTGCGCAGAGCCAGCAAAGTTCTATCTGGAATGAATGCGAACTGATTTTTGAATTAAATTGTAATTGTATCTAAAATAACTACGAACTAAGTTGTGTGTATTATAAAAACCTTTTCTAGACTCGTAGCGTTAAAAGATAACCCCCACTATTGGAGTCGGGTTAATAAGTAGAAGTTTTTAAAGTTTGAAATAAAGAACCCTTTTTTGTTACCAGAGTAACCAAGTGTTTGTCTGCGCGGAATATTTAATGACAGCAGTCGGACTGGGTTGGCGTTCCGCTCCACTAAACAAACGTAAACCCCACAATACCTTATTTAAAAAAAAAACGAGTTTTTCTCCCTCATTGTGTAACCATCTAAATTACTTTCCGAAGACTTGCAACTATTAATTCAGCTGCAAGTACTTCTCTCCGAAATACTTCTTCAAACAATCACCAACGGCGTGCTAAGCCGCCAGATTGGATTCAATAGCATAAACATATGCAAACAAAAGAATCCGATTCTCCCAGTCTACAGAGATACGATATACGATCTCCATTGTATTAAGTATCGCAATCCCTTTTAGCATCTAATGAGTGGCTGCTTTTTAATCAGCTGACCCTCATTACCGAACGATGCCTTAGGTCGCTTCGCCTTTGTTTTTTCTTCCCTCGTTGTAGGTTTCGTTTATCCTTTGCTAAATGCATCGATAAACACGGTGATGTGTGCGAACACACACGCACACCACTGCGTGCCAGAGATCGCCTTCCATTGGTCACTGGTCAAATGAAATTTCATTTCCTTTTCACCGCACCACCAAAATCACCCCGTTAGCGAGTCGGCTCTGCACGAGCCAAATATCGCTGAGTCCTGTACCATCCACCGACCGAGCCAGTCGTTTTGCTCCCGCTGTCCGTAGCGCTGCGGACGCGTAAAATCCGGCGTGACTGTTGCATAATACAAGTAGTCGTAACATAATCAATTAAAAGTAATTTTTCGTGTGTAAATCAGTATAATGCCATAGAGTAGAGTACATCGTCTTACATTCTTTTGTGCATCCGTTTTATCGTTCGTGTAATTAGAATCCGTTTTCGAGTAAAATAATTGTGAATCAGTTGCAAACAGTTTAATCAAATAGAAGAACCTTTTATACAGACATTCAAACCGCGTTTCATTTTACCTACTTCTGGTGAACGATTTATTGCGGAGTTTTGTTTCCTGGGGGGAAAATGTTTCGAACAGTTTTTCTTCTCTCAGTGTTGTTTTACCAGCGAACAGTTCGTGGGACGGAGTAGAACCCCGAGTCGTACGCCGGCACTATGACTTCTTTCCCCACAGATTCGTTAACTGTCGTTTGTCGATTGTCGATACGTCTACACCAGATGGTGGTCAATTTGGAACTGACCAACTACTCGTATTAACGAACGAATAAATAATGTGTAGTGCACGGCCAATCGAAGCAAAGTTTAACCAGGATTACACTAAACAGTCTCCAAATGCTTGTGCAAATAATATCAAGCTACCATATCTGATCGGTAGGATAATGTGATATGATCTGATGGACCTTGTGAACTCCTCCTTTTCCTTTTACTTCTTTCAGGAAAGGCGAATCCATAGTGCTATGTCGGCGCCTAAAGAACCCATTTTTTTCTCGACTGCATCCATCAGCAATGCTCCAAAATATGTTCAAGAATTTCTTCCGCAATAGCAAGAGTCGTCAATTGAACCTGCGAATACGTAATCAAACGCATAACCCAACATTTTTATCATCTCAGCCACTAAAACGGTACAATATATCGATGGTGTAGCGCAAGAAAGGCCAATCTGCATCAGATTGGCCCTTTTTGCGCTAAACCATCGATATGAAGTAAGGGCGAGTGTCCCACAAGGTTTCGTAATTGGGCCGCTGTTGTGAAATCTCATGTGTGGCGGCGTGCTAAGAATTAGTATGAAAATCCTTTGCTCTCCAGAATATTTGGCGACACTGGCTGTGGTTCGACATCTAAGAGTCCTGATTAATATTCTTCTCCATGCAATCCTGAGCACTCAAAGCTAGTTATAGTAAACTTTTGGCGGGTCCGTTCAAGTGTCATAGCCCTACGTTCATTGCATCGTCGCATTACCCTAATAACTTTGTCATATGCATTTTGTATTTTGAACTATGTGGCGCAAGGGTAATAACCTTGCCCGTAAAAATAAAAATTATTATGGGAAATTTATCAAGCCTCGAGATTTGCTAAATAAGGCCAAGACCGAATCCCTGTTGTAGTGGCAATGATGATGATGATGATGATGATTTTGAACTATACCCCTAACCTATAATAGTGAGAGTAATCAGACCGCGGAAATTTAAATGGGCCGGGCAAGCAGCGAGAACGGACACCGAGAGAACCGTACGTACAATTCTTGACGGAAAACCAACGTGAGAGAGACCAGTAGGAAGACCGTGACGAAAATGGGGGGACAATTTAAGGCACGACCTTGAGGCGATCGGATCAGAGGGCGAAGCGTAGAAATAGAATGCACAGAGCAGGAAACAAGGGCGTAGTCGAGTCAGTGAAGTCATGAACTTCTCGGTTCCTACAAGCGAATAAATTACATTTTTTTAAATTTGCATCTTGTAAATCAGAATGTCCTTTAAACACTTTCATTTAGTAGAGAACTAAATATTTTTTATTCCGTAGTACTCAAATACTTTTGCTAAAATTTCGAGGGCCTACTTCACCGAGACTACCAGCATGACATTCCTGTGAAATTATAACCCGTTAAGTTTATTTTCATTAATTGCGAAGATAGGCGTCGCACAGGAAGAAAATATTTTAACTTTTTGAAAGAGTTTTTATGTCCTAGATGCTGACAGTGTTTAAGGTTGAGGTGTTCGTTGCTCCGACTTACGATAATTTCATTCCAACAATGAAAAGGTATCTGTCGAAATGCCTGCTGCGACTAAAAGGCAAAGCCTCCTCTTTAGCTTGCAGTTAAGTGAAATATTGATTTTATGAAATGAGAAATACAAACTCTCACTTGCAGGGTAAAAGAAACAGAGGATGATGCTTTTTTAAATGTAGAAGGTAAGCAACAAGACAATCCCTTGGAAGGCGGGTGAATGGATAGAAAGTGAAATAATTCGTGAAACGTTTCTGTTAAAATGTTCTACGGGTAGGCATTTCCAGCTTTTCGCTTATACTGAAAAGAGATGCTTGCAAAAGGGTAGACATGAAAGATACTTTTCAATTTGTTCCATCCTCAAACAGGATGAGTATAACAACCGAACTCACAGCCATATTTTCGACATATAATCGTTCTTCATAGGACAACCGGTTGCAGATGCCTGATGACAAATTAACCTCGAACCTCCAGGCTACACTTAGGGCCTACTTTCGGAAGCAGTTGAATGCTACTCCTAAGGACTATTGAAGTTGAAATTAATTGCGTTATGTACGCAGTCAGTTTATTTGATTATACTAGGGAAATTCGATGAGGCAAAACAATAAAGTTGTACGAAAACTTAAAAAAAAGTATAAAAGCGAGTAAAGCTTATGGATATAATTCGTTGAGTGACGTATATTTAAGAGCCTCAACTTGAATGAGATGTACATGTAAAATACAGGATTCTTATCGTGAACGGCTTTTAGTTGCATTATACTGACTTCAGCACCTTGCTTACTTTACATTATTTCCTCCACTTACATTCAAAGAATTCTGGACAATGGGAATATGGGTTAGTGGTATCTGACAGGACACCATGAAATTATTGATGATTAGTTCGGTTGTTTCACCTACTAGAACCTCCACGGTCCTAGTTGTAGTATGACGGTTTAGCGGATATCCTTATAACGGATCGAAGTTGGTCTAAAGTTTACACACTCTATACCAGCACTATACTGGAAAAAAAAGTTGGATGGCGCTTTTCGATGACGGTACGAACGTACCGAGGTGCCAACGTCGACTCGGATCACTATCTTATTGGTACAGTTTTCCGAGCGCGGATTGCCTTACGGAGACGTATTGCATCCGCGGATCAGGTTCGAATCAACACGGCTGCCTTACGCAATGAGAATACCAGTAACACCTTTGGTTATGCGTTAAGACTCGTTCTCGAAAAGCTCAGCGGAGGGAGAGTAAGTCCTGGGGCCAGAATGCCGGGCGTAGAAGAGAAATGGACACGCCTTAACAATACTGTCATTAGTACTGCCAACTTCATCTTAGGCAGTAGTCGTAGAGATCGAAACGACTGGTTTGATGATGAGTGCAAACTAGCGACTGAACATAAGAATGCTGCATACCGGGCAATGCAGCAGTCTCATAGGACGCGGGTGCGCGAGGAGAAATACAAAGAGCTCAGTAGATATGAAAAAAGACAAAAGAATAGTGCCTGGGAAAAAAACCTTATCTGTGAAATAGAGAAAAGTAGAGAGCGGGGTCCGCACCAGGGGCGGAAGTTCTACCAAATAATCCGCAGTATGACGCGGTACTCACCACGCTGCACTTACTGCAAGGATAAAGAGGGTAATCTGATCACCGATCCTGAAGGCATTCTGGAGCGATGGGAAGTGCACTTCAATGAATTGCTAAATGGTCAGCCCACAGAAGAATTGGACACTCCACCAATGCAAGATCAAGACCGAATGCTGCCGCCACCAAGTATTGAGGAAACATTAAAAACCATTATACAGCTCAAATCAAATAAAGCCCCTTGAGCTGATGGCGTACCTGCTAAGCTGATCAAACAAGGAGGGACAGCGTTACATTACCCAATTCATGAGATCGTGGTGCACGTATGGGAGCAAGAGGAGATGCCGGAAGATTGGCGTCGTGGTATAATTTGCCCCATACAAAAGAAGGGAGATATCACACTGTGCAACAACTATAGGGGTATAACATTGCTGAGTACCGCATATAAGATACTCTCCACTATCCTACAAGATCGGATAGCCCCATACGCTAAAGCCATCATTGGTCAATATCAGTGTGGCTTCGTCCCAGGCAAATCAGCAATTGATCAGATATTCACCCTTAGGCAGGCGATGGAAAAATGTCTGGAATTTAAGATTCCATTATATCATCTATTCATTGACTTTAAGGCCGCCTACGACAGAATAGCCAGTAGAACTATATAATGCCATGAGAGAATTCGGCATTCCAAACAAATTGATAAGACTTTGTAGATTGACCACGACCAACGCAACTAGTCAAGTAAAAATAGCGGGATTGCTGTCCAAACCAATAAACATCTATAATGGACTCCGACAAGGGGACGGTCTGTCCTGCCTCCTCTTCAACATGGCGTTAGAGAAAGCAATCCGTGACTCTGGCGTTACAGCAGGAGAGACTATTGTCACCAAGTCCAGCCAAATACTTGCCTACGCAGATGACATCGACATCGTCGGTAGAACCGAATCGGCGGTACAGGAATCCTTTACTCAGATCGAGCAGGCGGCACAAAAACTGGGACTGCACATTAACGAGGGAAAAACTAAGTACATGGTGGCAACTTCTGCGAAGAGAAGACCTGATGTTGGTCAGATTATCAGGGTAGTGGAGCACTCCTCGATAGTATAGTGGTTAGTACACCCGCCTGTCACCCGGGAGACCGGGGTTCGATTCCCCGTCGGGGAGCCCCTGGCGCAAGACTAATGACCTTGCCCAGAAAAAATAAATGATTATGGAAAATTTAACAAGCCTCAGGACTTGCTAAATAAGGCCAAGACCGGTTTCCGGTTGTAGTGCCGATGATGATGATGATGGAGCACGAATTTGAAGTAGTGCAATCCTTTAACTACCTTGGGTCAATAGTATCAGCCGATAACAATATGGAAGAAGGAATACGGGATCGGCTGATGAAATCCAACAAAGCCTACTATGGTCTATCAAGGCTCTTTAAATCCCGAAATTTATCCAGAACATCCAAGCTACTACTATACAAGACCATGGTCTACCAGTACTAATGTATGGATCCGAGACCTGGGTGCTTAATAACATGCACTCTGAATTCTTAGACGCATTCGAGAGGAAAGTCTTAAGGAGAATTGTTGGCCCCGTATGTGTAGAAGAACGATTCCGGAGACGCTACAACCATGAGTTGTACGCGATCTACCTTGAAGCTAATGTTGTAAGAAAATCAACTTCGGTAGACTCCGGCGGACGGGACACCCAGCTCGAATGAGCGAAGAGGAGCCTGCCCGGAAAGTCCTTTGTGGCAGGATGTATGGAAGGAGACAGCGTGGCAGACCTTGTCTGCGATGGAGGGATGGCGTATACCAGGACGCCCGGATCCTGGGAGTGCCAAACTGGATGACATCGGCTCGAAATCGGAAGATTTGTTAAATAAGGTGGAGAGATTTCTTAAATAAGGCCAAGACTGGATCCCGGTTGTAGTGCCCATGATGATGATGATGATGGTAATTTCATTTTATACCTTTATTGAATAATGTTACACACTAACTATACTATCAAGATGTTTCAAGAAAGTCTCCTGTGTGTTCTACGCACTTTTGCCACCGATTTGGAAGCCTTAATATCCCTTGTTCGTAGAAAGATTTAGGGCTAGTTGTTAGCCAATTGCGCAGTTTCACCGCTCTGTAACGGAACGAGTTTTGCGGCAAGGATGTTCGCGCTGTCGGGAGATGAACCGCAAACTGGTGTGATCCATCGGATTTTCTGGTGGAGCGCATATAAACCGAATTGCGTGGAACAATACCACGAATTACCGAAGAGCAGTACCCGTGATAATATCTGTAAAACCGACAGAGGTCGGCTACGCCCCTTCGATGTGATAGCGACTGTAATCCCGACGCCAGCGCCTAGTCCCCGATCAGGCGGATCGCTCGTTTCTGTATGCAATCAAGTAGGTCGAGCGTGTGTTTAGGAGCTGAGCTCCAAACATGAGAGCAATATTCGAGCGCGGGTCTAATTTGGGATTTATACAAGAGAAGAAGTTGAGCCGTAATAAAATATTTCTTGGCTCTAAAAAGATAGCTCAGTTTTCCTGAGGCTGACTCGGGATTTTCGACACGTGTTTATGCCACGATACATTCCCACAGACCATGACACCGAGCAATTTCAAGCTTTCCCCAGATTCGAAAGTCTGGCCGCTGTGGAACCGATGATCTATTTTTCTTTGTAAATGTTGTATATTGTGTCTTCTCTGCATTGAAGTCGACGAGATTGGCCTTTTTACCACTGCAGCACCTTATCCAGATCTCGATTCCGAGATTCAATCTGTCTTCATCTCAACTGGTGCGACGTTGATGCACCAATCGGCCGATCACTCGAAAAAGAGGAAATAAGCGCACTATCATCCACAAAACTGAACACTTTGTTATCCGTTGTCGCCAACAAATCATTTATGTGAACCCAAAACAAGGTCGGACCCAAAATGGACCCCTGAGGCATCCCCAAACTAACGAGATACAGATCCGAACACCCGCCGTCCACAACAACCCGAATCGACCGATTCTCGAGGAAGCTCCTCGTCCAGTCGCAAAGCTGTTGGGAAAGCCCATATGAACGAAGTTTACTCAGCAATACCCCGTGCCAGACGCGGTCAAAAGCCTTGGAGATATCCAATGCGACCGCCGTTGACTAACCATGCTCCTCAATCGCAAAAGTCCATATATCGGTTATAAGGGTCAAAAGGTCTCCCGTGGACCGCCTGCCACGGTATCCGTATTGGCGATTGTTCAGAACTCCATTTCACTCCAAATACTTAACCAACTTAGCACTGATGTCCTTTTCCATCACCTTAGATAACATAGACAGTAATGCTATCGGTCAGTAATTTTGTGGGAGACACTTTTTTCCCGTTTTTGGGATTTTACTAAACCAAGGCTTATCAGATGAACTTCGTTTGATGGAATGTAGAATGTAGATCTCCATCCCGAGAGGAATAACCTCTCTGATTCCGCGTCAGCGTCCACATCGGAGTCCCCAAAGTACACCTCCGACCAAGGAAACGATGCGAAGAAATCTCGCAAATCGTCCCAGGTAGCAGCCCCATACTTCCATACATGGCGAAACCGCCTAGGCCGGTTATTCGCTTGAAATACAAGTTCGTTGCGCGATAGAAACCAAGGAGTGATCTGAGTTTCTTAGTGGCGCAAAAACCTCTACGGAATAAATACTAAGTTCGGATATCAAAAACAGATCCAGATCTGGCAATCGCGTGCGTTCCTCCTAGGGTTGAGTCAAGTTTTGGCTAACAGCAAACATCTCCGCCAGCCTACCAGCTTCGTCGGTTCTATTATAATGTATCAACCAGCCGGAATTGTGCTCATTAAAGCCGACAATTTCAGAAGCCGGGTGGTTGATGTGTATCCAGTCGACGGTACGTGAAAGATGTTCGAAGTCTGGGCTATAAGGAGAATGTTCGCCCGTTTCCCAACCCATTTCTTCCAATGTATACATATCGGTTTTGTTTCAATATGCGCTTTTTGCCGACTGCCAGTGAGATTTCTACATCAGTTAAGCGGCGATCACTTTCACTAAGCTGTCAAACGGTACGGATGTTGTCATCCGGATTGCCCTTGGGCATCGGTCATGACTTTCGTTTTCGATACGTTCTCGCCTTTTTTAAATTCTCTGGCCCACGTATACATATAGTTATGAGATAGTGTATCATCACCAAACTGTGCCTTCAATCAAGAAAAGATTTCCGAGGGTTCAACGCCTTCATTTGTGAAAAGCTTTATAATAATCCATTGCGCAACAGGCGTCTGTACCTCTTGCTCGCTCATGGCTGTACTGTCTACAAAGTCGGGGGCGACCGCTAGCCAAGTCAGTTTCCCTACTCTTCATAAACCAAACAACAGCCATGCACAAGATCATCTAGCTGCCAACTTCTTGCTACGCAAAAAAGTAAAATTACCGATTATATTTGATTCATACTCGTATAATTGGAGACACGTTCTCTTTCCTGTTAGCTGGTGGTTGTATCTGATGTTGTTGTTCCGTCTATTGCGACTGCAGTTGATTCTGTTGATCCTTGGTTCTGTCGTTGTTCCTTCACATCTAAAGCTTCCTCTATTTGCTTTTGAAAATCATTGTTTGTTTTCCAGAGTATGGATCTCAATTTGTTTCGCCGGGTGTCTTTCTCACTGCTGTCTATGGTTTTGGAAATGTTCGTTCCTTCTGTCACTTGTTCTTTAAACTCGTTCCCTGCATGAGTAGAATAAGCATTATTATGAATAATTAATTCCTCGTCCTTCGCATCGGACTTTGGGTGGTTGGCTTGAACATTCGGTTGTGGTTTGGACCTTCTCCGTAACACCATTTTACATTCTACCTGACCATTGTCCAAGGCTTTGTTTATTTTTATAAATATTATTTTCACAAGTATTTACGTTCAAGTATTTATTTCATTACACTGTAAGCGTAATACTTCGTATGTCGCGTATCGGCACTCATTGTTTTTTTATGACTTTGGGTACACTTGTGGGAATTAATGGTCCGCGCGTCGGCATGGACGCGGATTCTACCATCACCCCACTAGTCCGCTAAAGCTCCAAAAATGTGCTCAGCCGAAATTCGCCGGAAATGACTCCGACGAACACCAAACGAAGAGCACAACAAAACTCCACGGCGACACCGTTCACAAGGAGGAATAAAAATTGAAACACTGGTTATACTTCAGCAATGATTTTGATTTATTTAAATTGATTAAAATCCGGGGTTTTAACGATTATATAGGTATTGGTTTTATTATTCTTAATGTGCACTGATTAAATGTTTAAACTCTTCGACTCCGAGCACTTCTGTCCATCCTCTTGTAGTTCACTTTATCCGCGACCCTTGTAATTCCAATTATAGTTAAAAGATCTTTTGTCTACACTAGTGGTTACAACACTCCACTGTGTACGATCAACTTTAAAACTTTAGGTAAAACTCGATTTGGCAGTTTAACACTTCTCCACAGCGGAGTGGAGAGCGTAAGCCGAACCGACTGGCTCGGTTGGATGGTGGCAAACGACTAAAGGATATTCAATTGTTTGGGGTGAGCTTTTGGTGGTATGGTGAAAAGGAAATGAAATTTCCTTTGACCAGTGACCAATGGAAAACGGTCTGTGGGACGCGGTGGTGTATGTGTGTGTTTGTACCCATCACCGTGTTTATCGTTGCGTTTAGCAAAAAATAAACGAAACCTGAAACGAGAAAAAAAAGAACAATGGTGAAACGACCTACGGCATCTTTCGGTCAGCTGTCTAAATAGCAGCCACTCATTAGATGCTAAAAGGGATTGCGATAATTAATAGAATAGAGATCGTATATCGTCTGTCTGCCGACTGTATGAATGCCCTTGTAGATGCAATTCTTTTTAGGAATTTTATGTAATGCTTGTATGCATTAATGTCCTTGGAAAAGGCAATATTTTCAGGTGCCAATGCGATTGCATTGGCTGGAGACGATGGGAGTTGAGTTGCGGATATAGGGGGTTTTCCAGGTAATTGGGCCATGGGGTTTGGCGGAACCGCCACACATTCACTTTACTTTAGCGTCCATTAACGACTCGGCAATTCACTCGTCTTCACCAGATGGTAGCTAATTTAATACTGAAGCTGAAATTCTCTTCATCCACCCTTTTCCTTCTGCTATGGTCGATTGTGCAAGCCTTCTCTTCCTCATCCCATTTAATACAAACCTCTATAAGTAATGGAATCCTCGTCTCTTCTATTTACCCGGCTATCAGACCGGTTATGGATCTATCTAATCCATCTCGGTAATGGTACCGAGTTCCAACTACCAACTCCGTCTCCATATAAGACCATACCAGATTTAACCACCCCACCCCCCTCCACGTTTACGCAAACTTTCACTAATCTTTAGTTTTCCTGTGTTTTATTCCTGTCTCAAAAAGCCTCTGCAGCTGCCGTTCAAAAGGGTAAGGAATCTCAACCAACTTGGCGTGCGAATCTGGAAGTTATTGACTAAACATATGACTATCTAAAAAGAGTTGTTGGTTATAACCCGGAATCGCACCGAACTAAAGCATTACTTTATTTATTTAAGTTATTTTTAATGTTTTCTTAAGTTTCAAATATTGTTGAAGTATTTTAGGTCATAAATGTTCATTAAAAGTTACAGTGCTAAAAAAGTTTTTTCTTACCTCCTAGATACATAGTCTTATAAAAATGATATCAGTTGCCTTAAAAATCATGCCACATCATTGACGTAAAGAAACATCAAGCTAACTCAGAGACAATATATAAAACATCCGATGTAGACGTTCAATTCAGCTCTCTAAGTAAATCTTTATCAACCGCAGTGAATTTATTATTAAATTCGTGAAATATTAATCGCAATCAACTCATTAGAGTATTCTTTTATTTATTGTGCATTTATTTCGGTTTTGTGCACATTTATTACACTTTTTCATTGACGAACATACAATTACATTACTAACTAAAGCGCTGTTTATCACATAACCAATGTGTTTTAATATTACGAAAACATCGGCTTTCACCCTGTGAATACTCAGCTTCAAAACGTGTGTTTAAAAAACAACAACAACCTATTGATATAATTAATCTAATTGATAAACGAGAACGAAGCCACGAAACAGAAAAACAGTGACGTGACGTGTTTAAATGAAAACAAACTGGAAAGAACCAGCATGAACACGGAGGAAGATAAAAACGCGACAACACACAAACGAAAAGGTACACCGAAAATCTCCATTGTGACGCGAAGTAAAACCGCGAAATTAACAATGGAGAAATGAGATCAACAATTGGAGGAGGACAGTAAGGTCCCCTCCCCCTCCAACTTTAACATATATGGGGCAAATAATTCTTTCGCTTCTCTTCCATCCTCAGAGTCTAAGGATGAAGAAGAGGAAATAAGCGAATTGGAGGCGAAACTTGCGTTGGCAAGAGCCCGACTAGAAGAGAGACGCCACAAGAATAAAATAGCGGCACTCGAAAAAGAAAAAAACACAATACAACAACAAAAGACGAAGCCAAAAGTCGGCCAACTGCAACAGCAACACCAACAGCAACACCAACAGCAACATCAACATCAACAGCAACTATCAACACAAAATCGACCACAGCAAGCAACACAGCAGCGGCAAAGCAACAATAAGAACGACAAAATAAAGATGCCACCAATCAACACCGTAGATATTGAGTGTAAGGAATTGGTAAGTCTCTGTAAGCTAGCTATAGGAAACAATTTTGTAGTCAAAAGACTGGCAGGTAACAGGCATGCCATTCAAACCTATGCGGTATCAGACCACGAAAAATTAACGACGTCTTAAAAAGGGCCACCGCGGAATTCTACTTGTTCACGCCGAAGCAAACAAAGAGGGTAACGGTTCTACTAAAGGGTGTCGACCCTGGTGTGGAACCGGAGGTTATGCTCGAGATGCTTGAAAAGTTGAAGCACGACGATCTCAAGTTTACCTCCGTAAAACCGTTCACCACAACCAAGGCAAGAAGGGAAAACCGCAAGCTACCCTTCTTTTTAGTTCAAATAACGCCCAGCAACAGAATTGGTGGTCTAAGAAAAATTACAGCCTTGGATCATCAAAGTGTCACATGGGACAAATTAAAGTCGCAAGCTTTATTAGAAAAGGAATCCATCATAAGGTTATATATAGTGGGGAAGTGCGCAGGTTCCGGGTGCTGGAAGCCTGTATCGTACGCATACCCCTTCAGCCAAGGAAGGGGCTTATATGCGATTGCGGTCTATGCACCTGAGAAGCACCAACATAACCTATTTATAGCGGAGCTCGAGACACTCTTTCGATGCTTACATTTGCACCTGGGAAAAAACTACTTTATCCTAGGGGGAGATATGAACGCCAAGAATGGGAATTGGGGAAATTATATATCGAATGCCAGAGGAAATCAGTTGGCTGGTTGGTTAGATCAGTATCATATTGAATATACAACTGACCTGCTGGCTACCGAATATCCATCGTTCCCTAGAGGCAGATCGTTCTTAGATATCTTGCTAATTGACTCCCGACTGAGATTACTTAACACCAACAGACGAAACACAAACTGTTTACGGACGATTGAATACGACAGTGACCACTGTGCATTCACGGCGGTAATGGAGCTTCCGAACGATCTCGCAGATCTGGAGGAATTCGTGATCCCGCAACCCTACAACTACAGGGCAATGCGATGGCCGCGGTTCACCAGATCATTAACAAGAGAATTTCGTTCGAATGACTTTAATCTGCCAGTAAACAGAAACCTGACAAATGACGAAATCGACAAATACATCCAACAAATGGACGAAGCCGTAAAACGAACAATGGACAAAATAATTCCCAAAACAACAGTAACAGATCACACTAACATGTACAGAAACGCAACAATAAACGCACTCCACAGGCAAAAGAGCAGACTGCTATCGAAACTAAAACAATTACACAGACAGTTTACAGACAGACAAGACCAGGAGATAATATCACTGAAATCCCGATTAAAAAACCTCCAACAATTACTTAAAGCTAATTATAGGTTAGCAACAAATTTGTATTGGAACAACAGAATTCGGGCTATAAAAACTAATAACCCGAATATGTTCCCACAAATAAATTAAATATTCAGGAGAAATAATCAAAACAAGATTCAGTGTCTCCAAATTGCACGTACTGAGGTAAACAAGCAGCTGCTAACCAACATTGGCATAGATACAGAGAACGCTATTCTCAATAGTGAGCTCTTCGTGATCGAAGATCCTTTGGAAAAGGTGAACGCTGTGGGAGCCGTCTTTCAGGAAATGTACAAGGTGAATGAAAGCATTCGCCGAAATCACGACCTGGAGGACAGAATTCTACTGAATCACCTGCACCTCCGGAATGAAATTTCACAGTGGCTATCGCAGAATCCGGGTTTTACCAAATTCAGTGACGATAATCTGTCAATTGACATTAATGCCAATGGTGAGGCTAATAGCCTTTTAATCACAAGGGAAGGAATCCAGAGTATCTTCGACTCATTAAGAAGCAAAAAGTCAGTGGGAATAGATGGAGTACCTAACATCGTACTCAAGTACCTGCCCCCAATGGCAATAGATATATACACGGCCCTGTTTAACAACGCGTTGAATAATGCATATTATCCCGCGCGTTGGAAAACGGCAATCATTCAGCCCATCGCAAAAAAGGGAAAAGACTGTACAAATCCAATGAACATGCGTTCGATAAGTTTACTCCCAAGCATCAGTAAAGCATTTGAAAAGACTATTAACCAAGCTCTGCTAAAATGGGTAGACAACAACAACATTATTCCAAATAACCAGTTTGGCTTTAAGACGGCTCATGAAACCACACATGCCGCATCTAAACTGGTCTCTGACATACAATGGAATAAATGCAGGAACCAATGCACAGGGGCCTGTCTGATCGACTTGGAAAAAGCCTTTGATACCGTCTGGATCGAAGGGTTATATTACAAACTGGTCAGACATGGCATACATAAGCCTTTACTACATGTACTTTACGATATGTTAAAGGATAGGAAGTTGGTGGTCAAAAATGGTAATGTGACCTCTAATAAAACGTATAATATCAAGAAAGGCTTGCAACAGGATGCGGTACTCTCTCAGATTCTTTTTAATATTTACATTAGCGACATATTAGACGCACTTCCACAGGCTATTGCGTACGCAGACGAGCTCATAATTTACAGAACAGCTCCGAAAGTTGAGATCATAAATAGTTTAATACAGCGAGACTTCAACAACGTGCAGCGGTATTGCGATGACTGGAAACTTAAGATCAACTTCCAGAAATGTGAAGCCATCCTATTTAGAACTCCATTATACAAAGCCACGAAGGACACAAGGAAAAATTGGCGAAAGCTAGTTATCGTGGGACCGCATGGAGATAAACTGGAAACCAAGAGTGTAGTTAAATACAGATGCCAAGGGCTAGATCAATATCTGTATTTCAGCAGACACGTAGAGGCTGGTTTGCTCAAAGCGAGGAAAACTTTTGCTATGACAGGGAGGCTATTTCACAGTAGCCAACTTGACAGCAAGGTAAAAGTCATATGCTACATGACGCTAATCAGGCCAATTCTCATATATGGTTGTCCAGTATGGTTTTACATAGGTCCAAATTTGATGGAAAAGATTCGGGTGTTCGAAAGGAAGTGTCTCAGAAGTTGTCTCAGATTATATCGGACACCGGAATCGGACTATAAAAAGTATTACTCAAATGACACTTTATATAATGAAGCGTACATAAATAGGGTGGATAATTTTATGATCAAATTAATCAGAGGACATGACATATTGCGAGAGCAATAAGCTCGTCCAATGACCTAATTTTCGGGGCCTATTATCCAAACACCTTGTACTATGAGAGCGTGCGTCGCAACGGTTTTGTTCCACCAGAGGCGTTCCTTGACTTGGACATGAAAGGCCTTATACAGGATAGATCCGGAATTCCGCTGATCTATCATGTAACTAGATCATCTGTAGACGGGCGATTGTGCTACGGCCGGGAAGTAACGCGCACCGAAGAAGAGCTCCTGCGCTTCAGTAGGGCTATCTCGCACAGAGACCGGGACGATAGTATTAGGCAGCGTCAACAGTTCTGGTGATTGAATGGCATATAAAGACCTGGATACCAAAGTCGGTATAGAATCATACTATCACCAGCTAGCTTACATAGACTTAGCTTTTCTAGAATTAGAATAGTATCAGATTTAAGTTAAGTTAGGTTAAGTGCTTTTACATTAAAAAAAAGAAGAAAAAAGTAGGTAAGTTAAGTAAGTTAAATTTTAAGAAAAAAAAACAAAAAAAATTGACAAAGTTTTTCAAATTTTTCTTTGTCTTTCAAATAATTATAAGTACTGCCACAAAGTTCTGTCGCCGAAAGGCAAATTATACAAATGTTAAGTAATGTTTAGCTTAGAGCGTCTGCGTAGGACCAGTAAGTTATTATATAAGATAATTAAGAATTTAAGCATTTTTTGTCTAGCCTTTAATTTAGAAATTAAGAATATAAAAATAAAAATAAAAAATGTTTTAAAAATGAACAAAATGAACACATCAAGCTAACTAGCCGAAAGAGTAACCCCGTTAGATGCTCAGTGATGTTTTATCTATTAACAGCATAATTAAATGAATTAATAATTCTTTAACAAACTCAACCCAACAACATGATTGGCCGGGTGAACAATTCGTCAAAAGATAAATACTACAATAATAGACCAACAAAATACAGCAACGGAGAAAGCACCTCATTAGCGCAACATCTTTAATGACCGCCTTAAGGACCAACAAATGAGAATAGATAAAAAGTAGAGCCCAAACGAGCGACATAATTACATTAAATGTCCTCATCGTAGTGATGGAAAATCTGATTTCCTTTTTCTTTAATCCTTCGCAACGCCTATCCAATACGTTGGCGCTTATTTTCTTTGATGGATAACGCTCGATGTCCTTTTGTTCAGACAATGGTCAAAGAACAGGCAAACAAAATTAGAACAAAATTCAAGACAAATGATTCAGTTATTAAATCTCGCAAAAGGAGCCCCGCATACAATGTCACGGAAAAGGGCTCATGATTCCGGCATTGATCATTTCTTTCTTGTTCCTTAGTGAAAAATCACTTCAAAAACGGACCATTCGTCTTCTAGTAAAGAAAAGCGTTTCCTGTCCGTTCAACACCTCCCATACCTTGTCATGAATCCCAAATGAAATGAATTTATACAATTTTGAAATTACAAATTAAAAGTGATTGTCATCAAGTTTGCAAGTAGATGAAATGATTTAAATTTTTCTTTTGGTTTAGATTTGAACAGGTGATGCTGCAGGTTTACAGGATAACAAGTGGAATGGAAACAGAAAAGGTCAAAAAAAACCGAATTTCAAAACGTACTTAGATGTCCCTCAACCGACAGCAGTCTAAAATGATGAAGAGTACTCGTGGCCAAACTGAGATAAACTTTTATCGTAAAGACAGCAAACTTAGTCTAAGGAATAGATGTCTTTCTGGTAACAATCCTGCCGGATGCGATTCCTTGGATAATATGAATTGCAAATAATAATTTGGTGAAGTTAGTTGAAAAGTAAATGAATGCAGTTTTAAGTTTTGGACAAGGACCTGTCGGTTTAAGGATAATTTTTTTACTTTCTACTGTCCTCCGCCATCGGTGGGTGCTGATCTAATTGGACAAGAGTGATGTAAAGCCCCTAAACTGATTCAGACAGGAATTCTAAGTGCTTCAAAGGAATCTACAAAGTAGAAAATGTAGGATTAAGTTGTATTGGTAAACTAACTAAAACTGTTGGTCGTCCATCACTTGGACTCGCTGGGACATTAGAAGAAGGCATAGGAGAGTTTGAAAATATTTAAGAACTTTTCTCAATTTTTGTTTAGCTGCTTCACTCTCCTCAGCAATGTGTCACGGAACGATGTCCGCATTAACGTAACGAGTCTCGTCTTCAATAAGTGATGCTACCCAAGATAAACACCAGTATTTATCTTTATATAATAACAAACGATAAATGTACTGTACAAATCTACATGAAAAATTTGTTCATATGCACCATAGTTAGTCGTTAACGTAATTTTATTAAAATATATGAGCTCGTCAAATTTGTAGTTAATAATATAATATTTGACATTTCTTGCATTGGATTTATATTTGTAAGTTATAAAGCAACTTTGGTTTTTCCCCACAAATTGCATCATTGACTATTTAATAATAATGCTAGAGGTCTTTGTCGTTTTCAAGCTACCGTTCGCCAACCCTGTGTCTATGTAGTACATACATCTAGACTCTATCACAACCTTTTAGTGAAATGTTTTACTATTTACTTTTTGATGATTATGATTCCAACTGTGAAACTTCCAAAGTAAACCTTCGATTCCAGTTAATCAATAGAGATTGTAACAATCACTCCTCTATTTTGTTCCTCCTATAGTGTACCTATACCTATAGGCTCCTCGATAGTATAGTGGTTAGTATACCAGCCTGTCACGTGGGAGACCGGGGTTCGATTCCCCGTCGGAGAGCCTCTGGTGCAAGACTAATGACCTTGCCCGGAAAAAACAAATCATTATGGAAAATTTAAGAAGCCTCAGGACTTGCTAAATAAGGCCAAAACCGGTTCCCGGTTGTAGTGCCAATAATGAAGATGATGATGATAGTGTACCTATGTACGACACCCAGTTCGATTGTTTTTCTACTTTTGTAATCAATTAGATAGTCACTTTTGAATACTAACCATTGCAATTAGTTCAATGGCAAGCAAAATTTTTTATAATAATAAGCCCTAACCACGTCCCCTATATATTTAATAGTTTAACTTTTCATTTTTGCAACTTTTTTTTTTGTATTATATTTTTCGATTCTAAACCACAGGTTGGACAAAAAATGCTTGAATTCTAGCTTAATTATCTTAGAATATAACTTACTGGTTCTACGCAGACGCACCAAGCTAAACATTACATGACTATTGTGTAGTTTGCCTTTCAGCGACAGAACTTTGTTTGTGGCTTTATTTATGACTATTTGTATAACAAAGCAAAATTAGGAAATCCTTCTAGAAATAATTTGTTACTTAATATTTAACTTACGTTGGTTTTTTTTAAGGACTTAACTTAAATCTTATACTACCCTAATTCTAGAGAAGTTAGGTCTGTATAAGCTGGCTGGTGATACAGTGATTCTGCCGATATTAGTATTTAGGTCCTTATTTGCCATTCAACCACCAGAACTCTTGGTGCTGTTTAATTTTATCGTACCGGTCTCTGTAGGAGATAGCCCTACTGAAGCGCAAGAGTTCTGTGGGGGTTCTCTATACCACATGGAGAACCAACCCACAATGCCAACCAATCTTGACCGCTAACAGCGCGTCACTTTAATCCAGCTCCCCGTGCAAAATCTGCATTTGCATACATCCCATACTTACCAAGAATCCATTTCCCAAGCTGAAATAAATGCATATTCCAATTTACAACGGAATATTAATCATTTCCCTCAATTACATCACCCCACATACATTTTCCCAAAATTGCTTCGGTCAATCCTTTACTGAATTTTCATTTCCTCTTCGTGACCAAGCAATCTTAACTTCCCCAAAATTCATATGCCGTAACTAACGCATATTCAAATCCTCAACGGAACATCAACAACTAACCAAGCCGCATACATTTCCCCGAAACGACTTCGACCAACATTCTATCTAAACGATATTCCCTTGCTTGCACCCAAGCAACTCCAATTTCCCCCGAAAATGCATGCCCATACTTGCTCGCGTTCCCAAAGCAATTTCCCGGTATACACAACCAACGAATCCAACTAGGCTTATACGGCCAGTATTCGCTGGAACTGAATTCCTATGCAAGCATAGGAATTCTATTCGAAAGTATAATACATTTTTTCCTTCATCAGTTAGTCATCATTCTACCATCGGCGCGCGCACATCAGCCCCTCGTAACGTGCACTCGGGGGGTGCAAACCCCCGAGCATACAATAAGCGTTCATCGCGTCTCGGTCGTGTGAGGTCGGGGCCCTTGATTCTCAATTTTATTCAAAAATCGGTACCGGGTACAATAGTCAGTTGAGTGCTTGTCGGTGGAACGGATAACTCGTGTGATGGTTCAGATCCTTGTCACCATCAATAGCGATATTAATGATATTAAAGATTCCCTTGAGCGGCCATCGGTTATTGTAGGCCGTGCAAACAAAATGTTTTAGTGACAATAAAGCCACACAACGTGTGAATGACTGACAACATCGGTGAGTTCTTTATTTCTCCTATTGGTTTGATGGACAATATCCAGCTACGAAATAGTTAGTGGGGGGATAGTGATCTGGTGCCATACGTTGGTACATCCGCATCGCGCACCCCACAGTTCTTCTTCGGTGCGCGTGACATCCCGGTCGTAGCACAATCCTCCGGTCGTAGCGCAATCAGCAGAATTCCGGATCTTACCTGTATAAGCCCATTAATGTCCAAATCAAGGAACGCCTCTGGTGGAAAAGGCCGTTGCGACGAACGCTCTCGTAGTATAAAGTGTTTAGATTGTGGCGGTTCCACATAACGCGGCCGCTCACCCTTTCCCGATTTACATGAAAAATCTCTGTTACATGCAACGCCTACCCTCCCCTAATACCCCCCCTTTTTGGGGACCACCCCCCACCATTAACAGGATTCACCTTCATGTGAATGAGTACCTGTAAAAGTGCATTAGATACAAAATGCATATACGGGCAAATCATGGAATCCAGTTACCACATCTGGAAAAAACCCATCACGGCACAAAGAAAATAATGTGCTACTCTAAACAAAGAACAAGTCTATGGTAACAAAGCAATAAAGTATACAAAATATCTTTGCCATCGTTGACCATAAATGAACACTTGGATAAGTACAAGATTCTAAGAATTGTATATACGCATCCACACAATCAGATCTCGTCGATCATAAACATTTTCAATGTTTATGATTATCAGGAAATGTACTGCGAAATGTGTATCAAAAGAGATTTATTGTAAGTAAACAATGGATGGATCTTTCGGTCTGCAAGACCGAAATAGAGATAAGGGTGTGTGTGTAAAAACGTCGTCGGTTTGGATATTCTAAAAAAGAGTCTGATACAAACCATCGTCAAAAAACGGACGTAAAAGCTAAAGCCGATCGCGCTTAAATTCTATTTTAAAAAAGCGTCGTGAATGTTACCCGTCATAGAAGATGGAAGTCGATACGATTAACTCTTTGACGGTGATTAAAAGAAAAAAAGAACATCGGTGGTTTGCGCTTACCATACGACTTCCTCGAGTTTCTTACACGAATAAATTGTATCTTCCCGGTAGATATTCATTTTAAAACCAGAGTGTTCGCAAAGGTGCCACAATAGTTCGAATCTTCTTGATACGTGTTATAAATCCAATTCAGTGTCAGTGTTGTGTTTCTCAGATTCCAAACATAAAAAAGATCGTGTTAGAAAACTGAATTTTGTGAAGGTGAATTCAAAACAACAGCAAAAAACCGAAGTTAAAAATACAGTTAAAACTAAATAAAAAAGTGTGTTTTATTTCCGTGAAATTAAGTCTGTGATGAATGTGCAAGTGTTACGTACGCACATCCTAAAAACAATTTCGGTTAACAGTTTTATATAACAGCTCGTCTTGGAGCAGTCAGAGCACCAGAGAAAACATTATTTTATGGCGGTTCCATGTGAACGCCATTCCTAACTTCTCTAGTAAGTACGAGAGTCTGACTATTAATTACGTAAAGTAACCAATTTGTAACTCTGGCTGTTGCAATTCCATCAGCACCAAACAAGTATTTTTCCTAGGGGCATGGTCGCATGAAATGCACCATGTTCCCTGAAAAAAATTTGGTTGCACCACCAAGCAACCAACATGACGAACCATTTCGGTGCATATATCTCCTAACGAAACCCGCCGCACACGTGCAGGAGATATTTCTTCTTTTCTGTTACCTACAAGCATCTCGGTCGCTAAACCGATCGACAGGCGACGTAAGAAATCATGCCAGGCTGCCCAAGTAATTCAAAGCCAAGGACCAGCACCAATGAATTTCCAACCAAGGATGTACGATTGGCGGAAATGCTGTACGCAGTAGCCGATCGTATAAACATCCAACGTCCCTCTATACAACGAGTGCACAGCTGCAACCATTTTAATTATTATTCTTTGTGTTTGATCTTTACCCATCTGCATGCAAGTTGGCCGGTCATGAGACCCCAACGAGTATCATGCTTTGTGAGTGGTGGCCGAGGGAAACGGAATTCTCAAAGGCATAAACATACATACGAGAATTCGACCCTACGGTACATGGGTACGATAATGTAAACACGCTCGTGTTCAATGGCTCGCCCAAGCAGCAAGCGTATCTCGCGCCTCAGGCAAAGTGTATCGGTGTGTCCACGGTTCGCAAGCTGAGGGATGCTCAGCATGGGCAGACGGGGTAATCATGGTGTGAGTGCACATCCTAAAGGAGACCGGTCGTCGATGATTTTTTTCCTATAGATCGCTTAGGACAGGGATGCATGCGAAATGTTTATCCTTTTATTTTATCTTGCGGATAGTGTTTTTTGTTGGACGGCGAATCAGTCAGAAAACAGCTACCGTCGACGGAAGAGTGCCTGAAATTATTATTTTAAAATCGTCACAATTCATAGCAAACCGGAGTTATAGTAAAGTATTCCTAACAAACCACGCGATTGCGAAGTCTTTGCCGGCTACGACCTTCCTAGTATTTATTATCGTTTGTATTAAAACCGTAAGACAATACCTTTCTAGTATTTGTTACAGTTTAAGTTAAGCCACAAGACAGTGATTCCGGACAATTAATTCTACATTTTAAAAAAACCTTTGTATTAATCAGTTTTGTTCAAAGTATGACCTTAAGGCAGTGATGCTGGGCAGTAAATTCACTTCAATCAATCACTATGCTTCAAACCATCATTGTACATCGTTGAGGTTGTATTGTTAAATCGGTGTTATTGTAATTCTTAACGATTAGACGGACACGGTATACCCGAAGTTTATAGTAGTGATCCAGCTGGACATTGGAGTCACCGTATTCCCTTGAGTCAAGAAGAAGTTTTGCAAAACTTTGTTGTTCATTTAGTTTATGTTATGTTTGTTTAAATTAATAAATAAAGAAGTGATGAAAAATAGATGGAAAGTGTTTTCATTATTGCAAGAGAAGACTTTTGGAGACAATAGTGAATACATATAACCACTAGATAATCATCATTGTCATCATCATTGGCACTGCAACCGGGATCCGGTCTTGGCCTTATTTAGCAAGTTTTTTCATTTTCACTTTTATAATATTTTTTTATTATCTTTCTATCTTCTTAGTTTCTAAATGACATGCTAGACAAAAAATGCTTAACTTCTAGCTTAATGATCTTGTGGGGCTTTTCAGGGCCCGAAGAGCCATACATCGCTCGATCCCCACCTTTCCAGGCGAACGACTTACCTCTCGGTCGAACTTCAGCAAGGTTGCGTAACCTTGCTACGGCATTTACCCTCAGCCAAATCGCCGGAATTAATACGGTTACCCAATCGGATAACCGTTTTGAATTTATGTTAGGCAGCTTACCTATTCTGTAGGGGATTTCCTTCCAAACCCCTTTTTCTCCAGCATCACCACTGAAAACATTAAATCCACGGCAAAGCTTATCACCTTGCCGTGGCATCGAAAACTCACCCTCGGCCAGACCATATTCCCTAAAAAACATTAAGCCCACGGCAAAGCTTATCACCTTGCTGTGGCATCGAAAACTCACCTCGTCCAAACCATATTCCCTAAAAAACATTGAGCCCACGGCAAAGCTTATCACCTTGCCGTGGCACCAAAAATTTACCCCCGAGGCGTACATCATTTCCTGAAAAGAACATAAGTCCATGGCAAAATCAACACATTGCCATGGCATCTGAAATCTTACCTTTAGGCATACATGCGGCCGGGGCATCTCGTTTCCATAGCCTTAAGCTATGGAAACAACAATCAACAAGAGTTCCTTGTGACTCGTTGTATTTGTTTACCCCCGGCATAACATGCATACGGCTATTGCCCCTATCGATTTACTATCGCCGACAAGGTTTCTGTTGACGCAAATCAAACATTGTTCCTGTTTACCAGCAATCGCTGGCACCACAATTAGCGTTCCCCATGTCCATAGATAACATTCAAACAACGATCACCAGCAGCCAGAAAATGTTTACTTACAACATCTGGCAATGGCTGCACCCTATGTTCGTTGCAATGTTTGATCATCGGCAACAGAAATGATGATTTATGGCCTTCCATTAGGATGACCAAATCATCGGTTTGGGTCTTTCACACCCCAGATGCTATTATTTACATTCCTAGAAAATGCACTAGCGATGTTGCTCGCCATCCACGGTCGCTGAACGATCGTATGCATGGCATACGCACACATGCGCAATGTGTGCCTATTCCGTCTGATCCAATCACGATTAACTACATCGAGTTAATCGTGTAACTCCGCCTCTTTTTCAGTCTCTTTGAGGTTCCCTGTTTTTGGATGATTTCCAATTAGTCAGATTCCATTATTCGTGGTGCGCGGACGCAAAGGTCGAGATCGGGTTGTCAAAGTTTCAGTTCTCATCAACATTGGGCGAATACAGTTTTGTAAAGTGTCGTTTAATACCAGTTCTCATCAACATTGGGCGAACACAGTCTTGTAAAGTGTCGTTTAATACCGAACGTTTCATGTAATTAAAATGTGCATTGACTCTTAAGTAAGCGGACTTGTGTATATATGTTTAAATCGAGAAACTACATCTTAAGTAAGCGAACTTGTATATATATGTTTTAATTGTGAACGACATCTTAAGTAAGCGAACTTGTATATATATTTTTGAACCGTGAACACCCGTTGAGTTTAACTATAACCTAAATATACTCTAAATATCAAACAGTAAACGTAACCACGCTGTGAATGTTAAATACGTTAAGTTTAGCTTACACCTAAAAGGAAATTGTAATAAAGCTGATGTGCCACAAAAAAGAAATTAACTAAGTGTTTTATTTGGAGAACCTTGTTTCGATTTCGCGACGTGTAGTACGTGGTGTTGGCATAGAACCCGCGTCCTTGACGACGCAAGTACCAACCCCCGACATTGGCGACCCGCGACTTAGAACTATCGCGCCTTCCGATCCAAAAACAGAAACTTTACAATGCTAATTAAAATCGCGCAACCTTCAAGTTTCGAACTTTAAACGATGACTTTGGTGACAGTGACA
This sequence comes from Microdon myrmicae, assembly GCA_963931805.1. Classification (NCBI taxonomy): domain Eukaryota; kingdom Metazoa; phylum Arthropoda; class Insecta; order Diptera; family Syrphidae; genus Microdon; species Microdon myrmicae. The sequence continues at coordinate 142,421,915 of OZ007498.1, read as the reverse complement.
ATCTAAGGAAATCATTGGTGCTGCATCCAGCGAAAGTGACCAGTGCTGCGTTTTGAGGAGAACCGGAAAAGGCAAGAACCGCCCCAACTCGCCGTTAGCAAGATAGACATCACAGAATACCCGGACAACAGCCAATGAACCAGGACTAAGCGCAAGTTTTAGTAAAAAAACATTTGTTTTCTTTTCTTTATTTTCTTTTCATTACCATAGTTTTTTTATATATCAGATTGTGTATTTTACCTTATATTAAGCAGAAATTAAGCATATACACCACTAATAGTAAGAGATATACATACCCATTTTCTTTTCTCTCTTGTGTGAGCTCCTTCTGAGCTTAAAAGTGTAAAGTTATTGGCTTCTCCTTCTGAGCAAGCATTAAGTACTAAACTTTGACGCAGTTGCCTAAAACCCTAATGCGCACGTAACTTTTATATTAAAAAAAAGAACGAAAAAGTGAACTTAAGACAGAATATGAATTAATAAGTAAATGAAAATTTTCAATAAAGCACACGCCTACCCAAAACATACGATAAATTTTTCCTTAATAGTATACTATATGCGCAAAAAATTTTTTTTGTTTTCGTTTTTTTTTTCTTTTCTTTCCTTTTAAACATTTATTCTATTTACCTAATAATAGGCATTAAGTAAACAATAAGCTAACGTCTCTATGTTATTCTCATTAACCACAGATAAAAACTTGCAGTTTTAAAAACATAGCACAAAGGCAAAAAAAGATAAAATTCGACCGTAATTATAAAATTTTTTCTTACTCATTTTTTTTTTTATGCTGGTACAACCGGATTATTGTTGGATCGTTTAAATAAAAATTTCCCTGTATAATTTACACAATTTTGTATGGAAAATTAAAATCTTGTCGCAAATCCAAATTGCCACGCATGCTATTAATGATTGTTCAATTTTAAAACCGCATTTAATTCGCCTGAATACGGAATCAGCGTAAAATTGAAAAAAGAAAGCCACCAATATTTCGAACCTAAAAATAACTTAGTCGTTTCCATACATTTGTAAACCCCTTCAGGGTATCGATTAACACGCAGCTTCCGGTAATTTCACATACGACTCCTCCGACTATCGCTCGACTTATTTTAATTAATAAAACTGTATTCGGGGATATTCAAGATCCCATCAACTCCACTTGACACGGCACGATTCTCTTTTGGCTCCACTTGACTCCAGTTCCGACTTTCGCTCAACTCATTTTAATTAATAAAAACCTGGTTCCGGGATATTCGGGATTCTCTCAACGTCCTGCGACTTCTTTTACCCCAATTGGCCCCCCCTTCACCTCCTTCGCGTCCTCTTACGCCCATTTTTGCGTCCTCCGTGGTGATTATTTTGATTCCCTCCTACTCTGTTGATTTCAGTCCTGTTTCGTACAAAACACTATGGTTGTCACACGAAATAGCGCTGCCCAAAAAGCCCAAGAACAACCCGAGCCCCTAGAATTCCACGACGCATCCAGCGTCGATTTCCCAACCGAGCAAGTCGATACTGACTTAGACTTGCCCGGACAATCCACCCCTCTGGCACCACCCGTTGCCCCCAGCGTCGTGAACCGACCCAAATCTTCTAACACTCTCCCAACCTCTTCCAACGCCCCTGGTATCGGCCCTTTGACAAATTCCGGCATTTTAATGCCCACAACTGGTGCCGGTACCTCACTACAACCCCAAAGACCTTCAGAGTCCCAAGAATTCCACGATGCTTCCAGCCTCGGGAATGGGACTCGTCACCCTAATATAGGACTTCCCCCCTTCGATGAGGAGGACCCGGACCTTTGGTTTGCAGTGGCAGACCGCATCTTCCAGGCCTCAGCCTTGCACGACGAACAACTTCGTGCAGTTGAGCTGTTGAAAGTGCTTGACCGCACTCAGCGACCGCATGTTGCACACATAATAAAGTCGGCCGGCCGCAACCCATATAGCAACATGCGTGATGCTCTGCTCGAAGCTTTGGACGAACCTGGAAGTGTGCGGCAACAACGTTTGGCCGCTGTAACCAACTTATCCGGGATGAGACCATCTCTTTTCCTGACCCATTTACGCTCTATAGCGGGGACCAGGATTGGGGACGACCTAATAAGGCCTCACTTTTTGAGGTGTCTTCCCCAGCATGCCCGTTCGGCACTTATAGCCCAACCCAATCAGAGTTTGGGCTATTTATCCAAAATTGCGGACGCAATTATGGAAAGTTCAGATCAGTATTCTGAGCCTCCTGCGTACCAAGTAGCGGCGGTTTCTCAACACGCTGCACAGCCTGCACGGCACCCTCGTCTCCCTTTTACAGCCCATCAATTGGTCTCAACTCCCAATCCTCCTCAAACCCAATTACCTTTTAGAGGGCCCGCCTCAACCAATTTCCCTCAGGGGAATCCAGTGGCAGGCCCCAACCCTAACCAAAGAAATGCGCCCACACAACTAACTCCTGCTGACCTCCGGGCGCTCCAAACCTCACTCCTCCGCGAGATAACTCAATTGCGTGCGGAGGTGAGGAACAATCCTCGAAGCGCCCAGAATCGAGCCATGCCGAGCCGTCCTCTCAATCGGCAGAATTTCTACCAAAATGCCCCTCAGAGGGCCTTTATCCCCCAAAATGCCCCACAGAGGGCCAATTCCTCTCAAAATGGCCCTCACCGGCCCAATCCCCAGCGAGCTCCGGCTCGACCTCCCCGTAACGGCAATACTAATAGGCAGAACATACCAGATAATGCCGTTACTCTGCCTTGGTGCGCCAATCACCAGCGATATGGTGATCGCGCATTCAATTGCAAAGCGCCTTGTGGTTGGACACAACCTTCCACCAACCAAAGGCGCTCTTTAAACTAATTTTGCCGACCGACACCCTCGCGCAATCGGCCGGCACCCCTACGATAAGTCGCTTAACCATCCGGGATTCGAAACTGAATATCGCTTTTACTGTCGACACCGGCGCCGATATTTCAGTCCTCCCGCGATCGTTTGCTCCGCGTAACCGCGTGCCAGCCGCTCTTAAATTGTCAGCTGCAAATAATACGCCGATACTTACGTACGGACGTAAAAAGCTGACACTGCAATTGGGTCTTTGTCGTCCGATCACTTGGCGTTTCGTCATTGCGGACGTGAATGAACCCCTGATAGGTTCCGACCTATTAGGTGCACATAATCTGTTGGTCGATTCGACCCATAACAGACTAGTGGCCCCAACCGCACCCCCCTTGCCCATGACGGCATCACCTGCGGAAACTTCAGGGGCCACAGAGTGCATAGACCCATTCCAGGTTATGGTACAGGAATTTGTGAGTACAACAGTTCCTCTACCTAACCAACGCCGACATAAAGCCACGGTGTTTCATCATATAGAAACACGTGGTCCTCCTGTGAGCCAGCGTCCACGTCGACTGGCTCCGGAAAAATTACGTGCGGCGCGCGCGGAGTTCGAGCATATGATCGAACTAGGTATCTGCCAACCGTCGGACAGTCCCTGGGCAAGTCCACTCCACTTGGTGAAGAAACGTTCTGGTGAGTGGCGCCCATGTGGCGATTATAGGCTGTTGAACGCAGCAACTGTCCCGGACAGATACCCAATTGCACACCTCTACGATTTTTCGTACAAGTTACGAGGGTGCAATGTCTTCACAACCCTGGATCTCACCAGGGCATACCACCAAATTCCGGTGGCACCTGAAGACATCCCCAAGACCGCAGTCATTACACCTTTCGGACTCTTCGAGTTCAAAGTGATGACTTTCGGCCTCAGGAATGCCGCACAGACATTCCAGCGGTATATCGACACGGCTTTACGAGGTCTTAATTGCTGCCATGCATACCTTGATGACATTCTCATCGCCTCCAAAGACCACGCCGAACATAAGCGCCACTTACGTCAGGTCCTAGAGCGCCTCCGTGAATTCGGTCTTGTCATCAACCCAGATAAGTGTCAATACGCCAAGGAGCAAATCACCTATCTGGGTTATGTCGTTGACAACCAGGGCATTCGCCCACTCCCAGACCGTGTGGAGGCCCTCATGAAGTATCCCCGGCCTACTAACGTGAGTGAGCTTCGTCGATTTTTGGGCATGCTGAACTTCTACCGTCCGACCCTGAAGAATGCTGCCCAGATTCAAGCTCCGCTCAATGAATTCTTAAAAGGAGCTAAGCGCAACGATAAGCGCCCCATTAATTGGACAGAAGTCTCAGATCGAGCATTCCAACTGTCCAAAGAACAATTGGCAAATGCCACCTTACTCCGATACCCTCTCGAGGGAGCGGCACTTTCTATCCAATGCGACGCATCGGATACCGCAATCGGAGCCGTCCTCGAACAGGACATTGAAGGCCGTCCGGAACCACTTGGTTTCTTTTCAAGGAAACTGAGTCCCACTGAGCGACGTTACAGCGCCTACGACCGTGAATTGCTCGCGATCTACAGCGCTGTTAAGTACTTTCGTCATATGATAGAAGGACGTTCGCTCTCTATTTTAACAGACCACAAACCATTGGTCTATGCGTTCCGGAAGAAGTCGGGAAATGCCTCCCCCCGACAAGAGCGTCAATTAGACCTCATTGGGCAATATTCTACGGAGATTAGGCATATCTCCGGTAAACAGAATGTCACGGCGGACGCCCTTTCTCGAATCGATACGATTCGCTTGCGTTCCGCCTTGAATAACGCTGATCTTGCCCTAGCTCAAGAGGAGGACGAACAGCTCAAGTCCCTCCTAACGGCCGATACGGCACTAGAGCTTATGAAAATTACTCTTCGCGACCCTTTGGGCGAAATCTGGTGTGATGTCTCCACTGGAACCGCTAGACCTTACATTCCCGAGAAACTTCGTAAGGGCGTGTTCCAGGTTTACCACAACCCTGCCCACCCCAGCGGCCGAGCAACAGCCGCTGCTGTCCGTCGCAAATTTATTTGGCCCCGGATGAACAAAGACCTCACCGGTTGGGCCCGTGCTTGTCTCCAGTGCCAACGCTGCAAAGTAGCGCGACATAATGTACTGGAGCCAGCGCAATTCAAGCTTCCCACGGCACGCTTCGCCCATGTCCACATAGACATAGTGGGACCGCTTACTCCATCAAGAGGATTTTCTTATATCCTCACTATGATGGATCGCTGCACGCGATGGCCAGAAGCGACACCTCTCCGGGCAGTTACTGCCGAATCAGTCGCCAAGGCCTTTTACTCAACTTGGGTCACACGTTTCGGTGTACCAACCACCATAACTTCGGACCGAGGTCCACAATTTGAGGCGACGATTTTTAGGCAGCTAACAAATCTTCTGGGCTGCCAAAGGAGTCGTACCACCGCCTACCACCCGCAATCAAATGGGATGATAGAGCGCTGGCACAGATCTCTAAAAGCCTCACTCATGTGTCATAATGACACACAATGGTTTGACGCCCTACCAACCGTCCTCCTAGGCCTGAGGACAAGCATTAAGGAGGACCTGGGTGCTTCGGCAGCAGAGCTTACCTATGGTACCAACCTCCTTCTTCCAGGAGAACTTTTCCTGAATGGCGAAACACCACGTGACCAACTTCGCGAATTGGGACATCTCCGTGACCTGCTACGTAAGGTTAGGGCAACCCCTGTAACCAGGCACGGCTCCAAAAAACTTTTCGTCCACCCTGAACTGCACAGCTGCACGCACGTCTTTGTCAGGGTGGATAAGGTCAAAAAACCCCTCGACCCACCTTATGATGGCCCATTCAAAGTCTTCCGCCGCATCAGTGACCGCGTCTTCGAGATCGACATTAGAGGCAAGCGATCCACGGTCAGCGTCGAAAGGCTTAAGCCCTGTTTTCTGGAAGCTTCCGCTCCAGAATCACCTCCATCTACCGACACCGCTCCTACTCCACCAGCACAACCTCCCCGTACTCGCGCTCAAACGCGCGCCCATAACCAACTAACCACCCCCTAACCTGCCTTACCTGTTTCGTGACTACGTCACTGGGGAGGGAGTGATGTGGGGCTTTTCAGGGCCCGAAGAGCCATACATCGCTCGATCCCCACCTTTCCAGGCGAACGACTTACCTCTCGGTCGAACTTCAGCAAGGTTGCGTAACCTTGCTACGGCATTTACCCTCAGCCAAATCGCCGGAATTAATACGGTTACCCAATCGGATAACCGTTTTGAATTTATGTTAGGCAGCTTACCTATTCTGTAGGGGATTTCCTTCCAAACCCCTTTTTCTCCAGCATCACCACTGAAAACATTAAATCCACGGCAAAGCTTATCACCTTGCCGTGGCATCGAAAACTCACCCTCGGCCAGACCATATTCCCTAAAAAACATTAAGCCCACGGCAAAGCTTATCACCTTGCTGTGGCATCGAAAACTCACCTCGTCCAAACCATATTCCCTAAAAAACATTGAGCCCACGGCAAAGCTTATCACCTTGCCGTGGCACCAAAAATTTACCCCCGAGGCGTACATCATTTCCTGAAAAGAACATAAGTCCATGGCAAAATCAACACATTGCCATGGCATCTGAAATCTTACCTTTAGGCATACATGCGGCCGGGGCATCTCGTTTCCATAGCCTTAAGCTATGGAAACAACAATCAACAAGAGTTCCTTGTGACTCGTTGTATTTGTTTACCCCCGGCATAACATGCATACGGCTATTGCCCCTATCGATTTACTATCGCCGACAAGGTTTCTGTTGACGCAAATCAAACATTGTTCCTGTTTACCAGCAATCGCTGGCACCACAATTAGCGTTCCCCATGTCCATAGATAACATTCAAACAACGATCACCAGCAGCCAGAAAATGTTTACTTACAACATCTGGCAATGGCTGCACCCTATGTTCGTTGCAATGTTTGATCATCGGCAACAGAAATGATGATTTATGGCCTTCCATTAGGATGACCAAATCATCGGTTTGGGTCTTTCACACCCCAGATGCTATTATTTACATTCCTAGAAAATGCACTAGCGATGTTGCTCGCCATCCACGGTCGCTGAACGATCGTATGCATGGCATACGCACACATGCGCAATGTGTGCCTATTCCGTCTGATCCAATCACGATTAACTACATCGAGTTAATCGTGTAACTCCGCCTCTTTTTCAGTCTCTTTGAGGTTCCCTGTTTTTGGATGATTTCCAATTAGTCAGATTCCATTATTCGTGGTGCGCGGACGCAAAGGTCGAGATCGGGTTGTCAAAGTTTCAGTTCTCATCAACATTGGGCGAATACAGTTTTGTAAAGTGTCGTTTAATACCAGTTCTCATCAACATTGGGCGAACACAGTCTTGTAAAGTGTCGTTTAATACCGAACGTTTCATGTAATTAAAATGTGCATTGACTCTTAAGTAAGCGGACTTGTGTATATATGTTTAAATCGAGAAACTACATCTTAAGTAAGCGAACTTGTATATATATGTTTTAATTGTGAACGACATCTTAAGTAAGCGAACTTGTATATATATTTTTGAACCGTGAACACCCGTTGAGTTTAACTATAACCTAAATATACTCTAAATATCAAACAGTAAACGTAACCACGCTGTGAATGTTAAATACGTTAAGTTTAGCTTACACCTAAAAGGAAATTGTAATAAAGCTGATGTGCCACAAAAAAGAAATTAACTAAGTGTTTTATTTGGAGAACCTTGTTTCGATTTCGCGACGTGTAGTACGTGGTGTTGGCATAGAACCCGCGTCCTTGACGACGCAAGTACCAACACCCGACAATCTTATATTATAACTTACTGGTCATACACAGACGCTCTAAGCTAAAGATTATTTATTATTTTTTTATTAATATTATTTATTGGCCTGTAGGAACCCGGAAGTTCATGTCGTATTCCAGAATACTACCCTTATTCGCTTTAACACTAACTCATGTCCTTTCAAACACAACCCTTAAAAACACAACCCTTAAAACTACATCCTCACATATCCTACATTCTCAGTTAATACAATTCATAAATAAACAGACACAATATTCTATATCCAGTCACTTACAGCACATTTCATAAATATGCCCCTTTTCATAACAAGCACATTTTTCATTTCAAAACATGGCCACCTTGATTTTCGTTCAAAGTTTATTCAAAATTCTAAGTCACAGAGACTTCTAGATTGTTTTGTTCAGTTTATACGCCACAGTCAGTTAGAACAAAATGTTCTATATAAACAAGTAAATTTATATGAAAAAAATAGAATGAAGAGAGCTCAGCTTGAGATAGCTGAGTTCAATAAAATATAAAAATAAATAAGAACTATAATTGTTTTAATAATAAAAGAAAAGATTTTAATAACCTCCACGCTCTTCCCTCGAAAGAGGAAGCACGGCGCTGGAGCCGTAACACTGGTGGCAGCGGTGGGATCCACGAAGACTGGTGGAATCCCCGAAGGACGACTCTATCCTCGAAGGAAGACCAATCCTCGAAGGAAGACCAATCCTCGAAGGAAGACCGATCCACGAAGACTGGTGGAATCCCCGAAGGACGACTCTATCCTCGAAGGAAGACCAATCCTCGAAGGAAGACCGATCCACGAAGACTGGTGGAATCCCCGAAGGACGACTCTATCCTCGAAGGAAGACCAATCCTCGAAAAAAGACCGATCCACGAAGACTGGTGGACTCCCCGAAGGACGACTCTATCCTCGAAGGAAGACCAATCCTCGAAGGAAGACCGATCCACGAAGACTGGTGGACTCCCCGAAGGACGACTCTATCCTCGAAGGAAGACCAATCCTCGAAGGAAGACTTAATCCTCGAAGGAAGACCAATCCCCGAAGGACGACTTAATCCTCGAAGGAAGACCAAACCCCGAAGGACCACTTAATCCTCGAAGGACGACTAAATTCTCGAAGGAAGACCAATCCCCGAAGGACGACTTAATCCTCGAAGGAGGAATCGATCCCAGAGGAAGATTAGTGCAAGATAAAACCCTAAAGAGGGAAGGAAGGTCTGCCGATGAGTTCCAGAGGAAATCTAAATTAACCTCAGTGGCAGCAGAGAAAAAAAAAACACAAGAAGACAACACAAGAAAAAAAAAAAGGAGAACAAAACATCAATCAACATATATTAGTAGTAAGAATCGTTAGCGAAATATCAATTTTTCTGTTCATTTTTCCGTAGGAATATTTTTACCTTGGAACTTTTAACTTTTCCTTTTTTCTAACAATTCTGTCCGATAGAAATTATTTCGAAATTATTATTTATTATTCTCTTTCCAGTATTTCGACGACATTTCCGTTTTGTCTTTTTCGCCGAATTTTCTTTCTCTACAGCTTTGAGACCAAATTAACTTTCTTTTTCATATATATTGAATAACTAAAAGAAAGGCCATTTTTATATACGGTATTTTTAAGAAGTGATTTTGCCATACATTGATTTCAGAGTTTTCAAGATTACGAGTCCGTATTACACGAGACAGGCGGCTAGGCAGGGGGAAGAACAAATCCACTCTCTACAAATACACCATAACCCCCCTGAAATGGCTCTTTCTGTCGGAATTTCTGATGTTTTCAGAATCGTCCCTACCTTTGACGGAAAACCCTGCGACCTAGATAAATTTATTTCCGGGGGAGACGTTTTATTTAGATCTATAAAAAGGGCAGACCCGGAGATATATGAAACATTTTTGGAGCTAGTCAAAAATAGACTAGAGGGTCCTGCCTATGATCTAATTAGGTATAGCACAATTGCTAAATGGGAGTATTTAAAGGATAAACTTGAATCAGAATATAAAGGGGAGCAATCTCGGTCAACGGCACACAATGAGTTGATATCCCTGAAACAAAACTTCAGAGAAACCGTTCGGGAATACGGAGATAGAGTTGCGAATGCTCTGAGGACGCTGAATTGTGCTACGTGTGAAATAACAGCAGACGCGGTGGTTAGAGAATTCTTGATAGAAGAAAACTCAAAATTGGCAGTGCAAATATTTGAGGATGGTCTCAAGAATGAACAACTGAAAATCCTAGCCAAAGTCCATGGGGGAAGTAGTTTAAAACAGTCTATTGCACATGTAGTATCACATGCTGCTCGAATGGACAACTGTCCCACGCCATATAACTATAATGACAGATTTAATCGAATAGTCTGCCAAACCTGCGGTAAGCCAGGTCGTTCTCAGGACACATGTTATCGGAACATGCAGTCCAACAATTTTCCGAATAGACAACCAATAAAAAGAGAATATAACATTATATGCAATTTCTGTGGACGGAATAATCACACAGAGAACGAGTGTAGATACAAGATATCTAGGAATAGACCATCCTTAACAAATTACCAACAAGGTACAACAACGCGTAATCCATTCCGAAATAATCCTGCAAACACCGAAAATCGTATTAGTGAAAATCCTAGAATCACCAATAGACAAAACGATAGGCAAAATGTTCACTTTTCTCGGGTGCAAGAGTCGGAAAACGAGGCCTGACGCCAACCCAAGTTTATGGAAGACATTCAAAATTTTTCTATTTATAACATTAGATCTTTGGCAATAGATAACGACAATTTTAATGAAGCTCCTAACCAAATAACTAAAGCGATACAGATAAACGAAGAGAAAACAAGCACTAATATAAATATTCCGACTCATACTCCAATTTTGGAAAATAATTCAGCAACACAGACTGAAAATTCGAAATTTTCTGCAGTAGTAAAGACTGAAATACCTAATATTTCGGATATCCCTATTGACAACACAGACACTTCAGCAACCAAGACTGAAAACTCAGCAATATTAAAGACTGAAAATTCAGAACTTGCAGAAAATACACTAACAAAAATCCCTCACATTTCGGCTATCCCTATAGACAACCCCGACACTTCAGCACACTTCACAAAGACTGAAAATTCAGCAGTGGTAAAGACTGAAGATCCAAAAGGTGTAATAAAAATCGAAACCCAACTCAGTTCAGTAGTTAACACGGAAGAACTCCATGTTTCAGCAGCAAAGTCTGAAGGATTGAAGGTTTCTACAGCAGATATAACTGAAGAAATAGTTCAAACAGCAAATAAGACTGGGAACCAAGATGTTCTAACAGCAAATAAGTCTGAAGAACTATACGAATCAGTAAATGAGACTGAGAAACTAAACGATCCATCAGCAATGAGTAAGACTGAAAAGGTAAACGTTCCGACAGAAGTTAAAGCTATAGAAAATGATGACATTGAGCCGAAAACACTAAACATTTTAAATAACGATACTGAACAGCAACATGAAGTAATGAAAATTAAAAATAATAATTCAATTAAAGAAGTTAAAGCTATAGAAAATGATGACAATGAGCCGAAAACACTAAACATTTTAAATAACGATACTAAACACCAACACGAAGTTATGAAAATTGAAAATAATAATTCAATTAAAACAGGCATTGAAAAGAAAAACCTTATAAATACCTTACAAATTAAATTTTACAACAATAAACATGTATTCGAACACAAAATAAGAAAAAATAAAAAGGTACACAGTCATTTAGGACAGCTGAGGTCATTTCTTAAGAAAATGTTTGGTATTATGCAATTCTATGCAGTCATCATAATAATAGGCCAAAAAAAGTTTTGGAAAATTTTCCATAAATTTAAGGAAAAGATAGACACTTAACAAATGGCCTTTGTTTTTATTCAGTATATAAAACAATTGTAAGAAATGACGGAAACGAAAAAAAAAAAAAAAGGGGAAGAAAGAAAGAACATTTTAGAAAAAAAAATTTATTATATATTGGGATATAATACATTTTAAAATATATATTGGGATATAATATATTGGAAATTCGAACGAAAAAGAGAATTTTGAGAAATAATATTAATTATATGTATAGAAAAAAAAAGTTGTTGGATAATAAAAGAAAAGGTTCCAAGTGGAAATATTAAGTTAGTTAGAAAAATTTAAAGTTAGTTAAAAGATAATGTAAGTAGACTATAAGTAAACTTTTAGATTATTGTAACCTATTTTTCTAGTATTAAGAACTTTTGGATTTTTGTAACTTTTGATATAAGATTAACTTTGAACGCCATTGTAATTGAACGAAAATCCAAGTCGGTAATTAAACCTAATCTAAGCAATAGTTAACAGAAAATTATTCTCTTCAAGGATAATTTTCTTTCTCGAAGAAGGGTGGGATGTTGTATTCCAGAATACTACCCTTATTCGCTTTAACACTAACTCATGTCCTTTCAAACACAACCCTTAAAAACACAACCCTTAAAACTACATCCTCACATATCCTACATTCTCAGTTAATACAATTCATAAATAACAGACACAATATTCTATATCCAGTCACTTACAGCACATTTCATAAATATGCCCCTTTTCATACCAAGCACATTTTTCATTGCAAAACATGGCCACTTTGATTTTCGTTCAAAGTTTATTCAAAATTCTAAGTCACAGAGACTTCTAGATTGTTTTGTTCAGTTTATACGCCACAGTCAGTTAGAACAAAATGTTCTATATAAACAAGTAAATTTATATGAAAAAAATAGAAAGAAGAGAGCTCAGCTTGAGATAGCTGAGTTCAATAAAATATAAAAATAAATAAGAACTATAATTGTTTTAATAATAAAAGAAAAGATTTTAATAACCTCCACGCTCTTCCCTCGAAAGAGGAAGCACGGCGCTGGAGCCGTAACATTCATGACCTCACCGACTCGGCTTCGCCATCGTTCCCTGTCCTGGGCACTCCCCTTCCACGCTTGACCATTCGATCCGATCTCCTCAACGTCAAACCCAACATTGTGCTCCCATCTCCGTCGCGGCCGTCCTACCGGTCTCTTTCCCGTTGGTCTGCCGTCAAGAATTCTATGCACGGTCCTATCGTTCCCCATTCGCGCCACGTGTCCGGCCCATCTTAATCTTCGCGACTTGATTACTCTCACTATTGTAGGTTTGCGATATAGCTCTTCCAATTCGTGGTTATGGAGTTTCCTCCATTGTCCTGCCTCCTCGTCATATTTACCTCCAAAGATGCCCCTCAAAACTTTACTCTCGAATACGCGGAATTTGTTTTCTTCCCGTTTTGTGAGAGTCCATGTTTCGCATCCATATAGAACAATCGGCACGATTATGGTTCTATAGACACGAAGCTTTATGTTACGTGATAGCAGTCTGGATTTCAGCAGTTTACTGACTGCGTGCCAACTAGCGTTGCCGGAATGCAGTCTCTTGTTAATTTCCTTCGACATTTCGTTACTGGCCATCAGTATCGTTCCCAGATATTTAAATTCTTTAACTTTTTCAAATATCTTACCTCTCACGTTTATGTGTGTTCTCTGAATCCACCTGCTCTCGCCGTAATCATGTATTTTGTTTTGTCTTCATTTATTTCTAGGCCCACCTCATCTGCCGCTTGCATGATGATTTCACAGTTTTAACTAACAGTTTCTAGATTATCGCCCAGAACGGCGATGTCATCCGCATATGCGAGCACTTGTGTCACCCCGTTCAGGGATGATCCGGCCATGAAGTCGTCTTGTACCTTTCTGATGACATGCTCGAGGACAAGGTTAAAAAGGCATGGTGAGAGACCATCTCCCATCTAACTCGCCCTTTGTTTTCGTTCAGGCAAATTTGAATGAGGGCGGCATATGTTTTTGGGACTCCCAGCTCAACTAAGCTAAAGATTACATAACTATTGTGTAATTTCCTTGCGGCGACAGAACTTTGTTTGTGGCAGTACTTATAATTATTTAAATGACAAAGAAACATTTTGGAAACTTTGTGTCGATTTTGTTTTGTTTTTTTCTTAAAATTTAACCTACATACTTTTTTTTTAATTTTATTTAAAAGCACTTAACTTAACTGAACTTAAATCTTATACTACTCTAATTCTAGAAGAGCTAAGTCTATGTAAGCTGGCTGGTGATACTGTTATTCTATACCGACTTTGGTATCCAGGTACAAGGAACGCCTTTGGTGGAACAAAACCGTTGCGACGCACGCTCTCATAGTACAAGGTGTTTGGATAATAGGCCCCGAAAATTAGGTCATTGGACGAGCTTATTGCTATCGCAATATGTCCTCTGATTAATTTGATCATAAAATTATCCACCCTATTTATGCAGGCTTCATTATATAAAGTCTCATTTGAGTAGTCCTTTTTGTAGTCCGATTCCGGTATTCGATATAATCTGAGACAAGTTCTGAGACACTTCCTTTCGAACACCCGAATCTTTTCCATCAAATTTGGACTTATGTTAAACTATACTGTGTAACCATATATGAGCATTGCCCTGATTAACGTCATGTAGCATATAACTTTGACCTTGGTGTCAAGTTGGCTACTGTGAAATAGCCTCCTTGTCATGGCGAAAGTTTTCCTAGCTTTGGCCAAACCAGCCTCTACATGTCTGCTGAAATACAGATATTGATCTAGCCCTTGGCATCTGTATTTAACTACACTCTTCGTTTCCAGTTTATCTCCATGCGGTCCCACGATAACTAACTTTCTCCAGTTTTTCCTTGTGTCGTTCGTGGCTTTATATAATGGGGCTCTAAATAGAATGGCTTCACATTTCTGGAAGTTGATCTTAAGTATCCAGCTATCGCAATAGCGCTGCACGTTGTTGAAGTCTCGCTGTATTAAACCATTTATGATCTCAACTTTCGGAGCTGTTCTGTAAATTTTGAGATCGTCTGCGTACGCAATAGCATGTGGAAGTGCGTCTACTAAGTCTCTAATATAAATGTTAAAAAGAATCGGAGATAGTACCGCACCCTGTTGCAAGCCATTCTTGATAATATACGTTTTATTAGAGCTCACATTGCCACCCTTGACCACGAACCTCCTTCCCTTTAACATATCGTAAAGTACATATAGTAAAGGCTTATGTATGCCATGTCTGACCAGTTTGTAATACAACCCTTCGATCCAGACGGTACCAAACGCTTTTTCCAAGTCGATCAGACAGGCCCCTGTGCATTGGTTCCTACATTTATTTCACTGTATGTCGGAGACAAGTTTAGTTGCGGGATGTGTGGTTTCATGACCTGTCTTAAAGCCAAACTGGTTATTTGGAATAATGTTGTTGTTCTCTACCCATTTTAGCAGAGCTTTGTTAATGGTCTTTTAAATACTTGACTGATGATAGGGAGTAACCTTATTGAACGCATGTTCATTGGGTTTGTACAGCCTTTGCCCTTTTTTGCGATGGGCTGTATGATTGCCGTTTTCCAACGCGCGGCATAATATGCATTATTCAACGCGTTGTTAAACAGGACCGTGTATATATCTATTGCCATTGGGGGCAGGTTCTTGAGTACGATGAGAGGTACTCCATCTATTCCCACTGACTTTTTGCTTCTTAATGAGTCGAAGATACTCTGGATTCTTTCCCTCGAAATTAAAAGGCTATTAGGCCCACCATTGGCATTAATGTCAATTGACAATTGACAATCGATTTATTGCGTCTGCATCTTCGTTGAAAGAGGGCTCTGGGATCTGAGGCTCGGCTGTATGTACGTCTGGTGCGTTTATTTGTGGTTGATGGGTGCGCACATTGAGCAGGTTTTCAAATTACTGCTTCCATCTCGTCACGATATTGTTGTCATCACACAACTGTTTGGGTCTCAAATTATTTTGACTCTCCCTCGGCGGCCATTTCTAATTGAATATATGCCGGCATACATACCTCTGATGTTCTTTGCTCTGGCATTTTCTAGGATTTCTTCGATCCGAGTTTTCTCCCATTCGCGTTTTTTTTTTCGTTTGAAACGTCTCGTTGTCTCTTTCCGAATTGTCGCGTATCTTTCTGGATTGACTTCATCATATATTTCTAAGTAGATCACTCTGAGGCGTTTACGTTGTTCGATTATCGCCCTGCACTCATCGTCAAACCAAGGTTTGGACTTAATTGTTTTCTTAAATCCTAATACCTCTTGGGCTGTTTGTTTGATAGTGTCTCTGACCGATGCCCGTTTAGTGCCCAGATTATTGGTTTCCTCTTCCTCACTACTCCCATTCTCTAGGATGCTAAATCTATTCGTTAGTTCCTCTTGATATTCAGCCCTTTTGCATAGCAATGTCTAGAAGGTGGTCGGAGTCGCAATCCGCTCCTCTATATGATCTTACGTCAAGGATATTCGAGTGGTGTCTTTCGTCTATGAGGAAGTGGTCTGTTTGGTTACGCGTTACGCCGTCGGGTAATATCCGTGGCTTTATATATTTGCTTGTGCTTTATATATTTGCTTGTGCTTGAACATCGTGCTTTTCACTACCAGATCTTTGGATGCTGCGAACGTGATAATTCGAATACCATTATCATTTGAAACGTCATGTAGGCTTTCCTTACCTATTGTTGGTTGGAAGATATCTTCCTTTCCAATTTTCGCATTGAGGTCGCCGAGGAGGATTTTAACATCGAATAATGAGATCCCATCAAATACTTCCTCTAGGGTCTCGTAGAATATTTCCTTCGTTTCTTCGTCGGTAGATTCTGTTGGGGCGTGTACGTTTATAAATACATAATTGTACCATGGGCCCTGTATTTTTTGCACCGACATTCGTTCATTAATAAATTGCACATCTTTTACATGGGGCGTAATCTTCTTGCTTATGATGAAGCCAGTCCCGAGGTTATCTGTATCGGTACCTCCACACGCCAGTGTAAACCCATTGGTTTCGATTACTTGATGTGGGAATCAGACTTCCTGGAACGCGACGATGTCTATTTTATATTGTTTCGCGATTTCTACGACCGTCTGTATCACGCCTGGTTTATATAACGTTCGAACGTTCCACGTCCCGACGCGTATATCCCCCTTTTTCCGTTTTTCCCTACGTCTTCTTTTTGCCGAGTCGGTGTTTTTTGATGATTTGTTCCCTTATGGTAGTGTCGGCTCATCATACCTATGTCTACCGGGTTTTTCGTGAGGTTGTTTTTTGTATATTGATTATTCATTTTTGTTCCCACGGGTCTTGGGGTTTCAAATAGTCCGCCGCATCAGAGCCCGTCTTTGATATGGTAAGGTCTGCTTACTGCTCTAATTCGAGCCAGTGTCAGAGAGGCGCCGTTATAATACAGCCGGTATACCCCTGGCTGCAAACCATCCAATGGGCACGGTGACGCGTAACACCTTGGATTAGGGGCGGTAGATCTTTGTGTGTTACTCCTCGCTAGCCTGTCTGACATGGGTGGCGCTACTGGAAGCGTATGCTTCCGTCAGCATAGCCTGAGCGATTCATCCAGTTTCAGCCCCCGCACCACGTCAAGGTTTCTACCAAGCGCGGGTCCATTCACAATACACAATATAAAATTTCAAACAAACTTTTAATATTTCTCCGATAGCGCCCTCAGTAAGCGAATGTCTTTAACCTCTGACAACAAACTAGTTGACAAATGACGTTTAAGCTCAGCGTCAATTAACATAAGAAAACAACTTTTTTTTATAAGCTATTTATTAGCTTATACGGACGTTTGATTGACTCAGTCTCGATTACAATAGTTTTACAACTATCTAGTATAACTACCTGTGCGAGAACTTACATGACAGAAAATACAAATCTTCTGTTTTTGTTAAGATAGTTGAAATATAAAATGGGCCATACATTTTTACAAATGCCAACACTTGATTTCTTAAAACCCATTAGAGGGTGGGGTGCGCTAGTAGCAGGGCGTAGTAAACGTATAAACAATTCCAATAACAACGTAATAAATAATTCCCCGCCACTCGCGCGCCCCTCCCTCTAACGGTTTTTAAGAAATCAAGTGTTGCCATTTGCAAAAATGTATGGCCCACCCTATATATAAACAATGACTATTTAAAAAAATGTATTTAAGGAGTGTGTGAGGGCGGAAGGGATGTATGCCAGCGTACGGCACAGGGTTCACTTCCAACTCCACTGAACGCGTTCGCTGAAACTCTCGGATTGCTCCACCGAATTAGATGAAATGAAACGCTGGTTAACTGATTGAACTTTATTGTTTAATGTTCTATGGTAATTAATGCCTTATTGAGCAAAGGTCGTAATGGGCGAATGTTTTATTGAGCAAAGGTCTTGTATGTAATTTACTCGCACGACGTTCACATTAAGTTTCGCTTATTTAGCTGCTTTATAATCTTTTACACGGAGTTTTCATCGTTTACAGTATGATAGCACACAACGGTCATGTTCAGTTTTACTTATTCAGCCGCTTTATAATCTTATGCACGGGGTTGGTGTTGGCACGACACTGGGGCGGAATTTCCAACATCGACCGCACGTTTGTTAATCTCACTTGCACGTTTCCAAGGACTACATCATCATCGTCATCATCGGCACTACAATCGGGAACCGGTCTTAGCCTTAGCAAGTCCTGGGGCTTGTTAAATTTTCCATAATGATTTGTTTTTTTTCCGGGCAAGGTCATTAGTCTTGCACCAGAGGCTCCCCGACGAGGAATCGGTACCCGATCTCCCGCGTGACAGGCCGGTATACTATCAAGGACTACACTGACTCGAAATCGTATAACTCCGAGCCGTTATCGCTAAACCCGTGCGCACACTTCGGTGGTTGAAACTCGACTTGTGGCGCGGCGTGACCGCCCCCGCCAATAATGAACTTCGACTGACTAAAAATGGGCAAGAATCCATTCATGGTGTCGTGGCAGTGGAGTCATCGCTAAGTAAAACTCACTGCCACTTACTAGGAGCTGAAAAAGGATTGGTATGCGCGCATATAGAATTTGTTTCAGGGAATCCCTGCCGTACAGGCTGGGTTAGATTCCTCGGTTGCTATGTGTACTGAGAAATCGGTTTTGGAGGCATAACCAAGTATGGGCATGAGTTGTCGGTTAGACAAAGGAATATGGGTCTTGGTCGTTGCGATGGTTGTTTCGTGGAAATTCAACGCATCGTGCTGGTGACTTACCAGTAAGGAGGATCGGTATTATTTCAATTGGTTTGGGTAGGATGGGAGGCGAAATGGTTTTCGAGGAAACTAAATGTTGCTCGGTTACAAGCGAGGGAAATGGTTTAAGCAGGAAGTGAGGCGGAATGATTTTCAGGGGAAATGAATGCTGCTTGGTTGCAAGCGAGAAATATAATTTAAGTAAGAAATTAACCGAAGTGGTTTTTGGAAAAGATGTATGCGGTTTGATGTAGGTGACGGGGATGATTAATATTCTCTTGTAAGTTTTGAAAATGCATTTTATTACAGAGGGGGGGAATGGATTCTTTGTAAGTTTGGGGATGTACGCGATTGCAGACTTGGGAACGGATGCTGTTGCATATTGGGAAGTGTGTTCTCTGCATGTTTGCGAATGTGTGCTATTGCAGATTGGGTTATGGAGGCGCGCTGTTGGCGATCAAAGTTGGTTGGAATTGTGGGTTGGTTCTCCACGTGATATAGAGAACCCCCACAAGTTTATTTGAATAAGACACCTACACTTATTTTCTCTCTAAAGATTGACTACCTAAGGTTTTAGTGCAATCCAACACTAGACCCATCCACGCGTTACCACCAATTTATTCGCTCCAGTATTCCAATAATTAATGCATAGATATAGCAACACAACTTCTACGCGGATATTACAAACACTCCATTATTAATTAAAGCTCTTAATAACTCACCAAAAATTATCTAACCTGAATTCTTTGCCACACGATAGTTTGGATCAAATTTAAATTTCATTTCGATTTTTTTTTTTTTTGGAAGTGATTTACCCGACTCTTTCATCCATACAGCTTTAGTTACATGACACGAAAATGACAAACGACCGAAAACTGCTGCTGTCGTTTCACACACCATTACCAAAAGAAGTGATTTGCTTTGAACTGCCTCTGCAACTGAAATTGCGAAGGATTTTTGTTTTTCATCTCATGAATCAACTTTCCAGAAGCTCATTTCAAAAACGTTTTTTAACTTGCTCTTTTGCATTCGTATTAGCCGTGATGAGATGCAAAGCGTACATGCTTGCGCCGAAGTGGTGCACACATATATAAATTAAAATGAGTCGGAAAGATAGAACTTTAACGACTGCATACCGGAAAGGGGTAAATATAGTTTACAGCAAATAACGAATCTTCAAATAAGTGTACATAAAAATGTGACAAAAGGCAAAGTCGAATCATTGTTCCCAGAGGGCGTAAGTACACGCTAATAAACGATATCTGAAGCAAACTATTGTTCGTGAATATAAATTGAAAGCGGTGATAAAGTGCTGATCTAATATATTGTATGATCCAAAAGATATGACAAACAATATCCTCTCCTACTTTCCTTAGTTTTAATTACATACCAATCAATTCTCAGCCAATCTCATTCGCACTTGAGTTGTGCATGCCCAGGATTCAAAGTTGTGGCTGAGGTCTGAAAAGTCCCGGGAGTTTTCGATTGGTGGGGCCACTAGAAAATAAACATGACACATTTCTAGAGGCTCATCTGTCACATTATACTAGTTCATGTATGAAGTTTCGTGACATTTCATCGATTCGATTACTAGTTGAGTGACGCTACTTTCGCTTTCGTAAAAAAATGGAAAAACAGGAATATCGCATCTACATCAAACACTGATTTTTTAATGGGAGAAACTTCTGAACGGTTATTGCAATGGATGCAGAAATTTTATCCCACATCTGCTCCTTCAAGAACAATAATTTATCGGCGTGTTAGTGAATTTAAAATGGGTCGTACAAGCACCGAAGACGCACCTCGCCCTGAACAACCAAAAAAGGCTACAGTGAAGTTGCGCGAGAGGCCATAGGAAACCCAAAAGAATGGGCGGGATCTTTTGGTGCTCCGTTTGCTGACCGTCGACCAAAAACAGTAGCGCATTGATGATTCAACGGCCACTTTGGCGTTGTTGTAGCATAATCGAGCGATTTTTTTCGACGTCTTGTGACGATGGGTGAAATGTGGGTCAATTACCTTACACTTGAGTCCAATAGGCTGTCTGCAGAGCAACCACAAAAGCCGACCAAAGCGGGCAAAAGATCAACGCTCGGCCGGGACGGTTATGGCCCAGTTTTTTGGGACGAGCATGGCATAATCTTCAACGATTATCTACACAAGGGAAAAACAGTCACAGGGGAGTATTATATAGAGTATTGGACAAACTGAACGACGAAATAAAGAAAAGACGGCACCATATGACAAAGAAAAAAGTGCTGTACTATCACGATAAGACATCGTCACACGCGTCCTTGAAAACGATAGCCAAATTGAACCAATTACGATTTGAATTGATTTGAAAAATCATTAAAAAGTTAATCAAAAAACAGTTCAGAAAAAGTAAAAATTTCACAAAAAACAAAAGAACCTTCTGATAAATTAAACAAAAAAAATGCAATCAAAAGCAGTTCAAAAAAAAAAAAAAATTCGAAAAACCAAAACAAAAAATCCAAAGACATTGAAAGAGCAAGTAGAGCTCCGCCACATCTTTAAACTAATCCGAACAACAAAACATCAACGTCTTAAAGGCTCCACGGCGACGCAACAGATATCGCCCACCTCTAAAACTCACAGCGTTGAACTACAGGTTTTTCGTTTTTCATTACAAAAGGGGTTATTTTCTTAAGTTGAGCTCCTTCAGAGCCTCCAGACAAAATTTTAATTAGTTTAAACAACCATGTTCTTATTGATAAAACCACATATGTTAAGCCCTACAAAGAAGTCCCTTCTGGCAAACTACCACCGTTTGAAAACTCGAGGCACTCTTGTTAAACGAACTCTCGCCAAGAAATATTTTTCTTTGAAGAAACAGTTGTAATAAATTATAATAGAAAGCTTCTATTAAAAACTAAATTTAAATTTATATTAAAAAACGGAAAGGCACGATAGTTATCAAGTAATTTGCATGTAAACTTAAATTTATATAAAAAATTTAATTTAAATTAAATTGCATTAATTATCAACTAGTTCCTTACTGCTGACCGATTCCTGGAAGCGATAAAACAAAATGTAGGTGTGTTTGAATTCGCTTAATAAAAACGGAGAAAGATATTTATCTAGAAATTTATATATACCTCAAATGAAACTAATGAACCACAAGTGTCATGAATTATCTTCGATTAAGAATCAAAATACATTTAAGAGAAAAACTCCGAACCAAACACAACCTTTTCTTTTTCTATT
Source organism: Microdon myrmicae (assembly GCA_963931805.1). Lineage (NCBI taxonomy): Eukaryota > Metazoa > Arthropoda > Insecta > Diptera > Syrphidae > Microdon > Microdon myrmicae. The sequence continues at coordinate 142,399,880 of OZ007498.1, read as the reverse complement.
TTGCAATTACTTTGAACAAATCTTCTTTTAAACGGTTGCGAAGGACTGAAGTCGAAGAGTCCATCATATATTCAGAAGTTATACAACGTAATTAATATAAGTTAGCATTTAATAACCAATAAGATTACAAAATTTAATTTTAATGAAATTGTAGCAAATAACAATTAATTTCTTACTGTTGACTGATTCATGAGAGCAATAAAACAAAGATTCCAGCGTTTTTGCATTTTTCTTTAGCAAAGAAAGAAACTAAACGAAACCAAACGCTTTGCAGCTATTCGCAAAAACTAAAACCGAAATTTAAAAATTAATCAAATTGAAAAACAAAAAATAAAAGAGAAAAAGTACAACTTAAAATATTGCAACCATCGATCAGACAATAAATTCTTATCTTTTATCAATAAATATATTATAAGTTTATCGAAATTAAATTTATAGTAATAAGGCGGCGAAAGACGAACTCACAAAAAAATAAATATAATATTAAATGGTTCCGCAACTAGTCTAGTAATTATGCAATCTCTTGCACCGAAACTTAATATTTTAAGCCCCTTCTGGGTACAATCAGTGCACAACACCGCATTTACAATTTTCTCGATACCACTCGAACTTACGCGACTCACGTTTGACTCTTCTCGACTCCTTGCGTCACCTAGCGTCTCCTCTCGACTCTATACGGCTGCACGCGCCTCCACTCGACTCCATTTAGACTTCTCGCAACTCCTCGCCTCCGCTTACGACTCTTTCCAACAGACCTCTTCCCACGGGTCGTCGACACTAGTCGACAATTAACATCCCACTCCCGGCTCCTCTTTAAAACCGTACACAAACACAATGCCGATTACACGAGCCGGTACCTCACAGCAGGCGCAAGCTCGCGCTGATTCCCCCACATACCTGGACGCTTCCAGCGTCGAACCCAGCCCCCAGTCACCAAATATAAGGCTCCCTCCTTTCGACGATAAGGATGCAGAGCTATGGTTCGCCATAGCCGACCGTATTTTCCGGGCCGCCAACATGCACGATGAAGAACTCCGTGCTGTTGAACTGATGCGGGTGCTGGATCGCACACAGCGGACGCATGTTGCGCACGTGATTAGGTCATCAGATCCTAATCCCTACAGCAACATGCAGGGGACGCTCCTCAACGCTCTGGACGGGCCCACCAGCATCAGGCAACAACGCTTGGGTATTAGACTGTGGGGAAAGAAGTTGCTGTCAGCGTAACACGGATTCACTAAGTCCCCCAACACATTTAGATTACACTCACCGATTGCTGAAAATTGTTCCTCAAGGAAGACGAAAACGGGTAAAAATTAAACACTGATTTAACTTCCTTTTTTGTTTTATTTCGCACAAGTTTCTTTCACATATATGGTTATTTAATTTATTGTTCTCTTTGACAACGAGAGCTACGCGGTATATTAAACGACTCACATAAGGACGGACTTCCACACACGCTTGACACAGGATCACGCGCGAGACAAAAGATATTATTTTTTTCTCGACTCCGTATATTAGAAAAACTTAATAGGCGCGTATAGTGCGTGTGCACTCTTGTGACGACGATATCTGACTCCGTTTAAAATTAACCATAAAACGCACAGTGCGACAGCGTATGTGTTCGCGACGGAGGTTGCAATCTGACTCCACCCTACAATCCATATCTGCCAGATTCAACGGTGTGGATTACATTGGTGTGGGGAGCATTCTATATATGTCCGTATGGGACAGATACGTTGCCCTTCAGCCTGCATATCGGCAACGACGAAAAAAAAACTCATGAATACACATGTAATGTATAGCAGGCATTATGAGATACGCGATAGCGAAGTCGCCGAAAGGAGAAATAGGTTCCTGTGTCCTAAACAAACAGAAACGATATTTCAAGGTTCATAAATCTTTGATGACCTGCGCCTGAGACCGAAATAGGTTTTTGCTTTAAGATACACAAAAACGCTATTTCAAGGGTCGCGATGATATGCACATCGTGTTTGTTTATTTAACAGGCCGGAGCATCGTTAGGCATGATCTGGGGTATGATTGTCTAACGTCAATCATATTAGTGCCCAAGTCCCATGATCGGTAGATAACCGACAAAGAAAATTGGTCGCAAGTGTTGCGAACCTTAGGACTGGGGCAATAAGTTGATATGAACCGTAGCAAGAAACCATCGGCTACAGCTATGTCAACAACTACGCTGGCCAGCTAGTATTTATCTATTATAATTGCTGACAAGCCGAGCGGATGGAGATATGATACGGATCATAAACGGAAAAATTCAATGTGATGCATGCCTTAATGAGGTTTAACTTTCAGGTAAAGGGTATTTGAAAGACAGCTTAAGCTGCTCGAATGCAGGTAAGTATTATAGGTTTGGAAGGTGGTTAATTTAAGAGTATGGGCGGTTCTTTGGGAATGTATTGAAGAACCGCCAGAAGACCATCCCTTTTCCTGACCCATTTACGTTCGATAGCGGGGACCAGGATCTCGGATGATCTAATTAGGCCGCACTTTCTGAGGTGTCTACCTCAACATGGCCGCTCGGCATTAATAGCCCAACCCAATCAGAGTTTGGGCTATTCAGCAAAGGTATCTGACGCAATAATGGAAAGTTCAGACCCGCAGCCTGAGCCCCCAGCGTATCAAGACGCAGCCATTAATCAATACGTCGCACCGTCTACACGGCTTACATCACCTCCTTTAGCAGCACCACGGACTACCCAAGAAGCATCATCCTCACAGACATCCACACCTTCCAGAAGGCACGCGCCTTTTAGCACAACCAATTTCCACAAGCGAACCCATGACCGCAGGCCCAGCGAGTCTCCCTCAGACCGCTCCCCTGCACACGTCACCATATCCGAACTTCTAGCGTTGAAGTCCTCACTCCGCCGCGATTTAAACCAATTCCGCGCGGAGGTGAGAAGCGCCCATCGAAACGCGCATACCTAACCGGTAGGTCGCCCTTCGCCCCCTCTAAACAAAAGACCAGCGGAACAAACCTCGAGGGACCACGGCACTCGTCGCTTGTACTAGGTGACTGCACGCATCACGTGCAGTTTTTGCCATAAACTGGGCTACCTATACGACGAGTGCCGGAAAAGGCGAAACACACCGTTCTGCCGGGAGTGCTGGCAGTATGGCCACGACATTGTAGAATTCCGTGCGCGGTACACCACACTACCACAGAACAGGTCACCGCGCCCGCAGAGGGAGTCCCAGAATAAGACACATCCGGGACCACACCAACCATCTGCCTCCAACACTCCAGCAACATCAAACCCCCGAGTGTATAGCATTCGGAGTTGCTGCGGGTTGTGTGGCCATACAGGTCAGCTCCATGATCATGTGACGTATTTATACCGTTTCCTTATTCTAATTCAGCGTTTCGTTTCCGTCCGTTCCATAGCCTTGAATGTTCTACATAGTCTCGGGTTTTCCAGTACTTTCTAGAATATTCTAGTACTTTATTTCGGACTTTCTCGAATATTCTAGTACTGATTGTCATATGCGTCACAATATTATAGATTTTTCTGATCTATAGACAGCTGAGGTGGAATGGCGTTGAACAGTGGTACTCATATTTTTTTTCACATGTTATTTCGGTGTGTAAAATGTTGAATTTGTTTATCTACAGAGAATTGGTATTTGTTTAAGGTTTTCGGTGATAGATTTATAGCGTTTGTGCGATAGTGGAGAGCTTATGATTCGAACCGACGGTATCACGGTTGAAATCACGACGCGATCATGGTTGTAATCATCAAAGCTTAACGCATCAGACCACTGCCTTTTGTTTTTGGAATTCAATCGTAATTTTCAAGTATATCAACTGCTGTGGAATTGATATGTTTTGTTATGGTATACAGCTCTGATGCTTTGCTTCTTCGAATTTATTTCACTATTTGCTAGTATATTGTGTATGTGTGTGTGTGTTAGCAATGCCACAGACTTATTGACAGAAGGAATTTCTCAAGAATAAACATCACCAACTGCAGCAGAAACTCCACTGTTAAATGCATTTCATTATTATACTAATTTCGATTGATTCTGCGGTAAAATCTCCAACCTAGCCCTAAATTACACTTTTCATTGCGCAACGACTGATAATATTGTGAGTGTGCCACATGAAATGTCCGATTTTATAGTCAAAATTTAAAAGCCAAAATTATTTTTCCGTAAATTTTTATTCAAGCAAAATAGGATCCGTTGGAATCGGCACTACAAACGGGATCCGGTATTGGCCTTATTTAACAAGTCTGAGGCTTGTTAAATTTTCCATAATAAATTGTTTTTCCGGGCAAGGTTATTAGCCCTGCGCCAATTATATATTTTTATGTGCTGAAAACATTAACTTATTATATATCTGTTTAAGACGTAGATGTCCAGATTTTTTGATATGTGATATATTGTATCGCAGTTCAGCGAGTTACCGTACCATCATGCTGTAGACTGGTGATATGATCGGGGACGTGTTCTGGAACTTAACAGATCCATGGGTTACAAAATTTGGAATAATTCGTAGATTTCGTCTCAACTCAAGTCTGCGGACGTTACCATTGCATCTTGGTATATGTTCCGTGATTTGGTTGGGAGATATCTTTGTCTGTACTTCCAGGCTGAATAAATGGTCTAGCCTAAAATAGGCGATAAAATCGTTTTTTTATATTACGTGCGATGACCTGCAAATTAATCAGATTTAGCCGCAAATTAATCGATGCTCTTGGAATGGTACCTTGTACCTCCAAGAAACCTTCTGAGACAGAGAATTTCAGGGGTAAAATCTAATTGGATCTGTGACAGATAGTCAACATCTAGGCAATCGGCGAGGTACTCTCCCATTAGGCTACAGAGCCCGTAAAATGATTCGAGTAAATTCTTGACTTTCATTCGGCACTAGATGGAAATTTTTCTCGCTCTCGGTTTCTTCCTATCAGTTTTCTCAAAAGCTCGGGGAAACTCCGGACTCTCCATTGGGCGAAAAGGATTCATACTCCTGTGTGTTCACAATACACGATGCCGAATGACGTATGAGCCATGAACCTACGTTTCATGCATGCACGGATATTCTTTGGTACACGGTTGCACAACCAAAACGGTTTAGCAATCCAGGCCAATGATCAGATATGGCTGTCCAATACGGTTTAACATAGGTCCAAATTTGATGGAAAAGATTCGGGTGTTCAAAAGGAAATGTCTCAGAATCTGTCTCAGGTTATATCGAACACCGGAATCTGACTATATAAAGTACTATAGCGTTTGCGACGGTAGTGAAGAACGTGTGATTCAAACTGACGCTATGACGGTTAGAATCACTAAAAATCGAACCAATGCTCAACACATCAGGCCACTGCCGCGTGAACGAATTCGATTTCTAAACTCAAGTACACTCAACTGATTGTTATGTTATGTTATGTAACTATTAATAGATTGACGAAAAATTAAATGTATATAGAAAAGAAAAATGTAACTAGGTGAATAAATTGTAAACATTGACTAAAGAAAAGAGATAAACAAAATCCTATAAATAAAGTGAGTGTGCCTTAATTAAACACCTAGTTACTCAAATGTAGAAGAGGACAATTACAGTGATCTGTTATTATATAAATTGTGCGGAACTTCATCACCTCACCGAATCGGCTGCGCCATCGTTCCCTGTCCTGTGCACTCCCCATCCACGTTTGACCAGCCGATCCGATTTCCTCAAGGTCAAACTTTACATTGTCCTCCCATCTCCGTCGCGGCCGTCCTGTCGGTCCGTTTCCCGTTGGCCTACAGTCAAAATTTCTACGCACGGTCCTATCGTTGCACATTCGCGCCACATGGCCAGCCCATCTTAATCTTCGTGACCCGATTACTCTCACTATTGTAGGTTTGCGGTATAGTACTTCCAATTCGTGGTTGTGGAGTTTCCTCCCTGTACTGCCTCCCCGTCATATTTACCTCCAAAGATACCCCTTAAAACTTTATTCTCGAAAACGTGATTATGTCAGGGGGAACATCATGAAAGTATTACGATAAATAATGTCGATGTTCAACTGATAACGGCATTTTGTAACATCAGGCTCATCGGTTTTACCAATACCGATGTAAACTCTGTCCACCAATATTTGCAAACAACGAAACCTGATATCCTTGCCCTAACTGAGACCCAGGTCGATTCGTCAATTGATTCGACATATCTTCGTTGCTCAGGATACGACTTACATTCGTTTTAAGGGTAGAGTCTGCATCTTCACGGGGTCCGATCTGGCTTGCCAAAGAATGAAGGCGTTAGAACCCAATAACATGGACATCATGTGGTCGTGCTGAGGAACTCTGTTAAATTCCTTCGTTGTCTTTACCGCTCCCCGAATGACGATCGACCGGTGACATTTTTCGAACATCTTTTACGTACCGTCGACTGGATACAGATCAACCGCCCTGCTTCTGAAATTGTCGTCCTTGACGATTTTAATGTACAAATTTCTGCCTGGTTGTTACATTCTATCAGAATCGACAAGGCCGGGAGGCTAGCGGAGATGTTCGCTATCAGCCGCAATTTGACTCAACTTGTGGAGGAACGAGAGCCGGATACCCGAGGTGATTATGCGAACACCCTGTTCTGATCTGTTTTTGACATCAGCCGAGCATTTATACCGTGAAGGTTTCTGGGCCACTGGGAAACTAAGAGCACTGCTTGGCATTGGTCGCCCAACCACTTGCATTTCAAGCAAATAGCCGACGTCAGCAACTTCGCCATGTATGGATGTATGGGGCTGCTAACTGTGACGATTTGTGAGATTTCTTCGCATCCTTTCCTTGGTCGGAGGTGTGCTTTGGAGACTCCAATGTGAACGCATGCGCGTTCTTCTCGGGATGGAGATCTACATTCCGTATTCCATCAAACGAAGTTCATCCGATAAACCTTGGTTTGATAAAAAATGCGAGCAAATTACAGCGTCAAAAAATACAGCTTTTAAACGATGGCACTCCAATCCCACCGATGTTAACAGAACAAATTTTTTTTAGAATCAGAGAGGCGTGCAATCAGGCGATTGATACCGCGAAGATGGCTTACAACAACAGAGTTACCAATAAACTCCTTGAGTGCCCAAGTAGTTCACGTCCGTTCTGGTCAATGGCAAGAGCTGTCAGCAGTAACTTCGCTTGCTCCTCTTTTCCCCCGTTAGCGACAGGCAGTCGGACGCTATTATTATTATTATTATTATTATTATTATTATTATTATTATTATTATTATTATTATTATTATTATTATTATTATTATTATTATTATTATTATTATTATTATTATTATTATTATTATTATTATTATTATTATTATTATTATTATTATTATTATTATTATTATTATTATTATTATTATTATTATTATTATTATTATTAAAGTCCATTCACAACTGCTATTTTACTACTATTTATTGGCCTGTAGGAACCCGAAAGTTCATGACCTCACCGACTAGACTTCGCCATCGTTCCCTGTCCTGTACACTCTCCTTCCACGTTTGACCATCTGATCCACACTCCTCAAGATCAAACCTAACATTGTCCTCCCATCTCCGTTGCGGCCGTTCTACCAGTCTCTTTCCCATTGATCTACCGTCAAGAATTTGACGCACGGTCCTATCGTTGTCCATACGAGCTACATGTCCGGCCCATCTTAATCTTCGCCACTTGATTACTCTCACTATTGTTGGTTTGCGGTGTAGCGGGACGTTAGTCACAAATTCAAAAGATAAAACTAACGTGTTCGCAAATTTATTTTCCGCGAATTCAAACCTCGATGTCGGTCTTTTGGAGCCGCCTGCGATCGCGCTGGTGCGGCCTTCGATGTATGACGTGAGGTTCTGACAGTGTTAAGGCAACCGGTCCGGACGGAATCTCAGCAATAGTCCTTACGAACAGTGCTCCAGAACTATCACCGGTTCTTGGTAGACTCCTTCGCTTGTCTTATGCACGAGGGATATTTCCTACCTGCTGGAAGTCGCTCGAGTTCAGCCAATCCCAAAGAAAAAAGTCTCCGACGAAATTACCAGCCGATAGCATTACTGTCTATGTTATCTAAGGTGATCGAAAAGGTCTTCCACGCCGAATTAGTTAAGTATTTGGAATGCAACGTACTTCTGAATGATCGTCAATACGGATTCCGTGGCAGGCGGTCCACGCGAAACCTTTTGACCTTTATAACCGATATATGCACACCATGGCATGGCGAGTCAAGGGCAGCCGCATTGGATATCTCCAAAGCTTTTGACCCCGCCTGGCACCGGCATTGCTGAGCAAACTTCGTTCATATGGACTTTCCCAGCAGCTTTTCGACTGGGCGAAAAGCTTCCTCGAGAATATGTCGATCCGGGTTGTTGTCGGCGGCCAGCCTTCGGATTTGTATCCTGTTAATTCGGGGGTGCCTCAAGGTTCTATTTTGGCTCCAACCTTATTTTTTCTTCACATAAATGATTTGTTGGATCAAGGGATAACAAGGTGTTCAGTTTCGTGGATGATAGTACGCTTGTTTCCTCTTTTTCGAGTGATCGACCGATTAGTACATCAATGCCGCACCAGCTTAGATGTAGTCAGATCGACTCTAAATCGGGATCTGGACAAAGCCTGCAGTAGGAAAAGGCCAATCTCGTCGACTTCAATGCAACGAAGACACAGTATACAACATTCACAAAGAAAAGTGGATCATCGGTCCCGCAGCTTATTATGAATGGCCAGGCCCTCGAATCTGGGGAACGCATGAAATTGATCGGCGTCACGGTCTGTAGGAATGTATCGTGGCATAAACATGTGTCGAACATCGCCAGGCCAGCCTCAGGAAAACTGCGATCTCTTTTTGGAGCTAAGAAGTATTTTACTTCGGGCCAACTTCTTCCACTGTATAAATCCCAAATTAGACCCGCGCTCGAATATTACTCTCATGTTTGGAGATCTGCTTCTAAACATAGCCTCGATCTACTTGAAAATATGCAGAGACAAGCGATCAGACTGATCGGGGACTCGGGGCTGACGCCGGGACTACAGTCGCTACCACATCAAAGGCGCGTATCAGACCTCTATATGTTTTAAAGATATTATCAGGGGTACTGTTCTTCGGAGATTCGAGGTATTATTCCGCGCAATTCGGTCTATATCCGCTCCACAAGACAATCCGACAGATCGCACCAATTTGCGGCTCATCTGCCGACGGCACGAATATTCCTGCGTCAGAACTTGTTCCGTTACAGAGCAGGCAAACTGTGGAACTCCCTCCCCGCGCGAGTTTTCCCGAAACTTTACAACCTGTAACTGTTCAAAAGGAACTGCAACAGTTATTTGGTGTCATCTCGGGGCGGCGTGTCGGCGCTATCGGTTCGTGTTGCAGTTCCGCAACATTATACATTATACCAGTCGGAAAAAACATACCACACGGAGCGCCACCTATTGCCGAATAGACAAAAAGCAAAATGGTCTATTCATGTGACGTTTTCCATGGTACTGTTTTCACGCGGTGCTGGTTTTACTGTTTTCGTACACAGTTTGTTTTGATGTAAAAGTAAAATTTTGATTTGTATACGGTACTTTTCGGTACCTGTTTTTTTGACAGTTTTGTTTTGTTAAGAGTTACAATCCATCGTAAAATAAAGTTTAAAGGGATCTCGTGTTGCGATCTACTTTTTGTCAATTCATTTGTTTTATTTAGTGGATGCGGCTTCTTTGAGATCAAATTGATCAAATTATTTGTGCCCAGTGCGGCATTATTCGGAAACCATCCAGAGGTGTTCTGAAGTTGAGATGATGTTGGTTATTCTAAAGTCAACCAGAACGAAGGCTGATGCAGAAAAACCATTTTGTTGTTTCCCAGTTGGCGAACCATCGGCAACATCGGAGTTGCGGTTCCCAGCTGGCGAAACAGTTCGCCTCTCCCTAGAGGCAGTCTATTAAAAAAAAAAAAAAAGACGAAATCACCTGTTGATTCTAATAAATCAATAATACGAAATATGGTTAGAACCAAGATTGAACCCTGAGACACCCTAGAAGTAATATAACACAGATCCATCTCGGGGCGGAGTGTCGGTGCTATAGGTTCGTATATTAAAAAAAAATAGTGCGATAGGCTTTGCTAGGTCCTTTATTTCTTAGGATTTCAATGTTGTATTATCCGCATGCATCGGCACTTCGCTTTCGACATTAGAGGAGATTACAAAATATCTTTTGTGCACACATATTATAACAAAAAAAAACATACCTCACATATCAAAATAATTCGAACTGTTGGGTGATTTATAAATGGTATCTCAAAACGTTGTGGGACCACAATAAGACGGTACACAATATTACATGACCGTCAAGGTGAAACTCATAAATACTACATATTTCAAGCTCATGCCATATAATGAAGCACTGAAAGTTTAATATTTGAAATCTCAGACCACGTACAAGACTCACCACCACCTGTTCAACACAGGAAGAAAGAATATTGCCTTCCAGTAAATCACAGATGACACCTTGTCTCCCCAAGGCAGAAGACAAATTCTTAAAATAAACAAAGGAACTTAAGACAGCAACACATTGTCCTGATCGCTTGTAGGTATTATTCAACCTACAGTCCTGGAACAGCGAGCCCGTTACATATGTATTTCGCAAAGTGACCCCGAGTAACACTTGTAAGCCAACACAAATCATATCACATGCGACAGGAATATGCAATGGGTATTATGCTGTCTGTTGTCGTAGAAAGGATATCCATTTTCAAATCACATCCGGTAAAATAGCAAATTTCCGTAGTATCTGCATTAGTCAAGTCAACGTTAACCTCACATGGCCAGATAATCCAATACCGTGTTTGGACGTCAAAGCTGTTCCCACAGTTCTGCATTCATCCAAGTGCACCGAGGTAGGGTTACGAAGAGCAGGCATGACAAAGCCATGAATGGTTTGCCGTTTAACAGATTTCTAGCTGGCGGCGTGTTCGTTAGGAGAGTTTTTCTCAATCAGTTCAACCTTTGTTCATTGGAGCATGACCTTTTTTTTATGTAACGTTGCATATCTATATCTCCCGCATCAGGGTAATGGCATCAAATGAAGGGGTCCACTCAGTAGCTATCTCATTTTTAGATGGTGATATGACGAACACATATTAAGATGTCCAGATAAAAACGGTTCTTCACATTTTCCCCTTTTGAATTTCAGTCGAGAGGATAAGATCACCACCCACAGCGTCTGAGTACGCTATAAAGCAGATTGTTTGTGTAACATACGAGTGCATATGCCCCAAGGACACTCTCAAACCAAGGGAAAATATCCTCGTAAATATGTCACTTACGACATATTAAACATGCCGTTAGCTATAAGGTAAATAAAGAACGGCCCCTGAGATTGCATGAAGCATTCGACTGTTGAAGAGGCGAAAAAACTTTATGCAGTCTATTTGCGAAGTAGCTCCCTCGTATTTGTTCGGGTTTTCGGACACTCGAGGTCATAGCCAAAAAGTTCTCCTAGTCAGATATATAAACACCGCAGATAACCGTGTGCCGTGCTGCCACACAGGACCAGTAGTCACTTTTGACTTGCAGCCAAAAACAAATTAAACTAGAATCCTGAACAAGGGTACACTGAAACAAATTTCCCAGCCATACTTACCATACATACACATTCTCTAGTATTTGAGCTGACTATCATATAGACTATCGTGACTAGATATGAAAATGGATATTTGCGTTTGCACCGAAATTCAACAACAGAAATTGGAAGAGCAGTTAAAGCTAATAAAGTAACAGAAGAAATCAAACAGATGCGTCGATATTGTCAGTGGACTAGGCCATTCCGTGTCATCGGCCTGAGACCTATTTCCTGCTGAGCAGCTCAAGGAAGAAAGTCAGTATCCACGGGTATATACTGACATCGAAAATTGAGTGTCATATACTCATATATTTGATTGCCCGAACACTGGAATATTGCAAATCTGAGTAATGGAACTTTGTGGGTACAGTCAGTAGTTGTAAGGTTCAAAGCGAATCGCATAATTGGTATACATTACTACTCGTATAATAACCAAAAAGTTAAGTTCATCCGTACCAATTTTAATCACTGAATGTGTAACGCGCCCCTAAGCCATTCTACTTGTTTGAAATACCCACACGATCTAGATTAGCATTTACGATACATACATGTGTATTATATTGAGTGAAAAAAAAATTCTTCTTACCTTAACATTTTGTGCTCCTCTAGTACACTCAAGTAATCTTCCCTGGATAGCCGAGTGCGACATTACGGGTATTTCTAAACCTTTTAGAGCTCTGGTCAGGTGATAAAATATAAAATCCGTACGATCTGAAAAAGGGGATTCTGGTTTGTAAATACATCACAATTCACTACTGGAAATAATGTGATTTATATAACTTCAAGAATCGGAGGGTAAGTTTAAGGTCATTAACAGTCGTTTATAAGATGTCTTAAATAAAATCCAAGACGACCTAAAATTAAAAATTAACTTTGAATAGCCAGTCCCCCATACGTGGCATCAAGTTGCGTAAAGTAGAACTAGAAAATGTTCTCCATTGTTGGATTTTAAAGTCTGGCCTAATAGGAAAAGGAATAGCTAGATACCTGGGTATCTATTGACGAGTATCTGTCTTGGCAAGTACCTGTACTACAGTACTCTTATTTATCTTCAAATCAAAATCATCTCATACGCGCATTCATCAAAATATGGTTGCTATATGGGTGTGTTACACCTCGCTTTACACCCCCTCTCAACATACATAATACAATTCAGATTCCATCATCTTAAAATCATCAATTCCTATGATTCCATCACATCAAAACAATTAAGATTCCATCATATATTCTTATGATTCCATCCATATCAATGTATTCTGCATATAATGCAATACTCGCCTTTCCAGCAATCGAAATTCGTATTTTGCATACAATGCAAACAATACAAATTCGCATCATTCGGAAGTACAGACTTCCCCAATTAAATCATATCGCATACGATAATGGTCTATCCATGCCAAAGCCATACACTTGACCCATTTCCCAAGGCCACTACAGTCTGCTTCGTATTACGAAAAGCAAACCAACACCTGTCCACAGACCTACACGGTCTCATATGTTACATATGTTATTAGGTGTGATACATGATATACGAGCACAAGACCACCGAATACGAAGTAGTTGAACGTCGGTGAAACGCTGAGCTCGGCGAAAGTGGCGAACGCAGCGATAAGTCGCAATTAAACGTATGATACGATTTGCACGTAGAGCAGTGCACTGAAATTGGTTCGGTCATTGTTACTGCAAATCGAATGAATATATAAATTGATTCTGCTGCATTTTTTGCAGAACAATAAGCGATTATTGAAAATTGCAAACTGCGAATGACAGGCAATTAATCCCCAAATAGGCTACACGCGCTGGATAAGAAAAATGCTCCATCTGCAATTGTTAGCTAATAAAATGGTATATAGAGTGATTGCAAATGAGTTGCAGTCGCAGTGTAAAGTAATAAACAAGGTGATAGCGGCCATGCACGAGAACAGCGGATCTCCTAGTTTTTTGTAAATACAATAAATAACTGTCAAGAAAGATCGACATTCCCAAATAAAGTTAAATATTGTTAAAGTGTAACCTAAAAGTAGAAATAAGTAAAACTACAAGTAAAAATAAAAGTGTTAATAAAAACGTAGTACCAGAACAAAGTGAAAGAGTTTTTCTGCGACCATCGAGAGGACACCCCTCGCAGGAGGAAGCAGTTTTTCCATCCATCAAGGGAAGAGTTCCAGCACGTCTTAAACGCCATAAGTAACAAAAATGTCGCTAAAACTTGATATTACATTTTGGTGCCCAACGAGGGGCCATAATAAAGATACCCTAACCAAAACACCTTCCCGATAATTAAATAAAAAATGATAACATATGGGGTTACGCTCAGGTGTTACATTGTAATAATTAAATAATAAATGTTAATATCTGGGGTTACGCTCAGGTATAACAAAATATTAATAAATAATACAAAATCTTTGCCATTTAGCTGCCCGATAACTGAATATTAAATGTTAACACTAGAGGTCAAACTTTAATGTTACAGGTGCTCCAAATTGTATAAAATTCCGCACGGAGAGGTTTCATGTGTTTAAGAGGCTGTGTTTACGTGCGCGCCTTGCAATGTGCAATACATTTGCCTCGCAACACATATTTCAGGACTAATAGGATAGACTATTCCATCATAAAAATTATTTGCGCTCATTGCGAGAACAATATCTTGCGAAAATAATCTCACTTCGGGAACATGACATCCATTTGAAGGTAGGTGCAACAAAGAACTTCTCCAAAACAAATATTGCATCTCTATTATCGGTCACTCTCTCCACGAAGCTAATGGTAGATGAATTCGCCATGATAGTGAACTTCTCCAATATTCCAGATCGACTACTTTTTTTTCTTTTGTAATCAGCGAAGTAGGAGAATAAAAATAGGTAGATTGTACACTCGATTGCCGGCAAGAATCTCAATACTAATATATTCAATGCTGATTTTTGAAACAAGTTTTCGAAAAGTTTAACTACTGTCTGGTCTTTCACAGAAGAGTCTCTTAATCATCGAGTTCTATCAGGAAATGCAAACGTAAGACATTGAGACGATACCCTGATACACTAATTTCTTCTCGCTTGGGCCTATTGATAAATGGTCAAGAATTCCTCCCAACCATTACACGGGTTAACGTCCAAAGCCACTCGAGAACCACCCCACCCATCTTTCCCTTTTCACCGCATCCACATCCTTAAATTTCCCATTCCTAAGTCAAATTACATGCGTGAACCAGATGTTCACGCATAGTCATTTCACGAGTATCTAAGATCATAAAATTTGCGTCTACATCTTTTACGATCTTCTAGGGATGTGTTATCACAAGACATTTTCTATTATAAAATGTGTCTAGACACCATTTATCTGAATCCAAAAAAAAACCAAAATTAAATATTAAGAAACAAGCCACATGTTCGTTTCTCGTGCATATATACTTCGGCTCATTAAGTGCACATTAGTAGATCTCTAGATTAAGATAAAAACTAAATATAAATAGCTGTAGAAGAGCGACCAAATGATTTCAACCCAATCAGCAATAATATTGCCCAATCCGATACGGACATAGCAAATTGCCTCGCAGAACACTTTGCAAAGATTCATGAGCAAAATAATTCTCTCTCAACTCCTGGCTTCGAGAACACAGTAAACGAATACATCTCTAACAGATTATTCCCATCTTTTACTCCTTTCATCGGTGAATTTAACAACACAAACATAGCTTCACACCCCTTAGACACTACGAATTTTCTAACTGCAGACGAATTATCCGAGATCGTAAGATCAGGAAATAACAAAAAGTCAACTGGATTAGATGGAATCCCACGTCCTCTATTTAAAAGGCTACGCCCATCGAATCTACTTCCCATCCTCATTCTTCTTAATCATATAATTAATGCATCGCACTTCCCAGAGAACTGGAAAACTGCGGTAGTAATTCCTATTAAGAAGCCCGGTAGTAGTAATAGCCCTTGCAATTATCGTCCAATATCCCTATTAAGTACACTAAGTAAGATACTGGAACGCAAGATCTACCAAAATCTTCCCTCTTTTGCCAATGAGAATGCCCTCATCCCTAACTGTCAGTTCGGATTTCGTAAGCGACAATCCACATGTCATGCTCTACTAAAACTTACACACGATGTTACAACTGGTCTCCAAAACCAAAGTCCTACTGTGTGTATATCTCTCGATATTTCTAAGGCGTTTGATTGCGTCTGGATCTCAGGGCTGCTGTACAAACTGCACTCCATATATAATTTAAACTCTCACATAACAAAGCTCTTAGCCTCTTATCTTTCTGACAGAAAATTCGTTGTGAGAATAAATTCTTCCGTCTCAGAAACTCGCTACATAACCGCGGATGTTCCCCAAGGCTCTATTTTAGGGCCAATTTTATATCTGTTATATAAAGCGGATATTCCTCAACCCGTATCTCCTAATGTTGTGATGCTGGATTATGCTGATGATACATTAATTTACTCTAGCAGCAAATTTGTTAAGGCTGCAAGAAACCGCATTAACAACTTCCTCCCTAACATAACAACATATTTCAATAAATGGAAAAATCACCTTAACCCAAATAAAACGCAGCTCATAGTTTTCAAGGGCAAACACGAGCACTGTACAAACAACACTAGACGCGGCCACAACAAAATTAAACTTAACCTAAACAACACTCTGATAAGACCCTCCAAAACCCTAAAATATCTGGGAATCACTTTTTCTAATAACTGGTCTTTTTCCTCCCACATTAAAAATTCCCTTCAAAAAGCCACAATTCAGCTTAATCTCTGTAGAAGAGTAATGTGGAAACCTAATAGTCTCTCTCACAAAGTCAAACTGGTCATTTACAAACAAATTATCAGACCCACACTCACGTACGCGTGCCCATTGTGGTACCATATCACTCCCTCCCAAATGGAGAAGTTACGAGCATTCGAAAGAAAATGCTTTAGGTATGCCTCTGGCTTACATCGTCGTCGTAACTCCTATAAGTACTATAGTAACGTCGAACTCTACAATACCGCTGGTATTGAGCGCCTCGATAGACGATTCCTCGAACTGTCTATCAAATTTATCGAAAACCTACAAAATAATCCCAATCCCATAATAACCTCGCTCTTAGAGACCCCTTTAGATATCAGAACTAACTATCCCAACTGTCTCCACACCAGAGCTATCTTCGCCTCAGGCAGACTGGTAAATGATTCAAACGAGATCATATACCACAACACCGAAGTTACCCCTAACCAGTTCAAATACTGTAACGTCCAACCATTTTCCAACATCCTACGTTTTTCCATCGAACAACCGGAGAGAAATACTCTACCTCTAACCCATAACTGACCTCACTCCACATCCTTTAATTCATATATCCCATTAATTATAAAACATTGTTTATGGCTTTAGGAAAATCATACTGTAATCAGACTAAATTAGGTTAAGTAATTTAAATAATTAAGAATAAGTTTAGATTAAGTAAAGTTGAAAAAAACAAATTCTTGGTTTTCTGACCTTTTCCAGGAAGATAATACTATTAAATTTATAAACACACATCTATATTTTATCCCATAAAATATTGTTTGGAAAATGTATATATTATTATAATAATTACATGTAAGCAATTGTTACGAAATTAATTTTAAGTCACTGTATTACTTAATTGTACAAATTCTAATTATGGTCAATAAATACAGTTTTGAAAAAAAAAAAGACCAAATGATTTTGAAGGAATATAAAGTCAAGAATCTAAAGTTAAAGTGTGTAAAGTCACAGACAATCATTAAATTGTATAAAGTGAAAGGACATAGGTTTTTAACACTATAAAGATAAAGTATATATAGTTAAAGTGTATAATGAC
Source organism: Microdon myrmicae (assembly GCA_963931805.1). Lineage (NCBI taxonomy): Eukaryota > Metazoa > Arthropoda > Insecta > Diptera > Syrphidae > Microdon > Microdon myrmicae. The sequence goes on along the minus strand of OZ007498.1, from coordinate 142,382,445 downwards.
ATCGGCAATCATTAAGTTGTATAAAGTTAAAGAATATAAAGTTAAATAATATAGTGTTAAAGTTTATAAAGTCCCAGACAAACATTAAGTTGTTAAAAGGTAAAGAATACAAAGAAAGGAAATTAAAGTTAAATAATCTAAATTACAGTTTATAAAGTCACAGACAATCATTAAGTGGTATAAAGTTAAAGGATATAAAGTTAGAGAATATAAAGTTAAGTTGTGTAAAGTCACTGGCAATCATTAAGTTGTATAAAGTTAAAGAATATAAAATTAAAGAATAAGTTGTTTAAAGTTAAAGAATATAAAATAAGGAAATTAAAGTTAAAGAATATATAAAGAATATATAAAGTCACAGACAATCATTAAGTGGTATAAAGTTAAAAGATATAAAGTTAGAGAATATAAAGTTAAGGTGTGTAAAATCACTGACAATCATTAAGTTGTATAAAGTTAAAGAATGTAAAATTAAAGTTGTTTAAAGTTAAAGAATGTAAAGTAAGGAAATTAAAGTTAAAGAATATATAAAGTCACAGCCAAATATAGATATAGATATATATAGATATAAATAAAAAGTTAGGAAATCTAAGAAGGTAATCGTATTAAATTAGAAAGAAAAAAATTCTCCGCGACCCTGCTTCTTGGACCGACATAGTTATATTCATTTTGCTCCAGTCTCCCCACAAACCATATCTGGCCTAAGGACCCAGTTAGTGTTCTATACGGGGTGTATTGCCCGTACAGAAGCATAACATATAAATAAATATATATATATATATATTTTTCTATGCCAGGGATACGACGCACCGGACGAAATACGGAAAGTATCAGTCGAGTTTACATGGTTCACGGTAATTGAGAATCTCAAATCACATTTGGTGAATTTGTGTAAAAATCTTGGCTTCTTCACTTAGGAACTGAAGTCTCCTGATCATGGTAAACGCTCTACAAAAGTTGAAAGAAGATCCTGTTCCTAGTGAAAACCCGATACTTTTGCCAGCGCTTTATTCATTCTTGGAAGCACTTCCTGAAGTCAGCTTTCCGTATAGCTCTTTCAGCGATTCTATTTTGATCTGCTTATCGATTGTTGATGCACTGGTTCATTCAGGACGTTCGTCATCTACGGATTTCTTGAAAGCGCTTATATCACTCGTATATGTTTGTTTTACTCATAGCAGACTTACCAACAGCAACATTTAACATTTGTAAAACATTGCTTCACTTCAAGTCGTTTTCAAAAGAGAATTTAACGGATATTCTTTGATCTAAGGCTACTAATTTCAGCAAAATATAAGTTATAAAATTGTATTTCAAATAGTATCACTGTGGCGGTTCCGCCAAACCTCACTGTACACTTACCTAAAAAAAACCCCATAACTCCCATTCAATCTCTTAACTTCGCTAATGCAATTGCATTAGCACCTGTAAATGCTGCACGCATCAAGCTTACCGAATTTATTTATTTCAAAGCTTCTGTAAAGAAAACTTACCATCATGCATTTCTTCGCATACAATTCCCTGTAAGAATTTTTTTCTACCTTTTCAAGAATCCCAGGCAAATTTCAATTTCCCACACCTGCACCGCAATCTCCACACAGCATACCTGAAACATTTCCTTTTGCAAGGACATTTATCCATACAACGCGTTAGATAAGGTTCCTGGAAATAATTCTTTAAAGTGCATATGGCATCATGAATCCCTAGCCAGTCGGCACCCTTTGTCTGTGTTAAAATCCTATGTCGGACAGCTTGTTTTTATAGCTGTAATAAACCGATCCGCGATTCGTTTGTACAATCGACAAACAATCACCGCATCTTAGGCATTCTCAACGAAACCAAATTTTCTAGCATTTCGTGCAAACACGAAGCCGGTTTCTACTGCAGACAGAGATGCCATAAACATCCAATTTGCTTTTAGCACCATTTCCCGGATGACTAGCGGTTTATTTATTCAACTGCAATGCACATTTTTCCTTTCCTTGTTTCAGGTTCATTCCCATGGCGTTGTGTATGAAAAAAAAAACCAATGTGATCTTCACTCACACATAGACATACATTGACAAGTCTTTCTTTCTTGGGAAGACTCACCCCAAAACGATGAAATATCGTTGAGTCCAATTACATCCGCCGACCGTCCTGGTCGTGGCCGTCACTCCCGCTCCCCCTCTCGCGCACGGGGACGCGTATACACCCCAAAGTCGTGTTTTAAGTGTAATAAGTTTAGTATATAAAACTATGTGTAATAATTCAACAAACAGTATAGTGTAACTACCCGTGTTTAATTCAAATCTCTAACTGTATTTTAATTCCTCTCAACGAAAGTGAAATAAAATAAAAATCAATTACAAACAATAGACTAACCTCGTGTTTTAATTACTATTTGTCGCGCAGTGTTGCACAAGTTGGTGGACGGTGTTTTGGTTTTCCTTCGGTGGAACATTTAGTGACGATTCGGTTGGCGGAACTTTATCTTAGTGAAAGATGGGGGATGCAAAGAGAATCAGCGCCGTACGTCGGTGCACAGTGCTTCGCAACCCACAGTGGTGACCCTAAGTGTAACGTAAACACCGCAACCTTCTGTCCAAAAAGACAATGACAGTGACAATCTTCCGGAACCGAGTGCTCCGGAAACGCAGTGTCAGTGTGCAATTGTGGCGGCAATTGCCGAAAAACCATCAATGGGCAAAAACATCGCCCCAACGCCAGCCCAACTACAGCACCTGGCGAAACATCACCATCAACAACGCCATAACATCAGCAACGGTACACAGCGTTGGACAGCAAGTTTTTTTTTTCCTTTTTTATTATTTTCTCCTCTTCTTTTTAAAAAAAAAAGTGTCAATTCTCCTCTCGGTGAGCCCTTCCGAGCCGCTGGATATAAATATAAATTTTAAAAAATACATAGACAGTGCACTGCTCTTACTAGAGAAAAACGATTAAGTAGAATCTATTATATTACAATATATGGTACACATAAAATTGACTTCATACATATTGTTACAAGCACCGGCTAAACGGATATTTTTTATTATAAACTGTAATAAAGTATAACTAAGGCAAACATTTTAGTGATTACGAGAACGAAATACAAAATTTAGAACTCCAATCCGATTAAATTTATTTTTAAAAGCCCCAGTTCATTTTAACTTGTTTAAAAACCTCTGTTTATTTTCTCTTTGCCTGCCCGTTCCCTAAATCGCGTGATATTATATTATATAGATATTATTTCCAAATGTGATAAAATTTCTCAAACGTTTTAAGTACTTCCAAAATTTTCAACATTCCAAAAGATTTTCGCGTATAAATTTAAGTGCAAACCGTATAGCAGTAAAATTATACAAATTCAATTTTTCTCTTACATTTCTATTTCTTTTTTTTTTTTTTTTTTTTTTATCAAATTGGTATTCGAAAAATTAATTCATTTTTCCCAAATAACAATAGGTACGATAAAACACCAACAAATAGTAATTAAGGAAGCAAAGGCAAATAACTTTTAATTTATATATGTAAAAACGCTTTATCTTACGCGTACGCTATTTTGATCACCTTCATATAAAAAACATTTGTAAGCCCCTTCTAGGTACAAACCAGGCAACCATTTTTTTGTAGCACACACAACTTTTTCGGCTAAGTGCGCATACCTAAACTGAATGTAATCCCTCGGTACTACAATTGCGAGAGTAAATCCTCCGTAGCCTCCTCTTGCGGTGTGTTGTGTCAAATTCTGCTTATAATGTAACTACTTCAACCGCATCTCATTTTTATGTTCTACATTGATACAAATACAAAAAAGGCACAAAACATCCGCTTAAAAATTAAATAAAATAACATTTGTTTCTTATCGTTCGCTCCTGTTCCCGACCCAAGAAATACGTACATCTAACAATTAACTATAAGAATACAAACAAGAGTAAACTCTCCCAGTATTGTACCAAAATAACGTTCTTTGTAAGCCCCCTTCCGGGGTACAAGCCACCAACTAAACAACAAATGTTATGAAATATATCACCACACGACTCGGCTCACGCTCACTCTATTTTGACTCCGTTTATTTTTACATACACGCGACTCCACTCGACCACCTTAGACTCAATACAACCGTTTCGACATGTTTCACCCCAACGACTCCATTGACATCACTTTCAACTCTTTCGACTACTTTTCAACGACCTTCGGCTTCACGCCACCTCACACCGATTTCTTTCCACTCTTTTCGATTTCGCTCGGGTTTATTCAATTCCGACGCCTTCTCAACATATTTGCGCACATGCCCGCCAAACGCAGTTTATGTGACTCTACTCGCTTCTGCGCGACACCTTTCTTTCATGACCCCGGCTCCTCACTGGACCTCAGCTACTGCGCGTAGCAAAACTACCAGTGGCACGCCCGGTTACAACTTCATGCGACCCCGCTCGCCATTGCTCGACATCTTTCTTTCACAATTCCGGCTCCTCACTAAACCACAGCTACTACGCGTAGCAAATACTAGTTAGGGCGGCGGTTCTGCCCCCTTACTCCTACGTAAGGATCTTTCCGCTTTGAGAGTCTCAATGTCCCCCAAGCCACCACGGCTCAATTCAAGTGGCACCAAAGGCAATACACGCCTCTCCACGCCGCCCCATGTCCCAGGTGCATCATCTACACTTCGGAGCACGCATCATTCCCCTAAGGCGCCCTGCGGTTGGACACAACCAACCACCCACCAAGAGCCCCCTAAGCTAAGTCGCCCAACTTCACCACAAGCCCGACTGGCCGGCACCTTCTCACAAGTTGCCGATCGGTCGAGGTCGTAGCGGCCGTATATCGAGCGCCGTAGTCGACACCGGTGCCGATATGCGGGCCCTCCCTCGATTGGTAAGCCGCGCAACCGAGTGCCCGCCCCCTTTACCAGTCCCAACGGCAAACAATTCGCTATACAAACGTATGGACGAAAGACGCCGACTCTGGACTCGGTTTCCTCAATTTTATCCACTGACACTTCGTCGTACGATGCCAGTGAGTCCCAATAGGTCCCATCTCCTGGCACTTCGTGCACGATGCCAGCGAGCCCCAATAGGTTTCACCTCCCGACACTTCGTCATACGACGTCAGCGAGCTCCTAATGGGATTAGACCTATTAGATGGGTACAACCTGTTGGCAGGTACCACCAACAACAGGTTAACACATTCAGTGCCTCTATCTGCATCTTCCCGCACACGCTACTTCGTCACTGCGGACGCGAGCAGATTTCCGATAGGTTCCGACGTACCCGGACGATAAACCTGTTGATCCAAGCGACCCAAAACGGGCCTATGGGCCACGTCGCACACCTTTGCCCTTCAAGCGGTAGCATCCGCGTCCACCTTATATATCGACACAAGCCCAAACCATAACCAGGAACTTGTCATCACGGAAGTTCCCTTAACAATTACAGCGCCTCCCGAATTACGCAGGGCCACCTTGTTCTCCAAGCGTTCAGCCCCCTTCCAGCGTCGCACCATCCATTCGAGCACCCCTTCAACCCTACTTTTTTTCAGGGGGGGGGGGGGAATAGGCACCTGAAAACATTTCCTTCTCCAAGGACATTTGATGCATACAACGCATTATGTGAAATTCCTAAAAACAATTCTTTAACGTGCATATGCACCATAGATTCTCGACCATTAGGCACCCTTGTTCCACCAATGCAATTCCGCCATACATGTGCATACATGTTCCTGGCATTTCCACGGCCGCGGCAGCTCTTTGACCATCGTATAAAAGCAAATACTCCCATCTTACCCTAGAGTCATAAAACGAATTCCTTCGTATGTAATCATATATACAATTCGATCCCTTTAGCATTACCAGCGATACACATTCCCCATTGTGTAAATAGAAAAAGCATTAACACTTCTTCCTAATGGCGATACATTTACTTACGCATCCGCACCACTCATCCATGTCTGTATGATGCCCTTATTTGCTTTCACCACATTTCTCCGATGAACTGCCGTCTATGATAGCTGCAATGCACAGCATAGACACGGATCATAAATCTCCTTTGTCTTTGCCGCTTGCCTGTTTCGTTGTTCCACTGCTTTCGAGGAGGTGTAAATAACATCGATCTGTATGGTCACACACGCATACCATTGCATTGAAAGAGTGCATTTCCTTGGCGGCCGCACCCTTGAGAGAAAAGTTTTTCTCTCTCTTCTTTTGTTCTTAACCCTAACCTAGGATGGAATTCATGTCAGAGTTCTATCCTCGGTGAGTCCATTTCCATCATTCGACCTGAGCAGGTCGTTGCTGCTATCGCTACCCTGGTGCGCATGGAGAAGCGATAATCAATTGTAGTCGAGCGTGTTTGTGAGTCCCGCAGTAATCGTTTGAGTTGTTGTCTCCGCGAGTACGTACTGTGTACATTCCGTATTGGCGGCGGCGTTTACTTGGACTGCCGACCAATTATAACATTTAACAATATTTATTTGAGTTTTTTTTCGTCCAAATTTGTTGAAACCTGTTAAGTGTAATAACCAAAACCATAAACTAAAAATAAAAATCAATAAATCACAAACAACACAATACTCAGCTTTTAGTACTCCTGCAGCAGTTCCTGGGTGTCTTGTTTTACATTTTGTTGCTTCTGGGTGCACAGTGTTCGGTGTGTGACAGTTGACATTTTTCTTTTGGAACATCAACGGATCTTTAGTGATGCTGGGAGACGAGGTAGAACTCCGTGTAGTACGCCGGCACAAAGACTTCCTCCCACATCACCCTATATACTAGGAGACAATTTTTGGACCTGTTTATATTTCTTTCATGCCGAGGATACCTATAACGCTGAAATAGTGCCCTGAGATATGACTAGGATTCAACCAACCCACGCAACTGTAGCGACCGTTTTCGATTCTTAAGAAGTAATATTCATCATTTAAAAATAAGGCCCAAAGACCACAATGTTAATAGTCGCCTTATGTGTATACAATGGGCCCTCTTCTCTCACGTAATGAGGCTTGGATACCATACAAGAAAAAAGAAAACTACTATCGATTGAAAATGTTTTCACGAAAACTTCTTGATTGTAAAGCATGATATGCAAATAATGTTGTTGCTTAGTTTTATTAAAATGCCACTAGCCATCTCAGATGTGACATTTGCCATCTGAGCCTTCTTAAGAAGTGTTTACGATACGATTCCTTGCTTTTTATATTACTATAATATATCAACTTTAACCCAACATGATCGAGTCATATAATTCATCATCTTTTACCCATTCTAGGCTACTTCTCCCACATTTTATCCCAGAAGAATAGTGCAATAATTTAAATCACATGTCGTGGAACACATCTATCAGATTCAGACTAATCCCCAAATTCCCTCAGACACAACTTCCTTTCGTTTTCATCTTTATTCATATCATACTCATCAAAACAAAACTTTTCGAGCCCCACTGAGCGTCCCAACCGTTCATTCACCTCCTGTAGCAAAGTTCATATCATCATCCTGTCATCATTATCTGGGCTTTGTATTCCCGCCCAAGTAATATCTCTCCACATACGCCTGGTCGTTATCCTTATCACTATTCTTCACCTCATATCCATTCATGTCATATTTCACACAAAGGAGTCTAGCTGTCTGGTCATTATCGGAGCAGTAAATCCTTTTCCCTTTTGACTCTGACAATCAGGCATTTCAAATAAGCAATCAAATATATTTATTGAGCCTTCGAGACTTCAGTAACGAAGCAGGACAATGATGTGTATCGACGAAATAGCTGAGTTCACACATAAATCAGGATTTACCATGAAAATTAGTCGTTCAGAATCCGTTGACGCAGGGATACGTATCAATACCGACTTCAACTTGACCGCAAAAACTTATCTGTATGTTCTAATCGAATTTGTTTGAGGTATAACACCTTAATCCTAATCCAGAAATCGTATCCTTATCGTTTTCAAAATTGTGACAGTAATACAGTCAATCAGGAAGTGACAGCTTAGTGAGTTAAACACCCTTAAGTACATACTCGTAAAAGCCAGTCGATACCGACAACTTGTATTGCCACAATAGGATATGCATGTTGAAGAACAATCCAGTGGGCCTTTACCAACTAAACTGTTTGATACGGATTCCTCCAAATATCCTTGATTTTTCATCAGAGTCTGCACACCGTTGTGCTGTGATTTCGAACATCCAATCGACTCAAAGAAGGTATTTTCAATTAAATACCCATCAACAAATTGCCAACAGTCTAGAAATGGCCAACGTAAATGCATCCAGTCGAATTTTCATTCACACAGGAATCAGGCATTTTAAGGTGGCCTTATTGACGACTCACCAACAGGAAACTGTGGTTACTGGGCAAGAGGAGAAGTTCTGAGGTTAACAGCATCACAACCTGAATTGTAGTTAGTCGGAAGTGAATTTTCTGAAAAACAATGGAATCCGGAATCCACGGGATATTTTCCAGTCCTCACAGGTGGCTCTCCAATATTCATGTGAGCACCTTTATTCAACGTCTTCTCGTTAAACTGACAAGGTATTCCAGAAGAGGACGAGGAGAGCCAATTTGGGATTTATTGCTATTGTCGGCCTCTTCATTCCGAATTACAATTTTGAAACAGTCCTCGCCCTAGTGGTCTTCCCACTCAGGATATTAGTGTTCTCTAGCGAGTTGTGAAACCCATCAACTGACTGCGATGCATGCAAAACCTGTTGGTGATTTGGTCCTGTTAGTGTTGCGTGTGCAAAAAGGATTCGTCATTTGGGGTGCGTGCTAACATTGGCGCATCAATTTCGCAATTAACCTGAGTGGTATTCATCATCAAGGTAGTTCTTCTGTTGCTGTTCGTGTGCACCCAGTAAATTACTTAGCTTCAATATCTGTGACGGAAGGTATGGCAGTTTAATGGCCGGTTTTCAAGTATTGTTCTGTTTAAAAGCAAACATCACCCCGCGACTAATGTGTGTGCAATATCAATGTGATTGACTACAAGTTGATGAATACCGCAGTCTCCATTAGTATAATTAATGAGGACTATTTAGTTGAATAGTTCTTCGCGAGGACAGTGGCGGTGATTGCTGGTCTACGTTGGAAAGCTTGTATTGGAGCCTGTTCTAAAATACGCATTATCTTAGGCTTGAATTTGGATTTTGGTGACATAACATACGTAGGTTAATATAATGTTTGCGTCTGTGAAAGAGGGGAATAACTAACAAACTATTAATTTGAGGAAGAACTATTCCGCATTCTTCTATTTGCTTCAATTGAAAATAATAGGCTTTCCAATAAGGACGATATGGTTTTAAAATGCCAAGACAGCCAAATGTCACTAGCTGTGGTTTATCTTTATTATATTTTGACAATTAATCGTAATAAGATACATTCAAAATAATTAAAAAAAAAACCGTCTTTTTGTTGTTGTTTAAACTCAACGTTATCTTCATGAAGACTATGGTCCACATCTTTCTGTGCTTGTTATTCATCGAATCGTTGAAAAATTTGAGACAAATTTCACTTGAGATGACAGTAGAACAACAATAAGACGACGAAACATATTAAATCAAGCGAATATTGACGCTGTAAGTGCCAGCGTTACAGAAGATGCAAAACGGTCGATTAATTGCCGTTCTGAAGAATTCGGTATTCGAAGGATCACAAGGCCGTATTCACGTTCGTAAGTATATCCTACCCCCCGCTTGGTAGAAACCTTGACATGGTGCGGGGCTTAAAGTACAATGAATCACTCAGGCTATGCTGACGGAAGCATATGCTTCCAGTAGGGCCACCCATGTCAGACAGGCTAGCGAGGAATAACACACAGAGATCTACCACCCCTAACCCAGGGTGTTACGCGTCACCGTGCCCATTGGATGGTTTGCAGCCAGGAGTATACCGGCTGTATTATAACGGCGCCTCTCTGACACCGGGTCGAATCAGAGCAGTAAGCAGACCTTACCACATCAAAACAGGGCTCTGATATGGCGGACTATTTGAAACCCCAAGTCTCGTGGGAACAAAAATGAATAATCAATATACAAAAAACAATCTCACGAAAAACCCAATAGGCGTAGGTGTGTTGAGCCGACACTACCATAAGGGAACAAATCATCAAGAAAACACCGACTCGGCAAAAAGAAGACGTAGGGAAAAACGGAAAAAGCGGGATATACACGTTGGCACGTGGAATGTTCGAACGTTATATAAACCAGGCGCGATACAGACGGTCGTAGAAAATGCGAAACAATATAAAATGGACATCGTCGCGCTTCAGGAAGTTCGACTCTCACATCAAGTAATCGAAACCAACGCGTTTACACTGGTGTGTGAAGGTACCGATACACATATCCTCGGAACTGGCTTCATCATAAGCAAGAAGATTACGTCCCAAGTAAAAGATGTGCAATTTATTAATGACCGAATGTCGGTGCAAAAAATACAGGGCCCATGGTACAATTATGTATTTATAAACGTACACGCCCCAACAGAATCTACCGACGAAGAAACAAAGGACATATTCTACGAGACCCTAGAGGAAGTATTCGATGGGATCTCATCATTCGATGCTAAAATCCTTCTCGGGGACCTCAATGCGAAAATTGGAAAGGAAGATATCTTCCAACCAACAATAGCTAAAGAAAGCCTACATGACGTTTCAAATGATAATGGTATTCGAATTATCACGTTCGCAGCGGCAAAAGATCTGGTAGTGAAACGCACGATGTTCAAGCACAAGCAAATCCATAAAGCCACATGGGTATCACCCGACGGCGTAACGCGTAAACAAATAGACCACTTCCTCATAGACGAAAGACACCACTCGAATATCCTTGACGTAAGATCATAGAGAGGAGGAGATTGCGACTCCGATCACCTTCTAGTGATGGGCAAAATTAGAAATCGGCTTGCAGCAAACCCACATAGACAATCACGGGAGACGAGCAAAAAGTTCGAGATTGATAAACTAAAAGACCTACGTAAAAGGGCTGAATATCAAGACGAACTAACAAATAGATTTAGCATCCTAGAGAATGACAGTAGTGTGGAAGAGGAAGCCAATAGTGTGGACACTAAATGGGCATCGATCAGAGACACAATCAAACAAACAGTATTAGGATTTAAGAAAACAACTAAGTCCAAACCTTGGTTTGACGATGAGTGCAGGGCAAAGATCGATGAACGGAAACGCCTCAGAATGATCCACTTAGAAATATATGATGAAGTCAACGCAGTAAGATACGCGACAATTCGGAAAGAAACAACTAGACTTTTCAAACTCAAAAAACGCGAATGGGAGAATACTCGGATCGAAAAAATCATAGAAAATACCAGAGCAAAGAACAGCAGAGGTATGTATGCCGGCATAAATTCAATTAGAAATGGCTACCGAGGGAGAGCCAAAACAATGCGAGACACAAACGGCTGTCTGGTGACAGAAACAATAAATATCGTGACAAAATGGAAGCAGTACTTTGAAAACCTGCTCAATGTGCGCACCCATCAACCACAAATAAACGCACCAGACGTACATACAGCCGAGCCCCAGATCCCAGAGCCCTCTTTCGACGAAGTTGTAGACGCGATAAATCGACTGAAAAACAACAAGGCCCCCGGAATCGATTGCATACCGGCAGAGCTTGTGAAGCATGGAGGTGGGGCAACCGCTCGAAAGATCCACCAGCTGGTTAAAATAATATGGGACAAGGAAGACATTCCGGAAGAATGGAAAACCGCAATAGTCATCCCCATTTTCAAAAAAGGCGACAGATCTGACTGCGAAAATTATAGAGGGATAGCATTGCTCCCAACCACATACAAAATACGAACAAATGTCATACTGGTGAGAATCACACCGTGCGCAGAAGACATATTGGAGACTACCAATGCGGATTCCTTAGGAACCGGTTAACGAGCGACCAAATGTTCACAATAGGGCAACTACTGGAAAAGAAGTGGGAATATGGAGAGACGGTTCACCAACTGTTCGTTGACTTCAAAAAAGTCTACGACTCAGTCGCAAGGCAAAGATTCTATCACATTGTAGTTGAGCTAGGAATCCCGAAAAAAATATTCCGCCCTCATTCAAATCTACATGAACGAAAACAAAGGCCGAGTTAGAGAAGAAAACCAGCTGTCAAAATCATTTGAAATCCGGGACGGACTAAAACAGGGCGATGGCCTCTCACCATGTCATTTTAATCTTGTCCTCGAGTATGTCATCAGAAAGGTACAAGACGACAACATGGCCGGATCACCACTGAACGGGGTCACACAAGTGCTCGCGTATGCGGATGACATCGCCGTTTTGGACGATAATCTAAAAACTGTAAGTAAAAACAGTCATCATGCAAGCGGCAGAAGAGATGAGCCTAGAAATAAATGAAGACAAAACGAAATACATGATTATGGCGAGAGCAGGTGGACCTCAGAGAACACACATAAATTTCAGGGCCAAGATATTTGAAAATGTCAAAGAATTTAAATATCTGCGAACAATAATGACGGCTAGTAACGAAATGTCGAAGGAAATTACCAAAAGACTACACTCCGGCAACGCTAGTTGGCATGCAGTCAGTAAACTGCTGAAATCCAAACTGTTATCACGTAATATAAAGCTCCGTGTCTATAGAATCATAATCATGCCGATTGTTCTAAATTTATGCGAAACATGGACTCTCACAAAACGGGAAGAAAACAAATTCCGGATATTCGAGAATAAAGTCCTTAGGGGCACGACGAGGAGGCAGGACAATGGAGGAAACTCCACAACCACGAATTGGAAGAGCTATACCGCAAACCTACAATAGTGAGAGTAATCAAGTCGTTAAGATTAAGATGGGCCGGACACGTTGCGCAAATGGGCAATGATAGGACCGTGCGTATAATTTTTGACGGTAAGCCAACGGGAAAGAGGCCGACTGGGCGGCCGCGACGGAGATGAGAGGACAATGTTAGGTTGGAATTCGAGGAGATCGGATCGGAGGGTCGAACGTGGATGGAGAGCGCACAGGACAGGGAACAATGGCGGATTCGAGTCGGTGGGGTCATGAACTTTCGGGTTCCCACAGGCCAATAAATCGTAATAGATAGTATTTCAACCTGGCCACTATTTACAAGACGTATATTCGTCCCAAAATGGAGTTCAACTCCCAGATTTAGTCAGGCGCATCCAAAACTGCACTACACGTGCTCGATAGGATGCAAAAACGAGCACTGAAACTTATTGGGGATCCAGCTGTAAGTCGATCAGTTCCGTTGTTAGAACATAGGCGCAACGTATCGTGCCTATTACTCTTCTATAGGTATTATGACGGTCGTTGCTCAACTGAGCTTGTTCAATGTGTTCCGCCACCTGAGACATTTTTCCACGATGCCCGCCAATCTGAGAATGCGCATCAATTCACCTTGAAAGTGAACTTCAGCCGCACAAATAAATAGTGAGTGTCATTCTTTAACCGAAGCACACGAATGTGGAATACTCTACATGATCATGTGTTTCCTCGTCGTTGTAATGTCCAGGGATTTAAGACCAATGTGTATCTATCGTGTTTCCGACTATAGTGAAGAACGTGTGATTCGAACTGACGCTATGACAGTTAGAATCACTAAAAATTGAATCAATGCGTAACACCCTAGACCACTGCCGCTTGTGCGAATTCGATTTCTAAACTCAAGTACACTCAACTGATGTGGAATTGTTTTGTTATAACTATGGTATACGGCTCTGATGCTTTTTCTTATTCGATTTTCTTTCGGTGTTCTTCACTATTTGCTTGTGTATTGTGTGTGTATCTGTTAGAAACGCCACACGTCGATACCTCCTTTCCTCATCCACTTCCCCTCCTTTCGCGAGCACTGTGCTCTGACATTTAAAGATACCCCAACTTCCCAACGACAAGAATTTTCACAATCCCTGTATATCGGGTTTTTAAAAGATCAAGTCCCGGTAGTTTTTGAAGAGATTGCACATAAATTCTTCCGTCTTTTTCAACCGACCCACATGAGCATGAAATGTTTAATTACACTTTTCCCCCTTATTATAGCCTTCACCCATTACATACCAGTGTACACAGAAATATTCTTTGTTAATGTATTTCGTGTAAAAGGGCTAAAACAAGCCAATTCTATCATTGTTGGTCACGGTGTCTACACTGTCATAATGTTAAATACTCCATCGTTTTCGAATGGTATACGTTGATTGGTCAGTTAAGTTAAGTTAAGTAGATTGGTCAGTTAGAATGCCACGGCAAAATAAGAGGTGCCAAAAGTGCTATATGATAATTCTCGCAGTTTGCCACTATCTATTAATAATTATTCATACACGATTAACCCGTCACTATTGTTAGACCTGAAATAAATCTTATTCACAGAAATTCAACTCAAGAACCATTGAAGAATGCAAAGAAAAAAAATAATAAAAACCTATAACAGCAGAAGAAGCGCCCCCCCCCCCCCCCCCCCCCCCCCCCCCCCTTATGTTTAATTTTTAACAAGATTCTAAATTTAAATTTTGTTTGTTTTTCTTTTATCTTTGTATTGTGGTTAATTCTAAAAACATTTCTTCCTTATTGGGGAACATTATATTACAACTTAAAAACGGTTCCCTACATCCGCTACCGCTTTTTTCTGGCAATATTTTTTCCCACGTTTTATAATTTTTATATATTGTGACGCATATGACAAACAGTACTAGAATATTTTAGAGAGTCCAAAACAGAGTACTAGAATATTCTATAAAGTAATGGAAAACTGGAGACCGTGGACAGTACAACATTCAAGACTATGGAACGGACGGAAACGAAACGCCGAGTCAGAATAAGCAAACGGTATAAATACGTCGCACACAGACTATGGAGATGAGTAAGAAGTAGAAGGTCAAGCAAGCGATAAGTAATGAGTAAAAAGTAATAAGTGTGGAAGCGATAAGTACGGAAGCGATAAGTGAAGAAATCGTTAAGTGTACGGTAAAAAGTAACGGTTGTTATTAACGGACTAATAAAGTGTCACATTAATTCAAAATCGATTCAACGGCTCTTATTTATTCAAAATAATTAATCCAGCGAACCCTAAGCTCGCTACAATATGTAAAGGCAGTGCAGATGTGTGAAGAAATTTATAATGTTTATGGTAAAAGTACTGTATGGCAGTTAACTGCCAGAAAATGATTCCTTCAGTTTTATTCTGAAAGGTTAAATGAAAAAGATGTTCCTTACTCTTATTAGCCTATTACTGAAAAAGTCGATGAAATTATGGAAGAGGATAAAAATGGCCAACATGTGTGCATCCACGAAATTGCTAAGATACAAGTATTCAACCGTAAAATGTTCCTAAGCCATATGCATGAAGATGATTACAAAAACAAGCTCAATTTTTAATGCCTCTTAAACTGGGTCAATAAAATTTAATGGACCAAAATTTACGAATTTCCTTTGAAACGGACTGGAATCGAACCATTTTTTGAGTGTATTGCAACAGTTAATGAAAAATGCATTATATACAATAAAATTTTATGAAAACAGTTCTGGTCGGAGCAAGAGAATTTACTACAAGGAATGCGCTGCTG
Organism: Microdon myrmicae; assembly: GCA_963931805.1. Lineage (NCBI taxonomy): Eukaryota > Metazoa > Arthropoda > Insecta > Diptera > Syrphidae > Microdon > Microdon myrmicae. Next base: position 142,366,920 of record OZ007498.1, on the reverse strand, counting down.
TGTGTTGACGGCATTACAAGTATATCATCCGTTATGAGCTACATATGGCCAAAAGAATAAATCGATTTTCCACCACCCATTAATGCCGATGGAGTAAGAAATTGAAAAAAGAGGACAGAATTGATAAACAAAAAAGATGTTCTGTTTCGTGATGACAATTCGAAGCTACATCTTTCATGACCTGTGAGTAGGGCGACAGAATATACTCACAGCTAGGGTGGCTTGTCGTAAGAGATAAATAAAGGCCGAGTAGTATGTGGGGGCCAATGCCCTGCCGCCCCGCGAAATACCACCCCACCAAGATATAGCCTCCGTGAAATGGTCAGAAGAAACCCCTGGCCATCTTTCGGAGCTTGGCCGATGGTCCGGTTCGAGAAAAGGTTGGCTTAGGTGGGAGTCGGCCCCAATGTGTTATATTTTTTGAAATGTTTCTAACAATTTAATATATTATCTTATATTTTATAAGGTACTCACGGTTTCCTAAGTGGTCGCACTAAGATGGACTACTGTACCTTTGTTGTTGTTGTTTTCGGTAGTAGATGAAGTTTTTCCTTTGGCCGAGGAGCAGTAATGAAGTCGTCGAAATGAAGTAAGGAGTAGTTCATTAACTGTACTAGCTTATTATTTTTGTTTCTAATATATATTTATTAGACAAGTAGTAGTTTCTATGTTTATTTTTTGTTGCAGTACAGCAACAAACATAAAAGATGAACAAGCTCAGACATCGTAAATTGATGTAATATACAACCCATTTGTTTGGGATCTTTAACAATCAAAGATTTTAAAATAAAAGGAAAGATTTACGCGCTAAAGCTCCTCAGAGTATGCAACTATAAAGTTGTACCAGAAACTCTGTCATGCCACTGAATGCCTCTCGAAGTGCTCCCAGGCTATGGAGGAGATGCAGCTGGCTGATAGCAGGCCCGTTATTGAAATCGCTGAAGGCAAGAAGAAGGAGAAATTTTGACTGCAGAGACAGTTCTGTTTTACAACTAACATCTTTAAGTACGGTTTGGAAAAAAGAAGTAAAAAAAGACAGTTTTTGTGAGCTAAAAACGCATGAATCTGTATTTTGTACACTTGAAACAAGGAAGAAGACCGACGGGGGTGATACTTTTAAGAATATTAACCACAAAAGGTGGTTCCAATAAAACTTAAATTTGAATTAAACTATTTTATTCTATTGTTTTTATTGCTATTTCCTGGGCTGCAAACGCCACATTTTGCTGAGTTTCAACGCCACTATTTGATTTTGCTGGGCTATAACGCCAACGTCTCTTTTGCTGGGTTAAAACATCATTACTGATTTGCTTTCTCTTCGAGGGAAACCTTGAAGCAGATACATTTTTAAATTAATGAAAAGTTGACTTTTTATAATCACTAAAATATTCTATTTTCTATTATTACTATTTTACTGAAGAGTTGTCTTTTTATAATCACTAACAATATAACGTTTCTATTTTAATAATCCGATTCTATTTTCTGTTTCTATTGTTATTATGAAATTAATGAAGAGTTGTCTTTTTATCACTAACAATAATCCGCTTCTTTTTATAATCACTAACAATAATCCATTTTCTATTATTAATTAATGAAGATTTGTCTTTTATGAAGATTTTTCTTATAATCACTAACAATAATTTATTTCTTTTTATAATCACTAACAGTAATCCGTTTCTAAATAGTGAAGAGTTGTATTTGTATAATCACTAACAATAATCCATTTCTTTTTATAATCACTAACAATAATCCATTTTAATAATCCGTTTCTATTTTCTGTTTCTAATATTATTGTTAAATTAATGAAGAGTTCTCTTTTTTAATCACTATCAATAATTCATTTCTTTTTATAATCACTAACAATAATCCATTTTCTATTATTAATTAATGAACAGTTGTCTTTGTATAATCACTAACAATAATTAATTTCCCTTTATAATCACTAACAATAATCCATTTTCTATTATTAATTAATGAAGAGTGGTCTTTGTATAATCACTAACAATAATTCATTTCTTTTTATAATCATTAACAATAATCCGTTTAAATAACCCGTTTCTATTTTAATAATCCGTTTCTATTTTTTGTTTAATAATTCTTTCACGTCCGCACACGCACACTACTCATTCTTCAACTCACTTGATTGACTCCTGATTTTCAACTTTATTTTAATATTGCTTTTTCTATATACATTTTTTTTCAATGTATAATTTGCGGCTGACCGAACCCCACGCTTCCACGACTGAATTAAAAAAAAAAAAGCCCAAGGATCAAAAACCAACTATCTCTCTCCGTGGGTACTCACCCCTGACGTTTAGGGTCTGTCCTGCTCACTCAACGGGGACTCAGCCCTTGAATCCTTGTGTCCGCCAATTCATATCCCTTTCTTCGTTTCTTTGTTCCATGCACGGTTATGTGCACCCTTATCCAATGGTCATAAGCAGTATCGACTGTCCTTATGCCATACGGAGGATTTTTCTACAACGGTACATCTTACAAAAGAAACTTTCTGGGGGAAGTGTTGTTGTATTTAGTTTATAATATTTGCGACCTTGTGGCAACCAAATATTAATCTATTGGGATATATATTTCTAGGGATGGTATTTTATTTTAAAATTTGTCTATTGCTTGGTGGGAATGTGCTATTGTGTTTTTAATATGATGCTTTGTTATAAGGAAAGGATATGGATTGCCAAGAATTTTAATTTTAATTTAGGAGGGGGTGATAATTAACTGATTATTATTATTATTTGCTGGCCTGTAGGAACCCGGAAGTTCATGACCTCACCGACTCGGCTCCGCCATTGTTCCCTGTCCTGTGCGCTCTCCTTCTACGTTCGATAATCCGATCCGATCTCCTCGAGGTCCAATCTAACATTGTCCTCCCATCTCCGTCGCGACCGTCCTGTCGGTCTCTTCCCCGTTAGTTTACCGTCAAGAATTCTATGCACGGTCCTATCATCACCCATTCGCGCTACGTGTCCGCCCATCTTAATCTTCGCGACTTGATCACTCTCACTATTGTAGGTTTGCGGTATAGCTCTTCCAATTCGTGCTTGTGGGGTTTCCTCCATTGTTCTGACTCCTCGTCATATTTACCGCTAAATATACCCCTTAAAACGTTATTCTCGAATACGTGGAATTTTGATAATTAACTGATGTTAATTATATAACACCCCATCACGCTGTACATTTCACGACAACGTCGGAAGAAATCTTCGACTGTGTTTCGGATGCATAGCTGTTGGCCCTGACTGACGTGGAGATATGTCATGATGGTACCTTCTAACAAAACCGACGAGGCTGAGAGGCTAGCGGGGATATTCGCTGTTAGCCGCAATCAAACTCAACTCGTGGAGGAACCTACGCGTGTGCCGGATGCCGAAGGTGTTTATGCGAACACCCTGGATTTGTTTTTGAGATCAGGGCTGAGCATTTATACCATGGAAGTTGGTGCGCCAATGGTAAACTCAGATCACAGCTTGGCATCGATCGCGCAACCATTTACGAAGCGAATAGCCGACCTAAGCAGCGTTGCCATATATGGAAGTATGGGGCTGCCAACTGGGACGATTTACGAGATGTCTTTGCATCCGTTTCGTGGTCGGAGTTATGTTTTGAATAATGACATTTAGAATCACCAAAAATTGAACCAATGCTTAACACATCAGGCTACTGGCCGCGTGTACGAATTCGATTTCTAAACGGCCCAAAAATGGAATTAAATCGTCAACATTTTCGCGCGATTATTTTTTACAACTTTCGGCGTGGATTAACTCAGCAACAGTGCATGGGTGGACTTAATTCAATTTTTGGCGATGAAGCTCCATCAAGGACCAGTGTTTATCGATAGTATGGTGAATTCAATCGTGGTCGTAGTTCACTCCAAGATGAATTTCGTGAAGGTCGTCCAAAATCAGTTGTTGTTCCGACAACCATTGATGCTGTGCGCGAACTGATATTGGAAGATCGTCATGTGACCTATCGTGAGATTGAGACAACCTTAGGCGTTAGTGGGACCAGCATACATTCAATATTGCATAAACATTTGACTGTCAAAAAAATTTGTTCGCGTTGGATCCCACACAATTTGTCAACCGCCCAAAAAAAGGCTCGTGTCAATTGGTCGAAAGAAATGCTCAAAAAATACGGTCGCGGTGCTTCGAAACACGTCTATGATGTCGTGACAAGTGATGAATCGTGGATTTACGCGTATGAACCCGAAAGTAAACAGCAGTCGACTGTCTGGGTGTTTCAAGATGAGCCAAATCCAACAAAAGTTGTTCGCGCACGAAGTACTTCCAAGCAAATGGTCGCCTGTTTTTTCGGAAAAACTGGACATGTCGCAACCGCACCACTAGAACAACGCAGAACAGTCAATTCTGAGTGGTAGACAACCATTTGTTTGCCAGTTGTCTTCCAAGAACTCAGGAAAACCAACCGCCGAAGACGGATCACTCTTCACCACGACAATGCGAACTCTCACACATCGGCTGCGACAACTGCATTTTTGAGCACCCAAAACATCGATTTGATGGGTCATCCGTCGTATAGTCCTGACTTGGCACCGAATGACTTATTTTTATTCCCGTACGTAAAAAACAAACTGAGAGGTCAACGTTTTTCGACACCTGAACAAGCGGTTGCTGCATTCAGAATGCATGTGTTGGAGATACCTCAATCAGAGTGGCAAAAGTGCTTCGACAACTGGTTCCAACGCATGCAAAAGTGTATAGATCTTCATGGGGAATATTTTGAAAAACAATAAAGTGATTTTCCATGATCAATATTTGTTTTTGTTCTCTAATCCCGAAATATAAAAGGCAACCCTTGTACGGCTCTGATACAGTTTCTTATTCGATTTTCGTTCGGTGTTCTTCAGTATTTGCTTGTGTAATATGTGTGTATCTGTTAGAAACGCCACAAACTCACACGGGCCGACACGGGAGACGAGAAAAAAGTTCGACATTGATAAACGAAAGGCCCTCCGCAAAAGCGCGGAATATCAAGACGAACTAACGAATAGATTTATCATCCTGGAGAATGGCAACAGTGAGGAAGAGGAAACCAATAATGTGGACATAAGATGGGCATCGATCAGAGACACAATCAAACAAACAGCTCAAAAGGTATTCGAATTCAAGAAAACAATTAGGTCCAAACCTTGGTTTGACCATGAGTGCAGGGCGAAGATCGAACAACGTAAACGTCTCAGAGTGAAGTCAACGCAGAAAGATACGTGACGATTCGGAAAGTGACAATGAGACTTTTCAAACGCGAAAAACGTGAATGGGAGAAAACTCGGATCGGAAGGGTTCTAGAAAATACCATAGCAAAGAACATCAGAAGTATGTATGCCAGCATAAACTCAATTAAAAATGGCTACCGAGGGAGAGCTAAAATAATTCGAGACCCAAACGGTTGTCTGGTCACAGAAACAAAAAATATGGTGACAAGATGAAAGCAGTACTTTGAAAACCTGCTCAGGGTGCGTACCCATCAACCACAAATAAACACACCAGACGTACATACAGCCGCCCCTCAGATCCCATATCATATCGCAATATATCGATTGAAAAACAACGAGGGTCCCGGTGTGGACTGCATACCGGCAAAGCTTGTGAGGCATGGAAGAGAGGCAACCGCTCGAAGTATCCACCAACTGATTACAACAATATGGGATAAGGAAGTCACTCAGGAAGAATGGAAAACCTCAATAGTCGCCCCCATCTTCAAAAATGGCGACAGATCTGACTGCGAAAACTACAGAGGAATATCATTGCTCCCAACCACATACAAAATACTAACAAATGTTATGCTGGCGAGAATCACACCGTTCGCAGAAGAAATACCGGGAGACTACCAGTGTGGATTCCGTAGGAACCGGTCAACAAGCGACCAAATGTTCACAATAGGGCAACTACTGGAAAAGAAGTGGGAATACGGAGATTCATGAAGCACATGTGGATTTTCACCCGACCAATAACCCATGTTTTGCTTATTGACGAACCCATTGAGCCAAAAATGAGCTACGTCAGTGAAGATGATTTTGTGATGAAATTCATTATCTTGGCGCATATTTTCCAGAGCTCAATGGGAGAATGCACGTCGCTTCAAATGATCAATCGGCTTCACCTTGTATGGGTGTAAACCAAGATCCTTACCCAAAATTCGCCATAAAGTGGTCTAGGCGATGCCCAATTCTTGAAAACGCCGTGGAATTGACTGCTTTGGATCGTTTGCTACGGACGCCTGAACGGCAGCGATATTTTCGACACTTCGACCAACCCGTTGTCTCACTGACACGGCAACATCACACACATATGTAGACTCAAATGTTTGCACTAAACTTGTTATTGCCTGTCTACTAGGGCAAGAATTACGACCGAAAATTGGAGTTAACGCTCTTAAAGCTGCGGTCACCGACTCCAAATTTCGGTAGTAAATTATTATAATTTGCCAGACGTTGTTCGTTCGTGTACTTAACCATAATGAAAATGTTGAGTTCACTGAATAAATTGACAGTAACAGTTCGATGATTAGTAAAAGGGTGCGTTCACAAATTAAATTCAAAGTTATGAAGTCGCTATTGGAAAACCCGATAGTTATTTACATTTGTACATGGGTGGCCCGAAAAGTTTCCGACCTCAATGTGAAGATAGCAGCACTCGTCAAAAACAAAAACTTAATGACAGCTCGATACTCAATTTTGTCCATTTGCGCAAAAACACACATCGACTCACTCAAATGACTGTCAAATAAAAACGACCCGTCCCAAATCCCTGAAATCTTGGTGAGTAACTGTCAAAAGATGCACAACTACATTCACTAGCTTTTATTGACGAGTGCCACTATCTTCACGTTAAGGTCGGGAACTTTTCAGTCCACCCATGTACAAATGTAAATAACTATCGGGTTTCCAAATATTAAACAAATATTTTAAGTACCTCCTTCGGCATAGAAAATCAGTGTTGCATTGTCGTATCATTTCAAAAACAAAAGTTTTCGGTGAACAATTGTCACTTTTTATAGTTTCGCACATCCTATACTCATGACGAAAGGTGCCACGTAATGGAATCCTCATCTAATAATGTATATGTATGTAAAAGATCGAAAATTCGAATGAGTTTGTGTTTGTGAAAGTGCCCAATATTTAAAGATAACAAACGTATTTATTACCTCATTCTTCCCTTCTCCCACTTAAGGCAGTTCCAGTGGTTCTATTCTTACAATTTTGTGAGTCCTCCAGACTTTTATGTATCCTTAATATATATAACAGAATGTCAATTAAATAAAATCACTTCTATTGATATATCAATGGATATTTCTTCTTTTTTAAATGATCTACATAAAACGCATTTTATGATGGCAAATCAGTTTACTCGTCAATAAAAAATTAATGCATCACATTCATTCAAACATTTACCCACAATTTTACGACGTTGCACCATTTTCCTTTACTGGCATGTACAAGCTATAACAACGTCTTTAATTACTTTCTTGTATATTTGACCTTTAATAAAAGTTAACAACAGGCGACTTAACAACATCAAATCCAAAAATGTCAGTCACTCCTGCCGCGTATAAAACTCTAGTATTCTTCAGCCTTTTAAGTTAATTATATTGCAAGGCTGAAAAAAAATTCCCAGTATATATGTACTAATACAAGCCACCACGAGATACCTTATTCAGGACCATATAAGAACAAACCTCTTATAGAATCAGTTCAAGTTGACAACAGTGAAACGGAAATTCCCCGCCCTCACTGTTCTCATTACTTTTTCTGGTGTACATGAACTACCTCTCCTACAAGCAGAATGTTCATCGCTTTTGAAAATCAACAGAATTTAATCCTCGGGATATTATTTTTGTAAGCACTTAGTTGTTGGTGCAAATTGGTAGTAAGACAGGTGAGAACTGCGGACATAACACCCGAGAAGTGGTGCACTTGAGCTCCATCAAGGATGTACACATCGCATGTAGTAGCAATTTGATAGCACTTACCTTTTTCCGGAACGGACGATATCACTGTTTGCCCTCGAATTATCGTAGTATTCAGGACAATTGTGTCGAACGGCGTCAACAATGGTGAAGACGCATTCACTAATTGAAATTGTGCCAACTGCAGGTGAACATATGCGAAGACACCCATTAACCACCCAAAGGCTCGGTAACGCTGTCGTTGTTGTCTGATAAGCCTCATGCTAGGTGATAGCTTACATTGCCACCAGTGGTGTTTGTTATTCATTTGCTGCCTTTTAGTTGGCTATCAACAGCTTCAGTGACAACTGCTGATGTCGTGTCTTACTTCGAGGACACCTAACTATGAAAACACGTAGCTGCACAAGATAATGGATCTTAAGTGAACCGAAACGGCGATTGTGATTAAGGTGAATTGAAAACTTTCAGAACATCTGATAAACGTTTAAAACCCACTTTTCTGTTAATATCGTGTCACTAGTCTTTTGATGGATAATTACGTCTTCATGAGATGTACCTTGCTTTCCAGGTAGCGTCAAGAAAAAAGTCACTTCTAATATAGCTTTACAATAAACTAAAGGACCACTTAAATATTTGTCAATCCATTTCACAGCTCAACAAGCAATTTAAGCAAAGGACGTTTACCTTTGCCACTTCAAACCAAATGAGTTTTCACTCTTCCGATCACTAACTACACACGTAGCAATGATACTTTTGATAACTGAATCAAAGAAATTCAAGCCTTCCTTCCGTCAAAGTAATCAACGTCTGAGAGTAGCGTCTTTAATTAACAAGCCGAGAGATAACAGAAATATAACTACCTTTTTGAAAATGAAATAAAGACAAACATACGATACTTGGGAGAAGATAAAGCAACCAATCTTCACTAGTAGCTTTGAGTGTACGGTATATATTAAATTGCATGCCACGCTCCCACGGTGGCTGCCTATCTGTAAGAAGTCTTACAAATCATTGTAATTGAAAATTAAAGAATAATCAACTAAATTCAATTAGGTGAGCAGCATGTTGGGTCTTATACGTTTATTATATTTTGAAATATGGAGGCACTATTGTTAAGTGATCGGTTTTAGTCTATACGACTACCTCTCCTTCTCAGTTCTGTTTTAACTATAGCCATTTTAAGAGTAACAGTACATGCTTGGCGTTAAGCACTGAACTGCTGTCAAGTCAATCATATCATCGGTCAATCGCTAGTCAGACCCCATTAAACACGCACGAATACACAACAATGGTGAAGAACACACCACAAAAGAGAATTGGAAAGGAAATCATCAGAGCAGTTCACCAGAACAATAAACGTAGTGAAACATGGTAGTAGTGTAGACTAACTTTTTCAAAGTAACAAGCACGAAATATCCATCGTGTGATATATAATAAACAACTGGAACCGCAAATTGGGTGTGGCTGAATAAGCTAAATTGAGAAAATTAATGCATATACGTACAAATTGAAATAAGAAATCCTGTTGTGTATTGATTTTAACCCGTAGAATTGATGACTAGACTTTTTAGGCAGGGATTCCTAAAAAGTTTTTGTTGCGGCCACGTTTAAGGGTACTCCAAAATCCCCTTTTGTGCACGCGTTTGTGTAAAAAAAAAATTGGAAGCCAAGGATATAGTTGTTATAAATATATTCTTGTAGAATGCTCTACACTTACCTTTTGTTACAACCAGGGCTGTGGAGTCGAAAGAAAATAACACGACTCCGACTCCGACTCCGACTCCGATTCCTATATTTACCAACAACACGACTCCGACTCCAACTCCGACTCCGACTCAAAAAAGCTCAATTTTATCAGGTTTTTTCCTACCTTTCCATATAGCCACTTTTTTCATGTTACGAGTATATGGATAAAAATAAAACAAGATCAAACTTTAAGAATTATTTATTAGAATTTATTCTTAAAAACAACATTGCCGCTATTAAATCTGTATTCGTAGAGGCTCTCAAATCAGAATTCAGAATTTTAAGGGCGGAAAATAACCCTGTGGTTATTTATTAAAGTTGTGTCTTTATCTTCTATCCTTCCTCGGGTTGTTGACAAAAACACACCTCTCACCAGCTATTAGTTTATTTATTTATGACTTTTAACTTAGTTGTGTACACTTCTTTCTAATTACTTATACTATTATTAATTAGTAAGTTTATTACATAAGACTCCAAATTAGTTAATTCGTTGTATTAACACACTAGCTTAAGTTTATTAAATAATTCTCCAACTTAGTTAATTCGTTGTATTTACACGCTAGCTTGAATTTATTAAATAAGACTCCAACTTAGTTAATTCGTTGTATTAACACACTAGCTTAAGTTTAGTAAATAAGATCAAGTTAGTTCAATTCGGGGTACGTTGAATTAAGTCGCTTGGGCTCCTCGATATTATAGTGGTTAGTATACCCGCCTGTCACCCGGGAGACCGGGGTTCGATTCCCCGTCGGCGAGCCCCTGGCGCAAGACTAATGACCTTGCCCAGAAAAAATAAATCATTATGGAAAATTTAACAAGCCTCAGGACTTGCCAAATAAGGCCAAGACCGGCTCCCGGTTGTAGTGCCGATGATGATGATGATGAATTAAGTCGCTAACTAAAGTTTCCAAAACGCGGTTTCACATTAGTTCCATTCGGGGTACGTTGAATTAAATCGCTCCTGCCGGGTTCGATCACAAACTATTTCAGACTGTATTAAATTAACGCACAAGTTCAACGATCCCTTGGGACGGCCCAAGAGGGATGTAAATTAACGTGAGGGCGCAACATGCCCTCACGGAATCCGAACCAAGATTAATTATTTCATCGAAGCGATAGGATACAAAAATCCCATCATCGCTTCGATGACCATATTTGGTATTCTCTTTTGCTTAGATGCCACTCAAAAAGGGGGCGGAAATATACACGCGATGATTGCTTTCGCTGCTCATCGTGTGAGTCCGCAAGTATGCAAACATTGCATAAGTCCCCTTTAAAAGTTCGCAGCAGGTGCGAGTATATCAATGGCAAAAGGGTTGAAATGTTTACACGATCAGTGGCTACGAGTAGCGTGATGCCGATCGTGTGCATGTTGTTGGTGTATCCTCGCCATCGAACTCTAATGGTAATTTTCCATTTGCGAATTCGATTGCTGGGGCGCCGGCCGGGTGCCCTCATGTATCGGTCGTTCGATGTGGGCATGCTTGCTAAGGCAAAATACCTTTCTCTGCTGGTGTGCAGCTGGCGTGCAAGAGGATATCGTGTAGATATTGCACAGGCAATATTGGTTGGTTGGTTGTTAAACCAAATTGCCTTGAAAAATACAGCGTTTGATGCCGCTGGAATTTCGCTTCAGCGCGACTTAATGTTTCGCAGGGTTTTCTTGTATTTTGCAGGTACAGTACAGAAGGTAAGTACAAGCCTTTTAATGTATTTCAGGGACTGTTACCTTGTGTACCTGCAAGGTAAGTAGTGGCGTTCAATGGAACTGCCACGGTACTTGTTTCTCTTTTGTTGTATGCCCTATTTGGGGTTTTTGCCTAGATTGTGGGACGAAAAGTGCTGGCGTTCGGGAGAATCGCCACAAGCCTTCTACGGACACTTGGGTTGGCGGTAATGCTGTAACGATCAATGCTGAATCTTTTACGATTGCTGGATACCGCTGTATTGCCATTTCAACATTTAACTTATAAGTCAATTTTTTCCATTTCTTTCAATGCATCATAAAATTCAATTTTAAATTTTAAAATAGGGTCTCCTTCATCTATATTGGGACTGTGATTCAAACGAGGACGTTTTAGTTTATCTTGTTCATTGAGTCGGTGTCGGGTGAAGATGATGGTACTTCGTGTACGCTGCCTGCTGTCCTCTCTTTTTCTAGTCGAAGGCCTTTCATGCGAACGGTTATTTCAAACAGAGCTCTTTTATTTGTTCTTCCGCCAATAGGGATCGAACCATGGGGTCAACAGAATATCGTTGTCCAGCAAATGTTTTTCTCTACATAGCATGGCGTTTTTAATTCCACCAGTAAGAGTATTATTTAGAATCTTCGATAAACGAAAAATGATGTTTTTCCACTCCTTGAAAAATAAACCAGGAGTCAAATCTTCCGCTTCCATTACTTTTGTAGCGATATAAGGATGGTGAAGCATGGACTCAAGATCCTCCACTTCTTTCCACTGAATTTCAGTCATATTCACGTTCGGGCTGGCCATGTCCTCAAGATAAAATTTCAGTTCAAGAAGTCGCTGTATCATTAAGTATGTACTACCCCATCTTGTAGCTTGATCCAAAATCGCTCCCTTTCCAGCTCTTCGTTTGATTATGGCATGTATTTTTGGTGTTCTGGTGGCTATTTCGACGTTTCGTACATTTTCACAAATTCTCGTTGCGTGCACTTCTCTCAAGCCATCACGAATTGCCAATTGCAACGTATGTACTGCACATCGCATATGATGGATCTTAAAAAATTAGAAGCGGCTGCACAAAGTGTATCATCTAAAATACTAGAGTAATCATCAATATCGTCTTCCGCCTCAATAGTACTTAATTTTTCGACAGTACTCAGCATATTACGAGCGTTGTCTGTCACAATGGATACAATTTGTTCTAGTTTAATATTAAACTCTTTCAGAACATCCATCACAAGCATGTTTAAATAATCGCTTGAGTGGTCAGATTTAGTGTCTTTGATTGCCAGTGAACGTGTTACTATTCTTTTATTATTATCAACGAATTGAACATAAATTCCCAAGTAATTAACCCGATAACGTGTACATGTGTCCATTTTTAAATCAATAAACTTTCCGTGTAAGAGATTTTGAAGTTCATTCTTCTGTTTTTCAGCGTCCTCTATTACTAAATTTCGTACACTGCTTCTTTCTAAAGATACTCCGACTTCACGAGCCATTCCCCCGTTCAATTTAATAAACGCTGGACTGGAGAAAAAAGCCATAGGCAAAGAATTTTTATATACCATTTCACTGATGCAGTCCTTAAATTTGTCGGCCGTCATATTCACGGTAACATTATCACTTGTAAAATACTTAGTTAATGGCACTTGATGATTCCGATTATTACTTACTTTTAAACTACTGTTGTCCTTCTCACAAATGATCTTATATAAGTTTGGGTGATGGCGTTGAATGTGACGCTTCATATTTGACACCCTACTGGGCGCACTAGATCCTTTCCCACCGAAAGCACTGATTTTTTTACCACAGATTTGTGTTTCAGGCTCATCCTCAGCTTGACATACAAAAAATTGATTGTCCTTAGTGATCTTAAAATATTCATACACCGTAGACTTTTTTTAGATCCCTGATACATCTTGAATAAGGGAGATTGCTCAATTTTTATTTCACTAAAAAAAAATTTAGCCTATTATATATGAAAATTTAAATAAAAAATTAAATATGTTGTTTCAAACGAAACGTACCTCTGATCCCTGCTTTTACAAAAATGTATACAGAAATGGAGAGAATTTTGTTTATGTAACGCAATGATTTCAACACGTGGACGTGACCAATGCAGAACGATGACTGGCAAAAATATGCGTGCAAACAAAAGCAGAAACAAATGCTCCTTTTCTTTCGACGTAAGAAAGAAGGAGACAAACACATTTTTGTAGACTTTATGCATTATTATGCGCCTGCAAGTTTAATATTCATTCACAATAGATATTCATTATAATAATTTTAAAAAAAAATGTATTTTAGATTTTAACGAAAAAGTAGTCGGAGTCGCTCGTTTTTTACGACTCCGACTCCGACTCCAGCCAAACACCGCGACTCCGCGACTCCGACTCCGACTCCACAGCCCTGGTTACAACCCCAGAACTAACGACGAATTACCTTTATTATGTTTTGTTGTGATACAAGAAAAGCGAAACAGATGAAGACTACAATTCTAAATTACTAACCCTGATCTGAATGAGGGAAAACCAAGAAATGAGTTTGAGAAGAACTAAAATTCGAGAGTGCATTGGTAGCACCAAATTAAAACTAAGAAAGAACTCAACACAACACAAAATTTAATCTACATCAAAAAAAAAACTCAGCACGACACGTAATAAATGAATCAACACAACAAGACTAAACAAGAAAAGTATATAAAATAATCAACTAGAAAAGTAAACAACGAATAAAACCTACACAGCAGAAAGAGAACAAAAGGACAACATGAATTCAGAACAAGTACAAATAAATAAATATTAATATAAATAAATAAAACAAATAAATATGACACAACTCATGGCCAAAACATTAGTCCTTCGAGCCGGATATATTTGAAGTTCAGCCGGATTTCTGGACACGAAACTGGTGGCATAGCAAACAGACTGGAATGGAGACGGCAACACAATCTATACTAGATCGATATTGCCTACATCGGTGTTTCCAAGGAATCTTAGGCAAATACCATGACGACCCCATTGTATCATAGGCACATCGTTTTACATCATGTGTGCCACCATTTGATCTGTGAAATAGCGTTTTTGTTTACTTTGAAACAAAAATCTATTTCGATCCCTGACATACATCATCAACGAAGTATGAGTATATCGCCGCAGCCCCCGATCATCGTACGTCTGTTTGATCAGGTGTACGCCGATCATCGTCCTCGTCGCAGGGCATCGTACTTGTCCTATACGGACACATATAGAATCCTCCCCTATCGATGCAATTCGCGGCCATCGAATCTGATGGATGTGAGTTGCATCGTTGAGTCAGATTTCTACCGTCACCGAGGTCGTACAAGTTCCGAGAGTACAGATCAATTGTCTTTTGAATTAAATTATATCGGAGTTTAAACACCTTTTCAATAAAAACAACCGTGCGCGAAAGTTGAATGTGCGTGGTGTAATGCAATTTAAAAACAAAGAACAGCGCCATTACATTTAATTAACAAAGAAAAATTCGAACAATAAAAAATAGTGCTCAACATCAATATCAAGTGTTTTATTCGTTACATTCTTCGTTGTCGAACAGTTCCAGTGTTTTCCTTGTTGTTCCTTTGTTTTCCGCAGTGGTTGTTTTTATTGAATAAGCGTCCGTGTCGATGCACCTAATAAAAACATACCACAATCCCAACTTATGTGCTAAGTTCACTTTCCAGTACGAATTATGTATATTGTGCGGCTCCTGCTCATTTCCGTCTATTTCCAAATCAAGGTGTTCAATTTTCTTGCGGTTGCTTTTTAAAACTGCATTCGTCTTATGCCCAGCTAGTTTCCGTCCGGTCGTATCTAGTCAGCATTTATTGCTCTGGATTGCTTGGAACAAATATTCTCCAGGACATCTAGATGTTTACCTACGGCCACTATCGCCAATTCATCTGCGTAGCCAATTATTCTAACTCCTTCTGGTACATTGACCCCGAGCACACCATCATACATGATATTCCATAACAGCTGACCTAATTCCCTGAGCTAATTCGCGAATGATACCAAACTGTTCAAGACAATTTGCTCTTCCCTAGACTCCTCACTTCTCCAATCTGATCTTGACAGCTTTTCGAGTTGGTGCCAAAACAACTGCCTTGTACTGAATACCGCCAAATGTCACACAATTACCTTCTCTCGGAGACCCCCTCCGGCCCCCCTCCCATCTTTTACTTAACCAATCGATAACATCGGTTAAATCCTATGCCACAGGGAGCTCAACTTTACCACCCATATTGACGACATTATCTCTAAGGCCAGCGCCGTCCTTGGCTTTGTGAAACGCTGGTCGAAAGGATTCTTAAATCCCTACGCCACAAGCTCTCTCTACATAACCTTTATCCGTCCTCTGCTCTAATATGGTAGTCAGGTCTGGTCTCCTTATAATTTGTCTCACATTTGCATGGTTGAGAGCGTTCAACATCGTTTCTTGCGCTTTGCCCTCCGAGGATTAATTTGAAAAATCCTTTGACTCTATCGCCACGCACTAGCCGGCTCCTTTTAATCAATCTTAACACACTTGAAGAGTGCATAATCCATGCCGACATTATCTTCGTCCATCGTCTTCTGGCAGGCTCAATCAATAGCCAAAGTCTTCTCTCCTGCATACCATTTCACACAAACCCCCTAAACTTACGTAACCCTCGACTCGTCCGCCCATCACATTTCGTATGGCTCTAACGAACTCATCTCGCGTATGCTACGGAGGGCCAACTTTTTCCCTTCCTCCTTTGATTTCAACCTCTCCACTCCCGCTCTCAAACACCGTCTCCTAACATACCACCCCCCCCCCCCCCCCCCCCCCCAACGCACAACTTCAACTTAACCCCCCCTGCTCTCTAACCCCGCTCCTCTACCACCCACCACATATACCCGTCACTGACGCTCTCTCACAAATGCCACATATGCGACACCTACATACACTCGCCCTCCTCCAGCCTCCTATGACCGCAGTCGCAGTCCTTAACGCCTCTCTTGGAACAGGAAATGCATCCTTAATTTAAGAGAGCCAGTTTTACTGGCTGAATTTCTTTCGACAACGTTTGAATATCGTTGAGTCGTTTTCCATCCGCTGACCACAATGGTCATGCCGCTCCCGCTGTCGGTAGCGCTGCAGACACGCGAAGATAATATAACAGGAGTCGAGAGTGTTCGAGTTTTAGCTGCGTAAAGGTTTAGACGTGCGCAAGTCGACCGTGTGGGTCGATTATATGTACGGTAGTTTTAGTGAAGTTTACGAATACGTGTCGCTAATCTTACCTGGTACTTGTTTAATTATTTATGCGGTGAATGTGCGCACCGAGTCTTAAATTGTACCTAAATGATTACTCCTTAAATAGAACATATAAACAGCATCATCTTTTGTACTTGCTTAATTATTTATGCAGTGAATGTGCCAACCGAGTTCCGAACATAAAATAAAACAATAAAAGTCATTAACAAACAACATCTAGTCAGTGCGTTTTATTTCTGGATATCTTCGGTGAACAACTTCCCTATTTCGAACAGTTTGCGTTGAACTCAGTTTTCTGACAGTGTTTGGTGGAACATTGTCGAAACTTTTAGTGACAGACGAATGGGGATAGGAGTGAAACGAGTACCCGTGTCTGGCACAATACTCCTAATCCCCACAATCTACCTTTCCGGAATCCATACTGCCATTCAAAGACCCCCGATATTCCCTCAGTGAATTGTTCCAGAGAAGTGGCAATTAATCGCTCAAGTAGATGGGTCGACGGAGCTTCCGGATTCTTGACTCTTTTTGGTAAAAGCATAACTCCCTGTTTTTTCCATCGTTGAGGAAAGTGTCCTGTTTGGAGGCAGATCGGGAAGAAGCTGCAGAAGAATTCTGGCGTGTTTGTTAAAGCGGTCTTACTACAGCGTTAGCAATACTACCCAGTCCCGGGGTTTTGTTTTTTTTTTTTTTTTGCAGCCAAGAGCACCTCTTCGGTGGTTACTGGAGGTATTTCTCTTTCAGTGATGTTCCATTCCTCTTGCGCTCTCAACACCACATCACATTGAGAAAAAATAACAGTGGCGAATGTAGCCATGCCACTTTTACATTTCTGTATTCCACTACCGTGTAGGTACTGCCGCATGGGCTGCTATTTAATTAATTCCTTAGGGAACAGACCGCATCATATTTACTATTGCGGATCGCATTCCTCAATTCCTTTTGTTTGTTGAAGAATTCCGCATGTAGCTATGGATAGGTGTTAGGGTTTCTTGCTCTTTGTTGCAATCGTCGTAACCTGTCGCACTCCGATCGCACATGGGCGATTTCTGGGTTCCACCAATACACTGGTTTGATAGCCCCTGCTGGTTGTCTTTGTCATGGCATAGAAGCATCGCATGTGGTAGTTAGCCACTTCATGACGTTTCCAGTGTGCCTGTTCGCATCGGCCTCTGTGTCAAGCTGTTCGATTTGGTCCTCCAGTATATAATCAAGCAGTTCCGCATCGAGATCCTTCTCTTTCCACCCATTTGCTGGGCTTTCTTCGCCAATTTTCCAGTGATGAATCCCCTGTATGGAAGAATTTGGTACATAACGGCTTGGTGGTCAATATGAGTGTACGTGTCCAAAACTCGTTGGGGGTGCAATAATATATTAGTCGTGGAGAAGCGCTGTATCATATTATCTGTTTATTATAGATTTATGAATCGAGTATCTCCCCCATATTATTTTACAACAAATACAATCATCGAAAAAGCTCACTCTGGCCACCGTAGAGTGGTGCGGATTTGAAATAGAGATATTCAGATACTTCACCCGAAATGAAAATTCTCGTCCACTAGTTAATCTTACACAATACGAAATAATTATTCTCCGTCGAATGGACTTCAATTCAACACAACACATCCCAGGATACTTAATGGCTGTAAAGTTCCGGGATTTTTAATGAAAACCAGCGTTTTTTAGCTAAAATTATATTTATTCCTCAACATAGTTTCCTTCCAGGGTGATACACTTGATATAGCGATTCTCCAACATGTCGATGCCCTTTCTGTTGTTCGAAACGTCCAAGCCTTCGAAATACACCTCGGTTTCCGCGATGATGAATATCTTTCCCTGAAGCCACCGCTTGAGGTTTGGGAACAGATAATAGTCGCTGGGGGACAAGTCTGGAGAATGCGGTGGGAGAAGACCAACCAATTCAAATCGTATTGGTCGGATTTGGTCAACGCTTTCAAGGACGTGTGACGCTGCGTCATCTTGATGGTAAATAACTTTTTTCTTCGCTATATGGAACCGTTTTTCTTTATTTCCTTCTTCAGTTTTTCCAATAACTCTGCAAAACACTCTCCTCTGCCCGTTCTTCCTCTATACAGGTAATCGATGTAAATTATGAACATCCTAAAAAAACGGAGGCCATAATGTTCGCCGCCGAGCGTTGGTCATTTGTTCGCTTTGATCGGCTTTCGAAGCACTGCCACCACTCTACATACTGCCTATTAGACTCATGGGTTAAGTAATGGACCCACGTTTCATCCATCGTCACAAAATGCCAAAAAAAAACCTCTATTACGTTGGCGCAACACCAAACCTCCTGTTGAGTCATCAACACGCTGTTGTTTTTGGTCGAGGGGCAGCAACCGCGGCAGCCATGTAGTGCTTCAAGAAGCGCCACCATTTTTCTCCCACATATACACAAATCCCACCTATAACAAAATCCATTTTATATCCCCAACACAGCATTGAATTCAATGTCTAACCCAATCAAACTAAACGTTCAAATTGTCTAACATTGAATTCAATTCATTTACTCAATTTCATCCAATTCAATTCAATTCCCTAAAATCAAACAGCATAATGCATATCTTCTTATGTATGCTATACGCAATTAACACCTCTAAATTTCCTACAAGATCCAAAATCCAAAAAGGGCACGTGTCCAAACAAAGACATATCTATTCGATCCGCCGACACACAATTCTTGCAATCATAAACATCCTAATGCATATCTCCACATGCCAGATGTTTTATGACTTTCAAATGCACCAATTTAAAAACTAACACCCAATTTCCACGGATCTTGTGTTACCCATCTGAAGTGCACGCAAACTCTTGTTTTTATAAGCCAGATGGATAACACAAACAAACCCCAAGAAATAATCAAGCGATAAGTGGCGATGCGTCTGGATCTTCGAAAGAAGATAAAGATATGAGGGTTAGAATTTTGAAGTAAGAAGGTGAACACCTTAGAGGAGTCACCCGAGAGTAGTTGTGGTTAAGAATTCAGTGGAGAAGGACGATTCAAACGAGCATTAAAACATTATTTGGTATGTAACAATCGACTAGAAGGTTTTCTTGTTGGAACGGTTTTTGCCCATTTATGTAACAATAATAAATAGTACTTCAAACGAGAATTAAAACATTATCTAGTGTGTAACAATTAATTGTACTATAACTATAATTACTTATGGAACCTGTGACAAAATTCAACGTGAAAGCAAAATTTAATAAAAACCAACTTCTATGAAAAATTAACTGCCTTTTCTTTCAACGACTTAACTGGCCTTCGAGTAGCAACACTGGTGGCATTGGTCATCTGTCGCACCGTCTTCTCCGTGTGTATTCAGTGAACGCGTTGGAGATATTAGTGAATTCGTTCCCGTGCCGGCACATCAACTAAACCTACCCCCACAGGAGCAACAAACATCAGGCATCCATACAGGATTCCACCATTCGTTTCCCTTCCT
Source organism: Microdon myrmicae (assembly GCA_963931805.1). NCBI lineage: Eukaryota > Metazoa > Arthropoda > Insecta > Diptera > Syrphidae > Microdon > Microdon myrmicae. The sequence continues at coordinate 142,346,813 of OZ007498.1, read as the reverse complement.
CGCTAATACCACAAGCACGGAAACGAACCGCTGCAGCACACAACAATAATAGCCATTGTAGTACTCGGAATTTAAATTTAAAAAAAAAGCGAAATTGCAGTATTCTGAGCATAGAGTGTAGTGCGTCAGAAGATTATAAACGTACGCGCAAACGTATGTGGACATATATTTCGATACATACACATAAACGCATGTATTCAAGTACTAGGAATAAGTTGTCGCGTAGTAGCAGCAGAGACCCTTTACTCGACTCTTGTACTGATAGCATGACTTGTACACACTATTCATTAATATATTGTTATTAATAAACTTTAACAGTGCATTTTTCATTTATAATGTTAACCTATGCTGATATGGAGTACATAACCCCCATCGCGTCGACAGCTTGTTTATCCCCAAAAGATCGTACATAATGTATCCCGCCCATTCTTTTGAGATGCCCACGACCTCAGCTAACTCGCGCAACTTCACTTGACAGTCATTCAAAACGATTCGATGCACTTGCTTTACGATTTCCACATTCGTAACCTCTTTTGGTCTTCCAGATAGTGGAGCGTGCTCGGTGCTTGTACAACCCATTTTAAATTCACTAAACCACCGATAAACTGTTGATCTCGAATGAGCAATGTGGGATAACATTTCTGCAAACATTGCAATGATTGTTTAGAAAATGTTCCCATCGAAAAACAATGTTTATTCAAGATGCGATATTCCTTTTTTTAAATTTTTTTTTTTCACGAAGGCGAAAGTAGCGTCACTCAAACAATTGCAGCTTGTAAACAAAACTTCATACATAAACTAGTGACAACTGAGCCTCTCGAAATGAATCGTGTTCATTTTCTAGTAGCGCCGCCTATTGAAAAATTCCGGGACTTTCCACCCCATATAGTAACATCAAGGGACTCATAGCAAATAGACCCCCGCCCCCCGCTCCTAATGTCTTTTAACGTTGAAAGATACCTCAAATCTTTTTTTTGCGCACATTTGTATAAAAAAAAAGGCAGTCAGTCAACTCGGCCAGTACTTACAGAATTTTGCTACATGACCTTATTCCCAGCTAGTGAAGCTGATTTCAACAATACTGGATTTAATTCCCATATTCGATCTTGGAGTTCAAAAAAGCTCACTCGACATACTTGATGTGGTACAGATATGACAGGGACACTCTTTCGGAACCTAGACCCTAGTCGGCTAACTCCCTTATTGGAACATATCTGGAAAATAGCCTATCATCTTTTTAAGATTACGAGGGTGGGTTGAAAAGTTTCCAACCTCCACGTGAGGATAGCGGCACTTGTCAATAAAATATAGTGATTGTAGTTGTGCAGCTTTTGAAAGTTACTCACCGAAATTTCAGCCATTTTGGATGGGTAGTTTTTATTTTACGTCGTTTGAGTGATTCGATGTTTTTCGCTTTTTTTGAGCCGATTCCCCCTTTGCACTCCACTGTTTTGGCTGTATAATGGTGTATCCAAGTTTCATCGACAGTAATTAATCGGCGCCAAAACTCGGATTTATTGCGCCTAAACTGCGCCAACAGAGCGCGTTGGAAATGTTTAGTCGAACACGTTTTTGGTCAAACGTGAACAAAAGCGGCACCCAACGCGCGGACAGCTTTCTCATGCCTTAATCTTGATTTAATATGTGACAAACACGTTCTCTGGACGTTTTCATAGCATCTGCTATGTCTCCCAGTTTAATTCGGCGGTCGTCTAGTACCATTTGGTGAAATTTAGCGATATTATCGTCAGTTGTTGCAGTTTTTGGACGTCCCGAATGTTCATCCTCTCCCAAGCTCTCACGGCCACGTTTAAATTCATCTGCCCAAAATTTCACGGTGGTACATGATGGTGTAGAGTCCCCATACACAGAGTCCAACTCATCTTTGATTTGCGTAGGCGTAGTGCCTTTCAAAAACAAAAATTTAATGACAGCTCGATTCTCAATTTTGCCCATTTTCATAAGAACACCCACATCGACTCACTCAAACGACTGTCAAATAAAAACTACGTGTCCAAAATGACTGAAATCTTGGTGAGTAACTTTCAAAAGACAGGTGCCGCTATATTCACGTGGAGGTTGGAAACTTTTCAAACCACCCTCGTACGAGGGTTGCCTTTTATATTTCGGGATTAGAGAACAAAAACAAATATTGATCATGGAAAATCACTTTATTGTTTTTCAAAATATTCCCCATGAACACACTTTTGCATGCGTTTGAACCAATTGTCGAAGCACTTTTGCCACTCTGATTGAGGTATCTCCAACATATGCATTCTGAATGCAGCAACCGCTTCTTCAGGTGTCGAAAAACGTTGAGCTCTCAGTTTGTTTTTTACGTACGGGAATAAAAAGAAGTCATTCGGTGCCAAGTCAGGACTATACGGCGGATGACCCATCAAATCGATGTTTTGGGTGCTCAAAAATGCAGTTGTCGCAACCGATGTGTGAGAGCTCGCATTGTCGTGGTGAAGAGTGATCCGTCTTCGGCGGTTGGTTTTCCTGATTTCTTGGAAGACAACTGGCAAACAAATGGTTGTGTACCACTCAGAATTGACTGTTCTGCGTTGTTCTAGTGGTACGGTTGCGACATGTCCAGTTTTTCCGAAAAAACAGGCGACCATTTGCTTGGAAGTGCTTCGTGCGCGAACAACTTTTGTTGAATTTGGCTCATCTTGAAACACCCAGACAGTCGACTGCTGTTTACTGTCGGGCTCATACGCGTAAATCCACGATTCATCACCTGTCACGATGTCATAGACGTGTTTCGAAGCACCGCGACCGTATTTTTTGAGCATTTCTTTCGACCAATTGACACGAGTCTTTTTTTGGGCGATTGACAAATTGTGTGGGATCCAACGCGAACAAATTTTTTTGACAGTCAAATGTTTATGCAATATTGAATGTATGCTGGTCCCACTAACGCCTAAGGTTGTCTCAATCTCACGATAGGTCACATGACGATCTTCCAATATCAGTTCGCGCACAGCATCAATGGTTTTCGGAACAACAACTGATTTTGGACGACCTTCACGAAATTCATCTTGGAGTGAACTACGACCACGATTGAATTCACCATACCATCGATAAACACTGGTCCTTGATGGAGCTTCATCGCCAAAAATTGAATTAAGTTCATCCATGCACTGTTGCTGAGTTAATCCACGCCGAAAGTTGTAAAAAATAATCGCGCGAAAATGTTGACGATTTAATTCCATTTTTGGGCCGAGATGAATCTTTTACGTGACTGTAAACAACACAAATAGCGCTCGTATGTCAAAACGTTCTGAGTGCGTATAACCTCAAAAATGTCCAACTTTACGACAGAGCTGTCAATTGCCGGATTGCAACGCTAGGGTTGCCAAATCCCGAAACATAAGAGGCAACCCTCGCAATCTTAAAAAGATGATAGGCTATTTTCCAGATATGTTCCAATAAGGGTCGGAAACTTTTCAGTCCATCCATGTATTACCATGGTCGTTGTTCAACTGAACTTGGCGAAAACATTTCGCCTCTCCAAATTCTTTCCATACCGGTCATTTAAAAACTACTCAATAGTTCACTATAAAAACTAATTTCTGATGAACGGAGATCATTCGTGCCTCGTCGACATAATTTCCGGCATTTCAACATATCCTCATCTAAATTCCTTACCCTCTATCCTCTCACACTACGTCTATATTTAAAGATAGCCAGATAGAGATAGCCTTTTGTACGCGTTTTTCGATTATTACGTTCAGAACGGTCTTATTTATATTATTGTTGTAAACCATCAGGAACATCGCATCTTATCTTTATGGGATTATAATCCCTTATTACTCGTAATGTAAATGATTTAAGCTATTATAATTGCGGTAGTAAGTATGAATGATGTTAGAAACGTGTGAAAAAACTAACCTCAAAAACACAAAAAGTAACTTGAAAATCGCATAGTTTCTATGTATTCCTAAATTACCGCAATCTCGTCTTTCTCACACCTCTGCTTTTGGTGGTGTGCGCAGTGGAAGTACTTCTGAAGAAAAAAAGATCAAATAACATTAATTAAGAGGAAGATCGAATAAACCGAACACTTGACAACCTTTATATTGCTGAGAATACTTTTGTGAAACACTTGGAAATGCCTAAGTGGGAAAAGATGATAGTACTGCTTTCTTTTGGAAGGTTCGCTCGTTTCCACCATTAAAGTTCTAGCTAACCCTATAAAGGGTTTTAATATGATCAATTTATTAACTGGTATTTATTCAAGGATCTTCTCTCAACCTTTTCAGTGTGTCAAATTGATTCCCTCATCAATTTCATCCCCAATCAACACTAACGGCTTAGTTTTCTTAATAAACTTCAAGCAGTTGGTTTCATTTCTAATCTAATTACCTTCACACCAAGGTGAGTGAAGGATGTCGTCCCAGAATACGAACTGCATGATCTATAGAATGTTTCCCTTAATTTAATTTAGTTAATGTCTCTGTTCTTTGATCTAAGAGCGTTCAATTACGCTTCGGTGGGATGGAATAGAATCGTTTCATTTCCGCTAGCACTTTGTACTTCTATAAATAAGCTAAAAGAAAGGAACGCCTCAATTCAAATCCTTGTGATGGACTTAATCAAGACCAGTTCGTGGTGGTTTACGATAAGCGACTTATCGCAACTACAACTAAAGGACATCCCACGCCGTCTTTGTGGCGTAATCAATTTAAGTGCTAATCCTCACAATTTGAATGTTGTGCTCGTTTTGCTAAGTTGAATAACCTACAACATTTTGATCATAGAAGAAATTGATTTCATTGTTAATTGCTTAAGTAATCTCAGCCAAAATGAGTCGCTGCTATTTCAAGAAATGAATCGCGGTGAAGATCGACTTCCACAGTATAACACCGAGGTCTCTAGTGAAGGTGCAGTCATCGCAATATGGTTGGTCTTTCCAATTTGAAAAAGGAAACTTGTCACTCAAAACTTTCATCGAAACTATATATATATATATATATATATATATATATATATATATATATATATATATTTTTTTTTTTTTTTTTTTTTTTTTTTTTTTTTTTTTTTTTTTTTTTTTGGATAAAAGCTAACATACAGCGCTGAGAGCCGCCCCTCTTCTGAAGAGCTGCAGGTTGTAACGCCCCGGACACGCTCGCGTTGGGAGGAAGTTCCATAACCGTCCCTTTCTTTAACGGAACGAGTTTTGGTACAAGAATGTATGTAAATGACGAACCTCAAATGGGTGCCGTCGGCCGTATTATGTTAAGGGGCGCAAATAAACCAAATTCCGCGAAATAATGCCGTGAATTTCCGATGAACAGTTTTGTGATAATATCTGTAAAACAGATAGGGGTCCACGAAGCGCCTCCTGTATTATAATGACTGTAGTCCCGATATCAGATTGTTCGTCCCTGTATGCTTTCAAATATGTCGAAGTGAAACTTAGGAGTAGAGCTCCAAACATAGGAACACTATTCGAGTGCGGGTAATTTAAGATTTGTAGAGGGAAATAAATTGGGCCGGGTTCAAATATTTGTTGGGCCTAAAAAGATAACACAATTTGCTTTAGGTGGACTTGGCGACATTTGACATGTGTTCATGCCACGATACTTTCCTACAGACCGTAGCGCCAAACAAATTCATTCGTCATGTGTAATGCACAGCGTCTTCATTTTATTGAAGTGGACGAGATTGACCCTTTCCCATTACAAGGTTTTATCCAGACGTTCATTTAGAATGTCTATATCTCAGCTGGTGCAACGTCGATGCGTTAATCGAACTGTATGTTCAAACAAGCGTTGAACACACCTTCCACCAACAACGGGTTTTTGTTTTGTTGTGGACTGGGTGCTGGCGTCAGGAACACGATGGTGTCTCCTGGCGTGCACTGATGGTTCTGAAATACTGATGACGTTAATTAAGAAAAATAGTAAAAAATACCTAATGGGCTGGTATCAGTCCACAATGTATTTCTCCTCCAGGCGGGAATGGATGTATTTGTTGAACTGGCTTGTCCCGCTGTAGGGAGTGATGATTACTTTGATGTTTGGTTGATGGGTTGTATTCAAAACGAAGTAACCCAGGATAACAACTAACATGTTCCTTGTTATCACTTCTATGCAACTCGAAAACCCGCAATTGTACAAATAAATTAAATGCAAGCTATTGAACCTTTAAAGACTCAAATTTGAGTCACAATCTTTACTTTATTTACTCCCAAGCAATCCAGAGCATTAAATGGTGACTAGATATGGCCTGACTGTAACTAGCTGGGCATAAGAAAATTGATCACCTTGATTTGGAAATAGAAGGACAAACAATCAGATTCAGTCCCTATATTAAGTGTCTTGGTGTTATCCTCGACAAAAGGTTGACCTCCAGGGAACACCTGAGGAAAACGATTGAAAAAACGACAAGAGTATGCAACATTTTGGAGAGACTGCTACCCAATGTTGGTGGTCCAACATAAAGAAACTGATAACCAGTGTCAACAACTCCATTATAATGTATGCAGCTCACATATGAGCAGGAGCCACACAGTACAAGTCGTACAGGGAAGTGAACTCAGCATATAGGTTGGGATCATTAAGAGTATGCTGCGCAATCCGATCGGTATTCGAAGATGCATTAAATGTGTTGACTTGGAGGGAATCACATTGCAGTTAAGGAATGCGTTGCGTTGCATGAGGTCTTACAAGAGATTCGCCGGCGAATGCGGTTACAATTAGAGCTCTCAATCCTAAGAGAATGGCAACGAAGGTGGGATTCTTCCTCCAAAGGAAGCTGGACCCAGACAAGGATCCCTAATGTAGAAACCATGGTGAAAAGAAAACATGACGAGCTGAATTACCACTTGACTCAGCTGATATCAAGACATGGATGCTTTCGGAAATACTTGCACAAGTATAATCATGTCAATCACCCTTACTGCTTGTACTGCGGGCGCAAAATATAAAGCGCGGAACACGTACTCACAGAGTGCGTGAGATTCGAGACCGCACGAACGATTTTGGAGAGACATTTGAGACTTACAGTTGTTACGGCAGGGGGAATAGAATACATACTAGTTCCTAAGAAGTATGGTTCGTAGCAAATGATGTTCTATGTGACGTGATGCAGCTGTTGTGTCGCGACGAAGGGAGTAACAGGTAAAATTCGTCCGGTTCTGCGATGGAATATCTAAAAGAAAGTTCCGCGGGGATCAACGGGAATATGTGCCTGAGGGGAGGTGATTTTAGTCGGTAAAAATCCGGCATACCGGCATGGATCGGTCCAGATGTATCTTTTGAAGATTTCCACCTACCTACCGAAAAAAGACGCTATATTACATAAAACTAAACCTTGTCTATGAGGCAGTATGTTTATCCATGGATATCATATTCATGTGTATAAAGCAGCAAGCCCTCAGTGAAGAAAGGTTCACTATCAGTTCGCTAATTGGGGTGTCGATTTTGGTTGCGGAGTCAATTTGCAAAAATTGGAAAAAGCATTCCAATTCATGTCAAAGGTGAAAATGATTCGAAGCTGTTTTGATGCATGCTGTTTCGAGAAATCGGGCCTTTTCACCGTACTAGTAATATGACGTATACTCCTTTTTGTTCAACAGATCAACTGCAACTCTGCTTGTTTCAAAATAAATCCGCTTGGCCACCATTCCCTGCTTTATCTGTCCAGTTTTTAACTCTTAGCTTTAAAAATGGCATTCTGCTGTAAAGTAAAAATGTTATAGTAACTTTCAATAAGAAAGCCCTCCTTGGGTCAGTTTGTAGCTTTGCCAGCCGTTTTGTGGAATAACAATTCCCTCTGTCTCAGTTACGCTTATTTAAGAATATGTAAGTTTAAGTTTAAGTTTAGTGGAGCAACCACCCGATTTATTAGCTTAATTCAAGCAACATAATTATCTACATCTAAAGTATATATAAGTTACAAACTAGAGAGCTTAAGAACTGTCTTAACTAGCATTAACCTAAGCTTAACCTAATCTTAACATCCACAATTCGAGTTTTAGCATGTGTTTTCTTTAATTAAACAAAAATCCGTTTGATTCTATAATTTTGGTCCACACTGTACAAATTATTACCATTAATAAACTTAGCTAATCTATTCGAATACATGCCAAGTTTATGGGCTACCTATGTGTCGCTCAAGTGAGCTAATTAATCTTCGTCAGGTTATAATCGGAGTAAGTAATAAGAGTTTAGAATTATCTTTTGACTGGAGTTTCGCTTTATTGATTTCTGATCGCTCCTTAACTTGAAACTGGGTTTTACGACGATTAGCTCTCCCTAATGATTTAGCATAACACCATCATTATCCTTCAAGCATGTAGATGCACTGTGTAGTAGAATATTAACTTAGCTTATCGTCTGCCATTTCGTAATATTTTATCTCTCCATTCTTATTTGCTTTATAAATTCCATCCTTATTTGTATTTGATCCCAGACTCGTTTTAGAGAAGGAAGTGCTTCGCACATCACTTTGCGGATGCGGCAAACCAAGAGGGGATCATAAAAATGGAGGAAGGCAAATCGTTTGTAGATTTGTCACTCACCTAAGGGGAGATAAATCTTGTATTTTCCTTAACAGCTTAACACGTGGTTAGGGAAGTCAAGTAGTCACCGTTCAAGCTAAGTAAATGTTTTCTATCGATACCAGTTAAAATGTTTGTTCGGTAACTATTTTAAAGATATGTATGTGCTGCTCGGTATTGGAGTTTGACCCAAATGTAGAATGTTGCATATTGGCAATAAATTAAAGCAAAGATGAATGAGAAAAAATGTGGTCGTTCTTTACTTAGTACTTAACGTGCGATCATAATTATGTCAATGCCATTAGGTGATTTATTTGTGGAACGCTCATTATTTAAATATTATTAATAACATTTTTCATAAAATACTTATCGGTATAGAGGAAATTATTGACGGTAAAATATGCGCTCTAGTTAATTCAGGATACTGAAAGTTTAATGTTCCCATCACCTTTGTAATGTAGCGAGCCTGATCTTAAGTAAGTATCAGATATGAGCCCGAGTATAGTCACGTAAACTGTGACACCTTTAATTCTACATTAGATGAAAAATTTCATAATTTCCCTCTTCCTGGTATTGGACACTTAGCGACGTTGGAGATAAGCAATGCTGCAACTACAACTCACGAGATTCTGGTTGAAACTTCGATGCTTACGTCCTGAAGTGCAAACTTGAAATGACATATGGGATTTAACTATCATTCGGCTCCAGAAAATCACTTTACACGGATGAAGCCAATATAGGAATCTATCATTCACAATACTAGTACGTACAAATTTATTACTATTTGTTGACCTGTAGGAACCCGGGAAGACAAATTTACTGAATAATCAGAACGTTAATAAAGACTTTAAAATGTTGTGTGGCACTGCTCTCATCTATGGTTCACTTATACACAACGGTGTTGTGGTCCATACTGTCATTCATATGGGGAACATCATTAGAGCGATCTTTGAAAATAACCAAAGGCCCACTCTTGAGAATGAGGATCCAGATACTAATACCATTATGTACAGAGAGGCACAACAAATTGGCTAATGTCATTGAACCAATTGTTGTGTTCAACCTCGATAACACAGTACGATCATGTTCACGGTTTGGGAAAATTTTGGGCACGTTGGAAGAAAAGATCCGTTTTCAGAGTTTTGTTATAAGAAAAACATTAACCTTCAATTATACCTTTTCCGTTTATCTTTTTGAACCTTCTATTTTTCTTTAACTGGCGGGATTTATTTTTTGTTTGAAACCTTTATAAAGTAATTTGAAATTAGACTGACTTCAGTAAAATGTTTAGCTGCTGTTGGGGACTCGCAATTGTACTGCAGTAAGGAATTATAGTACGTTCACATTTGCCAGCTGTTGTCCACCAGCTGACAAAGCGTCGGTGACAAAAAGGGGACGCCACTTAAGCGTAAATATTCAAATCAACTCAACGGCCATTGGGCCTCTCTCGATTCTTCTTCTTGGACCTTGCTCAGCAGCGTTTTTCTCGTGGGAAAATTTTCTTCGTCGGTTAATTCACCCTGTGGACTCTTCATAGTCAGTTCCCTCATCTGGTGGAATTCATCTTCAGTTACCTCACCCTATGGACTCTTCATAGTCTAGTAGACTATTCATAGTCAGTTCTTTCATACGATGGACTCTTCATAGTCAGTTACTTCCTTCGTCGGACTCTTTATCGTCAGTTACTTCACTTTGGGGATTCTTCATCATCAGTGACTCAACCTGCGGATTTTTTTCCGTCAGATCCCATCCCCACTCGTTCGTTGGTCAGCCCGACCTGTGGACACCGTCTCGTCAACTCTACATCTACGAACACCAGCTAAGTAAACTTTGATGACAAAAACTAAGTAGAAACCGACGGCTAATATTTTATAGGAGCTAAGTGTATAATGACCATAATGGTTTCGCCGCAGCAAATACTCTTCAAAGTCTAGTCAAATTTCGAAATCTAAAAAATAAAATCATCGCCTATATGTCCACCAACCCCCTTTCAGTCTTATTATTTATGACACCTTACATGCTTGGAAGTATTGCCCAATAGCTAAAGTGGGCAGGGTAAGACATGCGTGTGCATGAGGACGTTTCAATTCACTGCTGATGTTGTAGATTTCTACGTTAATGCTCTGGAATATGAATCTGATGATTTTTTTTTGTTTCTCCTTTCACTATGATTGCGTATTCATTTGTGTTGGTTGAGATCCTCACGTGCCTTCCTATTACCCAGCCTTTTCTAATATTACTAAATGTGAATTTACCTGTGAGTAGGGTCTTAGAATATACTCGCAGCTAGGTCGGCTGAACTGGGTTTCAATGCCCTACCACCCAGTGAAATACGAGTACCAATTCATCAAGTTATAGGCTTCATGAAATGGTTTGGAGAAATCCTTGAGCATCTTTCGCAGCTTGTCTGATGGACCCGGTCAAGAAAAAATAGCATTTCAAGGCTTTTCCTGGGAAATGTAAAATAAAAACTAATTAAAAATAAAACTTTAGCGGTCAGTACATCCACACAAACAGAGGAACAATCATCGGCTCAGGAAAGACGACCAAAAGGAAAAAACGAATAACAGAAATTAAACCTGAGCAAAACAGGAAGAAGCTAGTGAATGACGAAGCTTATTCCGAGGCGTGGTCTGGAGTGGTAAAATCGGGAGCAGGCGGAAAGAAAAATACTAAGGTATATGCGCCGCAACAACCACACCAAAAGCGATTACGTTCTGGTGCACTAATTCTTAGTACGTCCAGCGATTCCCCAGATGCTGATATGTTAAGAAATATGAAATGGACAACATTCATGTAGTGAGATCAGGAGAACAGCTAAAGGCGACTTCTACCACCAACACAAGCGTAACTACACTGCCCAAAAATTGCACGAACGTATAAAACGGGAGATAGAAGCAGCATTAGAAAACATTGCAAAAAAAACCCCAGGACCACGAACTATCATTTAGTTCAGACACATAGATGAAGTCACCGCAAATGAGGAGGACGCCACCCTTATCGACCAATTTCCAAAAGAGTGTATTGAGGAAGAGGCTGTAAAAAATAAGGATATTTGATCTCCCTTCAAAAGACGCCTCTGTGCTCCTAGCAACAGGTGGGACCAGAGTGGGGTGGGTTATGTGCAGATTAAGGTCGCAGATAAGCCCAAAAAGATGCTTGAACTATTTGGACTTGGCCATATGGGTAGTGCAAAAATGAAATCGACCGATCGGGAAATTGCCTGCGTTGTGGCGACAAAGGGCACCCTGGAAAAACATGTACAACAACCAAAACGCGCAACATCCCCAGATGCCCCCAAGAATGCAAAAGGCACGTCACTGGTAGTCCTAAAACGGAAGAGTTTCGTCGATAATTGACCTCACCTTTCCAGCATGTCCCTGTCAAGAAGCCTCGAGTGGGGTGTATCGGACATCTCTACACATTGCGACCACTTTGTTATCGTATTCCAAACAATAAGGAGGTAGAACTCGAATTATAGAAATACAAATGCGCAGCGTAGGACACGGAAAGCCACTATGTTTGATGAGGCCATGCTTCACTTCATGACAGAGAATCTAAAAGTGCCTCAAGGTTCAGCCGAAGCCTAAGCAGCACAACTGATGAAAACCTTGACGGATATGTGCGATGCCGTAATGTAAAGAAAGGCACAAGAACGAACACATACAAGACAATATGTGTGGAACGAGGAAATCTGCGAGCACAGAGGCAAATGCCTTAAATAGCGACGAAAAACACAACATATTTAGGAACGCTAGAAGGCAGCCGAAATAAAAGAAGCCATAAAAAGAGTGAAACTCTACCTTTCAAGAAACTAACGGAGGAAGTTTAAAATAACATTAAGGCTGGTGTTTGCAAATTTGCCATGCATCGCCATAAGGCATCAATGCATTGGGGAATAAACAATAACTAATAATTTAGTCAATGGGCACTCCTGAATAACCAGGAATGGAGTGAATCGGCCAAGCAAGTAGTCTCGGGCCACCTGATAACCAGCTCAAAAAAAAATCCCTAATTGCCTTGACCGGCTTAAGAGCCTACTACGACGAAGCACTATGTCAGGAGCATGAATTTTGTCAGAATCAGAAATGCTTACATCATAATCCGAAACGCTTGCAACCAGGCGATTGAGAGTGCAAAGAAGGTTCATAACGACAACGTTACCAACAAATTGCTTCACCGCTCAAATGGTTCGCGTTCCTTTTGGTCAATTTTATAACCCATCAGCAATAATTTCGCTTCCTCCCATTTTCCTCCGCAAGTAACAGGCAGTGGCCCATTAGCCGAGAATTTATATTCCACGAACTCAACCCCGGAAGTTTTTAGACCCACTTGCGATCGCATTGGTACATACTTCAGTGATGGCTATGAAATTTCGCCTACCTGCTATTCAAGGCACTCTTCGTCGACTGGACTATAAGAAAGTAACTGGCCAGCTTGGAATATCGGGAACAGTCTTTAAAAAATGTGGTCCAGAACTGTCGCCAGTTCTTAGCAAACTCTTTCGTATATCTGATGCACAGAAAACCTTTCCTACTTGCTGGAATTCAACTAGTCCCGAAGAAGGGGAAAACAAAATTACCGACAAATATCCTTATTGACTATATTGTTCAAGATCATGGGAAAGGTTATCAAGGGCGAGTTTATTAAATATTTGCAATGCAACAGACTCCTAAATGATCGACAATACGGACTCCGAAACACACGACCCACGAGAGACATTTCGACCCCTGTGATTGACATCTGGATATCTGCAATTAAAAAAAACATGGTGAATCTAGGGTGGTTGCATTAGATATCTTCAAGGCTTATCTGGCACAAGTGTCACTAAGCAAGCTTCTTTTATATAGATTTTTCCAATAATTCTGCAACAGGATGAAGAGGTTGCCCGAAAATCAATGGATTTGGGTTGATGGAAAGGAGGTATCTTCTGTGTATTATATTAATTCCAGGGTGTCTCAGGGTTCAATCTTGGTTCTAACCATATTTCGTATTATTGATTTATTAGAATCAACAGGTGATTTCCTCTTTTTTTTTTTTTTATTAGACTTCTCTCGGGAGAGGCGAACCTATAGCGCCGAGTGGGCGCCCCGAGATGTCATCAAATAACTGTTGCAGTTCTTTTTGAACAATTGCAGGTTGTAACGCTCCGGGAACACCCGTGTGGGAAGGGAGTTCCACAGCTTCCACGCTCTGTAACGGAACGAGTTCTGATGCAGGGATGTTCGCGCCGTTGGGAGATGAACCGCAAACTGGTGCGATCCGTCGAATTGTCTTGTGGAGCGCATATAAGCCGAATTGCGTGGAACAATACCAAGAATCTCCGAAGAACAGCATCCGTGATAATATCTGTAAAACAGACAGAGACCGGCTAAGCGCCTTCGATGTGATAGCGACTGTAGTCCCGACGTCAGAGCCGAGTCCCCGATCAGGCGGATCGCTCGTCTCTGTATGCTCTCAAGTAGGACGAGGGTATGTATAGGAGCTGATCTCCAAACATGAGAGCAATATTCGAGAGCGGCTCTAATTTGGGATTTATATAGGAGAATAAGTTGGGTCGGAGTAAAATATTTCTTGGCTCTAAAAATATAGCTCAGTTTTCTGAGGCTGACCTGGCGATACTCGACACGTGTTTATGCCATGACACATTCCCACAGACCGTGACACCGAGCAATTTCAAACTTTCCCCAGCCTCGAGGGCCCGGCCATTCATTATCAGCTGTGCAACCGATGATCCACTTTTCTTTGTGAATGTTGTATATTGTGTCTTCGCTGCATTGAAGTCGACGAGATTGGCCCTTCCACACTGCAGGACCCTATCTAGATCCTGATTCAGAGAGTCAATCTGTCTACATCTCAGCTGATACGACGCAGATGCACCAATAGGCCGAACACTCGAAAAGGAGGAAACAAGCGTACTATCATCCGCAAAACTGAACACTTTGTTTTCCGTTGTCTCCAACAAATCATTTATGTGAAGCAAGAACAAGGTTGGAGCCAAAATAGAACCTTGGGGCACCCCCGAATTAACAGGATACAGATCCGAACACTTGCCGTCCACAACAACCCGGATCGATCAATTCTCGAGGAAGCTCATCGTCCAATCACAAAGCTGTTGAGAAAGTCCATATGAACGATGTTTGCTCAGCAATGCCCCGTGCCAGACGCGGTCAAAAGCCTTGGAGATATCCAATGCGACCGCCCTTGACTCACCATGCCATTCAATCGCAGATGTCCTTATATCGGTTATAAGTGTCAATAGATCTCCTGTGGACCGCTTGCCACGGAATCCGTATTGACGATCATTCAGAAGTCCGTTGCACTCCAAATATTTAACTAACTCTGTACTGATGAGTCTTTCCATTACCTTAGATACAATAGACAACAATGCTATCGGACGGTAATTTTGTGGCAGACACTTTTTTCCCGTTTTTGAATTGGCTGAACTCGAGCCATTTTCCAGCAGGCAGGAAAGGTCCTCCGTGCATAAGATAAGCCGAAGAGTCTGCCAAGAACCGGCGATAGTTCTGGAGCACTGTTCTTAAGGACTATTGCTGGTATTCCGTCCGAACCGGTTGCCTTCCTACAATCCAGTTCACGTAGAATGCGTTGAATAGTGCATGGACGAAATCTCCCATCCCGTGTGGAAGACCGTACCGGCACGATCACAGGTGGCTCCAAAAGGCCGAGATCGCGGTTTGAATTCGCGGAAAATAAATTCGCGAACACATTACCTTTATCCTTTGAATTCGTGACTAACGTCCCGCCGTCCGTCACCAACGGAGGGAAAGAGGAGGATGTGGCGTTACCACTGACAGCTTTTGCCATTGACCAGAAGGAGCACGAACCAGTTGGGCGCCGAAGGAGTTTATCATTGTGAGCCTTCTTCGCGGTATCAATCGCCTGGTTGCACGCGTTTCTGATTCTAACAAAATTCGTTCTGTTAACATCGGTGGGATTGGAGCACCATTGCTTAAAAGCTATATTTTTTTGCCGCTGTAATCAGCTCGCATTTTTTGTCAAACTAAGGTTTATCAGACGAACTTCGTTTGATGGAATGTGGAATATACATCTCCATCCGCAGAAGAATAATATCTGATACCGACTCCGCGCAAGCGTTAACATCGGAGTCCCCAAAGCACACCTCCGACCATGGAAAGGATGCGAAGAAATCTCGCAAATCGTCCCAGTTAGCAGCCCCATACTTCCATACATGGCGAAGCTGCCTAGGCCAGTTATTCGCTTGATATGCAAGTGCTTGCGCGAAAGATACCAAGCAGTGACCTGAGTTTCCCAGTGGCGCAGAAACCTCTACGGTATAAATACTCGGTTCATATGTCAAAAACGGATCCAGGGTGTTCGCATTGTCGCCTCGGGCATCCGGCACTCGCGTTGGCTCCCACAGGAGTTGAGTCAAGTTGTGGCTTACAGCAAACATCTCCACCAGCCTCCCAACCTCGTCGATTCTATTAGAATGTAACAACCAGCCGGAATTGTGCACATTAAAATCGTCAAGGACAACAATTTCAGAAGCTGGGTGGTTGATCTGTATCCAGTCGACGGTATGTGAAAGATGTTCGAAAAATGTCGCCGGTCGATCGGCATTCGGGGAGCGGTATAGACAACAAAGAAATTTAACGGAATTCCTCAGCAGGACCCCCGGCCATAAAACGGAATCTCGAATGTAAGTCGTATCCTGAGCAACGAAGTTATGTCGAATCAGTTGACGAGTCGACCTGGGCCTCAGTTAGGGAAAGGATATCAGGTTTCGTTGTTTGCAAATATTGGTCGACGGCGTTTACATTCGTATTGGTGAAACCGATGTCCCTGATGTTACAAAATGCCGTCACCAGTCGAGCGTGGCCAAAGCCTCGAGAGCGAGCTCGGTTATGCGATGACGAACCTCTTAAAGTTCGGTTATTTATCATGATATCTGTATGGTGTTCCCCCTGACATAGTCTCCCCCGGAGATCCGAATGGGAGACTAGTTTACCTCCGGAATTCTTTATATCAGAAGATACCATCATGACATATCTCCGTGTCAGTCCGGGCCATCAGCCATACATCCGAAACGCCGTCGAAGATTTCTCTCGGCGATATCGCGGAATGTACAGCGTGACGGGGTGGTATCTCACATTGGGTGCGACTACCACCTAACCAA
Source organism: Microdon myrmicae (assembly GCA_963931805.1). Taxonomy (NCBI): domain Eukaryota; kingdom Metazoa; phylum Arthropoda; class Insecta; order Diptera; family Syrphidae; genus Microdon; species Microdon myrmicae. The sequence goes on along the minus strand of OZ007498.1, from coordinate 142,330,137 downwards.
CCTTTTCTCGAACCGGTCCATCAGCCAAGCTCCGAAAGATGGCTAGGGATTTCTCCCGACCATTTCACGGAGCCTAAAGCTTTTTCGAATGATAGTCCGTGTTGCGGATTCGCCCTGGACACAACCGGTGAATTCGCAATTGAAGGCTACCCGTGGCACCACCCTAACCAATGTCAACAGTCAGCTGACATGTGGAAATTAAATTCTGTTGGTTTAATTATGATTAATGAGTGTTTTTATGATCCATTCGGTCGAGTGTTTTAGAACGGAAAAGTCACATTCACGGCTAAGTTATAGAGACAAGGGACCATCGTGGCAATACGAGGATTTCGATTGTGGATCTATACCGCCGCCACGTTTACGAAGCAACAGCAGTGCAGTCCAGCGCCCAGTGAGTGGCCACTGCCAGGGATCCATCTGTGGATCAAACCGATGTCCAACAAGCGGCCCCAGCCCAGCTACAGTATAACCACACCGCGACTAAGTTCGCAGCGCAATAACCGGATCCAGACATACGGATCAATCAACCAATTCGCGGCACAAACCTGCCGGAACCCAAAACTGCAATTACCGCTGCTCAGACCAGCAGCCCCAGTCCAGCCTAAGGACCTCTAGCCGCCAGATTAGTGGCGCACGAAGAAGCTGTCCCCAGCGCAGCTACATTACAACACCACCGCGACCAAGTTCGTGGCGCAATACCCGGACATATAAAAAATCAACTAACCAGCACAGCCTGCAGGAACCCACAGGTAAGAATTTTCAATTACCAACAAATTACCGCTGCCAAATTTGTGGCGCGAACAGACGCTGCCCCTAGCAGTTACTCACGACCAACCGTCACCAAATTCGTGGTATCCAAATCACATGGAAATGTCGGCACCAATGTCAACGCCCAGAAAACAGAACATGACAGCTACATTGGCGGAAAACCTCACGGCGACCCAGTTCGCCTCCCAAGAACAGATGTCCTGTGCTCATCTCAATCTCGAAAAGAGAGGTCCGCCAACGTTGGTCGCGGCGGAACTACACCAGCACAAGCTCCAAAGCGAATGGGAAGACATCATACGGAACCATGAGGAGATAAAACGCCTGGCCACTCCAAAGATGACCCGCGGCCACCGCTACTTCGTGGACAGATTCATCAATCAGGCCGAGCAGATATTTCTGGACGAGGTTACAAAGTTTATTGAGGCAAAGAACGCTCTCAATGTTAAATAACAGGAGGTTCGTGGTCAAAAGAGGCAAAGTAACCTCCAGGATGGTTTACAACGGTACTTTCTGTTATTCTTGTTAACATTTACGCTAGCGACATATTAAGCGCACTCCCCGAGGCAATTGCGTATGCAGACGATCTTATAATTTATAAAACAGCCCCGAAAATTGAAATCATAAACAGTTTACAGCAACGCGACTTCAATAAAGTGCAGCGATATTGCGACGACTGGAAACTTAAGATCAACTTCCAGAAATGTGAAGCTATTCAAGCCACAAATGACACAAGAAAGAACTGGCGAAAATTAGTTGTTATGGGAGTGCATGAACACAAACTGGAAACCAAGAGTGTGGTTAAATACCTTGGCACTTGATCAGTGCCTGAATTTTAACAGATATGTGGATGCAGCTTTGGTCAAGGCGAAAAAACATTTTCTATGACAAGGAGGCTATTTTATTGCAGCCAACTTGATAGCAGAGTAAAAGTTATATGCTATATGGCCCTAACCAGGCCCATGATTATATATGGATGTCCAGCGTGGTTCAATATAGGTCCAAATGTAATGGAAAAGGTTCAGGTGTTCGAAAGAAAATGTCTTAGAACTTGTCTCAGACTATATCGAACAGCGGAATCTGACTACAAAAGGTATTATCCAAATGAGACCTTATACATTTTACGATCAAATTAATCAGAGGACATATTCTGAAGGAAATAGCTGCGACCAATGACCTAATTTTCGGATGTTATTATACAAATATTTTTTGTTTTGAGAGGGTACACCGCAATGGCTTTGTTCCACCAGAGGCGTTCCTCGAATTTGATATGAACGATCTTATACAGGATGTACCCGGAGTTCCCCCGATTTATCATGTAGGTAGATCTTCCGTAGACGGGCGATTGTGCTACGATCGAGAACTCTCGCGCACCGAAGAAGAGCTTTTGCGGTTCAATAAAGCTATTTCCCATAGAGACCAGGATGACATTATTAAACAGCGCCAACAGTTTTGGTGGGGAGGTTGAATGGCAAATAAAGACCTATGTACCAAAGTCGGTAAAGTAACTCCGACATCAACCAGCTTACACAGATTTAGATTCTCTAGGATGAGGGTGGTGTAAGATTTAAGTTATATTAAATTAGGTTCTTAAGCAATTAAAAAAACGTGTATACGAGTATATATATTGGCGCTAGGCTAATAACCTTGCCCGGAAAAACAAATTATTATGGAAAATTTATCAAATTTTACTTTTAAGGACAGGACCGAATCCCGATTGTAGTGCCGACGATGGTGATGATGATACGAGTATATATAGATGTAAGTTTATTTTAAGTTAATTTTAAGCGATTGACAATGTTTTTTTAGTTTTTCTTTGTTATTAAAATAAACATAATTAAAAAACAAACAAAGTTCTGTCGTCGAAAGGCAAATTGTACAATAGACATGTAAAGTTTAGCTTAGGGCGTCACTGTAGGACCAGTAGGTAAAACATAAGATAATTAAGCTAGAATTTAAGCATTTTTTGACTAGCCTGTAATTTCGAATCTAAGAAAAAAACGGAAATAAAAAATGTTGAGAAATGAAATGAACTTTTACTTTTTTGCATTTCACTACTGTTGTTGTGTAGTCTTTTCATGACTGTCCTGTAAGCGCAGCCACATGGGTTGTTATTTAATTCATCCCTTATGGAGCAGACCTTTGCCGATTACATTCCTCAACGCCTTCCGTTGTTTGACGAATTCCACATACAACTATGGGTAGGTGTTACGGTTTTTTGCTTTTTGTTGCAAGCGCCGTAACCTGTTGCAGTCCGACCGCACATGGGCAATTTCTGGGTTCCATCAATAGACTGGTCTGATTACCTCTGCTTCTGGTTGTCTTTGTCGTGGCATAAAAACATCACATGCGGTAGTTAGCCACTCCAGCCTGTCTGTTCGCATCGAACTCTGAGTCAAACTGTTCGATTTGGTCTTCCAGTATATAATCGAGTAGTTCCGCATCGAAGTCCTTCTCTTTCCACCCTTTCTTCTGGGCTTTCTTCGCCCATTTGCCAGTGATGAATCCCCTATGTGGTAAGGTTTCATACATCAGGGCTTGGTGGTCACTATGGGGGAAGGTGACCAAAACTCGTCACTGCATACTTCTTCCCAACGTGGAGCTGGCAAATGTGATGTCGATTTTGGATCGGCTACTCTCGTTTATGAAGGTATCATCAACACCATCATTAAGTAACACCACATCTAGGACTGCGAAGGTTCGGGTAGTGTCTGGCCTCTACTGTTGGTCATTGTGCTTCCCCATTCTACCGCCCAAGCATTGAAATATCCGGCAACTATAAAGGGACTCTTAGCTCTAGCTTCTTGTGTTACCCTGTCCAAAAAGCATTTGAATTTTTCTATTTCCCACCTTGGGGGTGCATAACAGTATTGGAAATTAATTTCTCTGATTTTAGCATAGGCGAATCCTTCCTGTCGCTGGACACTTCTGAATTCTATGGGAGAATTTCTAGTTGTCTAGGAGGCCCCTGTTCCACTGCTGTCTTCATCCCATGTAATTGTACCAGTGTCAGGCATCCTGTACTGCTCATTGATGACACCACACGAATCGTAGGTCTTGGTTTGAGACTCTCAAGCTGTGGTGTCAATAGAATATTAATTAGGACCTTCCACCAATTCGTTCGAAGCAACACTTTTCAACTTCGCATAATTGAAAAATTATACCAAAGCTTCCCTGTAGCTTGTAGTGTAACAGCATGCCCACGAAATGACCGTGAAGAATTATATCAAATAAATCAATTGCCCTTGTCACAATTAGTAAGTTTCAAGTAACCAGCGTTCGTTGCCGACAATAGTTCAAAGTCGCCTCTTTTCATTGAGTAAAAGAAACGAATTGCTCCAGTTACGATTTGAAAGAATCAAATGATACCCGCTTGCTAGCTTGCTGCTAGCGGTGATTCACAATTAATTGGGTCAACTCGTGCCATTGTTCTTACACTATGCGCTAAGCTGGTGCTAGGAAATAGAATAGCGCAATAAGCAAATTGCATTGAGTGAATTAGGAATTAAGACTGAAATAGCTTGTTAAGCAAAATTTGTATAAGTGAATTAAGAAATTTGTAAATAATTGAGTGATTGATTGGGAGTATAAATACCTCAGCATTTTTGATAATAAATCAATCAAAAACCAACAACGTCTTTTGATTCAACACTGCGGCGACTTCGCCATAAACTTTTAGCGGGCTGCGCTTTCTACAGCACCATAGGGAAGTTAAGTCATAGACCGTCACAGGATAAAGTTTATATACTTGTCACTCAAAATTATTACATGACAAGTAATACGTGATATTCTACCAAATCATTACAAGCCACAGACGTACAAAAAGGATCCACCCTTGATCCCATGCAACGCAATAGCTACAATTCAAATATTGCCCGACCTTCGATATAAGTAAGCCCTAAATTCGCAACAATTCGTCGCAACCGATATAAACTGAATGGGTTCTACAATCGGTGGAAAATTCGACTTAGCTCAACAAAAGTTCTCACCAAAACTCTAACTAGGAAACACTTTTTGATATTCGCAGAAGAGATCTACAACTGACTTTTGTTTTATATGTCCACGAATTCCTACACCACGTAAATCCTTTGACGACAATCATTCCCTAGCTGTTTCAATTCCAACCTCATCAATGGACAGCTGACCAGATTTTCCAAACTGCCAGTTTTTCTCCCGAAATTGAATAAAGCCCACTTTTCGCAAGTCCCTTGTTCTATTTCACAACCTCAGAAGCTGGGGATTATGGGTAACTTATTCATCCATTTCAAATTCTATTACACTGTCCAATAGACTTAAGCCCAAAGCATGGCCAAAAAACCTAGCACATTGGAAAAGCTATTAACTGCGTAACAACTGCATCATACTGACAGTCCATAAAGTCTTAGTTTACCTCCTGTTACCACATACCCTGTCACACTCTCCATAATACTGTCGGTCTTGCCTGCCTTGTACGCAATTTAATACAATAAAATTTTTGCCAGACTCGCATTTAGCTGAACGCTGCATTAATCTGCCCCAATGAAGATGAAAATTTGATTATCCTATCTCTAATGGGTGCGACGAATTGTCCACCTCCGGCATGGAGTGTGGCTGCAGATAAAGCTTAACATCAGCGTTTATCCGGCATATTAAAGCAAACGTCAGGGAATGTACATATTACGGCTGGACAACAATGTCACAGGACCTTTGCTGATTATCGGTGCAAAAATTGACATGATTTTCATGGCGCTGGCATTTTAAACGCGAACGGATAATATTGGCAGGCTGATAGATAATGGATACGCCGAATACTAGACATCGTGTAAACCAATTTGCATTGTTGATATGATCAGAACGCCTTAGGCAACTTTAGTATAAAATTCAGAGGAATCCTTCAGCCGGTGAAGTGAATACAATATACTTTGGGGGCAGTGTAGCGAAAGCAGTGAAATACAATAAAAGAAAGGGTGATGATGTAGTGCTCCAAAAAGCCCTACCATCTTTTTCCGCCATTCCTAACCCAAAATCCTATCAAAACCCACAAAAACCCAAACATAACCCAAAATTCGCAATAAACGAATCAAAATTCGTTTATCGCATAACATTTGCCCCCACGGCGAAGTTTAATCCAAAATCCGAATTAAAATTAAAATTCACAATAAACGAATCCAATATTCGTTTATTGTTCTATATTTGCTCCACAGCATCACCCAAATCCAAAATTCAGAGATTGTTATCTCTATCCTAAAAATTCCATTGAGTTGAACAAACAAAAACTCAAAAGCAGATACATTCACACATCTGCGTAATGGTTTCGTAAGAATTCAAGAAATTGATTTCTTATCTTGTGTAAACACAACATCTCGCTCGAAATATCCAAAAGATCGAGATTGTTGCACGAAAATGTGTATCTTTGAGATACAATTTTCGATTCCTTTTCCTTTATAAAGGAATGGTTTCGTGATCTCCGGGCCGCAGTTTAAATTCGTATCTTGTCCCTGGAGGAGATACCCCAGTGGGAGAAGAAATAAAATCTGAAAACTAAAACACCCGGTTTTTCATTTCACCTGGCCTGGAAGACCAAAAGAAGAAAAGGACATTCGACCCATATCCAAGGACGTTGCTCTTCCCTTTGGACTCAAAGGAAGCACGGCAAACGAACCCTGTTGTGCGACAGGTTTTCGGGAATTTTTATAAGAGATCTCTTAGTCCTTTTAAGGATTAAGACACACGCTCCCCGAAACCAGAAGTACAACAAAAAATTATGGTGGCAGCGGTTTGGGATCCCAACATCCCCTACCAATAAAATACGAACTAGGCAGTGGATTAGACAAACATCCCCTACCAGAGGGAGAATACACGAGTGGGATATCTATAGATCCCGCTACCAACAGGAAAATTAATTCCGATAAAAACAGCGTGCCCGGGGCTAAACACCGGCAATAGTTACAAAATAGTAAATTTTAAATATTCTAAAGTGGTAAAAGCGTTCCTCTGGGGCATACACCGAGGAGAGGTAACAGTGTGAAAAATAACAACGAGCAGCCAAGGATAGACCGGGATTCCTGATGCAGCGGCAACACCAGGACCAAGCAGCTAGTGACGACAAACAACAGGACACCCAACAAACCTGCAGCTAGAAATCACAGGTACGAAATTTTATTATAGTAAAGTGAAAAGTGAAAAAAAATTAAATCATACGATTCCGGTGATAGTGATTGGCTCCCCAAAATAAATTCCTTTTAATTTTGAAAATTTGTAAATTGAAAGGGGATGCCAAGAACAAGTAAAATTTTGTTATTTGTCTTTCTTTTTAAATACTTTTCCGTAATTTGAAATAAAAATTTTCTTTTCACATGGGGATCAAGAAAACCCCCTAAATTTTGATTTGTGGATTTAAATGAAATTTGATCTTTTATATATTTTTTTCTCCTTCTCTTCTAATGAGAATATACACCACAAAAATACAAATATCCACACAAGTGCCATAATGGGATAAAAGAATAATACAAAATCAATCAAGTGAACTATAGAAATTTTTTTTTCTAGGCAAAATTTCAATATATCTTGTTACAAATAAATTTATTCGATCATTTTATCAAATTTTTACACATAGACAATATGCATATATTTTCCAAAACTATTTCAACTCATAGAAAACATTTTTAATAAACTTATAAAACCATTTTTAATTCTTATAAACATATACATATACACATTTATTTTTCAAAAATATCAACAATTTTATTCTTCAAAAGGGGACAAAATAAAAAACCCCCCCACACAAAAATTAACTACAAATTTGGTTTTATTATTTATTTTTTGATATATATTTTAATTAATTATACACATAAACATATATACATACATTTTCTTTTGGGAAGATTTTTCTTACAAGCTAAAACAATAACGAACAAAATTTAAATTCTTGGTCCTTGTCCTTAGCGTCTTGTTTGGAAAATTTTCTTTGGGTTGAATCTTTTCCTTTGACTCATCTGTGGCTCTTCGAAAATCCATTTTAGGTTTAGACACTTTTCCCATAGGGCGAAAAGGTGGATTCTCTCACCTTAAGTAGAACAAAGGTTTTCTAATAGGATCAAAACTAACTGAGTTTGAAGACACTTCTCTTGTCGTTGGTCTCGTCTTTTCTCTTGGCCATCTTACCCAACAACGATGAAGATCTCATCTCTTGGTTCTCTACCCCTTTTCACCATCATTTGGGAAGGTCTGTTTCACAAATATGTAGTGAGCGACAAAAATAAACCGGGTACACGTTCGCAGAGACCTGAGCCCGAGCTCATACAAAATCGCGAGGACGAAACTTCGGAAACGTTACGAACGGAAATACGCGAACAAAGTTCTAGAATGAACTACGGATTCGGATTAAGCGACATACTGGGACTCGTGCCGGTATTTAACGGTCATTCTGACGAATTAGAGGGTTTCGTCTCTTGTGGAGACATTTTGTTCTCACAAGCACAAGATGATAACCAGAAATCTTTTATTCTAAGGGTGGTCAAAACCAGATTGCAGGGACCGGCGCGTGATTGTATCCGGCATAAAATCATTTCTACCTGGGAAGATCTTGTTTCAGAATTAGAGGGAGAATTTAAAGCTCTCATCTCTAGGTCTGCTGCCCAAAATAACTTAGTGGCAACAAAACAAGATAGCAAGGAGGGTGTGAAAGAATTTTCAAATAGACTCACACATCACCTGCATGAATTGGACAGCGCCACATACGCTAGTTCACCTGAGCCTGCAGTCAGAAGTTATCTTCTGGCTGAGAATCAGAGACTCGCGTTGAATACGTTTGAGGATGGGATACGAAATTCTAGCCTCAGAATCTTGGTGAAGTCTCACAACGCCCCAAATTTAAAAGCAGCCATTAGCTACGCTTTGGAACAATCTCAAAGATTGAACAGCGATAACTCAATGCAAACTTCCACTAACAATTTTAGGAGAAATAACCAGCCAATTGTTTGTCAAACATGCAACAAGAGGGGACATACTTCTGCGACTTGTTATCGCAACGCAAATTTTCCAAATTTCGTCCCCCAACGCATTAAGACTGAGGTTGAACGTCTCCAATGCACATACTGTCGAAAGTATAATCACACTCAGGCAGAGTGCAGAACCAGGTTAGCTCATATGCGAAACCAGGACCAACCTTCGACGAGTCGTAATCCCTTTAAAACTCATCTTAACCAATCCAATCAATCTCAAAATAGGACAATGACTAACTCGCCTCGGATTGAAAATCGAAATACCCGACAAAATCAAAATATTAACAGGGTATCCAATTCACAACAGGGAAACGAACTCACTCGGGCAGCGAGCAACGGCAATCCTTCTCGAGTTCAGACAATCGCCGATATACACCCCATCGCGATGTAAATTTTCAAATGCGCGTATTTTTCTGCCCTGAATTTAAGGAGCCAGTAATACGTGTAAAATTTAATCCATCGGATAAAAAATACTCCACTTTCCTCATTGACACAGGCGCCGACATCAGTCTTATCAAATTAGACAACTTATATATTGAACGATCTGTAGATAATTCAGACTCAGTGACTATATCCACCATTGCTGGAAAAACGGTCAGCACATGCGGAAAGGTATTGGGGGAGTTCGAATTCAGAACTAATAGGCACTCCATACCCTTTAAGCATAATCTATTTGTAGTGGGAAGCAACGTAGACTTCCAACACGATGGCATACTGGGAAGCGATTTCCTTACGAAGCACCAGTGCCACATTAACTTTGAAAAGGGATTCCTTAAATTCGCTGTAAAGAAGAGAACCATGGTAGAACTCGAGCAGCCTTTAGGGAACAAAAATGAGGTCAAGGAAAATATTCAGAAGGCCACGCCTTACGAGGTATCTTCCACGGATAATACAGGCATTCTTGAAAAATTGGATAACACCGTTCGTGAGTCAACATCCGAATCCGTTTGTCTACGGGCCGGATCTGATGCTGTGACAAACACAACGAAACCAACCACCCTTGAATCTTCCTCTCCCCATTTAAGTAAAGTTTGTGGTAACGAAAAAGTTAAGGAAACTGCCGAAAAACTGAGTTCAGGAAAACATGAACCTGAAACTCCAATATCTCCAGTAAATTTAAAACGAAATGCCAAAATCGATTTGATAAAATTGCATTCACGATCTCAACAAATAATGGAGTTTCCATTTAAAGGAAAACTCAGTCAAGAACTGATTATAAAAAAATCCGAGATCATGCCAGGGATATATCTGGGTAATAGTTTGACAACACCACAGGACAACAAAATAAAGGTATTACTAATGAACACATTAGACACCGATCAAGAAGTACGCACCAACGACATAGAAGTCGAATGGGAAGATCTGGATGACTACAATGTGCTACAGGCGGATGAAACTAAGAACTTTCTAAAAAATAGGCTTGGACGGCTAGAATCACTCCTAGAGTTGCGTCATTGTAACCAGGAGGAAAAGATATCTATCCTAGACATCTGCCGCAGATTTAACGATCTCTTTTACTTAGAGGGCGACCATCTCACACACACTGACGCCATAGAGCATCAGATCATCACGGAAGAAGGAAAGCCCCCACTTTACATAAGACCATATCGCCTCCCAGATAGCTCGAAGCAAGAAATCCACAAACAAGTGAACGAAATGCTTCGGGATGGCGTGGTACAACCAAGTTTCAGTCCTTGGAATTCCCCTCTCTTACTAGTACCCAAGAAGGCAGGACCTGATGGGACAAAACGGTGGAGAGTGGTTGTCGACTTTAGAGCCTTAAATAAAATAACAGTCGGAGATGCATATCCATTGCCCAATATTACTGATATCTTGGACCAGTTAGGAAAAGCTAAATATTTTAGCACTTTAGACTTAGCAAATGGTTTCCACCAAATACGCATGGACAATAGAGACAAGGCAAAAACAGCGTTTAGCACACCCTTCGGACATTACGAATATAATCGAATGCCCTTCGGACTTAAAAACGCACCCGCCACATTCCAAAGGCTTATGAATAATGTACTCATGGGTCTCCAAGGAATAGAATGTTTCGTCTATGTAGATGATATTGTAATTTACGGATACGATCTGAACGATCACAATTCCCGACTTACCAGAGTTTTCGAGCGATTACAAAGGCACAATCTGAAAATACAACCAGAAAAGTGTCACTTCATAAGGAAAGAGCTCACCTACTTGGGGCATGTTATTTCAAAGGAAGGTATAAAACCAGATCCAGAAAAAACTAAAGCGGTGAAAACGTTTCCAACGCCCAAGAAACAAAAAGACGTAAAATCTTTTCTCGGTTTTGTAGGCTACTACAGAAAATTTATCCCAAATTTCGCCGAACTGGCAAAACCTTTAAGCAGATTGCTCAGGAAGAATGTTCCATTTTATTGGGATGCCTTTTGTGACGAGGCATTCACAACTCTAAAAAGAAAGGTTATTACCCCACCAATACTGGCTTATCCAGACTTTAACCGGGAGTTTATAATAACTACGGATGCTAGCAATGTTGCGTTAGGAGCAGTGCTATCTCAAGGTACAATAGGACAAGATAAACCTATTGCTTTCGCTAGCCGAACTTTAAACGACGCAGAAACTCGATATACAACATCCGAAAAGGAATTATTGGCAATCGTTTTTGCACTAGCCCAGTTCCGACCATATGTCTACGGACGAAAATTTACTATAGTCACTGACCATAGCTCTCTACAGTGGCTTATAGGACGAAAAGATCCTACATCCAGACTTATGCGATGGAGAATTCTACTCGAAGAGTATGAGTACACAATCTTCCATAAAAAAGGAAAGCAAAATGCAAATGCTGATGCTCTCAGCCGTATAACAACGACTACCCCAGTCAATCCCATTAAAAATAATATCCTCGTCACCACACGAAGTAAAGCCAAACTCGAAGAAGATGTGGCTGCACAATCATACAAAGATACTACCAATCTTGTATGGCAAGAACAAACAGGGTCCATCTATACCAAGAAGAACTTTGGACTACGTATTATAATCCTCCCATTGATAAACTCTGCCGAGGAAGAAAACCTGGCAGGAAGAATCCCAAACTTCACCAAGCCAGACGTAGGTAAAATTACGTTTCATGAGCAAGATGGGTTATGCGCCATCACATTGCCATTGCCTTTCAGAAACCTAAGCGACCAGGAAACCGCTAAGAGTTCCCTTATTGATCTGAAGAAGATTTGCGAAGACCGGAATTTCAACTCCATTGGAATTTTAGTCCCCTTCATAGAAAACGAATCAAAAGTAGCACTCAATAACTTGCTAAAAGAAACTTTTGCTCACCTCAACGTGACAATGTACGTTTTCTCCAATAAAAAGAAGCTTCTAACAGATCCTAACGAAATACAAAAGTTACTCGCGGAATACCACAACTCACCTTTCGGAGGACACCAAGGAGCCACCCGAACAATCAATAGATTGAAGCAAAAATATTACTGGCGCACAATGACCGCTGACGTTGCAGCGTATATTAGAAAATGTGCCTCCTGCCAGATAAACAAAAGTGGAAGGAATCCTAGAATTCCTATGAAGATAACCACAACAAGCTCCAAACCTTTCGAAAGAATTGCTTTAGATATAGTAGGACCATTACCAGTCAGCTATAATGGAAATAAATACCTACTAACGTTTCAAGACGATTTGACTAAATTTTCAGGAGCTTACGCACTGGCCAGCGCCGAAACCAAGGACGTGGCCAGAATTTTCGTTGAAAATATCGTCTGCCAGCACGGCATACCATCTTCTCTATTAACTGACCGAGGTGCAAATTTTCTCAGCGCACTTTTTAAGGACATCTGTTCCTTACTCAAGGTCAGAAAACTCAATACAGCACCCTATCATCCACAAACGAATGGAGCACTAGAACGGAGCCATAGAACTCTGGTGGAATACCTCCGCCACTATGTAAACCAGGATCCTCTCACTTGGGACACCTGGATACCTTACGCAATGTTTGTGTACAATACTACACCCCACAGTAATACAGGCTACACGCCGCATGAATTACTATATGGTTTCCCAGCCGAAATACCCAGTTCTCTCAGACAAAACCCCGAAAGCACTTATAACTACGACCATTACGCAAATGAATTAAAAATGCGATTACAACATGGTTATCGTACAGCTAAGGGAATACTGATAGAGAAAAAACAAAAATCTAAGGCATACTACGACCAAAAAGTAGGCCGTAAGAAATTTAATGTTGGCGACAAGGTTCTATTAAAGAACCACTCAAGACCTAACAAACTAACCTCCCTGTGGAAAGGCCCCTATGAAGTTGTAAAGATCCTATCCGAAGAAAATTCAATCCTCAAAATAGGAAAAGGAACTCGAATAGTCCACAACAATAATATAAAACTATTTGTGGACTAGGCAATCACGAATAAGAAACTCCAAAGAAAAATAAAAGTTGAAGAAAAAATGTATATATGTATAGATAACCTTAAAAACAAAAAAAAAAAATAATAATACCACGATAATGTATTTAAAATTTGCGAAAAAAAAATTTCTATTCAAATAATTGTATACGGATAAAATAATTTTGTAAATAGTATACAACACTTTTAATACAAAAAAAATAAAGAGAGAAAAAAAAACAAACAAAACAAAAATAAATATATAGATAAAAACAAACGCACTTAATAAAATAAGTTTATATCATGTTTTAAATAACCACCACTAACTTAAATAAATAAACAACAACAACAAAATTTTGTAATAATAATAAATAATCTTAAATTATAAGAAAAAACACATTATATATATATATGAAAAAAACGAAAATACAAAAACAAAACTTACAAAACAGTGTTAAAATAAGAACTTCTAATATTTATATAAATACAAAACAGTTTTCAATTAAGAAATACTAAGAAAGTAAGAAAATTTTTATATAAAAAAAAAAAAGGAAAAGTTATAGAATTAAATTGTACGTTCAAATACATGGAAAAAATTATATAAATAAATAAACGCCCGACTAATAAGGACAATGAAAAAAAAAAGAACAAAAATAATATATGTAAATAATGAAAATTTATACGAGTATATAAACAATGAAAATTCTATGTAATATACAAATTGTAAGAATAAACCATAAAAACCTTACTTATCTATGTATCTTTTTACAAATAGTACTTTATAAAAATATAAAACAAAAAAAAAAAAAAAACGCAAAGTTAAATTTAATATAATGAATTCAAATACTTATGTAATTATAAAACATTCTACAATTAACCTTACACTCAGAAAAAAAAGAAAATATTTTATTATATAACCATTGTGGAAACTTGAATACACGACCATAAATACGAATACATAAATATTAAGAAAAAAAACAAAGAACAAAAATTACACATTTATAATAAATATTGTATACAAAAAGCTACTATGTTAGAAAATATCAGGCATATGTAACGGAATCACGATACCGTCATCCTTATTCCCAATCACACCATTTTCCAGAAAATTAATCTCATAAAGATCAATTTTCTTTTTTTCAAGGAGGGGAGGATGTAGTGCTCCAAAAAGCCCTACCATCTTTTTCCGCCATTCCTAACCCAAAATCCTATCAAAACCCACAAAAACCCAAACATAACCCAAAATTCGCAATAAACGAATCAAAATTCGTTTATCGCATAACATTTGCCCCCACGGCGAAGTTTAATCCAAAATCCGAATTAAAATTAAAATTCACAATAAACGAATCCAATATTCGTTTATTGTTCTATATTTGCTCCACAGCATCACCCAAATCCAAAATTCAGAGATTGTTATCTCTATCCTAAAAATTCCATTGAGTTGAACAAACAAAAACTCAAAAGCAGATACATTCACACATCTGCGTAATGGTTTCGTAAGAATTCAAGAAATTGATTTCTTATCTTGTGTAAACACAACATCTCGCTCGAAATATCCAAAAGATCGAGATTGTTGCACGAAAATGTGTATCTTTGAGATACAATTTTCGATTCCTTTTCCTTTATAAAGGAATGGTTTCGTGATCTCCGGGCCGCAGTTTAAATTCGTATCTTGTCCCTGGAGGAGATACCCCAGTGGGAGAAGAAATAAAATCTGAAAACTAAAACACCCGGTTTTTCATTTCACCTGGCCTGGAAGACCAAAAGAAGAAAAGGACATTCGACCCATATCCAAGGACGTTGCTCTTCCCTTTGGACTCAAAGGAAGCACGGCAAACGAACCCTGTTGTGCGACAGGTTTTCGGGAATTTTTATAAGAGATCTCTTAGTCCTTTTAAGGATTAAGACACACGCTCCCCGAAACCAGAAGTACAACAATGAAAAGAATTATTGCTGTATAAAAATTCAACCCCACGTTTTGTTAAATGTTCGTTTAAATATACGAATAGACGCTGACATAACAGGGAACCGTAGATGATATATATACAACTACTGAAAAAAGCCGACGATTTAGGCATTTTTATGGCCTGCATATTTCCATATTTCATACTCTTATGCAAAACATACAAGATAATACCAATAAAAAGTAAATAAAATGAATGAATATGAATATGATCTTGATATTACATGTATACATTATGTTAAAAGAAGAAGAGCGCTTATCCAGTGCATCAACATAGAGATTTTTGAAAATCTTCAGGCCCACTGCCATCACAATATTATGCAGTCGCTGTCAAAACTGCCGCTAAATAAACACTTCGGGAGGAGATCCGTGTCCTGGACCCTCTTTGGGAATTCTTCATATACATTTTTGTTACAGTCGAACCTGTAGTGATAAATGTTTTCCTATTGAAAGTGTAAACGAATTTAAATATCTATCACTTACACTGGACTCTAGAATGGGCTATCCATGTCACGTTAATACACTGAGAAAATATTTCCGATGCACTCTTCGCCATTTTCATTTTTTACGTAATGTCTGTTCCACTAAGCGTTTGAGGATAATTTATTATGGTTTATTCCATTCCAATCTACAATATGGAATTGCATGTTGGGGTGGTGGTTGTAAAAATAAAATACAACCACTGTTGTTCCTGCAGAAATTAGTTCTTAGAAAAATTTGTGGAAAGCCTACCAGGCACCCGTCCTTTCCTTTGTTCAGGGTCCTGAATATTCTTCCCGTAAGACACTTGTATTGTTTTAAAGTGTTAAAGATATTCTTCTTAAGATCTGGAAATCTTAATTTTCGTTTAATCTCCTGATATAACCTTAGAGGTAATTATTTATTTATGTTAACTGTTCCCGAATTCTGAACTACAGCATATCTTGATTTCTTCACTGTGTCCTTACTTGGATTGTTCAATGAGTTACCTACATCAGTCAGGCCACTACCATGACCTGGTGCATTTCTAAAAGGAGTAAAGATATGGCTCTTCAGCCTGGACTATGCTGCTTTAGATTCTTGTATTTCTGGTATTCTGGTTTAATCATAGTTTATATTGTGTGGGCTCTCTATACTACATGGAGAACCAACCCACTATTTCATCCTTATTTCGACCGCTAACAGCGTGTCATATATATTCCCCAATTTCTTCTACCAACATCAGTTACCATTGAATCATCATCGCGATCAGTCACGCCGCCGCTCGGACCTAACCTTAATTTCTTAAATTTTTAATCAAGTCATTTTCCATCCACAGCTGCGTGCACACATGCTGCGAATTTCAACCGCTGCCGTAGTCAAGTAAAGTTTTTAATTATTGCGGTCATACGGTAAAAGAAAGCAAAGTGTTACATCTTGTACAAGATTCATATAAAAACTATTTAATAAGATTAATAATCATCAGCTCTAAGTTAAGTGAATAAGTAAAAAAATAAATAAAAAAACTAAGTTAAACACGGAACACCAGTGCGTTTTAATTGGATATTCTTGTGAACAATCTTCTGCGGATCATCGTTGGGGAAAAGTGAATCCGTGCCCCTGTACTGGCACACCTACCTCTACCCCCACAATATACTTTTCATTTGCCATCAACCGACTTAACAAATTGTACCTAAATTTATCTTGTTTTAAATTAATGTAGAATGTTTATGCTAGCTTTGTGGTTCTTGAATGTATTACACAACTATTCCTGAATCGCTAATACTCACCCTACTTTAAAAAATTGATATTTTACTTGATTGCCATTGTAAAAAAGTATCCAAATTGTTTTGTTATGTTAATCGTATAAAAACACTGAATGCCTTCTAGTTTTCTTATATATTATTATATTCAATGTACAAACCATATAAGAAATAAAACTACTACTACTACTACTACTACTACTACTACTCAAGTATTTAGAGAAACATAATCAGATACAACGTAATTGACAATGAAATGCATATGAAAAAAACAAATTATTTAAAACAAAATAAAATATGTCGAGGGTACGACTGCTAGCATTTGGCTTCTAAATATGAAGGGGGGCTGAAAAGTTTCTGACCTAACAAAGATACAAAATATTTTTTCTTAAAATTTATTTTGATTTTTCTACATAATCTCCTTGTAACTCTACACACTTCTCCCAGCGATGCTCCTATCTCTCTAACTCGTCCAAATAATACTCTGCGTTTTTCTCTGCAAAATAACTGTTCACGAAGGTGATTGCCTCCTCATATGACGTAAATCCCTGTCCTCCGAGCGCAATTTTTAGATTAGGGAACAAAAATAAGTCGCTTGGGGCTAGATCTGATGAGTAAGGCGGATGGTCAAGCATTTCAAATCGTAATTCGTGGATTTTCACCATGGCAACCGCTGAGATGTGAGACGGCGCGTTGTCTTGGTGAAACAGGATTTTATTTTTCTGCAAATGTGGCCGTTTTTCCGCAATTTCTGCCTTCACTTGGTCAAGTAATCATGCATAGTATGCTCCTGTAATGGTTTTTCCTTTTTGAAGATAGTCTACTAATACTATTACTATTTATTGGCCTGTAGGAACCCGAAAGTTCATGACCCCACCGACTCGCCTCCGCAATTTCTGCCTCCACTTGGTCAAGTAATCATGCATAGTATTCTCCTGTAATGGTTTTTCCTTTTTGAAGTATACTAATACTATTACTATTTATTGGCCTGTAGGAACCCGAAAGTTCATGACCCCACCGACTCGCCTCCGCAATTTCTGCCTCCACTTGGTCAAGTAATCATGCATAGTATTCTCCTGTAATGGTTTTTCCTTTTTGAAGTATACTAATACTATTACTATTTATTGACCTGTAGGAACCCGAAAGTTCATGACCCCACCGACTCGGCTCCGCCATTGTTCCTTGTCCCGTGCGCTCTCCTTCCACGCTTCACTATCCGATCCGATCTCCTCGAGGTCCAATCTAACATTGTCCTCCCATCTCCGTCGCGGCTACCCTGTCGGTCTCTTTCCCGTTGGCTTACCGTCAAAAATTATACGCACGGTCCTATCGTTGCCCATTTGCGCCACGTGTCCGGCCCATCTTAATCTTCACGACTTGATTACTCTCACTATTGTAGGTTTGCGGTATAGCTCTTCCAGTTCGTGGTTGTGGAGTTTCCTCCATTGTCCTGCCTCCTCGTCATATTTGCCGCCGAAGATACCCCTTACGACTTTATTCTCGAATATCCGGAATTTGTTTTCTTCCCGTTTTGTTAGAGCCCATGCTTTGCATCCGTATAGAACAATCGGCATGATTATGCTTCTATAGACACGGAGCTTTATGTTACTTGATAGCAGTTTGGATCTCAGCAGCTTTCTGACTGCATGCCAACTAGCGTTGTCGTCGTGTAGTCTTTTGTTAATTTCCTTCGACATTGCGTTACTGGTCGTCAGTATCGTTCCCAGGTATTTAAATTCTTTAACATTTTAAAATATCTTGCCCCTGATGTTTATGCGTGTTCTCTGAGGTCCACCTGGTCTCACCATAATCATGTATTTCGTTTTGTCATCATTTATTTCTAGGCCCACCTCTTCTGCCGCGTGTATGATGATTTCACTGTTTTTACTTACAGTTTCTAGATTATCGCCCAAAATGGCGATGTCCTCCGCATATGCGAGCACTTGTGTGACCCTGTTCAAAGACGATCCGGCCATGTTGTCGTCTTGTACCTTCCTGATGACATACTCCAGGACAAGGTTAAAGAGACATGGTAAGAGGCCATCGCCCTGTTTTAGTCCGACCCGGATTTGAAATGGTTCTGGGAGGTGGTTTTCTATCCTAACTCGCCTTTTGTTTTCGTTCATGCCGATCTGAATGAGGGCCGCATATTTTTTCGGGGTTCCCGGCTCAACTACAATATGGTAGAGTCTTTGCTGTGCGACTGGGTCGTAGGCTTTTTTGAAGTTAACGAACAGTTGGTGAACCGTCTCTCCGTATTCCCACTTCTTTTCCAGTAGTTGCCTTATTGTGACCATTTGGTCGCTTTTTGACCAGTTCCTACGGAATCCGCATTGGTAGTCTCACAATATGTCTTCTGCGTACGGCGTGATTCTCGCCAGTATGACAATTAATAGTATTTTATACGTGGTTGGAAGCAATGATATTCCTCTGTAGTTTTCGCAGTCAGATCTGTCACCATTTCTGAAAATGGGGACGACTATTGAAGAAAATCGATTAAGATAACTCCATGACTATCTGAAAAACAAGCGCCTTCACTTTCCCAGCCTTTTGCTTTTTTTTTTTTTTTTTTTTGGAGCCGATTCCCCATTTGCAGTCCACTGTTTTGACTGTATTTTTGTTTCGGGCGTATAATGGTGTGTCCAAGTTTCATCGGCAGTAATTAATCGGCGCCAAAACTCGGCTTTGTTGCGCCTAAACTGCGCCAACAGAGCGTTGGAAATATTTACTCGAACACGCTTTTGGTCTAAAGTGAGCAAACGCGCGGACAGCTTTCTCATTCCTAAATCTTAATTTAATGTGTGACAAACAGGTTCTTTGAACATTTTCATAGCCTCTGCTATCTCTCTCACTTTAATTCGGCGGTCGTCTGGCACCATTTGGTGAACGGTAGCGATGTTATCGTCAGTTGTTACAGTTTTTGGACGTCCCGGGCGTTCATCGCCTCCCAAGCTCTCACGCCCACGTTTAAATTCAGTTGCCCAAAATTTCAGTGTGGTAAATGATGGTGCAGAATCCCCATACACAGAGTTCAACTCATCTTTGATTTGCGTAGGTGTATTGCCTTTCAAAAACAAAGATTTAATGACAGCTCAATACTCAATTTTGTCCATTTTCACAAAAATACCCACATCGACTCACACAAACGTCTGTCAAATAAAAACGACGCCTCCAGAATGGCTAACATTTTTATGAGTAACTGTAAAAAGATGCACAACTGCATTTACTAGCTTTTGTTGATGAGTGCTGCTATGTTCACTTTGAGGTCGGAAACTTTTTAACCCACCCTCGTACACCTCAACATAATTAATAAAACTATAAAATATCCCCAACCTTAAAATCCTAGAAATAACATTTAATAATAAGTATTGTTAGAAACAACACCACCTGAATCACTAGCAACGAGACTGAATATTATTAAATACTTAAGTAGCAAGAAAAGGAATATACATATCGATGGTGTAATGCAAGCTGCAATCCAATCTACAGAAGCAATCTGCATCGATATTAACACCCTATGTTATATAACTAAAGCACTAATTTTAAACAAAATATACTACGGTATTTATAATTATGGCAATTGTCCCAAGACAAATCTAAACATACTACAACCCACGTATCACCGAGCCGTTCGAAACAGCATGTTTGGTTTTCAAACAACTCAAATAAAAAATCGATTGCCTAAAGCTGGACTTCCAACAATAGTAGAAACGATATCCGCAAGACTTATAACTAAACTAGCGTTTTCGAGAAACTCCATCATTGACAAAGATAATAAACTAACGCTAGGATACAGAAACCGCAACCGATCCTTATCCTATCCACCATGGCTCCTAAATGAGAGTGCTATTATGACGACACGTACAACATTAAAAAAAAGAAACACAAACAAGGAAATATACAGTGCATTATTTTGTTCAATCGCTTCGAAATATAAATCCGATGAAGGGAAATTTCTATATGCATACGGATCCAAAACAACCGAAAATACATCTTTCGCTGTTACGTCTGAAGAAAGTTGTTGTATTCCAGAATACTACTCATGTCCTTCCTAACACAACCTTTAAAACTACATCCTCACATATCTTATATTCTCATTTAATACAATTCATAAATAAACAGACACAATATTCTATATCCAGTCACTTACAGCACATTTAAAAACATGTCCCTTTTCATAACAAGCACATTTTTCATTTCAAAACATTGCCACTTTGATTTTCGTTCAAAGTTTATTCAAAATTTTAAGTCACAGACACTTCTAGATTGTTTTGTTCATTTTATACGACACAGTTAGTTGGAACAAAATGTTCTATAAAAACAGGAAAATTTATATTGTAAAGGTAGTTCAGAAGAGAGCTCAGCTTGAGATAGCTGAGTTCAATAAAATATAAAAATAAATAAAACTTTATAATTAATTTAATAAATATATAACCCCCACGCTCTTCCGTCGAAAGAGGAAGCACGGCGACGGAGACGTAACACTTTTAATAACCCCTTAATTTAATAAATATATAACCCCCACGCTCTTCCCTCGAAAGAGGAAGCACGGCGCTGGAGACGTAAAACTGGTGGCAGCGGTGGGATCCACGAAGACTGGTGGACTCCCCGAAGGACGACTCGATCCACGAAGACTGGTGGACTCCCCAAAGGAAGATCAATCCCCGAAGGAAGACCAATCCTCGAGGGAAGACTCAATCCCCGAAGGAAGACCAATCCTCGAAGGAAGACTCAATCCCCGAAGGACGACTTAATCCTCGAAGGAAGACTTAATCCTCGAAGTAAGACCAATCCCCGAAGGACGACTCAATCCTCAAAGGAAGACCGATCCACGAAGGACGACTCAATCCTCGAAGGAAGACCAATCCCCGAAGGACGACTCAATCCTCGAAGGAAGACCGATCCACGAAGGAGGACTCCATCCCAGACGAAGATTAGTGCGATTAACGACGACTGGCGGGATAAAACCCTAAAGAGGGAAGGAATGTCCTCATTTCCGACTTGGATGGCGGAACATTCGATGTATCGAGTGTAACTATTGATGAAGGTTCCTTGTACGAAGTCAACGCAACTGCTGGTGACTCACATTTGAAACAGACAAATAACTTCGTAATTTCCTTTGCCGATGAGTTCCAGAGGAAATCCAAATTAACCTCAGTGGCAGCAGATTTGAAAAAAAAAATAATACGACATAAAACGACGAAAAAAAGGAAAAAAAAGACCAGGATAACACACAACTATAGGGCGTGAAGTCTGCCTGGCAGTAATAATATAAAAAGCGGAATTAATATAAAAAGAAGACAATAACTCAAGAAAAAATTTTTTTTAAGAAGAAACTACACTATTGGAATCCAGGAAGTGGTAATCTCGAAAAGAACAAAACATCAATCAACAGTTAGCCCACATATATTAGTAGTAAGAATCGTTAGCAAAATATCAATTTTTCTCTCTTCATTTTCCCGTAGGAATAGTTTCAACTTGGAACTTTTAACTTTTCCTTTTTACAAACAATTTTTTCCGATAGAAATTACTTCGAAATTCTCTTTTCAGCATTTCGATGACATTTCCGTTTTTTTCTTTTTCGCCGAATTTTCTTTCTTTACAGCTTTGGGACCAAATTAACTTTCATTTCCATATATATTGAATAACTAAAAGAAAGGCCATTTTTATATACCGTATTTTTAAGAAGTCATTTTACCATACATTGATTTCATAATTTTCAATATTACGAGTCCGTATTACACGAGACAGGCGGCTAGGCAGGGGGAAGAACAAATCAACTCTCTACAAATACACCATAACCCCCCTGAAATGGCTCTTTCTGTCGGAATTTCTGATGTTTTCAGAATCGCCCCTACCTTTGACGGAAAACCCTGCGACCTAGATAAATTTATTTCCGGGGGAGACGTTTTATTTAGATCTATAAAAAAGGCAGACCCGGAGATATATGAAACATTTTTGGAGCTAGTCAAAAATAGATTAGAGGGTCCTGCCTATGATCTGATTAGGTATAGCACAATCGCTAAATGGGAGGATTTAAAGGATAAACTTGAATCAGAATATAAAGAGGAGCAATCTCGGTCAACGGCACACAATGAGTTGATATCCCTGAAACAAAACTTCAGAGAAACCGTTCGGGAATACGGAGATAGAGTTGCGAATGCTCT
Organism: Microdon myrmicae; assembly: GCA_963931805.1. Lineage (NCBI taxonomy): Eukaryota > Metazoa > Arthropoda > Insecta > Diptera > Syrphidae > Microdon > Microdon myrmicae. The sequence goes on along the minus strand of OZ007498.1, from coordinate 142,307,148 downwards.
GAGGACACTGAACTCTGCTACGTGTGAAATAACAGCAGACGCGGTGGTTAGGGAATTCTTGATAGAAGAAAACTCAAAAGTGGCAGTGCAAATATTTGAGGATGGTCTCAAAAATGAACAACTGAAAATCCTAGCCAAAGTCCATGGGGGAAGTAGTTTAAAACAGTCAATTGCACATGTAGTATCACATGCTGCTGGAATGGACAACTCTCCCAGGTCATATCAATATAACGAAAATCCTAAATTTAATCGTAGAGTCTGCCAAACCTGAGGTAAGCCAGGTCATTCTCAGGACACATGTTATCGGAACATGCAGTCCAACAATTTTCCGAATAGACAACCCATAAAAAAAGGAATTTAATATTACTTGCAATTTCTGTGGACGGAATAATCACACAGAGAACGAGTGTAGATACAAGATATCTAGGAATGGACCGTCCTTAACAAATTACCAACAAAGTACAACAACGCGTAATCCATTCCGAAATAATCCTACCGAAAATCGTTTTAGTGAAAATCCTAGAATCACCAATAGACAAAACGATAGGCAAAATGTTCACTTTTCTCGGGTGCAAGAGTCGGAAAACGAGGCCTGACGCCAACCCAAGTTTATGGAAGACAGACAACATTTTTCTATTTATAACATTAGATCTTTGGCAATAGATAACGACAATTTTAATGAAGCTCCTAACCAAATAACTAAAGCGATACAGATAAACGAAGAGAAAACAAGCACTAATATAAATATTCCGACTCATACTCCAATTTTGGAAAATAATTCAGCAACACAGACTGAAAATTCGAAATTTTCAGCAGTATTAAAGACTGAAATCCCTAATATTTCGGATATCCCTATTGACAACACAGACACTTCAGCAACCAAGACTGAAAACTCAGCATTATTAAAGACTGAAAATTCAGAACTTGCAGGAAATACACACACAAAAATCCCTCACATTTCGGGTATCCCTATAGACAACACCGACACTTCAGCAACAAAGACTGAAAATTCAGCAGTGGTAAAGACTGAAGATCCAAAAGGTGCAATAAAAATCGAAACCCAAGTCAGAACACCATGTTTCAGCAGCAAAGACTGAAGGATTGAAAGTTTCTACAGCAGATATAACTGAAGAAATAGTTCAAACAGCAAATAAGTCTGAAGAACTATACGAATCAGTAAATGAGACTGAGAAACTAAACGATCCATCAGCAGTGAGTAAGACTGAAAAGGTAAAGGTTCCGACAGAAGTTAAAGCTATAGAAAATGATGACATTGAGCCGAAAACACTAAACATTTTAAATAACGATACTGAACACCAACACGAAGTAATGAAAATTGAAAATAATAATTCAATTAAAATAGGTATTGAAAAGAAAAACCATATAAATACCTTACAAATTAAATTTTACAACAATAAACATGTATTCGAACACAAAATAAGAAAAAATAAAAAGGTACACAGTCATTTAGGACAACTGAAATCATTTCTTAAGAAAATTTTTGGTATTATGCAATTCTATGCAGTCATCATAATAATAGGCCCAAAAAAGTTTTGGAAAATTTTCCATAAATTTAAGGAAAAGATAGACACTTAACAAATGGCCGTTGTTTTTATTCAATATATAAAACAATTGTAAGAAATGATGGAAATGAAAGAAAAAAAAAAAAAAAAAAAAAAAGGGGAAGAAAGAAAGAAAATTTTAGAGTTAAAATATATATTGGGATATAATATATTGGAAATTCGAAAGAAAAAGAGAATTTTGAGAATTAATATTAATCATATATAAGAAAAAAAAAATGTTTTGGATAATAAAAAGTGGAAATATTAAGTTAGTTGAAAATATTTAAAGTTAGTTAAAATATAATGTAAGTAGACTATAAGTAAACTTTTCGATTATTGTAACCTATTTTTCTAGTATTAAGAACTTTTGGATTTTTGTAACTTTTGATATAAGATTAACTTTGAACACCATTGTAATTGAACGAATATCCAAGTCTGTAATTAATCCTAATCTAAGCAATAGTTAACAGAAAATTATTCTCTTCAAGGATAATTTTCTTTCTCGAAGAAGGGTGGGATGTTGTATTCCAGAATACTACCCTTATTCGCTTTAACACTAATCTCATGTCCTTTCTAACACAACCTTTAAAACTACATCCTCACATATCTTACATTCTCATTTAATACAATTCATAAATAAACAGACACAATATTCTATATCCAGTCACTTACAGCACATTTAAAAACATGCCCCTTTTCATAACAAGCACATTTTTCATTTCAAAACATAGCCACTTTGATTTTCGTTCAAAGTTTATTCAAAATTTTAAGTCACAGAGACTTCTAGATTGTTTTGTTCATTTTATACGACACAGTTAGTTGGAACAAAATGTTCTATAAAAACAGGAAAATTTAAATTGTAAAGGTAGTTCAGAATAGAGCTCAGCTTGAGACAGCCGAGTTCAATAAAATAAAAATAAAACAAATAATTATTTTAATAAAGAAAACTTTAATTATTTTAATAACCCATTAACTTAATAAATATATAACCCCCACGCTCTTCCCTCGAAAGAGGAAGCACGGCGCTGGAGACGTAACAAAGTGATGTAAAGAAAATCGGGCTGTTACCCGAATTTTCCTCCATTTTTTATGACGGAAGCCTTCCCCATCCTACAACCCATAATAATTGCCACCAAGCGTAGGGAAAAATATATTATGTGCATAGACAGCTTGTCAGTACTCAATTCAATAAGGAACACCAACAACACTGTTGCAAATGCAACATGATAAACACTAGTGGAAACAAATTATTACACAGTCATCGACATAAAATAGGAAACACCAGTGAAAACCAATATAGTCAACTTCCTTAATAAAGAAGGGGACTACTCGGAGGAGCCGGATTACCTCGCACCCAGGGGTATGCAATGGAAGGCCTGCTCTGATAAGGTTACGATTGGAGCTGAGCTTTTTATACCAGACCCCCGTTGTGAGATTGAAGAGTGATCTCAGGCAATGGAAAGTAACAGCAAGGTGACGTCAAGGGGGACCGTTGCCAGCAGAACAATTGGCAGTTCCACCTGAGACACGGGCATCAAAGAAGCCCCCGCTGCAGCCAGCGGGAAGTATAGCCGGAAAACAAAACGGAGTAATTACTGCGAAAGACTACATAAGGCGAAACGGATTTCTTGATATTTTTGAAGTTGCTTTAAAAGAGTTAAGTTAATCTAATTTTTACATAATACAATAAACATTACAAGTGAAGTTAATTGTGTATTATTTTTTTGCTGGATCGAAACGATCACATTGGTCCTTCGAGCCATTAGGAAGAATAGTTTTTCCCGAGAAACGGAGTGAATAATTCGAGCCATTAAGACGAAGCCATAGTTTTGCCACTAAAACGGATCTGGACACCTTGCAATTAAGACGGAGCTGGTCTTTTGCAATCAATAAGATCTACAGGAAGCCGCAAGTCCTTGACGTCTACAAGTTAACCACACGAAACATGGAGCTACAGCGGGGGAGCGTCTGTGAAATTAAGGTGGGTGGTATTTAAACTTATTAAAAACCGATCCCAGTGATCTTAATAAAACCGAGTTGTGTTGTGTGCATTTAAAATCTAATGAAATTCGGAGGAATTGTTGCCTGCAAAACGAAAATTGGAGAAATTTGTCTGTTGGGTGGAAGACAATTTGGAGGTATTTTTCACTTATTTATTCACTGTGGTTCAGGCAAATCGTAATTCGGGGGAATTGTTGCGTGCAACTTAAGGTTTGGAGAAATTGTTGTGTGCAAGGCGAAATTCGGAGGAATTGTTGCGTGCAAATCGAAAGTCGGAGGAATTGTTAAGTGCAAAACAAATTCGGAGGTATTTTTCACTTAGTTATTAATTATTCACTGTGTTGCGTGCAAGGCGAAATTCGAGGAATTGTTGCGTGCAACTTAAGGTTTGGAGGAATCGTTGCGTGCAAATCGAAATTCTGAGGAATTGTTGCGTGCAAATTGAAATTCGGAGGAATTGTTGCGTGCAACTTAAGGTTTGGAGGAATTGTTGCGTGCAAACCAAATTTGGGTGATCTAACATAAAGCAGAGAGAATGAGCAAAGCACGAAAGGCCAACTGGATTGACTCTCTAACAACCATCGCCACTGAATTAACCGCGGATCACAAGGCATATATGGCTTTGGATCAATCCTCTAAATCATTCACATGAATGAAGCGCGGTTAAGGAATTTAGAGCATTTCTTTGAAGAAGCAAGGGGATTGCATCAGAGAATAATTGCAGCCCCGAGGGATGACGCCAAAACAAAATATATGGAAGAACTCACATTCCATAAACTAAAGGAGCTATATTATAGTTATAGCTCGGAACTAAAGGCACAGATGCAGAACACCGGATGTCAATCACAGTTGCACTGTTCATTTAACAGCTCAGTTGGAGGAAACAGGGAGTCAATTACAGAGTTGAAGCTTCCTCCAATCAAGATCCCATCTTTCTCTGGTTCCTTTCAGACATGGCCAGAGTTTAAGAGCCTCTTCGAGAGCCTCATCATTGGGAATTCAACATTGTCTGATGTGCACAGGCTGCACTATCTGAAGCCCAACTTGACCGGAGAAGCTGAGAGATTGTTGAGGAACACCGCGATCGTCGAAGGAAATTTTGAGTCGGCATGGGCAACCTTAGTGAAGCGGTATCAAAACTTAATATTGCTGAAGGATAACCAGTTCGGCTTGCTGTTTAACCAACCATCAGTAGGTCATGAATCAGCCGATGGGATTAGGACCTTGGTGGATACCACAAACGAGGCCAAACAATCAATGCAAAACCTCGGAGTTCCGGTCACATCGTGGGAAGATGTCTTAATTTACCAGACTATACAAAAACTTCCCCTTCAAACACGAGGGCTGTGGGAATTTCACATCTGGTCGTATGTGGACTATCCCACTTATGACACGCTGGAAGAGTTCCTGCTTACGAGGATCAGAACGTTGGAGGTCATGGGGCAAACATCATCAGCCAGGTCTCGCGAGGGAACCAGAAGTAAACACTCCGAGGTTCGCGTCCACAACTCTGCCATTCACGATTGTGCAATGTGTTCAGGCCCACATCTAACCCAAACCTGTGTCAAATTCAGGACACTCAGCTCTCGACAGAGATGGGACATCGTAAACAAGCGCCAGTTGTGCATCAACTGCCTTTCAAGGGGTCACAGACGACATGAGTGCACAAGTAAATTTACTTGTAAACACTGTAAGCAGAAACACCATACACTGCTACACTTGAACGAAGAAAAGGGTGTAGTCCAAGGAATGGGAATGGCTTCAACAGTAGGCACCCCGACCACTCCATCATCAAACTCTACAACTTCCCAACAACTAACCACAGGAGGCAAAAACAATCGAACTGCAACGCAAGTTTGCAACACTTACGTGGCCAAAACTAGCCACACAAGGACTGCTCTATTGGCCACAGCGCTGATTAAGGTTTTTACTACAGGGGGACAATCGGTAGTGCTTCGAGATCTCTTGGACCCTGGGTCGGAAGCTTCTTTTACCTCCGAAGCTGTAGCACAACGGTTGGGTCTCAGGAGAGAGCGGAGTTACTTGAATGTCCTTGGCATTGGAGCGGCTAACGCCAGCATTGCCAAACACAAGGTGTCCCTCCTAGTTCACTCACTGATAAAGGAGGATTTCAAATTGGAATTGACGGCTTTGGGACTACCGAAATTAACCACGAATCTTCCAACACATCAAATTTCTTGTGCGGATTGGCATCACATTGAACATCTGCAGTTGGCTGACCCGACATATTACAAACCTAGTAAAATCGACATTTTGCTCGGTAGTGATGTCTATCCTCGATAGTGTTGTATTCCAGAATACTACCCTTATTAAATTTAACACTGAATCTCCTAACACATCCTTAAAAACTTCACTTAACATATATTACATTCTCACTTAATACATACCATTCATAAACATTCACAATATTGCCAGTTACAGCACACTTAATAACCTGCACCTTTTTATTTATTCAAAACATAGTAACTTGGATTTTCGTCCAAATTTGATTGAATGTGAAAAGTCACAGAGAGAAAATAGAATAGAAAAAATCAGTTTTAGTTAGAAGTTTGTGTTATCAGTTCTAGTTGTGTTTTGAGTTGAGAAAAAGAGGAAGTTGACTGTTACAGTTATTACAATAGATGAAAAGAAGTTATAAGAAGAAAAGAAAGAATAAACAGAAAATTAAACAGAAGATAAATTAATCCTGCGTTTTAATATATATTCAAAATAAAAGGTCCCCGCTCTTCCCTCAACCGAGGAAGCACGGCGGGATACTTCAACAATAGTATAGTGGTTAGTATACCCGCCTGTCACCCGGGAGACCGGGGTTCGATTCCCCGTCGGGGAGCCTCTGGCGAAAGACTAATGACCTTGCCCAGAAAAAATAAATCATTATGGAAAATTTAACAAGCCTCAGGACTTGCTAAATAAGGCCAAGACCGGTTCCCGGTTGTAGTGCCAATGATGATGATGATGATGTCTATCCATCAATCCTACTGGAGGGCTTGGTCAAGGGCAGCTCAGGTACCCCTATGGGGCAACTAACGGAGTTTGGATGGGTACTGTCTGGCTACATCACTTCCAATAACCATCCTACAATCAGGGTTCATCACACAATTGCTGAGGATCTTGAATTGAACAAAATTATGCAAAGGTTCTGGGAGCTGGAAGAAATTTCAGAAAGAAAACCGCTATCACCACAAGAAGAACAGTGTGAAACGTACTACAGCCGAACACACCAGCGGCATTTGGACGGAAAATACATCGTTCGATTGCCCTTTAAGGGAGGAACGCACCCGGTGTTGGGGCTGTCACATCGATCAGCGCTTGTGAGGTTCCTACAACTGGAAAAAAGGTTCCAAGCCAACGCCCTGTTCTACGAAGAATACAAAAGGGTATTTCAAGAGTACAAGAATTTGGGGCACATGTGTGAGATAGATCCCGCCCTACTTAACAGACACCACCATTTTATGCCTCATCATGCAGTGATTAAAGAGGCCAGTTCAACCACAAAGCTGCGGATCGTTTTCGGCGCCTCTTGCAGAACCTCGGATGGGACGTCGCTCAATGACCATCTGCTAAATGGACTACGACTCCAGGATGACATTGTCGACCACATTTTGAGATTTCGAAGGCACAAAACAGCCTTCGTCACAGACATTCACAAGATGTACCGCCAAATCTGGGTACCACCAGAGCTGGTGCTGTGGAGAGATCTGGAAGGGGAACCCATCAAAACATATAAACTGAACACAGTCACATTCGGTACCGCCGCAGCACCATACCTGGCGGTACGCACTCTCTTACAATTGGCATTGGATGAACGAGCTGACTACCCAGTATCCTGACAAATTATTTGCAAAAATTTCTATGTCGAGGACGTCATGCACGGAGCAGACTCAGAAGACGAGGCCATGATAATGCGAGACCAACTCGTGGCATTGTTGCAACGTGGAGGGTTCCCTCTTAGGAAATGGGCCAGCAATAGTGAACGATTAATGCGCTGCATTCCAGAGAAAGATAGAGAAGTCCAGGTGCCACTTTCGATTGATAAAGGAAAAACGATAAAAACCCTGGGAATCCAATGGCACCCTGGAAGGGACACCTTTTCATTCAGTGTCGGACTTCAGGAATCAAAAAATCCAACGAAGAGGTTGATATTATCAGACATTGCCCGCTTATACGACCCAATGGGATGGATATCGCCCTGCGTCGTCATTGGAAAGATAATTATGCAGGACATTTGAAAGCAGGACCAAGATTGGGACAGCCAACTTCCACCAACTATCATTTCGGCATGGTCCAAGTTGAAGGCCGAACTGAGTGCTCTCAACAGCATAGAGATTCCTCGCTGGGTCAACATCACCGAGCGAGCAACTCTGGAGATCCATGGCTTTTGCGACGCCTCAGAAAAGGCATATGCTGCGGTGGTGTATCTTCGTTCAATAAATGGACAAACGACGTCAACTGAACTGCTCTTTTCAAAGACGAGAGTGGCATCACTCAAAAGCAAGTCATTGGCACGATTGGAGTTGTGTGGAGCTCATCTACTAACACACTTGATGGTGCACACGGTAACAAAGATGGACCTGCAGTCAGCGGAGGTATATGCTTGGTCGGACTCGCAAATCGCGCTTGCATGGATTAAGGATCCGCCACACATACGAACCACCTTCGTCGCCAACAGAGTAGCAGACATTCAAGAACTGATAGACCCTAGCTGCTGGAGACATGTATCCTCGAAGGAGAATCCGGCAGACATGGCGTCCAGAGGTCTCTCTCCAACGGAGATTCTGGGGATGCATCAATGGTGGCATGGGCCAGATTTTTTACAAACATTTGACAGCCATCATGGACACCTAGGGGAGATACAGTCCACGGAACTTGAATTGAAGGATAAAACACCACGTAAAATGAAAAATGAATTTATCACAACTGGGTGCCCCATCAGAAACGTGTTTCAGCTATGCTTACACTTCACCGCTCTCGAAGACAACGCATTATTTACTCGATTTTCTTCCTTACCGCGTTTAATTCGAGCTCCAGCATACTGGCTTCATTTTTTTACAAACCTACGTTTGAAGGCCAAGAAGATGCCGGGTCGTGTCACTGGACCGCTCTCGGTGGAAGAGACTGCTTCAGCGCAATCACGATTAATTAGAATCGTGCAACAGGAATTTTTTGATGACGAAATTAAAAGCATCACAAGGAGAGAAGCAATCACCAAAGGAAACAAGATAGCAAGACTCTCCCCTATATTGGATGAGAAAGGGGTTCTGCGAGTCGGGGGTCGGTTGGAAAATGCAGATCTACCCTATTCACAGCGCCACCCGATCATACTACCCTCCAACACCTTCTTAACTTCCCTGATCATCCACAATGCTTACTTGAAAACGCTGCACGGTGGTCAACAACTGATGATGGCAACGATTCGAGCTGAATTCTGGATATTACATCTCAAATCCAGCGTCAAGGCTTGCATTCATAAATGTCTGAAGTGCTATCGACACAAATCAGTACAAATACAACAAAAAATGGGTGATCTACTCCCACCCCGTGTAAACCAAGCACGCCCCTCTCAAACTTCGGGAGTGGACTATGCCGGCCGAGTACAGCTTAAGGCATGGAAAGGAAGGTGCAACAAAATTACCAAAGCGTACATAGCCATTTTTGTATGCTTCTGTACGAAGGCAGTGCATCTCGAGCTTGTCAGTGAGTACAGCACAGCCGCTTTCCTAGCGGCTTTCAAACGCTTCACGGCGCGCCGCGGGATCTGTGCGCACATCTACAGTGACTGCGGAACCAATTTCCAAGGAGCTGCTAAAGTGATGAAGAAGGAACAGGCACACGCCTCAAAACAATGGACCGACGACATCGTTAGGCAGATTCAGAACAATGGCACATCATGGCACTTTAACCCCCCTGCAGCCCCTCATTTTGACGGATTATGGGAAGCCGGGGTGAAATCTATGAAACACCACCTCAAACGCGTGATAGGACACTACACTCTAACATACGAGGAATATCTAACGATATTGGCTCAAGTGGAAGCTTGTCTAAATTCCCGTCCACTCTGCTCAATATCTGAAGATCCTGAGGATTTGTCCATTTTAACACCAGGACATTTCCTAATTGGCAATGCGCTCAACACCATGCCGGAAGGGGATTTGACCCAGGCCAAGTCCAATTACCTGAACACCTGGCAGCTAATGCAGAAAATACAGGAGGACTTCTGGAAAAAATGGAAGGCTGAATACCTCGCTCGGCTGCAACAACGTCCAAAAGGGCTTGCATCAAGTCCAGAACTGGTAATAGGTAGTTTGGTGCTTCTACCTGATGAGCAATCTCCACCTACCCTGTGGCGACTAGGTAGGATCGTAGTAACGCACCCAGGAGCCGACGCAAGAATTCGTGTTGTCACAGTGAAAACAGCCACTACAACATTGAAACGCCCAATAGCCAAACTCTGTCTCTTGCCCATGGTCAATTACAAATTCACACACACACACACACACACACATATTTATATATATATATATATATATATATATATATATATATATATATATATATATATATATATATATATATATACGCACACACACACCCATAACATGAATATGCCACTGTACCATAACCAATTTAACAATTAATTTAATAATTAATATAAATCACTACCGCCCCTCACTCTCTTTCACATCGAAACAAGCTACTGAGCTTGCGTCATCTTCAAATAAGAATCCATCTGAGCTGATACGTCGAATTTAACGGAAGGGCAATGACGACCACCTGCTGATGCAACATCGCTTCCCCGGCAAGATGTTGCAAATGCAACACGATAAACACTAGTGGAAACAAATTATTACACAGTCATCGACATAAAATAGGAAACACCAGTGAAAACCAATATAGTCAACTTCCTTAATAAAGAAAGGGACTACTCGGAGGAGCCGGATTACCTCGCACCCAGGGGTATGCAATGATGGGTATGCCCGCTCTGATAAGGTTACGATTGGAGCTGAGCTTTTTGTACCAGTCCCCCGTTGTGAGATTGAAAAGTGATCTCAGGCAATGGAAAGTAACAGCAAGGTGACGTCAAGGGGGACCGTTGCCAGCAGAACAATTGGCAGTTCCACCTGAGACACGGGCATCAAAGAAGGCCCCGCTGCAGCCAGCGGAAGTATAGCCGAAAAACAAAACGGAATAATTACTGCGAAAGACTACATAAGGCGAAACGGATTTCTTGATATTTTTGAAGTCGCTTTAAAAGAGTTAAGTTAATCTATTTTTTACAAAATACAATAAACATTACAAGTGAAGTTAATTGTGTATTATTTTTTTGCTGGATCGAAACGATCAGAAACAGCGACGAGATAATTTCCAATATTCGACACAATATCATTAAATATTATAATTAAATAAAAGGAATGTGGATTTCCAGCCATATTTCCATCAGCGGTAATGAAAATACAGGATGTGCGGCTAACTCAGCTAGAAGAGCTCCAGTTCATAAATTTAACATCTATACAAGAGCCGATCTACTAGCGACCATCCAAAACAAACTAAAAAGTACTATTCGAATAAATTAGGATATATATCACCACACCTATAGGAACGTGAACCCATTCAAATAGCATCCTTTCTATCCAACGAATTTAAGTAAATCTAAAATCACAAACTTTGTGTGGTTGCGATTAGGTCATACGTCCGCTAAGTATCTTTACCTGCTCAACAGAGACACACCCCCAATCTGCCAAAAATACACAACACAGCACAATGCTTACAGTCATTCATATACTAAAAACTGTCCACACCAGCAACTTATGACCTCCCACATTTTGAGTCCATAGAGGTCTCCGGGGTGGAACTGCATCTGGCTAATAATAATAAAGTGAACTCCGTAAACAACTCGCATAAAACCAATAATGGCCCTGTAACGGTCCTGCGAACCGCACAAACCACTGTGACGTTAAATACCTTTCACCTAACCAAAGAGGTCATACCTACCGTGTCCTCAACCCCACGTGCTCACAAACACTTGGGCCCAAAATGTACTTTATCTCCTAGCTAAAGGGACATGCATACTGCCGTCCTCAACCGCCCGTATCCGCAAACACGTAGGCCCAACTTCACGACCGACTACTCACTACAGCTATATTTGAATCCGCCAAATTAGTGACCCTGACGTGATCCGAGAGAAAAGTGATACGCGCGAACAAAAATAAAAAAAAAACCACCCGTGCACAACCCCACATCGTACAATAACGTAAAGAATGACTACAACAATACCGGACAGTGCCAGTGCCACGAAATAGAGACAGTGACAGTTGCAGTGCAAGTGTAGAGTGCCCAAATCACCACAGCAGACGCCACCTAACACCTCGTTAAAAACAGACGCGACAACTTCCGCGTACTGAACGATGAAGAAAATCAGCACAACGATGCGAACTACCAGGTCGCAACCTTCGTCCGCGGCAGCGCCACATCATCATCATCATCATCATCGGCACTACAACCGGGGTCCGGTCTTGGCCTTATTTAGCAAACCTCGAGGCTTGTTAAATTTTCCATAATAATTTATTTTTACGGGCAAGGTTATCAGCGCCACAAGCCCGCCCTAACCCCCCAGAGGTCGACGACGCCACCAACTCGGACAGACGTCCAGAAGCGCGAAACATAAAATTTCTGAATTTTCCCTCAGACGACCCGACTTTTGGTTTCGCTACGAAGAGCAGACCTTCGAACTGGAGGGAATCACCGATGACCGGACGAGATTCTTGTTGCTTATGCGAGACATCGACCCATATCTCCTCCCACACAACAAACATTGAATTAAGTTTCCCCCGCCGCGACCCGATGCCGCATTTAAAGAGACGGCAAAAAGAGTGTTTCAAGAGACGCTTGCAAAGTTTGCTGCAACAAGTAGACGCACAGGGAGTGGGGCCATTCCAACATGCCGCCCACATCCGCTCTTTAGCCGGCACAGATATGACGGACCAAGCCCTAGCAACCATTTTCCGGGAATCCCTATCCGATTATGTGCAAGCGATCCTCACCACACAAACAGATTTAAACCTGTACGAGCTCGCAGGACAGGCGGAAGCCGTAATGGCTAGAGATCGCTCACGAGCAGATTTACAAGCCCCACAGACCTCAGTGGCACACCGAGCGTGGCAGCAACATCAGCCCCAGAGCCAAGCAATCTCGAACCACGACGATGCACAATTGCACAGCTCATCGGGACGACGAATTCGAGAGTATGTGTTTGAGAAGTCGGAGTCGGAAGTTCGCAATGGGCGGACCGTAGCCGACAAAGGCGCAGAGATAGGTGACTCGGAAATTCACGACGCCGGTGTAGCAGAACGCGCACGTCAGGCGATGGGAACCCCGCTGGCATATGTTATTTTCATTTCCGTTTCGGTTCACAGGCCAGGAAGTGCAGACAACCCTGCAACGGGTCGGAATCGCAGCCTACGCAGCCTAGTCCTTTAAAGTAGAACTGCCGACCGTCAACCGAGCACAAATGGCCGGCACCCCCCAATTAAACCGCTTGTCGATCCACGATAGGAGTTCAAACATGGACCTCACGATCGACACTGGTGCAGACATCTCCGTCCTCCCACGCTCATATGCACCTGCCAATCGGCTGCCGGACTCGCTAAAATTGTTCACCGCGAACAATTCCCCAATCACAACTTACGGGCGGAAATTGCTCACCTTCAATCTAGGTCTTCGACGACCCATCCGATGGCACTTCGTCGTCGACGACGTAAGTGAGCCCTTAATAGGTTCCGACTTGCTAAGGCACTAAAAGTTGATAGTCGACTTAGCTTGGAACGGGCTATTGGACCCGAAAACGTCTCTCTCCAAGCCAATAAACGCAAAGGCGGGAGAAGTGTCGACGTTATCGTGCACCGTTGCAAACGGCCCATTCAGTGACCTGTTGCGAGAATTCGCGGACATAACTGTGCCGCTCAGCCATCCACGACGAGCCCAAGCCGGCGTTTTTCACCACATCGAGACGCGCGGCCCACCAGTGAGTCAATTTGTCAGCCATCCGATAGCCCATGGGCGAACCCACTCCATCTCGTCAAGAAGAGCAACGGTGAGTGGCTCCCATGCGGCGACTAGAGGATGCTGAATGCTGAAACCACCCCGGATCGGTACCCCATAGCAAACATGCACGACTTTTCTTATAAAGTGGAAGGGTGTACAATTTTCTCAACCGTCGACCTCACGAGCGCGTTACACCAAATACCGGTAGCACCCAGACATATCCCAAAGATAGCAGTAACAACACCTTTTGGACTATTCGAGTTCAAGGTGATGACTTGAAATACAGAAATGCAGAACAAACCTTTCAGCGCTACATCGGTTCGGCCCTTCGCGGCCTTGACTTCTGCTATGCATACATTGCCGACATAGCATCAAAGAACCTGACAGAACATCGCTCGCACTTAAGACAGCCGTTCGAACGCCTCTGAGACATCGGTCTGGTAATTAACCCAGACAAGTGTCACCTCGGAGATCCTGAAGTCAAGTACCTGGACTACTGCATAAGTTGACAAGGCGTTCGCCCATTACACGACAGGGTGGTCGCACTAATGCGATTTCCTCGCCCCACCACCGTCCGAGAACTCAGGCATTATCTGAGAATGTTAAACTTTTATCGCCCAACGCTTCGAAATAACGCTCATGTTCTGGCCCCTCTCAACGAGTATCTGATCGGGGATAAGAAAAGCACGTGTGTGGGCAAGATACTTTCTTCTTGTATGCATGGGCAAAATCGAGGATTTATGTCGGTTCCGTAATGTCGTAACCGAATTGGATCTTAGGAACATGCTGCGTTGTATGCAGGCATGCCCCTAGGGGAAATGCTTATAAGATGCTAATGCTTGTCGATCGGTTTACCGACCGATGTGCTTGTGGGAAAAAGGAAATGAAGATACATGTCCTGCATGTGTGCAGCGGAATTCGTTCGAAGATATGTGCACCGAAATGGTTCGAGTCATGTTGGTTGCTGGTGGTGCAACCAAATTGCTTTTAAGGAACATGGTGCGTTTGGTGTGATTATGCCTTTGTGGAAAATGTCTGTTTGGTGCAATGCTTTTTTGCCTTCGCGCAGAACTATGGCTCGGGTGGTTTGGAGACAGTTTAGGTGGATGACAAAAAGGTAAGTAAATGCTTCCCAGGGTTTTTGGATGTTCTAGGGGGAAGCTTTTGTGTCTCTCCTGGAAAAGGAAAGCAGTGGCGTTAGTGGAAACGCCACAGACATGTACTTTATTGTTCTGTAAAAATCCAACATACGTCTGGATCGGATCAGAGGAGTCTTTTGAAAATGTCCACCATCCAAACTTCACCCGAATTCAATTCAAGTTCAATGCTATCATTAGAATGTAGAGGTTATGTATGTTGTTCTCCGGGCCGTGCTTTCCCAAACGGTGGGAGAAGAGCCCGGAGCGTCGACGGTGAAACAAATAAAAGACCGAAAGAGTTTAGTGAATATGAAAATATTTAGTTTTAATGGTATTTAAATTCGGACATACGGCCAGCGGTTCGGCCTCTGGAATGCTACTGAGGCGAAATTGAAAAACACTCCCCTTTTATAATTTTTGGAGTTGACTTTTGTCAACTATTTTAGTGTCAAAATTCCAAGAAGCGTACGCAACGCTTGGCGTACTTCGATTGGAATTTTGTTCCGGGAATTATTTAAAGGGTTTTGTTGGATAGATTCTGGGAAGGGAATCATGAAATGCGTTTTGAATTTAGCATTTCATGATGTTAGGATTTTTAGGAATTGAGTCAATGTATGATGAATTAATTTTTGGTTAAATTCGTTGTACATGTGACTCAATATGGAATTTGGATATGAAGCAATGGAAAATTTGGGATTTGGGTTTATTATGTGGAATTGGATCAATGTGCGACAAATTGACTTTTGGTTTAATCTATCGCTCATTGATTCAATATGAAATTGGGATTTGCGTTATGGGATTATGGATGATATTGGGGATTTAGATAGGGGTAGCGATTTAGGATCGCTACATGTACTATGTCTATTCCTTTTCTGTAAATATGATCACGATGAATTCGCGCTAATTTAACTTTTCTCCTTATATACCCATCAATCAGAGGTGTGCATTCATTTTAGAATGAGTCAGTCGAACAAATAAACAATGAGATCTCTTCAGTCGAAACACTCGTGTGTGCAACACTCTGCGTGGCCATGTTGTGGGGGTTCTTTAAGCCAGGGATGAGCAAAACGCGGCCCGCGGGCCGCTTGCGACCCGTTAAACATGTTTATGCGGCCCGCTGACCATTTCTAATATTGAATTTATTTTATCGACTTTCTCCCATCAATATATTATTATAAAATCAATTATAATAAAATGGTAGTACATGCTAAACAGAAACAATTTTTCTGACGAGTTACTTACTTGTCAGCGGCTTGTTCAAACATGCAATACGAACGCGCCGCGTCTGTGCTTGTTTGTGTTTGCTTCTGTCACACAATCAGTCAGACTAGTAAGCTGTTAACAAGCCAGTTTAGCAATT
Organism: Microdon myrmicae; assembly: GCA_963931805.1. Lineage (NCBI taxonomy): Eukaryota > Metazoa > Arthropoda > Insecta > Diptera > Syrphidae > Microdon > Microdon myrmicae. The sequence goes on along the minus strand of OZ007498.1, from coordinate 142,291,027 downwards.
CTTGTGACTCTTGAAATGCGTGAGTGCAATATTATTGTCAAAAAGGTAATATTAGAGTTTTTTCATTAAAAATTAAGTTTTACTACATTTTTTTTAACTTTCAAATTTTTAACCCATACTAGCATGTCGGAAAAGCAAACAAGGCTGAGCACAGGCATTTCCAAGAAAAGTGGAAATTTGATTATTTTTTCACTTTCTTTAGAGATAAAGCTGTATGCTTAATATGTTCAGAGACTGTGTCGACATTAAAAGAATATAACATAAAAACGCATTACGATACAAAACATGAACAACAATATAAAAACTTAACAGGACAACTAAGGATAGACAAGTTTAATCAAATGGAGAAAACCGGGGGAAAACAACGGGCTATTTTTAAAAATCAAGCTATTTTATCAAATACGGCAGTAAAGGCTAGTTTTGTTGTCAGTCAAATACTAGCAAAAATAATGAAACCCTTTGCGGATGGAGAGATGATAAAAGAATATCTGACTGCTGTTGCAGAAATTGCATTTCCTGATAAAATAAATATTATTTCAAACATCAGTCTATCAAGATTCACAATTGCAAGGAGAATTGAAGAGTTGTCCGAGAGCATAGCAACAACGCTTCGTGAACGCATTGCAAAATTCGAATACTGTTCTGTGCCACTTGATGAGAGTTGTGATATTAGCGATACAGCACAACTGGCTATATTTTTACGTGGTATTCACACTAAATTTAATATCACCGAAGAATTGTGTTCACTAATTCCAATGCAAGGGAATACAACCGGCAAAGACCTGTATGATGAACTAATTCAATTTTATTAGAAAAGATTATTGGTATATCGACAGATGAAGCACGAGCCTGGAGGTAGGAGTATCGGGAAGGCTATTTCAAGACATTAAGAAGGTCACAGGAAGGGAAATATTCGTTAACCACTGCATAATTCACCAGGAAAATTTGTGTGCGAAAAGATTGAGTTTGCCAAATGTCACAGTACCAATAATTAAACTAATCAATTTTATAAAGTCGCGCGGGTTAAATCACCGTGAAGAATTTAAAGAATTAAAGAATTTCTGAAAGATTTAAATTCTGAAAGATTTAGAAACTGAATATGGAGACGTGGTTTTTAATGCCGAAGTACGTTGGGTTAATAGAGGTGCAATGCTAAAAAGAGTATACAACTTAAAAAGCGAAATACAATTGTTCTTGGATATGAAGGGATATGCCTTTCCTCATTTTGGTAATAAAGAATGGATGAGTGATTTTGGGCTTCTTATCGACATGACTCAGCATATCAATGATCTTAATGTGGAACTTCAAAGCAAAGGACAGTTTATTAACAATTTGTATGATGAAATTCAGGGCTTTGAGTGCAAATTAAAATTGTGGAAACAACATCTTTTGCAGAATAGTGTGTCTCACTTTCCACATTTAGAAACAGAAAACGTTACTACTTCTCAAAAATACGCACAATATATAGACATTTTAATCAACGAATTTCAATTACGATTCCAAATGTCCAAAGCTGAGAAGACAGTGGTTTCCATGAAATTGTTTTCCTCGCCATTTAATATCGATGTGGATACAGTTCCCGAAGACTTTCAAATGGAAGTGATTGACATGCAGAATAATACCGAATTAAAAAAATGTATTTTTCTCAGTAAACATCGAACATTTTTATAAATCGTATGTGAGCCCTGAGAAATGTCCGCTTTTGACGAAAAATGCAAAGCAAATGATGTCTCTGTTCGGAAGTACATATGTTTGCGAACAATTATTTTCAACCATGAAATTAATCAAGAATGATAACCGATCAAGACTGGGTGACGCACGATTAGAAAGCTGCGTGTGTGTAGCTACCTCATCAATTCCGGCTGATATTGATCAGCTTGTATCAAAAAAACAGTGCCTAATTTCCCATTAAAAATTTCAAGTAAATTCGTTTTTCTGTTCCTTTCTTGTTTGTTTTTATTTTGCATTAAAATTTGTATTTGAATTCTTTACTTTTTTTTATATTTTTTTATTCTAATGTTTATTGTAAATAAAGTTTTATAAACTATTAATGTTATTTTATGTTGTTAAAAAAATTTACAATTTAAATTGGCTCGTTGATTAAAAAGGTTGATCACCCTTGCTTTAAGCCATTTCCCAAGAACCACCCATTCCCTTTCACCTGCCGCCGACTTCCCAAGCAAGTCTTTCTACTTACCTGCAAATGGGCAGCGTAAGCTCCCCTGCAACATCTCCCACCTGAAAGCAAACCTGGCATGCATCTTATCGAATTGTTCTGGTTCATAAGACTTGAACCATACAATACACCCCTATCGGCTCAGCTTGTCAGCAATTATAATCGACAAATACACGCTGGCCAGTGTATCTGTTGACACAGCTGTAGCCGATATTCTTTCTACAGTTCACAACTGTATATTGCGCCTATACCATTAGGTCCGCGACATTTGCGACAAGTCCCTATTATCGGCTGTCAACCGATCATGGGATTTGGGCATGAATATGATCGTTGTTTAGGCGATCTTACCCATGTCATGCCCTATGATGACCCTCCTGCGAACAAAAGCAAACACACACTACTTCACTGCGTTTGTTTTGTTTACTAATCGCTGGTCCACGATTCCCCTGGGTGAGACGTTTGCTTGTACATCTGCAGGTCAAATTCCTTAACACCATATCCATGTACCAGTACATTAACCTAACCATATAGCCACCCAGCCTATCCCTTTGCCACCGTCGGTGAGTTTTCTGTTGACTTAATGTCCATAATTAATTTTCCTCCTTGTGCTCCAGAGCCATACGGCTAAAACATACATAACTCAAATCTGCGGTTCCACTATCGTCCCCGAAGTATGTATCGCCTACAACGGCATTTCCTTGAACTCATAAATAAATACGATGACGATCCCATGCAACATCGGCAGACCATGAACGAAGTGCATCTCATCGTTTGACCCTCGAAGTAGCGTTTTTGTTTACTTTGGAGCAAAAACGTATTTCGTTCTCAGTCGTGGATCATCGATGATTTATGACCGCATTGCCTGCAGCCCCTGATGGTCGTACATTTGTTTGATCAGGTGCCGGTCGATCGTTGTCTGTATTGCAGGCAAAAGGGGCATCGTACATGACCTATGGAGCATTTGGGAAATCCTCCCATATAACCCCTTTCTCGATCACCATTGGCCGCTGCCAAGTTGATCCGGTTCGCCCCTCCTACAACGATGTGAGCCACCACCATTGAATCTGACGGATGTAGATTGCATCGGGGAGTCAAATTTCTATCACCACAGCGGAGAGTCCCGCCCGCTTAGCGTTACATTTTTACCAGCCGCGTTACCAAGTAGCCAGTTCGGTTTTAACACGGTCAGAATATGTGAGTTGGAGTGCAGTGTTACCTTGTTGCCACCTAGTCGGGAAATTCGTTTTGTTCGTTAAAGTGAACTTCGTTTTGACATTATCACAATCCTGAAGGAGTGCAGGCGCCCACCAGCTAATGGATTAAGGAATTATATTGTTAACTCCTAGTCACCTAATTAGTGAATTAAGTTGTGAACTCCCAGTGTTATGCGCATGCGCCGATGCCATAACGCAAATTTAAATAAAGAACACTTAATATACACAAATACTTGCGTGCCTATTTATTACTTTCGCTTGTTTGGAGTTGATTTGTTTCGTGGAAAAATTTCAGAGAAGCAATAGTAAGTGTTTGGGTGTCGAGTTGAACTAGTGCCCATGTCTCATACAATAACCAACCCCCACAATGTGGTTTCTCAACATAAGTATTTTCAAGCATTTGAGGGTAATGTGTATCGATGCCATTTTGTCCTATCATCTCCGCCTTCCCCAAATCACTCATACATTGGATCCCGTTTGCCCAAACATAATATTAAAAGCAAAAACTATAAAAAAACAAACAAGGGTCACCGTGGGAGATTTAAAGAAGGGCTCATATGATAAACCCGCTCCCGTCTCATTTTCTCTTCCCTGCTTGTAAGATTATATTATTTTAGTTTCAATTTTACATATATAAAAAAAAACACACTCAAATGTATTTGAAAATAGAAAAGAAAAAAAAAGAAAAAACATTAAAAAACATTTTTTTAAATCTACAGAAAAATCTCAAAATGATGATGATGATAATTAATAAAGAGTACAAACAATATTATAATGTAGAGTGTTCACGGAGTATCTCTATACTCGATTTTAAAACTTTTTAAACGAAATCAAATGTTTAGTAACGAATCTAGAAATATTTACTACATCTTTTCAAATAAATGTTTAATAAAAATAAACAAAATGAAACAAAAAATGATTATGAATGGGACATGCTCATCTGCCTCGAATTAGTTTCAGAAAATTCTAATTTACGCATGTTGCTGGCGCCACTGGTTTCTATTCATCTTTCATTTTAATTATTTGATTTGAACGCATATATTTAAGTAATCAAGCAAATTATAAAAATGTATTTGTCACTGTTTTTCTTAAATAAAGTGACAAGTGTATTAAAATGCCTTGCGTGTCACTTTAAACTCAAAACGTATATTTTAGTCCGTACGTTAAATTGTCAAACATTAAATATCAACCGGAGGTTGTTACTTATACCTCTATCAGAGATTAGAAAGACCTCGTGGATAGTATTGCTAGAAACAAGCAATTTGAAAATGTCTGTGTTAAACTCACTAAACACTTGGTTTGACGACGGTATGAATATTTATTTTTAAGAATGCAAAACTTAATTATCCACCCGTGTTTGCACAAATGTACTTCACGTCGAATGTTCTCAAAAGAATTCACTACTTTTAAAACAATTAAGTAGTAATTGAGGCTTGACATTTTATCACATTAATTAAAATATATAATAACTTTTTCTCCATGTCTTCATAACACGCAAAACGTTCAAAAAAGATATATTGATTTTTTCACACTACCTTCAAATTGAAAATTAAAAATTTATTGTCTTTGCGGATTTCGTCTTACAAAAGATTTCTTATTTTATTTGTACTAGGAGTAATAATAATTATTACAAAACAGTGTATCGTATTTTCAAGCTGTCGTAAAGTACAATTGTGGAATTAACGTTGAATACAATTACTCAAAGCGTTTCAGCTGTTCGCAATAAAAAGTTCTGTGTGCACGTTGTATTACCAAATGAAGTCGGCCGTTTAACTATCGCATTCCGCTCAACTGCAGCGTTGTAATACCGAGGCCTTGGGCCTAGACCTTATTTTCTCCTCAAATTTACATGTTTTTCAATAATAGTACAATTTCATTTCACTCGATGCTTGTAACTGATGTTATGCTATTTGGAATTCGCTGAAATACATCCATTGTTCATATACCTGATTCGAATCTTATTATCGAAATTCCGTTATTGCCCATGTGTTTTACAATTTTTTTTTAATATGTAAAATTGCTTTCTGGAGTGGCAGTACACTCCAAAAATGTACTGGACCCAACCAACAGCTTTCCACGCTTAAATCATTTTTCCATCTTACCTTTATTTATTTATTGGCCTGTAGGAACCGGGAAGTTCAAGACCTCATCGACTCGACTCCGCCAACGTTCCCTGTCCTGTACACTCTCCTTCCACGCTTGACCAGCCGATCCAATCTCCTCAAGGTCCAACCTAACACTATCCTCCCAACTCCGTCGCGGCCATCCTGCCGGTCTCTTTCCCATTGGCCTACCGTCAAGAATTCTACGCACGATCCTATCGTTGTCCATTCGCGCTACATGACGCCAAAGATACTCCTTAAAACTTTATTCTCGAATACGCAAAATTTGTTTTCTTCCCGTTTTGTGAGAGCCCATGTTTCGCATCCGTATAGAACAATCGGCGTGATTATGGTTCTATGGACACGGATCTTTATGTTGGATCTCAGCAGCTTACTGACTGCATGCCAACTAGCGTTGCCGGAATGTAGTCTTTTGTTAATTTCCTTCGACATTTCGTTACTGGCCGTCAGTATCGTTCCCAGATATATGAATTCTTTGACATTTTCAAATAGCCTTCCTCTGACGTTTATATGTGTTCCCTGAGATCCACCTGGTCTCGCCGTACTCATGTATTTCGTTTTGTGTTCATTTATTTTTAGGCCCACCTCTTCTGCCGCTTGCATGATGATTTCACAGTTTTTACTTACAGTTTCTAGATTGTCGCCCAAAACGGCGATGTCATCCGCATATGCGAGCACTTGTGTGACCCCGTTCAGGAATGATCCGGCCCTGTTGTCGTCTTGTACCTTTCTGATGACATACTCGAGCACAAGGTTAAAGAAACATGGTAAGAGGCCATCGCCCTGTTTTAGTCCGTCCCGGATTACAAATGGTTCTGAGAGGTGGTTTTCTATTCTAACTCGCACTTTATTTTCGTTCATGCAAATTTGAATGAGGGCGGCATATTTTTTCGGAATTCCCAGCTCAACTACAATATGGTAGATTCTTTGCGTTGCGACTGAGTCGTAGGCTTTTTTGAAGTCAACGAACAGTTGGTGAACCGTCTCTCCATATTCCCGCTTCTTTTCTAGTAGTTGCCTTATTGTGAACATTTGGTCGCTTATTGACCGGTTCCTACGGAATCCGCATTGGTCGTCTCACAATATGTCTTCTGCGTAGGGTGTGAATCTCGGCAGTATAACATTTGTTAGTATTTTGTATAGGGTTGGGAGCAATGATATTCCTCTGTAATTTGCGCAGTCAGATCTGTCACCTTTTTTAAAAATGGGGACGACTATTGAGGTTTTCCATTCTTCCGGAATGACTTCCTTATCCCATATTGTTTTGATGAGTTGGTGTATCTTTCGAGCGGTTACCTCTCCTCTATCCTTCACAAGCTCTGCCGCTATGCAGCCAACTCCGGGAGCCTTGTTATTTTTCAATTGATTTATTGTGTCTACAACTTCGTTGAAAGAGGGCTCTGAGGTCTGAAAGTCGGCTGAATGTACGCCTGGTGCGTTTATTTGTGGTTGACGGGTGCGTACATTGAGCAGGTTTTCAAAGTACTGCTTCCATCTTGTCACGATATTGTTTGTTTCTGTGACTAGACAGCCGTTTGTGTCTCGAATTATTTGGGCTCTCCTTCAGTAGCCATTTCTATTAGGTGTACAACTTTGCTTCCGCCGCTTTGCAATAGATGGCTGTAGCGGTAAGTGGTAGTTGAAATAAATAGATCATAGATGTCATACAATAACCTTAGGTATTTGTAAACATAACGCCATCGAAATATTAGTCGATTTGTGTCTGCATCATAAAGTTATTCTCGATTAAACATGTCAGCTTACGAACCAAATTCTCGTCGTTTGCGGGAGGTTTTAATTTTCTGCTTTAATATGAAGAAATCTGCGGCTGAGGCTCATCGAATGCTCTCGAATACCTATGGTGAGGCCGCTATTAGTGAAAGAACGTGCCGGGAGCGGTTTCAACGCTTCAAGAACGGCGATTTTAACGTCGAAGACCAGCATGGCGGTGGAAGAGAGAAGGTTTTCGAAGATGCAGAACTGGAGGCATTACTTGATCAAGACTCGTGTCAAACGCAACAAGAATTGGCGGGATCATTGGGAGTGACGCAACAAGCAATTTCAAAACGCCTGAAAGTCATGGAAATTGGGTGCCGTGCGAGTTGAAGCCGAGAGATGTTGAACGGCGTTTGTGTGTTTGTGAACAGCTGCTTGCAAGGCAAAGACGGAAGGGATTTCTGCATCGCATTGTGACTGGGGACGAAAAATGGGTTCATTACGATAATCCCAAGCACAGAAAAGCATGGGGATATCCCGGCCATGCTTCCACGTCGACGGCCAAACCGAATATCCACGGTTCCAAGGTCATGCTCAGTATTTGGTGGGACCGGCTCGGCGTAGTGTATTATGAGTTGTTAAAACCGACAGAAACAATCACAGGCGATCGTTATCGAACGCAATTAATGCGTTTGAGCCGAGCATTGAAAGACAAACGGCCGCAATACAACGAGAGACATAATAAAGTGATTTTACAGCATGACAATGCTCGACCCCATGTTACGAAAGTGGTCAAGACATACTTGGAAACTTTGAAATAGGAAGTCCTACCCCACCCGCCGTATTCTCCAGACGTTGCCCCCTCGGAGTATTACTTGTTTCGATCAATGGCACACGGCCTGGCTGACCAGCACTTCCGGTCTTATGAAGAAGTAAAAAATTGGATCGATTCGTGGATCGAGTCAAAAGATGGCCAGTTTTTTCAACGCGGGATTCGTATGCTGCCCGAAAGATGGGACAAAGTAGTGGCCAGCGATGGACAATTGCTTCATTTCATCGTCACTCGCCCGAAGGTTGCACCTCCGACGCCAAGCAATATCCGTCCCCACCTACGGTGTTGGGGGCACTCGTGGCCTTGCCACCAGGACTCAAACCGCCATCAGCTCCATGGCTCGAAACAATGGACACTGAGGCCCTTCATCCTGCCGTGCCCATCGGAATATGTACCACCACCACAATCGGCGACGAGGGATTTCTCGTTCATGGCGGATCTGGAACTTGCCGATCCGAACATCGCCTCCACCGATAAGCTGTACATGATCATTGTGACAGACATATACCCCACCTTCATTCTGGAGGGTCTAAGGAAGGACCCACGCTCCGGCCTCGCCGCGCAGGCCACTGAATTGGGATGGGTGCTAACAGGAGCGACACCCACCACGGCATCCAGCTTAAAAGTGACAAGGCCTGTCACCAGCCATCACACAGCCATTCCTCGTGGGTTGCGAATTTCCAACTCCTTCCCAGAGGAACTGGTCGACCTTAGACTGATGATCGTAGGTCCCACCAGAGAACCAGACGGAGGTTGTGGGTGTTAAGTACAATGGCATTGACAGGAATGCAGGTTAGATAAAAAACACCCACGTAGTTCACAGAGAAAAGGCACACGTAGACCGAAACAAAATTAATCTGGTGAACTCTGGCGTCAGCACTCAAGTTCCTGCGGCCGGTGCACTGCAAAATCCAAACGCCAAATACAAAAAGAAAACACGATGTCTAGTTTAGATGAATGTTTATTTATTACTGCCGGACTATTGATGTATAATTAATTCAACGTGACTTTCCATTGGATAGGTCTATGCTTTATTGTATTTAGAGTAACATAAAATACACTTATCGGTTAAACTAAACGAACGAAAAATAAACCAAATAAAATATCCAATGTAACACTGACAGTTCTTCATTTATGCGCTTCTTGGTTTTGTTAAATTTAGTCCTCAGGATCGCACCGAAACACTTATCAGTTACACAAATATAATTAATTTAAATGAACACCATTAGGTCTTTGTATGTTTTGAAAATCACTTAAACGTATAATACTGCACGAGGTCTGGAGAGGACGACACTCTTCCAGGTTGAATTTTCGTAAAAGCGATTACTGGTAGCGATCAAGTTCAAGAAAATAAATTCGCGATTAACGGACTCAAACGGCACAGGACTCCGACTCAGAATGCTCGTGACGACTTTGGCGTATCAAATCTGACTAATTGGAAATCATCCAAGAAAAGGGAACCTCAAAGAGACTGAAAAAGAGGCGGAGTTACACGATTAACTCGAGGTAGTTAATCGTGATTGGACCGGGTGAGATAGGCATACATTACGCATGTGTGCGTATGCCATGCATACGATCGTTCAGCGACCGTGGATGGCGGGCAACATCGCTAGTGCATTTTCTAGGAATGTAAATAATAGCATCTGGGGTGTGAAAGACCCAAACCGATGATTTGGTCATCCTAATGGAAGGCCATAAATCATCATTTCTGTTGCCGATGATTAAACATTGCAACGAACATAGGGTGCAGCCATTGCCAGATGTTGTAAGTAAACATTTTCTGGCTGCTGGTGATCGTTGTTTGAATGTTATCTATGAACATGGGGAACGCTAATTGTGGTGCCAGCGATTGCTGGAAAACAGGGACGTGTTTGATTTGCGTCAATATAAACCTTGTCGGCGGTAGAAAATCGATAGGGGCAATAGCCGTATGCATGTTATGCAGGGGATAAACAAATACAACGAGTCACAAAGAACTCTTGTTGATTGTTGTTTCCATAGCTTAAGGCTATGGAAACGAGATGCCCTGGCAGAATGTATGCCTAACGATAAGATTTCAGATGCCATGGCAATGTGTTGATTTTGCCATGGACTTATGTTCTTTTCAGGAAATGATGTACGCCTCGGGGATAAATTTTCGATGCCACGGCAAGGTGATAAGCTTTGCCGTGGGCTTAATGTTTTTTAGGGAATATGGTCTGGCCGAGGGTGAGTTTTCGATGCCACGGCAAGGTGATAAGCTTTGCCGTGGGCTTAATGTTTTTTAGGGAATATGGTCTGGCCGAGGGTGAGTTTTCGATGCCACGGCAAGGTGATAAGCTTTGCCGTGGATTTAATGTTTTCAGTGGTGATGCTGGAGAAAAAGGGGTTTGTAAGGAAATCCCCTACAGAATAGGTAAGCTGCCTAACATAAATTCAAAACGGTTATCCGATTGGGTAACCGTATTAATTCCGGCGATTTGGCTGAGGGTAAATGCCGTAGCAAGGTTACGCAACCTTGCTGAAGTTCGACCGAGAGGTAAGTCGTTCGCCTGGAAAGGTGGGGATCGAGCGATGTATGGCTCTTCGGGCCCTGAAAAGCCCCACATCACTCCCTCCCCAGTGACGTAGTCACGAAACAGGTAAGGCAGGTTAGGGGGTGGTTAGTTGGTTATGGGCGCGCGTTTGAGCGCGAGTACGGGGAGGTTGTGTTGGTGGAGTAGGAGCGGTGTCGGTAGATGGAGGTGATTCTGGAGCGGAAGCTTCCAGAAAACAGGGCTTAAGCCTTTCGACGCTGACCGTGGATCGCTTGCCTCTAATGTCGATCTCGAAGACGCGGTCACTGATGCGGCGGAAGACTTTGAATGGGCCATCATAAGGTGGGTCGAGGGGTTTTTTGACCTTATCCACCCTGACAAAGACGTGCGTGCAGCTGTGCAGTTCAGGGTGGACGAAAAGTTTTTTGGAGCCGTGCCTGGTTACAGGGGTTGCCCTAACCTTACGTAGCAGGTCACGGAGATGTCCCAATTCACGAAGTTGGTCACACGGTGTTTCGCCATTCAGGAAAAGTTCTCCTGGAAGAAGGAGGTTGGTACCGTAGGTAAGCTCTGCTGCCGAAGCACCCAGGTCCTCCTTAATACTTGTCCTCAGGCCGAGGAGGACGGTTGGAAGGGCGTCAAACCATTGTGTGTCATTATGACACATGAGTGAGGCTTTAAGAGATCTATGCCAGCGCTCTATCATCCCATTTGATTGCGGGTGGTAGGCGGTGGTACGACTTCTTTGGCAGCCGAGAAGATCTGTTAGCTGCCTAAAGATTGTCGCCTCCAATTGTGGACCTCGGTCCGACGTAATGGTGGTTGGTACACCGAAGCGTGTGACCCAAGTTGAATAAAAGGCCTTGGCGACTGATTCGGCAGTAACTGCCCGGAGAGGTGTCGCCTCTGGCCATCGCGTGCAGCGATCCATCATAGTGAGGATATAAGAAAATCCTCTTGATGGAGTAAGCGGTCCCACTATGTCTATGTGGACATGAGCGAAGCGTGCCGTGGGAAGCTTGAATTGCGCTGGCTCCAGTACATTATGTCGCGCTACCTTGCAGCGCTGGCACTGGAGACAAGCACGGGCCCAACCGGTGAGGTCTTTGTTCATCCGGGGCCAAATAAATTTGCGACGGACAGCAGCGGCTGTTGCTCGGCCGCTGGGGTGGGCAGGGTTGTGGTAAACCTGGAACACGCCCTTACGAAGTTTCTCGGGAATGTAAGGTCTAGCGGTTCCAGTGGAGACATCACACCAGATTTCGCCCAAAGGGTCGCGAAGGGTAATTTTCTTCAGCTCTAGTGCCGTATCGGCAGTTAGGAGGGACTTGAGCTGTTCATCCTCCTCTTGAGCTAGGGCAAGATCAGCGTTATTCAAGGCGGTACGCAAATGAATCGTATCGATTCGAGAAAGGGCGTCCGCCGTGACATTCTGTTTACCGGAGATATGCCTTATCTCCGTGGAATATTGCCCAATGAGGTCTAATTGACGCTCTTGTCGGGGGGAGGCATTTCCCGACTTCTTCCGGAACGCATAGACCAATGGCTTATGGTCTGTTAAGATGGAGAGTGAGCGACCTTCTATCATGTGACGGAAGTACTTAACAGCGCTGTAGATCGCGAGCAATTCACGGTCGTAGGCGCTGTAACGTCGCTCAGTGGGACTCAGCTTCCTGGAAAAGAAACCAAGTGGTTCCGGACGGCCTTCAATGTCCTGTTCAAGGACGGCTCCGATTGCGGTATCCGATGCGTCGCATTGGATAGAAAGTGCCGCTCCCTCGAGAGGGTATCGGAGTAAGGTGGCATTTGCCAATTGTTCTTTGGACAGTTGGAATGCTCTATCAGAGACTTCTGTCCAATTGATGGGGCGCTTATCATTGCGCTTAGCTCCTTTTAAAAATTCATTGAGCGGAGCTTGAATCTGGGCAGCATTCTTCAGGGTAGGACGGTAGAAGTTCAGCATGCCCAAAAATCGACGAAGCTCACTCACGTTAGTAGGCCGGGGATACTTCATGAGGGCCTCCACACGGTCTGGTAGTGGGCGAATGCCCTGGTTGTCAACGACATAACCCAGATAGGTGATTTGCTCTTTGGCGTATTGACACTTATCTGGGTTGATGACAAGACCGAATTCACGGAGGCGCTCTAGGACCTGACGTAAGTGGCGTTTATGTTCGGCGAGGTCTTTGGAGGCGATGAGAATGTCATCAAGATAAGCATGGCAGCAATTAAGACCACGTAAAGCCGTGTCGATATACCGCTGGAATGTCTGTGCGGCATTCCTGAGGCCGAAAGTCATCACTTTGAACTCGAAGAGTCCGAAAGGTGTAATGACTGCGGTCTTGGGGATGTCTTCAGGTGCCACCGGAATTTGGTGGTATGCCCTGGTGAGATCCAGGGTTGTGAAGACATTGCACCCTCGTAACTTGTACGAAAAATCGTAGAGGTGTGCAATTGGGTATCTGTCCGGGACAGTTGCTGCGTTCAACAGCCTATAATCGCCACATGGGCGCCACTCACCAGAACGTTTCTTCACTAAGTGGAGTGGACTTGCCCAGGGACTGTCCGACGGTTGGCAGATACCTAGTTCGATCATATGCTCGAACTCCGCGCGCGCCGCACGTAATTTTTCCGGAGCCAGTCGACGTGGACGCTGGCTCACAGGGGGACCACGTGTTTCTATATGATGAAACACCGTGGCTTTATGTCGGCGCTGGTTAGGCAGAGGAATTGTTGTGCTCACAAATTCCTGTACCATAACCTGGAATGGGTCTAAGCACTCTGTGGCCCCTGAAGTTGCCGCTGGTGATGCCGTCATGGGCAAGGGGGGTGCGGTTGGAGCCACAAGTCTGTTATGGGTCGAATCGACCAACAGATTATGTGCGCCTAATAGGTCGGAACCTATCAGGGGTTCATTCACGTCCGCAATGACGAAACGCCAAGTGATCGGACGTCGAAGACCCAGTTGTAGTGTCAGCTTTTTACGTCCGTACGTAAGTATCGGCGTATTATTCGCAGCTGACAATTTAAGTGCGGCTGGCACGCGGTTACGCGGAGCAAACGATCGCGGGAGGACTGAAATATCGGCGCCGGTGTCGACAGTAAAAGCGATATTCAGTTTCGAATCCCGGATGGTTAAGCGACTTATCGTAGGGGTGCCGGCCGATTGCGCGAGGGTGTCGGTCGGCAAAATCAGTTTAAAGAGCGCCTCTGGTTGGTGGAAGGTTGCGTCCAACCACAAGGCGCTTTGCAATTGAATGCGCGATCACCATATCGCTGGTGATTGGCGCACCAAGGCAGAGTAACGGCATTATCAGGTATGTTCTGCCTATTACCATTGCCGTTACGGGGAGGTCGAGCCGGAGCTCGCTGGGAATTGGCCCGGTGAGGGCCGTTTTGAGAGGAATTGGCTCTCTGTGGGGCATTTTGAGGGAAATAGGCCCTCTGGGGGGCATTTTGGGAGAAATTCTGCCGATTGAGAGGACGGCTCGGCATGGCACGATTCTGGGCGCTTCGAGGATTGTTCCTCACCTCTGCCCGCAATTGAGTTATCTCGCGGAGGAGTGAGGTTTGGAGCGCCCGGAGGTCAGCAGGAGTTAGTTGTGTAGGCGAATTTCTTTGGTTAGGGTTGGGGCCTGCCACTGGATTCCCCTGAGGGAAATTGGTTGAGGCGGGCCCTCTAAAAGGTGATTGGGTTTGAGGAGGATTGGGAGTTGAGACCAATTGATGGGCTGTAAAAGGTAGACGAGGGTGCCGTGTAGGCTGGGCGGCGTGTTGAGAAACCGCCGCTACCTGGTACGCAGGAGGCTCAGAATACTGGTCTGAACTTTCCATAATTGCGTCCGCAATTTTGGATAAATAGCCCAAACTCTGATTGGGTTGGGCTATAAGTGCCGAACGGGCATGCTGGGGAAGACACCTCAAAAAGTGAGGCCTTATTAGGTCGTCCCCAATCCTGGTCCCCGCTATAGAGCGTAAATGGGTCAGGAAAAGGGATGGTCTCATCCCGGATAAGTTGGTTACAGCGGCCAAACGTTGTTGCCGCACACTTCCAGGTTCGTCCAAAGCTTCAAGCAGGGCATCACGCATGTTGCTATATGGGTTGCGGCCGGCCGACTTTATTATGTGTGCAACATGCGGTCGCTGAGTGCGGTCAAGCACTTTCAACAGCTCAACTGCACGAAGTTGTTCGTCGTGCAAGGCTGAGGCCTGGAAGATGCGGTCTGCCACTGCAAACCAAAGGTCCGGGTCCTCCTCATCGAAGGGGGGAAGTCCTATATTAGGGTGACGAGTCCCATTCCCGAGGCTGGAAGCATCGTGGAATTCTTGGGACTCTGAAGGTCTTTGGGGTTGTTGTGAGGTGCCGGCACCAGTTGTGGGCATTAAAAAGCCGGAATTTACCAAAAGGCCGGTACCAGGGGCGTTAGGAGCAGTCGAGAGTGTGTCTGGGGAAGTAGGCTGGGGTCGGTTCACGACGCTGGGGGCAACGGGTGGTGCCAGGGGAGTAGATTGTGCCGGCAAGTCTTGGTCAGCATTGACTTGCTCAGCGGGGAAATCGACGCTGGAGGCGTCGTGAAATTCAAGAGGCTCGGATTGTTCCAGAGCCTTTTTGGCCATGGTGTTCCGCGTGTTGACCATTATGGGTTGTATGACGCGAAACGGGAGTCAAAGGCGTAAGAGAACGCGAAGAAAGGTGAAGGGAGGCCGATGAGTCGAAAGAATTGAATGGAGTGGGTATAAGGGGCCAACTAAAGTTATGAGGGGCCAAATTGTGATAAAAAGGAAGGGATTGAAGGTGCCGAGTCAAAGGAGAATTGTGCCAAGTCGAGTGGTGAAGCTTAGAGTCGCGAATGTTAGTGTGCTTATAAAAAGAGAGTTAAAAAAAATTGTCGTTAGTACCCTGAAGGGGTTTACAAATGTAAGAGAGTGCGTTTACAATTTCAATCGAGTTTTTGGTATGGTAATTTTACTGGTTTTTAATTTTAACAATTATGTTTGTGTATTTGTTTCTGAGTTATTGATTGTTGTTTAGTACTTTATTACACAGGACTATGGATGCTTGACGAAACAAAGGATATCGTTCTTGTGTATTTTATATTTTAGTAAGTTTACAATGTGTGGTTAATCCTAATCCAGAAAGGAATATAGGGGTGTATAAAATAAACGTGCCTTGGTTGTGTTTAGTTATATTTGGTTTGCAAATACCTTAAAAGGTTGTTATTTCGACACAATAAACTACCGAATAGTTGGCACACTGGTTTCTGTTTTTTTAATCTTTATTATATAAAGGTATACACTGCCTTTTCGTGTATTATAATACGAGATGTGACGACGTAGAAAATATATTTTATTCTTAAGTGTTACAGTTCGGCTAGATACTAAATTCGTGGTTCGGCTTCGGTTTCCTTCTTTTTAATTTGATTTTTAATATTGTTTAATGATCTTTATAATTTTAATCTTAGGTTATAATTTGTATAAAAAAAATGTAACATAATTATTAATTCGGTTATTGGCTTTCCTTATTTATTCTCCAAATAAAAATATATCTACGTGTGCAAGTGTAGAACCACCAAATTAGTCAACAATAATTTTCTATATATTAACTCTAAGTAAACACCGTATGCAAAGGGAAAATATGTCTGAGGAATGTCTGTCTCTATTGTTTCGAAATATTAATTCGCTTCTAAATTTTAAGACAATAAACGAAGTGTTTGCATTGGTCGATTATTAATAGAGTGTGTAGCAATAAATAATCCGTAACACTAATCGAGTTGTACGCTTATAAAAAAAACTTGAACCAGCACATCGTAAAAGAAAGAGAAAAAAAAACAAAATAATAAATTAATTATTCTCACGATCACTGCATCGGTGAATAATTAATCGCTTTCACTTAGAAATAAGCACTTTGGACATTGGTGGGTCTTCTATAACTTGTGAAACATCTATAGTTACTTATTAGATTTTAATATTTCGACGATAGTTGTCCCTTATTTAAAGTTAATAAAGTTATTGTATAAATTTTAATTTTTGAAAAATGGTTTGAGTTTAATGACTTGAAAATTACACAGTTTTCTAAACAAGGTAAACAATATTTAAAAGCTTATTTTCGGAGGCTCAGAAGGAGCTCGTCACGAGGAGAATTGAACATTTAGGAAAAATAAATGATAAAGAAAAACCTGAAGTCCAACGTTGGGAGCTTTGCGGTGGGCGGGAATTGATTGCGTCGCCTGGCTGCTTGTTGAGATGTTGGTGTTTGTTAAAGATGTAAGTCGCTGGTAACTCCACGTGGTAGCTATGTTGAACGTTGGGGTGGTTGCACCCTTTTATTGACTTTTATTTCTGGTGTTTTTCGTACTTTATATTGTTCTTTGGTGGCTTGTATTGTGTATTGTATAGTGCCGGTCACTGTCTTTAAGCGTTTTCGAAATTGCACCGGATGTAATTGTTCCTCGATTAAAACACTTACTATGTCGCGACTATGAGCACAAATGTTCGAAAAGGTACGCGTTTTTTGTCGCGGTCACCAATGTGGGTGTTAAGTACAATGGCATTGACAGGAATGCAGGTTAGATAAAAAACACCCACGTAGTTCACAGAGAAAAGGCACACGTAGACCGAAACAAAATTAATCTGGTGAACTCTGGCGTCAGCACTCAAGTTCCTGCGGCCGGTGCACTGCAAAATCCAAACGCCAAATACAAAAAGAAAACACGATGTCTAGTTTAGATGAATGTTTATTTATTACTGCCGGACTATTGATGTATAATTAATTCAACGTGACTTTCCATTGGATAGGTCTATGCTTTATTGTATTTAGAGTAACATAAAATACACTTATCGGTTAAACTAAACGAACGAAAAATAAACCAAATAAAATATCCAATGTAACACTGACAGTTCTTCATTTATGCGCTTCTTGGTTTTGTTAAATTTAGTCCTCAGGATCGCACCGAAACACTTATCAGTTACACAAATATAATTAATTTAAATGAACACCATTAGGTCTTTGTATGTTTTGAAAATCACTTAAACGTATAATACTGCACGAGGTCTGGAGAGGACGACACTCTTCCAGGTTGAATTTTCGTAAAAGCGATTACTGGTAGCGATCAAGTTCAAGAAAATAAATTCGCGATTAACGGACTCAAACGGCACAGGACTCCGACTCAGAATGCTCGTGACGACTTTGGCGTATCAAATCTGACTAATTGGAAATCATCCAAGAAAAGGGAACCTCAAAGAGACTGAAAAAGAGGCGGAGTTACACGATTAACTCGAGGTAGTTAATCGTGATTGGACCGGGTGAGATAGGCATACATTACGCATGTGTGCGTATGCCATGCATACGATCGTTCAGCGACCGTGGATGGCGGGCAACATCGCTAGTGCATTTTCTAGGAATGTAAATAATAGCATCTGGGGTGTGAAAGACCCAAACCGATGATTTGGTCATCCTAATGGAAGGCCATAAATCATCATTTCTGTTGCCGATGATTAAACATTGCAACGAACATAGGGTGCAGCCATTGCCAGATGTTGTAAGTAAACATTTTCTGGCTGCTGGTGATCGTTGTTTGAATGTTATCTATGAACATGGGGAACGCTAATTGTGGTGCCAGCGATTGCTGGAAAACAGGGACGTGTTTGATTTGCGTCAATATAAACCTTGTCGGCGGTAGAAAATCGATAGGGGCAATAGCCGTATGCATGTTATGCAGGGGATAAACAAATACAACGAGTCACAAAGAACTCTTGTTGATTGTTGTTTCCATAGCTTAAGGCTATGGAAACGAGATGCCCTGGCAGAATGTATGCCTAACGATAAGATTTCAGATGCCATGGCAATGTGTTGATTTTGCCATGGACTTATGTTCTTTTCAGGAAATGATGTACGCCTCGGGGATAAATTTTCGATGCCACGGCAAGGTGATAAGCTTTGCCGTGGGCTTAATGTTTTTTAGGGAATATGGTCTGGCCGAGGGTGAGTTTTCGATGCCACGGCAAGGTGATAAGCTTTGCCGTGGGCTTAATGTTTTTTAGGGAATATGGTCTGGCCGAGGGTGAGTTTTCGATGCCACGGCAAGGTGATAAGCTTTGCCGTGGATTTAATGTTTTCAGTGGTGATGCTGGAGAAAAAGGGGTTTGTAAGGAAATCCCCTACAGAATAGGTAAGCTGCCTAACATAAATTCAAAACGGTTATCCGATTGGGTAACCGTATTAATTCCGGCGATTTGGCTGAGGGTAAATGCCGTAGCAAGGTTACGCAACCTTGCTGAAGTTCGACCGAGAGGTAAGTCGTTCGCCTGGAAAGGTGGGGATCGAGCGATGTATGGCTCTTCGGGCCCTGAAAAGCCCCACAAGGTCTCGTCGGCATCGGCCCACCGCAGCCACCGACCACTTGCGTAGCCCGGCTACCCGACATGCCCCTCGCCCGCTGAGCCACTTCAAGGGCGAGAGGCAACCGAAGAGCCAGCAGCCTGCCCATCCAAAGGCTTCAAGGCACCACACAATGGGGATAAGGGCGCGCAATGCCCCGCCTGGCGGGCGGCGCTCCCCAGCATCCAGGGATCAACCGAATCCTAGCGAACCAGCACGCCTCTCAGTGCATCAACAGATGCTGCACTCCAACAGCCCCGGCAGGCACTTGGCCCGCGACTGCCATTCCGCCAGGACACGCGGACAGTGCCAGGGACGACACCACACTCCACGCTACAGCCTCAGACAACAACGGCGCATCCCGGCGGCCACAATGCAACCAGCATTGGTGCAGCGTCTTCCTTCCACTGGTCCTCGACGACATTCTGCGTTCCGCGGAACACCAAGGATCTCGACCGACGGCATTCCTCGCTCGGCAACGAGATATCGTTCAACTGATGACACTAAGGTCAATAAGATCATAGAGTCACCACTGAATTCTGCACTGCTGCCAACTGAACTCAAAACTTTTTCGCCTGGGGTGTGGTAAAAACTGCTTCATGTTTAATATAGCCAAGCGCCAATTTATAACCTTTTTTCGCAAGCGTATTCACTCATAACCATTGTCCAAGCTATCCGTGACCTTGTGATCCTATGCAACAAGGAGCTTAACTTCCTCTCTCACATTGACGAGTGCCAAATTTTACAGCTGTTATGCTCGATCTAGCTGTACAATAGGTGAATATCAGGCCATTGTTGCATCCCGCTACATAATCCTACTTTTTAACGACAGAGATTTTCGTCAAATGAGGAGGCAATTACCTTCATGAACAGTTATCTTGTAGAGAAAAACGCCAAGTACTATTTGGGCGGGTTAAAGAGATGGGAGCATCGCTGAGAGAAGTGTGTAGACGAGGAGTTACAAGGAGAAAAATAAAAATAAATTTTATGAAATAATGTCTTGTACCTTTGTTAGGTCGGAAACTTTTCACCCCACCCTCGTATAAATAATGTAAACCAAAGTAGAAACCCATGTAAATTGAATAAGATGATAACTACACAAGAATTATACTAATGAAAACTTTTATGTAACACCCAACTCATCGCCACCTTTGAACCGACTCTACTCTCACAGAAAATCACTTGCAACTATGATTTTCTTTCTATTCGGCGGGAAGGGATGTTGGTTGCATCCCGCTACATAATCCCCACGACTTTTTAACGCACACGATGCAATCATCCTTAGCTCACCATTACTGCTCATATCGCACACGTTGCGATACCCGCAATATTCATTCCAATATTTTTATTAAATGCCCACCTATGACGCAAACTTGCTTCCCAAAGCTACACGCTTCTCGTGCATCGTCAATTCATTTTCACATTCCACACAAAACAATCCAACCACAGCAATTAACATACGATATCACATGACTTCCCAAGGTCACACGCTAAGTGCACGTTGCTTCATATTCAAACACCAAGAATGCCCTCGGACTTATTCACACGGTTTCATATTTCGAATGCATTTTTTGCTTCATGCTCGAGAACAGATGTCATACAAGCCATATGACACGGTCGGCGCCTTCAAAGGCCATTCATGACGATTTAACTGAGCGTTGATCAAAACGCTGAGATCTGCGAAACGACAGACCTCGGGGTAAATGGCAGCAAAATTGCAGTTCCCATCGTCGTTGGCATGGTCTTCGACTGGGGCTGGCATCAGGTGGCTGTCTCAAGGTGAGAAATGAATCGTGGGAAGGAATGTGAAATTCTGATTTGATTTTGGTAATAAATAGGGAGTTGCATTATAAGCAAAATTAATTATTATCCGGCAGCACCAGTGGTGCATTCGACTTGGTTAAAATAAAGACTACTAGAATAAGAAATTCGTTCCGGCCCTCTGGCCGATATTTGTGGAGGTACACCAAAAAGTCTGGAAATAGCCAGTAATTACTGTGGGCCAAAGCTGGAGAATACAGTAGATGAGGAATCAATTCGAACCAATTCCTGAAGTTTGGCTGTCTTTTTCAGGGACTTATAACACAGTGCTTTGTGGCTGACTTTATGCCATTGTGAGCAAATGCGGCACCCATCCAGAAGAAACGTTTTTTCACTCCCAAATGTTGGTGCAAAACAGTGAGAACCCTACATCAGTTATAACACGCACTTTCGCTATTAAATCTTCTACCACAATTTGTAGAATATTGTATAGAAAGTAATACATATAAATAAATAAAAATAAATGTTGTCTAGAAATATACAACAACTCTACCACAGCGGTATCCGGAGCGGAAAGGGCGGACCTCCCCACAACATTAAGGTAAGGTTCTAACTCTAATTATTTATCTGGCAAATACTGTCGATAAATAATTAAAAGTAATACCGTGGTGGTATTACATTTGGCGCAGATGGCAGGATACTGCCGGTGGGAAAATAAACAATAATATTTTATTATTAAGTAATAAAATAATGAATATTGACATCGGTTATCTATTGATGTTACACCATGCTACATGCAGAGAGTCCGTCGTCATAGCCAGTGCGTCAACGCATGGACTACCGAATGGGTATAATACCAACAAAGGGGCACGCTTTCTGAATCACTTTTAAAATGTTCACTTCTCCATTTATTTAATGATTTGCATGCTCTGATGGGATTTGAACGCGGGGTACCACACCACGCTTTCCTAGTAAGAATACGTCGCTGCTGGTATGATAATTGAACATGAGGACCTTCTTGGTACTTCTAGTTGTGTCGAACATTCCCTGTTCGATATCCTGTATTTTCTTGAACACTCTCGCGTACATCATCATCATCGGCACTACAACCGGGATCCGGTCTTGGCCTTATTTAATAAATCTCTCCACCAGTCCCGATATCGAGCCGATGTCATCCCGTTTGCCACTCCCAGGCTCTGGGCGTCCTGGTATACGCTATCCCTCCATCGCAGACAAGGTCTGCCGCGCGGTCTCCTTCCATACATCCTGCCACAAAGGGCTTTCCGGGCAGGCTCCTCTTCGCTCAATCGGGCTAGGTGTCCTACCCGCCGGAGTCTACCGAGCTTGATTTTTCTTACAACATTAGCTTCAAGGTAGATTGCGTAGAACTCATGGTTGTAGCGTCTCCGGAATCATGCTCCCTCACATACGGGGCCAACAATTCTTGTTAAGTGTTTAAGTGTTTAGTGTTTAGTGAGGGCAGAACCCTCATATATTCAGCTTAGTACAAGCGATAAAGCTTAACAACTATCTTAAAACTATTCTTATGTATATAAACTATGATTAAAAAGAAAAATAAGAGCGGGGGGGGGGGTATGTTTGGCGAGTTGGTTACTGGGTTTATCCATCAATTATCACTCATTCATCCACCTCGCGTAGTACAGGATGTAAAAGTGTAGACGGGGAGTGGGCGGGGTCAGGGGGGGGAAGAGAGGAGATGAAGTTTTAAAGCAGTAGAGGTAAAGTTGAAATCGAAGGAGGTAGGGTAGGAGTTTGCACGCTGCAGCATTCACGAAATGGGTTCATTAGAGCCGTAAGAAGTGTGGTGGGTGGGCTGATAGAAGAGATGAGAGTTTCGCGGGTTACGGGGGTTAGTGTGAAGTGGAATGATGGAGAGCAAAGTTGGGCAGTTGATTGTGCCTGAAAGGAGACGGTGGACGAAAAGGACATCAGCGTGAGTTCTGTGCTCCTCAAGTGTGTTGAAGTTGATCAGATGGAGCCGGCTTGTGTATGGGAGGAGAATCCAAGGATTCGCCCAGTTCAGTCCGCGGAGGGCAAAACGCAGAAAACGGTGTTGCGCGCTTTCGATTCTGCGTACATGAGACGAGTAGTGTGGGGACCAGGCCTGACTGGCGCATTCAAGAAGGGGACGGACGAAGGCTATCTAGAGAGAACGGGAATCGTAGGGATTAGAGAATTCTTTAGACCAGCGTTTCACAAACCCAAGGAGAGAGTTGGCCTTAAGAATAATATCATCAATATGCGGGATGAAGCTAAGCTCCCTGTCAAATAAGATCCCGAGGTCGCGTATCGAGGGTACAGATGATATCTGCTCCGGTTTTAGCAGGAAGTAGGAGCGTGGGGGGCAGGGTGGCAGGGGGGCCTTTGCGGGAGAAGGTGATGGAGTGACAATTGACAACGTTGAGTTCAAGGTAGTTATTACGGCACCAAGTTGAGAAGCTGTCGAAGTCCGTTTGGAGAAGTAAGGAGTCGAAAGGAGAGATGATGGTTTTGTAGAGTTTGGCGTCGTCCGCATAGAGGGAGATGGATGAGTATTTAATAATGGAATCAATATCATTGATGGTAAGGATAAATAGGAGGGGGCCTAGATGGCAGCCTTGCGGAACCCCTGACGTGGGAAGAAAAGGGTTGGACAGGGAGGATCTGAATTTGACACGGTATGATCGATCTCTCAGATAAGAAGATAACCACTTTATCATTAAGGGTTCGAAACCTAGGGAGGGCAGCTTAAAAAGGATGAGATTATGGGAGATTTTGTCAAAGGCCTTGCTGAAATCGGCGGTGATTACATCGACTTCGTTGCCATTCTCTAAGGCACGGAGAGTATGAGATGAAAACTCGATCAGATTCGTTCTGGTCGACCTACCCGAAAGGAAACCATGCTGGTTGGATGAGATGATGGATTTACAACTGAAAGATAACGCGTTGTAAAGAATTCCTTCGAACAGTTTGGAGATATGAGACAGTTTGGCGATGGGACGGTAGTTGCTTATATCGTTTTTAGGTCCCCTTTTATGTATGGGGGTGACATAGGAGGATTTCCAAATACTAGGGAAGATCCCTTGTGAAAGGGATAGATTGAATATCATTGATATTGGGAGGGAAAGAGAAGTGGAACATTTCTTTAAAAATACAGCCGGGAGTCCATCAGGCCCAGGGCTGACCTCGTCTTTGAGTAAATTTAATTTCTCCTCCACTACGTGACGCTGAATAATTTGAGGGGTGAAGGGACCGACGGAGAATTCGGGCAAGTCTTTGAAGTGAGACGGATTGGGTTCGAAGGAGATGTCTGTGAAGGATTTATTGAAAAACGAAGCGAATAGATTGGCAGTAGTTAGGGGGTCGGTTGAAGTAGTCGCGCCATAAGATAGGGAGTTAGGATAGGCGTCGGATTTACGTTTGTAGTTTATGAAGTGGAAAAAAAGATTTGGGGTCATTGATCAAATTAGATTGTGTTTTTGTGAGGTAGTTGGTGTAGAGGGAGTTGTAGAGCTCGGAAAATTTATAAAAGAAACCGAGATCGTTGGAGTAGTTTTGGAAGGAACGCGTTTTGAGGAAAATGTTCCACAAGTTATTTCTCTTCCTTCTAAGAGCGCGGAGTGTGCAGTTGTACCATGGCGGCGATGAAACCGATGACCTGTGACGAGAATAGGGGACATATAAGGCGACGGCATAGTAGATCTCCTCATAGAGATTGGCAGATTGGCCAAATGATCAAACCGAAACGCTGCTTTGGTAAGATGCTCATTTAAAAGGTGGAAGTTAGCTTTGTGGAAGTTGTAGAAAAGCTGCCATGAGATAGAGAAGTCTGGGTTTCGTGATCAAGATATATGGATAAGAGCAGGGGGGTCGTAATTATCAATGGTGGAGAGGGCGTGTAGACTAGGGGCAACTGAGAATTTGTGTGGGTCCATTGTGAGCACGAGGTCCAGTTGTCTCCCCATATGATTTGGGACATTGCTTACTTGATGGGGGCATGATTCGGTGAGACCGTTTATAAAAATACGTTCCTTGGAGCTAGTGGGGTTTGAGACGTAGAAGGATTGTTCGTCAGCCAACGTCCATTGGAGATGGGGAAGGTTTAAATCGCCAAGAGCGACGATATCGTCTATTGGGGTGCTTAACTCGGTTAGGTTATCTACCGCTTCTATTGCGAGTTCGTGTGACACGCTGGGCCGCGAAGGAGATATATAGAAGCAGATAATGAAAAGAGACTTACGGCGCTTGTCGACTGTTATTGCGATGTAGTCAAGATACGGAGAAGAAGGGATGGCAATTAGAGACGAAGCGAGTTTGTTAGACCTACCTCTAGAACGCGGCTAAGAGTTCAGAGTGAATTTTATTGAGCATCCAGGTCTCGAATCCATACTTGAGTTCTGGTAAGACCATGATCTTGTTCAGTAGTAGCTTGGATGTTCTGGATAAATTTCGGGATTTAAAGAGCCTTAATAGACCATAGTAGGCATTGTTGGATTTGATTAGCCGTTCACGTATTTCTTCTTCCATATTGTTATCGGCTGATACTATTGACTAAAGGTAGTTAAAGGATTGCACTACTTCAAATTCGTGCTCCAGTACCCTGATAGTTTGACCAACATCTGGTCTTCTCTTCGCAGAAGTTGCTACCATGTACTTAGTTTTTCCTCATTAATCTGCAGTCCCAGTTTTTGTGCCGCCTGCTCGATCTGGATGAAAGAGTCCTGTACAGCCGAATCTGATCTATCAAGTATCTGGCTGGACTTGGTGACAATAGTCCATCTAGTTGTAATTCCAGAGTCGTGGATTGCGTTCTCCAACGCTGATGACTTATCCGATCTTGTAGGATAGTGGAGAGTATCTTATAGGCGGTACTCAGCAATGTTATACCCCTATGGTTGCTTCACAGTGTGATATTTCCTTTCTTATGTATGGAGCAAACTATACCACGACGCCAATCTTCCGGCATCTCCTCTTTCTCCCATGCGTGCACCGCGGTCTCATGAATTGCGTGATGTAACGCTGTCCCTCCTTGTTTGATCAGCTCAGCTGGTATGCCATCAGCTCCAGGGGCTTTATTTGATTTGGGCTGTCTAATGGTTTTTAATGTTTCCTCAATGCTTGATGGTGGTGGATCGGTGATCAGATTATCCTCTTTATCCTTGCAGTAACTGCAGCGTGGTATGTACCGCGCCATCATCATCATCATCGGCACTATAACCGGGATCCGGTCTTGGCCTTATTTACCAAGTATGAGGCTTGTTAAATTTTCCATAATAATTTGTTTTTCTGGGCAAGGTTATTAGCCATACTGCGGATTATTTGATAGAACTTCCGCGCCTGATGCGGAACTCGCTTTCTACTTTTCTCTATTTCACAGACTAGATTTTTTTCTCAGACACTTTTCTTTTGTATGTAGTCTTTTTCAGATCTTCTGAGCTCTTCGTATTTCTCCTCGTGTACCCGCGTGCTATGAATCTGCTGCATTGTCCGGTATGCCGCACTCTTACGTTCAGTCGTAAGGTTTACACTCATCATCAAACCAGTCGCTCCGATCTCTACGACTACTGCCTAAGATGGAGTTGGCAGTACTAATGACAGTATTCTTAACGGATGTCCATTTATCTTCTACGCCCGGCAATCTGACCTCAGGACTTCCTCTCGCTCCGTCGAGCTCTTCGAGAGCGAGTCTTAACACATGACCAAAGGTATTACTGGTATTCTCATTGCGTAAGGCAACCATGTTGATTCCACCTGATCCGCGGATGCAATACGTCTCCGTAAAGCAATCCGCGCTCGGAAAACTATACCAACGAGATAGTGATCCGAGTCGACATTGGCACCTCGGTATGTTCGTACCCTCATTAGGCTCGAGAAGTGGCGCCGATCTATCAACACGTGGTCAATTTGGTTGCGAGTGGGTCCATCAGGTGATACCCAGTTGGATTTGTGGATATTTTTACGCGGCAACCTGGTATTTGCAACGACTCGTGGTCCATTGTTATTAGTGTTCTCATGCCAACTATGGGAACCTATGTAGTGCCTGAAAATCGGCTCCCGACCTAATTTTGCATTAAAATCACCAAGAACGATTTTCACATCGTATCTTGGGCAGGCATTGAGTGCCCATTCGACGTTCTCGTAGAATTCTTCCTTTTCGTCATCGGGGGACTCTTCTGTAGGTCCGTGAACATTTATGAGGCTCATGTTCTTAAACTTGCCTCGTACACGAAGAGTGCAATGCCTTTCGTTTATTCTATTAAAGCCAATAATGGCAGGCTTCAGACTAGAAAGCCTACCCCGAGCACATTGTGTTCAGACATGACAGCTGGTATAAATGTGTGGGGTAATGTTTAACTGTGCTCCTGTGCGGGGGTGGATTCGATAAACACCCACTGAATAACACTGGATAACAAGAAGGAAAAAAATGTCACAAATAAAAACACACAGCTAGTAACGTTCCTTTATTTTTGCAGCTTTTTGTTTTATTTTGATTAGTCCTCCGGATCGATGCGGAACTCTTATCAGTTAACACGTATATTTTTAGGCAAGCACTTCAATCGGCGATATAAAATGTGGCGACTTAATAACATACTATCGCAACATGGTTTGTTGAAATTCACTGGCACAAGGTAACATACATTTGGATTGATATCAAGTTATATTCGATAACGCGTAAGGAATAACAACAGTAATTAATTGTGGGCTCAACACCATACAGAAAAACGCACTTGGATAAAATCAATACTTAATAATACACTTGGCAGAGAATGTTCTACCACGATCCTCGGTCGGCTCGTAAAATAGATGCGCACACTTCAGCGAAAGAAATCTGACTCCTCTGGAGACTCCAAAAAAAATGTAAGTGCGCACACTTAGGGATGTAAAATCTGACTCACCGATGCAATCCACGTTCGTCAGATTGATTCAACGGTGGTGGATTAAATCGGTGTGGGGGGAGCGAGTAGGCTCAACTTGGCGACGGCCAATGGGAGATCGCAAAAGGATTAAATGGAAATGTTTCCGAATGACCGTACGGTGAAGTATGATGCCCCTTTCGCTCGAAGCATCGACTACGAACGATACCACACCTGAATCAACAAAGGGACTGCAGGCATTACTAAGATGAGCTATAGAGAAGTTCGCCGAAGGGAGAAATAGGTTTCTGTGTCTTAAATAAACAGAAACGCCATTTCGAGGGCCATAAATCCTTGATGACCTGCGCCTGAGAACGAAATAGGCTTTTGCTTTCAGATACACAAAAACGCTATTTCAAGGGTCACGATGATATGCAGATCGTGTTTATTCAGGCGTTCACGGTAATGCCGTTGTAGGCTATACATTCTGGTGACGATAGGTCAGCTGAAAATTTGGGTCTTGTTTACTTGGCGATGCCGGCACATGAGTATAATGGCGAGGAATTAGCCTTGCAGATGTGCAAGCGTACATCTCGCCCAGGTTGGCCATGGACCAGCGGTCGGCTAATAGAGTAAACACAGTGATGCTACTGTGTGTTTGTTTGTTTAACAGGCCGGAGCATCGTTAGGCATGATCTAGGGTATGATTGTCTAACGTCAATCATACTAGTGCCAAAATCCCATGATCGGTAGATAACCGATAAAGGAAATTGGTAACAACTGTAGCGACCCTTGGGATTGGGGAAATATTCCTCATGAACCGTAGCAAGAATACCGCCACAGCTGTGTCAACAATTACGCTGGCCAGCGAGTGTTTATCGTTTACAATTGCTGACAAGCCGAATCGATTGTCTGGGACGGTTCATGTAATATGAATGAAACAATCTGTTTGGTGTGCACGCTTGCTGGGGTTTTACTTTCAAGTGAAAGTTATTTGAAAGAAAGCTTACACTGCTCGAATGCAGGTAAGGTCAGTGGTTTATGAAGTGAGGGAAAAGTAGGTTGTTTTAAAGAAATGAGTGGTTCTTTAGGAAGGCTTTAAAGAACCGCCACAAATGTCATACTCTTTTCTTTGAATAACACCACTCCCCATCCATCTTATTTGTTGTAATGCTGTTATGTCAGCCTTATATTCGGACAGGGCATCGGCTAGCTGCTGTGCAGCTCGAGCTCTGTATAGTGAGCAGACGTTCCATGAAAAAATTCTAAAGTCGTTTAGCCATTTTAATTTCCGTGATCGTTGTCGTGTACCCGGTCCATATCCGAGGCTTGTTAAATTTGCCATAATAATTCACTTTTACGGGTATGGTTGTTAGCCTTGCGCTAACCTTTCTCAGGATGTCGTTGCACGCATTGGTTCACTACTTGGAGGGTGGCAAAGTAGCTATCCAGGAGTGTCACGTGGAGACTGCATGTCAACTTGGATTGAACAAGGACAAGGATCGTCCTGGCCTTCGCCGGGTTGAAAGCAATCAGTAACTTAGCCCTATATGTTCGCTCCCACCCCCCCCTCTCTCGCGCCATACATCGTCTTACAGCACCAGGTAGGTTTCTTATTGTCCCGTATTGAAAATTCGGAACCGGGTGGTTTCTTATTAGTTCTAATTTCATCCGCACTTTAAAGTATCGACGACATTCCTGTTGCGTGTTAGATGCCAAAACCCACTCTCTCTTCTGGAACTAACAAATTAAAAATATAATAAGTAGGCTATTTGAAAATAAAAGTACTGTGAAAAACAAAATAAAAGTAGGCGCTGGAAATAAAACAAAAAGAAGAAAATTGAAAAATAATAATAGTAAAAATAAATTCGAAACAAGAACACATTTGAATTTTCGTTCGAGATAAAAATAAAAAATAAAAATAAGAGAAACATTTTCGCGTGTGTTTAAAATAGTACAATATAACAACATAACATCCGAGACACAATCAAACAAACAGCCCAAGAGGTATTAGGATTTAAGAAAACAACTAAGTCCAAACCTTGGTTTGACGATGAGTGCAGGGCAAAGGTCGAAGAACGTAAGCGCCTCAGAATGATCCACTTAGAAGCATATGATGAAGTCAACGCAGTAAGATACGCGACAATTCGGAAAGAAACAACTAGACTTTTCAAACGCAAAAAACGCGAATGGGAGAAGACTTGGATCGAAAAAATCATAGAAAATGCCAGAGCAAAGAACGGCAGAGGTATGTATGCCGGCATAAATTCAATTAGTAATGGCCACCGCCAATGGAGGGAGAGCCAAAATAATCCGAGACGCAAACGGCTGTCTGATGACAAAAACAAAAAATATCGTGATAAGATGGAAGCAGTACTTTGAAAACCTGCTCAATGTCCGCACCCATCAACCACAAATAAACGCACCAGACGTACATACAGTCGAGCCCCAGATCCCAGAGCTCTCTTTCGACGAAGTTGTAGGCGCGATAAATTGACTGAAAAACAACAAAGCCCCCGGAATCGATTGCATACCGGCAGAGCTTGTGAAGCGTGGGGGGGGGGGGGGGCAACCGCTCGAAAGATCCACCAACTGGCTAAAATAATATGGGACAAGGGTCATTCCGGAAGAATGGAAAACCGCAATAGTCATTCCCGTTTTCAAAAAAGGCGACAGATCTGACTGTGAAAATTACAGAGGAATATCATTGCTCCCAATCACATACAAAATATTAACAAATGTCATACTGGCAAGAATCACACCGTACGCAGAAGAAATATTGGGAGACTACCAATGCGGATTCCGTAGGAACCGGTCAACAAGCGACCAGATGTTCACAATAAGGCAACTGCTGGAAAAGAAGTGGGAATACGGAGAGACGGTTCACCAACTGTTCGTTGACTTCAAAAAAGCCTACGACTCAGTCGCAAGGCCAAGACTTTACCATATTGTGGTTGAGCTGGGGATCCCGAAAAAATATGCCGCCTTCATTCAAATTTGCATGAACGAAAACAAAGGCCGAGTTAGAATAGAAAACCACCTCTCAGGACCATTTGAAATCCGGGACGGACTAAAACAAGGGGATGGCCTGTCATCATGCCTTTTTAACCTTGTCTCGAGTATGTTATCAGAAAGGTACAAGACGACAACACGGCCGAATCATCTCTGAACGGGGTCCCACAAGTGTTCGCGTATGCGGATGACATCGCCGTTCTGGGCGATAATCTCGAAACTATAAGTAAAAACGGTGAAATCATCATGCAAGTGGCAGAAGAGGTGGGGCTAGAAATAAACGAAGACAAAACGAAATACATGATTACGACGAGAGCAGGTGGACCTCAGAGAACACATATAAACGTCAGGGACAAGATATTTGAAAATGTCAAAGAATTTAAATATCTGGGAACGATACTGACGACCAGAAACGAAACGTCAAAGAAAATTAACAAAAGACTACATTCCGGCAACGCTAGTTGGCATGCAGCCAGTAAACTATTACGAGGGTTGCCTTTTATATTTCGGGATTAGAGAACAAAAACAAATATTGATCATCGAAAATCACTTTATTGTTTTTCAAAATATTCCCCATGAAGATCTTCACACTTTTGCATGCGTTTCAACCAATTGTCGAAGCACCTTTGCCACTCTGATTGAGGTATCTCCAACACATGCATTCTGAATGCAGCAACCGCTTCTTCAGGTGTCGAAAAACGTTGACCTCTCAGTTTGTTTTTTACGTACGGGAATAAAATAAAAGTCATTCGGTGCCAAGTCAGGACTATACGGCGGATGACCCATCAAATCGATGTTTTGGGTGCTCAAAAATGCAGTCGTCGCAGCCGATGTGTGAGAGCTCGTATTGTCGTGGTGAAGAGTGATCCGTCTTCGGCGGTTGGTTTTCCTGATTTCTTGGAAGACAACTGTCAAACAAATGGTTGTGTACCACTCAGAATTGACTGTTCTGCGTTGTTCTAGCGGTACGGTTGCGACATGTCCAGTTTTTCCGAAAAAACAGGCGACCATTTGCTTGGAAGTGCTTCGTGCGGGAACAACTTTTGTGGGATTTGGCTCATCTTGAAACACCCAGACAGTCGACTGCTGTTTACTTTCGGGCTCATACGCGTAAATCCACGATTCACCACCTGTCACGATGTCATAGACGTGTTTCGAAGCACCGCGACCATATTTTTTGAGCATTTCTTTCGACCAATTGACACGAGCCTTTTTTTGGCGATTGACAAATTGTGTGGGTTCCAACGCGAACAAATTTTTTTGGCAGTCAAATGTTTATGCAATATTGAATGTATGCTGGTCCCACTAACGCCTAAGGTTGTCTCAATCTCACGATAGGTCACATGACGATCTTCCAATATCAGTTCGCGCACAGCATCAATGGTTTTCGGAACAACAACTGATTTTGGACAACCTTCACGAAATTCATCTTGGAGTGAACTACGACCACGATTGAATTCACCATACCATCGATAAACACTGGTCCTTGATGGAGCTTCATCGCCAAAAATTGAATTAAGTTCATCCATGCACTGTTGCTGAGTTAATCCACGCCGAAAGTTGTAAAAAATAATCGCACGGAAATGTTGACGATTTAATTCCATTTTTGGGCCGAGATGAATCTTTTAAGTTACTGTAAACAACACAAATAGCACTCGTATGTCAAAACGTTCTGAGTGCGTATAACCTCAAAGATGTCCAACTTTACGACAGAGCTGTCAATTGCAGGATTGCAACACTAGGTTTGCCAAATCCCGAAACATAAGAGGCAACCCTCGTAAAATCCAAACTGCTATCACGCAATATAAAGCTCCGTGTGTATAGAACCATAATCATGCCGATTGCTCTATACGGATGCTAAACATGGGCTCTCACAAAACGGGAAGAAAACAAATTCCGCGTATTCGAGAATAAAGTTTTAAGGGGTATATTTGGCGGTAAATATGACGAGGAGTCAGGACAATGGAGGAAACTCCACAACCACGAATTGGAAGAGCTATACCGCAAACCCACAATAGTGAGAGTGATCAAGTCGGGAAGATTAAGATGGGCCGGACACGTAGCGCGAATGGGCGATGATAGGACCGTGCATAGAATTCTTGACGGTAACTAACGGGAAAGAAACCGACAGGACGGCCGCGACGGAGATGGGAGGACAATGTTAGATTGGACCTCGAGGAGATCGGATAGGATGATCGAACGTGGAAGGAGAGCGCATAGGACAAGGAACAATGGCGGAGCCGAGTCGGTGAGGTCATGAACTTCCGGGTTCCTACAGGCCAGTAAATAATAATAAAATAAATAATAATAACAACATTTTCGCGAGTGATTAAAATATTAAAGACCTTTCAATATCCACACCCACAGCAACCAGAACAATCGGAACAATAAAGAATAACTCAAGAAAATATAACTGTGATTACGCTCCATATCATTTTCTCCTAATTATTACTAACAATGGAACGATCATTTTCAAAACAAGAGTCCATCATTTTAGCCTGTTATTCTACTGTTTCATTTTAAATTTCCTTATTTGCAAAAACCTGAAAAAAAATTAAAATACAAAAAGATATAAAAAATTCAATCCACAACGTTCATTTTGAATAGTGACAAATATTGCTCATTCACGTGAATTATAAACAAATATTTTGTATAATTCTTCATCAATTTATACCAATAAAAATAATGATCTCACACCTGTAAAAGTCATCTTGGATTTTCCCACATTTTTCCATACCGTATTCTAGATTCTACATTACATATAGAATTAAATAAGTATAGGCAAGCAAATCAACCTCTGCATGTTTCCACTATTTCTTATACAAAAAAAAGGGGATGTAAATAACAGTAAAGAGAGATAAATAACTCCCTAAAGTAATAGGAAAGTAAAAGAGCGCCTACTTTCCTGCAACTCTTTCCTACATTATTTACACACCCACAAACCACTGCTTACTCACCCTATAGTAAATATATCTGGATCTGCTGCGCACAACACGGATACCATCCACAAAGGTTCCAATAGAAAACCACCCCAAATCTGAGCAACTTCAGTTGACACTTCAAACTGACAGCAGTCTTTGGATTTCTGCTCTCCCAATCCAACCAGTCTGAAAACTAGTGCATCCCAAATATTCTATATCCCCCCACAAACATTGGAGCCCAGCAGTGCGCAAGAGACAACCCTACTCAATTATCTTGGCTCTAACGGAACAGAACAATTCATTCGGGTGACATACGGCGCACGAAAATCTCTCTCCCTATATCGAAATACGGAAATAAAAAACAAACAACCGAAAAAAAACGAAAATTTCTTCTCGAACCAGAGAAAAACACGCAGAAATTACACAGTGGCCTATTATCGACTGTACGGAGTATTCGGAGTGTGTGTCATTAGTTTTGTGTGTCAAATATTTGTGGAGATCCCATCTCAGAAGTGTTAGTGACGGGGGGAAAAAACAGAGTTTTACCCCCAACGCGAACAGTGCGTCTAAGGAGAACGGAGTCAAAAACAAAAATAGGCGAAGAACGCAAATAATTGTCCATTGGCGGCGGTGGGCCGAGGGTAGCAACATTTTTTTTTTGGTATTGAAGCAGCAGGCAACAGACTGCTCCGAGCGGTGAAGAGTAAAAGACGAGAAGAACGACGACGTCGGAAAATAAGGAGACTACGTCGCACGTCGGGGGAGAGGAGCTCGATCAGCTTGCAGTCAGAACATTTCATGTGTGAGGTGAGTTTATTTTGACAGTATGGCGAATCCGCGCAAATTTAGTGAAAAAATTGCCTTACAAAAACAAAAACAAGCCGAAGGCACGGCTGAATTTGAGAAAATTATGAAGGAAGTGTCGGCGACGAGACGAGATGAGCCGCTGCCCACCGGCCAGCAGCGAATTAACGATTGTTGTCTTAGTCCAAAGCAGGGCTATGGGATTCCGATACCTGGCAATGGAGGAGGCTCGGCTGCTAATATAAATGCTGGTGTGGCAGGAGGAGGCGCAGGTGGGCCTGGTGGTGGCGGCGGCGTTGGAGGTGCTAGTGGCGGAGGTAGTGCAAATGTAAATAGTGGTTCACCGACAACATATCGAGAATCGAGGGGTAGAAGTGTGGGTGTTGGACCAATGCGTCGGCCATCTGATAGGAAAGTAGATCGTTCTCCTTACAGCAGCAACGTGGCGTACTTATCGCCTCCGATGGACTCTAGTTGGCGACGTTCAAATTCAGATTCAGCTATTCATCAAAGTCTAAATATGCAACCGGAGAGTACATTGTTTTCCGGGCAGCAGCAGCAGCATTATATGCAACAGCAACAACAACAACAGCAACAAATGCAACAACACAGACATCAACATCCATACCATACTCACCAAAAATCTCATTCCCCTGTGGCATCAGCGGTCCTCAGTCCGACAGCACAAAGAAGAAAAACGCACCAAGTTGTAACGCAATCGCACAGTAGTAGCAACCTGACGCAGTTGCAGCTACAAGATCAGCTTAATCATAAAATGAACCACAATCCTAGCCTCCACATAAACCCGCATCAACATAATTCAATGACCAAAACACAGCAGCACCTTGAGCAATGCGCAACGACCAATAACAGCTTATACAAAACGCTTCAAGAACAAGCAGTAGCCATGGCGAATACAGGATCCTTGCCAGATCTAACGTCAGTGCATTTCACAAATACGCCATCAACTGTCCAAGCAACAGCAGCCACGCACAATGTCCGCAGTGACCGTGACCAAACACAAAGCCCGTTTAATAGTCAGTCTTATCAGCAACAGCAACAGCAGCAGCAGCAGCAGCAACATCAATTGCAACAGCAACAACAACAGCAGCAGCAACAACATTCACCAGGAAATGGCATAGGAGCAGGCCAAACGCATTTGTCGTTCACCAACCTTTCGGTGATGTCGAACAACATATCAGCCAATTGTAATTCACTGCACAACTCTTATGGAAATCTTCCATCAATCGGTGGTCTCTCAGCAACTGCCAGTAGTACAGGCAACCTAACAGAATACCGAAATCCTCAACATAATCCGCCATCGCCAGTAGGTCCTGCTAGTCCTGGACTTGTTGTCTCACCTTCACCTCACGGCCATACGCACGATTTACATGTTAGTGCACCCAATAGTCCCATCCGCCATTCGAGTCAGCAAACACCACAGCAATTCAGCGACAAAAATATCCAAACCTTCGACCGATATTCACCCAGTGCGGAATACACCAGTAGTAACAATTTAAATCCTTCATTTCACAACCACTTTGAACAATTCTCCCTTGGGGATTCGTCTGTCCAAAATGAACCTCAATACATCCCAACTAGCCTGCAGCAAAACCACTCTCCGCACAATAGCTTTACGCAGTCGCTTCAATTCGACGATGTCCTATTTAGTCACCATCCGTTCGAATCAGAGAACGGAAATGGTTCAAACCGCCGTAACATGAGTTCCCTAACATCGAAACTGACGGGTATGAGTAGTAACATGAATCCAAGCACAGGAGGCGATCCATACATAGGTCTAACCGCCAACCAAAATACACGCACCAATTGTACCAGTAGCCTAGGCTTAAGTGTTGCACCTAGCAATACCAGTGCCAGTGGATGCAGCAACAATAATAATTCAACAACCAGTTCTACAACGAGATCTGGGACGGCCAGCGCAAATTGCTCTCCACATCACAGTCCGCACAGTCCAAATCCCCAAAACTCCAGTAACAATAACTCAAACTTAGTCAATGATCTAGCAAACGCCGCTACTCACCAGCAACATCAAAAATCCCGAACCAACGATACGGGCGGAGGGAACAGTGGCTCCAACACCAATCCCACATCAATTCTGCACAATTCTGTACAAACTCCAACAACACCAAACATCCCATCGATTGTGTTCTCTGACTTCTCATCAGAAACTCCAGATTTCTCTTCCGATACACCTGATTTCTCAAGGGAAATTTTCGATAACCTAGACCTAGACCTCGGCCAAATGGATGTCGCCGGTCTTCAAATGATCACCGACCCCAGCACCGTAATGATAGCCGACAATATAGAGGATAGCTTTCGAAGAGATCTCAACTGATGAGGTGAGTCGTTCCCTTAACCATACAGCCAATTGTCGAATCTTTACAACTACTTTACGCGAACGATGCCGCGCTAACTTGGACGAGCAATTATTAGTCTATAAGCTCAAAATGAGATGATAGTGTTAAAGGTCACCTAATGAAGACGAAGGCGAAGGAGGTAGATTGGACCTCCTCCACATGGACACTCTCACAACTATACAAATGATTCAACTTTTTTTCAATTTCTTCTTATTCTTAATCCATAAGCAAAAGTTCTTTCTGGATCTAAACAAGAAGACTTTAATAGGCCTTAGTGTCGACCAACAACCAAATAAGTGTTCAACGAACACCCCGACCAAAAGCGACAGAATCCGATCATCATGGCGAGATCGTTTGTTGCCCAAACGATGACCTAGCAAACGTTAGAAACACTAAACCGAAGAAGTTTAACTTAAGATCTTCAAAGGGAATTCTAAGCAATTTTCTCTTCGACATTTTTTTTTAATTTCTGTATATATATAAATATATATATATATATATATATAGTTATATATATATTTATATATATATATTTATATATATATAAATATATATATATTTATATATATATATATATAAATATATATATTTATATATATCGACCATATATATTTATATATATATAAATATATATATTTATATATATGTATAAGTGTGTATGTAAATTAAATAACTACGTCAGTTATTTGTTTCAAATAAATAATTCCTAGCCAAAAACTTAAATAAAATAATATCTATGTACCATTGAAACTTTGTTTCTTTTCGAAGGTGTAGAGTCGCACGCTCCTTGCTGGCTGGCCATACCGCCATAAGTCACCGGACGTGAGATGTTTACAAACTCCCAGCGGAGTGACTCAAAAGACCGGATGGTAAAGTATAACTCCTAACAGAGAGACACAGCGACACCAACTCATCCCGAAGCACCATCATAGAAAACCACAATTGGAGGCTAATTCACGTTCGTTCTATTTATCTTGTCGGCCCTTCTCTATTCTTCGCTTTACGAGTTAATTACGAGCTTTCTGTTATTAGTGGATTAAAGCATCATGAACTACACACGCATAGTAGGCAGACGATCATAAATCCATGGTGCAGTGGTAGAACCATCGAATCCACACGTATAAGAGTTCGAATTCCGTTCATAAAACTGCAGAATGTATATACGATATATAGTTCACTAAGCATTCGCCGACGTTATCTTGTAATTATCCACGTATAAATATGTAATTCTTATCTCTCAGATTCGGACGTCCTAAAGATCGGACTTTAGATGGCCTATTCCCTACCAGGGATATTCTATTTTTTGTCTTGTTTTTTTTTAAATCACATTTATTAAAACTACGACCATGAATTAAATATAAGCGGTAATTCCTTTTTAGAGATTTATTGAATAATGTTACACACTAACTATCATCATCATCGGCACTACAACCGGGGACCGGTCTTGGCCTTATTTAGCAAGTCCTGAGGCTTGTTAAATTTTCCATAATGATTTGTTTTTTCGGGGCAAGGTCATTAGTCTTGCGCCAGAAGCCCCCCGACGGGGAATCGAACCTCGGTCTTCCGCGTGACAGGCGGGTATACACACTAACTATATTATCAACGTTTTTCAATATATTTGTTGGGGTTTTACAGTGGGTAGGGAACACCAGAACACTCGCCTTTCCGTTACTGACTCTTTTCTCATGTACGCCAACCAATTCCTGACAATGCTTCCAGTCGACTTGTCATCTTTTACAATAACGTCCTAGATTATAATTTGGTGCACACCTGTCACTTTTCTCTTTTCTCTTTGGTATAAGACTTTAAGGTTATGTTTACATTCTGAAATTTGATTCAAACTCAACACTCCACCTTAATCGAATATGAACGATTTAACTCAAACAAAGCTTTACTCAAAGGCTTTGTAAAAATATCTGCAATTTGCCTTTTTCCTTCAATGTGCTCAATGTTAACAGTGACTTCAGTGTGATACTTTATAAACTTTCTCAGAATCTCAATGTGTTTCTTTCCCTTATTTAATTTACCCTCGTGTGTGTTTTGCAACATGTGGACAGCTGACTTGTTGTCCACAAACATTGGGATCGGATGATCTTCTTTCAAGATGCCAAGTTCCAGAGCCAGTCGTTTCAGCCAACATACGTCGACGGTCACTTGATATGCTGCTCTGTACTCTGCCTCGGCTGTTGACGTTGACACAACTTTCTGTCTCAGGAAATACCAGACGATTGGACCTCCTCTGAATATCAGACCGCCACTGGTTGACTTCATTGATTCTTTCTCTCCTCCGAAATCAGCATCTGCGTACACCTTAATTGTTCTGTCTCCTCCAAAGTAGATAGCTGCCTCAGGTGTAGCTTTTAGATACTGGAAGACATGTTTTGTCATCTTCCAATGAGTCTTTTTTGGATCACAACAATGTCCGCTGAGATAATTCACCGCGTAGCTGATGTCGGGCCTTGAGATTGTCGCCAGGTAGAGCAGACTACCGATGGCATCGCGGTAAGGTGTCCCAGCAGGCACGTTCTCGTCATTCACAAAATCTGCTGACTCGGCAACAACGCCAGGTTCAATGGGAGTTGGAGCTGGATTGCACTGTTCCACGTCCATTCTTTTCAAAATCTTCTGTGTATATTTTGGTTGACTCATAAAGATTCCTTTTGGGTCGATTTTCAAGTCCATTCCAAGGCACGTGAACTGGTTTTGGAAAGTTTTGCTGTTTTATTTCGAACTTCTTTCCAATCAACTTCAAGAGGTCGAAAATCTCCTTTTCATCCTTGCCTGCGATTAATCCATCATCCACAAATAAGGCCACTATGATGGTTTTGTCCTTGTTGTAGAATACACTTGGATCATCGTCTGAACTTTCCAATCCAAATCCTTCGAACGGTCCAGTGATATCCTGATTTCACTGCTTTGGTGGCTGTTTGAGTCCATAGATAGCCTTGGGCAGCTCGCATACTCGGCCTGACCCGTCCTCAAACCCTCCAGGTTGTACCATGTGGATTACTTCTTTCAACTTGCCGTACAGAAATGCCGTCTTTACATCAAATGCGATCAGTTTCCATTTCTCTGAGGCTACTTGGCTCAGAATCAGTCGAATCGATGAGTAACTTGCCACAGGACTGAATGTCCCATCGTAGTCGACTCCCTTTTGTTGCTCGAACCCTCGAGCCACCAGTCTTGCCTTCAGCTTGCCACTTGATTTTTCAGTCAAGACCCATCTGCAGGTCGATGGTCTCACTCTTTTCGGACAGTCTACCAGTCTCCACGTCTTCCTGTCAACTAACGATTTGTATTCTTCTTTCATAACTCGTCGCCATTTTGGATCCTTTCGTGCATCAGACACCTCATGTCCTCTGCTTCACCAATCAATGCTGTATCTTCGTTTGTAGCACCGTTGCTGTACCACATTATGAAGTCTCCAATTCTCTTTGGCAATATTCCTCTCATCGAGCGAACTGGTCTCTTAGCAGTTTCCGGGGCTGGTTCAGTTTCTTTCCCACTGGCACTGTCTTCTTCCTCGCTATCTTCTTCTTTGGGCTCATCTTCATTTTCGTCTTCACTTGACTCATCTGGCTGTTCTGGCTCATTTTCACCTTCCTCGGTGCTTGTCTCAGTCAATACTTAAGTCGTGCTCATCTCGTGTTCCTCGTTGAAATTTACATTTGCTTCGCTGACAATATCAGGGCGACCAGGAATGTAGACTCGATAAGTCGGTGAATTCAGATCGTAGCCTACCAGGTAGCCCTTCTCTGACTTGCGGTCGAACTTGCCTCTTTTGTGTGCTGGTAGCAAAATGTAGCACTCGCATCCGAATGTTCTCAACTTATTCAAATCCATCTGACGTCCAAACCATAGTTCAGCTGGAGTTTTCCCTTTCACAGTGCTCGTTCCAGTCTGATTAATTGTGAAAATCGCGTATGAAACTGCCTCCGCCCACAGTCTCATACTCAAGTTGGCTGCTGTAAGGGCTGAGCGTGCAGCTTCAACGATCGTTCTCATCTCACGTTCTATCCTTCCATTCTGTTGTGGTGTATGAGGATTTATAGTTGTGTGTAGAATTCCCAATTCAGTCAAAAACTTCTCTATGATTGCGTTTTTGATCTCCTTGCCATTGTCCGAACGCAATATTTTCATTTTCCTGCCAAGTTGATTTTCCGCCATCTTCACGAACAATTCACCTTGTCTGGGGCCTCATCCTTCGTCTTCATGAAGTAAACCGTTCTGAAGTGCGAAAAATCGTCCTTGAACACTAAATAGTATTTTGCGCCACCTAGTAAAGGTTCTCTTATCTCGCCCATGTCCACGTGTACAAGATCCAGGGGATGCTTGGCTGTCTTTTCATTCTCAGGGTGAGTTGCTGAGATGTTTGCCATAGTCACAATTTTCGCAGCAGTACATGTTCCATTCGTCGACAAACTTTATGCCACTTCTTTTCAGAATATCTCTCACATACTTCACATTCTAGTGCGCCATCCTCGTGTGCCACGTTCTAATCGAAATTACTGCCATTCCAGGGGTTTGCTTCTTGTGTCTCAACATCATTTCAAATAGGTTGCCATGTCTCCTTGCAATCCCGACAGTCGTCCTCTTGCCTGCTGTCAGAAATTCTGACTTTTCCTTGTCCGATCTCATCACATACCCTTGGTCGAGCATGTGACTGATTGAGAACAGATTAAACTTCAACTCTGGAACATATAAAACGTCTTCCAAGATCACCGGATGCCACTGACTGCCATCGAATTCCTCCAATTCAACTTTGCCGACTGCAGCGCCATCTATTTTTGTCGAATCACCAAGTAGAATTGACACAGACTTTCTCAATTTGTCAAATTCGGTAAACCAATCACGACGCGAGGTCATATGTTGACTTGCACCGGTGTCTTGATACCATGTTGTCATTTGATCCTCCAGGTGATCCGTGCTGCTGACCAGGTCCGACGTCTTCAGGCTCACTGCCACCCAGGCAGCTGGTTTCTTTCGTTGTTCGTTGTTGTCTCCTTGCTGTGGACACTTTCTCGCAAAGTGTCATTTGTGTCCACACAAGTTGCAGGCGTAGTTCTTCTTACAATATTCCAGTTACTTTGCGCATGGCTGGTTTGTGCAGTTCCTCTTGAAATGACCTTTGAGTCCACATTTGTGACATGTTGCGCCACC
This sequence comes from Microdon myrmicae, assembly GCA_963931805.1. NCBI lineage: Eukaryota > Metazoa > Arthropoda > Insecta > Diptera > Syrphidae > Microdon > Microdon myrmicae. The sequence goes on along the minus strand of OZ007498.1, from coordinate 142,249,183 downwards.
TGTCTTACTTTTATTTGCAGGCTTTCCTTGTTGCTCTTTGTTGTTCTTTTTGGCCAAAAGTGCGTTTATTTAGTTTGACTCCTGCGTTTTGTTTTGATGTTGTTGCCTCTCATCCTCCAGTCGTAGTTTTTCAATCATTATTGTTGAATTCTTGTTGACACCTGAGACGTTCCTGAGACGTTGTCCCATGATGTGCCAAAGTGTGCCAGTCTGGGAGGCAACATGCTCAAAATCCTTGTCATCATCCAGGAGTCTCGTACGGCATCATTTTCAGTTGACAATTGCTCACCTATGGACAACAATTCCATACAGTTTTCTATCATCAAAAGTGTAAGTGAAAAATTTTCTTCGCAAAATTTCCATAGACATGTCAGTCTTTGTGCCATACAGTCTGACTAATTTATCTAGCATTTGTTGTGCTGTCACACAATTTGCAATTTGATCGCTCACATTCAAGACAATGACCTGGTAAGCCTCCAAGTCCTTTTTAATGTATGTCTTGACTTCGGGGGTATCAGCTGCATCAGCCTGTTGCTATGCTAAATAATTTCTTTGTCTTCATTACAACATCCAATTTTAATCTCCAAGGCACATAGTTGGCACCTCCATGCGAGTTCTGATTCAACATCACTAGTTGCGATTTGACTGTATCCATTTCAATCACGTGACTCTACTTTTGAATGTAACTGTACTTTCAGTTTTGACTTTTGACTGCAAAATTTGTACAATTTTCTGTTTTTCAATTTCCTTGACGATTGTGTAGAATTTTGTTGCAAAATTCCTGTCGTTTGTTTTGTTGGGCTGCTCCTGACGTGTTGCAAGACGATTCTGCTTGCCTGGCTCACTCAATGTGCAAAACTTGACTGCTGCCCAACGTGCTCCGACTCCAACCTGTCTCTTTCAGCTTTCCAAGTCGTTTTTTTTTTTCTCGAAGATGCTCCTCTATTTCCGTTCTGGGCCCATAACCTGTTGGGGGGTTTTACAGTGGGTAGGGAACACCAGAGAACTCGCCTTTTCGTTACTGACTCTTTTCTCATGTACGCCAACCAGTTCCTGACAACGCTTCCAGTCGACTTGCCATCTTTTACAATAATGTCCTAGATTATAATTTGGTGCACACCTGTCACTTTTCTCTTTTCTTTTTGGTATACGACTTTAAGGTTATGTTTACATTCTGAAATTTGATTCAAACTAAACAATATTCTCCGATTTCGAAGCTTTAATATCCCTTGTTCGTAGAAAGATTTAGGGCGAGTTGTTAGCCAATGCGCACACGTGCTCCTCGACTACTTCATTACTTTCGATTTTTTTTTCCTTCTAGTGATTCCTTCAAGGGCACGAACAAAAAATGGTCACAGGGGGACAAGTCTAGGCAATAAGAAGGGTGTTCCAGACTTTCACAGCCCATTTCTTCCAATGTATCCCTTGTCAAGAACGCGGTGTGAGGCCTGGCGTTGTCATCTGATGACATCTCGAATGTGCATACCTCGTCTTTTGTTTCAATATGTGGCTTTTGCCAACTGCAACAACTAACAGTAGCAAGCTGCATTCACTGTTCATTGTTCGTGAAGACAATCATTAAAACTCCCTTTGAGTAGAAAAAAAATCGTTGCAAGAACTTTTCCGGCTGAGAGACGAGTTTTGGTCTTCACTGGGCAGACTTCACCCATCCTTCATCAGTCTTTAATTGCCATTTTCGTTTCGGGAGTATAATGATGAACCCGCTTCTCACCATATGTGACGATTACTATTTACTATTTATTGGCCTGTAGGAACACGAAAGTTCATGACCTCATCGACTCGACCCATCTAACCGGAATCTATTCTATTTTTGAGAATTATTCCTCTTCCAAGAATAATTCTCTTTTCAGTGGGAGGAAAAAATTTGTTGCATGCATATATGACATTAACTGTCACAAATCAAACCATCTAAAACAATTATTATTATTATTATTATTATTTATTGGCCTGTAGGAACCCGAAAGTTCATGACCTCACCGACTCGACTCCGCCATTGTTCCCTGTCCCGTGCGCTCTCCCTTCACGTTCGACCATCCGATCCGATTTCCTCGAGGTCCAACCTAACATTGTCCCCCCATCGCCGTCGCGGCCGTCCTGTCGGTCTCTTTCCCGTTGGGTTCCCGCCAAGAATTCTATGCACGCACCTATCGTTGCCCATTCGCGCCACGTATCCGGCCCATCTTAATCTTCGCGACTTGATTACTCTCACTATTGTAGGTTTGCGGTATAGCTCTTCCAATTCGTAGTTGTGCAGTTTCCTCCATTGTCCTGCCTCCTCGTCATATTTGCCACCAAAGATACCCCTTACGACTTTATTCTCGAATACGCGGAATTTTTTTTCTTCCCGCTTTGTGACAGCACATGTTTCGCATCCATATAGAACAATCGGCATGATTATGGTTCTATACACACGGAGCTTTATATTCCGTGATAGCAGTTTAGATTTCAGCAGTTTACTGACTACATGGCAACTAGGGTTGCCGGAGTGTAGTCTTCTGTTAATTTCCTTCGACATTTCGTTACTAGCCGTCAGTATTGTTCCCAGGTATTTAAATTCTTTGACATTTTCAAATATCTTGCCTCTGATGTTTATGTGTGTTCTCTGAGGTCCACCTGCTCTCGCCATTCTCATGTATTTCGTTTTGTCTTTATTTATTTCCAGGCCCACCTCTTCTTCCGCTTGCATGATGATTTCACTGTTTTTACTTACACTTTCTAGATTATCGTCCAAAACGGCGATGTCATCTGCATATGCGAGCACTTGTGTGACCCCGTTCAGGGATGATCCGGCCGTGTTGTCGTCTTGTACCTTTCTGATGACATACTCGAGGACAAGGCTAAAGAGACATGATGATAGGCCATCGCCCTGTTTTAGTCCGTCCCGGATTACAAATGGTTCTGAGAGGTGGTTTTCTATTCTAACTCACCCTTTGATTTCGTTCATGCAGAGTTGAATGAGGGCGGCATATTTTTCGGGATTCCCAGCTCAACTACAATATGGTAGAGTGTTTGCCTTGCGACTGAGTCGTAGGCTTTTTTGAAGTCAACGAACAGTTGGTGAACCGTCTCTCCATATTCCCACTTCTTTTCCAGTGGTGCCTTATTGTGAACATTTGGTCGCTTGTTGACCGGTTCCTACGGAATTCGCATTGGTAGTCTCCCAATATATCTTCTGCGTACGGTGTGATTCTCGCCAGTATAGTATTTTGTATGTGGTTGGTAGCAATGATATTCCTCTACAATTTTCGCAGTCAGATCTGTCACATTTTTTGAAAATGGGAACGACTATTGCGGTTCTCCATTCTTCCGGAATGACTTCCTTATCCCATATTGTTTTAATTAGTTGGTGGATCTTTCGAACGGTTGCCTCTCTTCCATGCTTCACAAGCTCTGCCGGTATGCAGTCGACTCCGGAAGCCTTGTTGTTTTTCAATCGGTTTATTGCGTCTACAACTTCGCTCTCCCTCGACGGCCATTTCTAATCGAATTTATGCCGGCATACATACCTCTAATATTCTTTGCTCTGGCGTTTTCTAGGGTTTTTTCGATGTTAGTCTTTTCCCATTCGCGTTTTTTGCGTTTGAAAACTCTCGTTCACTCTTTCCGAATTGTCGCGTATCTTTCTGCGTTGACTTCATCATATCTTCCTAAGTGGATCACTCTGAGGCGTTTACATTGTTCGATCTTCGCCCTGCACTCATCGTCAAACCAAGGTTTGGACTTAATTGTTTTCTTAAATCCGAATAACTTTTGGGCTGTTTGTTTGATTGTGTCTCTGATTGAAGCCCATTTAGTGCCCAGATTATTGGTTTCCTCTTCCTCACTACTGCCATTTTCTAGGATGCTAAATCTATTCGTTAGTTCGTCTTTATATTCAGCCCTTTTGCGTAGGTCTTTTAGTTTATCAATGTCGAACTTTTTGCGCGTCTCCCGTGGTTGCCCATGTGGGTTTGCTGCGAGCGGACTTCTAATTTTGACCATCACTGGAAGGTGATCGGAGTCGAATCTGCGCCTCTATATGATCTTCGTCAAGGATATTCGAGTAGTGTCTTTTGTCTATGAGGAAGTGGTCTATTTGGTTACGCGTTACGCCGTCGGGTGATATCCATGTGCATTTATGGGTTTGCTTGTGCTTGAGCATAGTGCTTTTCACTACCAGATCTTTTGACGCTGCGAACGTGATAATTCGAGTTCCATTATCATTTGAAACGTCGTGGAGGCTCTCTTTGGCTGTAGTTGGTGGGAAGACATCTTCCTTTCCAATTTTCTCATTGAGGTCCACGAGGAGGATTCTAACTTCGAATGATGAGATCCCATCGAATACTTCCTCTAGGGTCTCGTAGAATGTGTTGTTCGTTTCTTCGTCCGTAGATTCTGTTGGGGCGTGTACGTTTATAAATACATAATTGTACCATGGTCCCTGTATTTTTAGCACCGACATTCGGTCATTAATAAATTGCACATCTTTTACATGAGGCGTAATCTTTTTGCTTATGATGAAGCCAGTCCCGAGGTTATGTGTGTCGGTACCTGCACACGCCAGTGTAAACTCGTTGGTTTCGATTACTTGATGTGGGAGTCGCACTCCTGAAAGGCGACGATGTCCATTTTATATTGTTTCGCGTTTTCTATGACCGTTTGTATCGCGCCTGGTTTATATAACGTTCGAACATTCCACGTGCTGACGTGTATATCCCACTTTTTCCGTTTTTCCCTACGTCTTCTTTTTGCCGAGTCGGTGTTTTCTTGATGATTTGCTCCCTTATGGTAGTGTCGGCTCATCACACCTACGTCCACCCGGTTTTTAGTGAAATTGTGTTTTGTATATTGATTATTCATTTTTGTTCCCACGATTCTTGAGGTTTCAAATAGTCCGCCACATCAGAGCCCCTCTTTGATATGGTAAGGTCTGCTTACTGCTCTGATTCGACCCGGTGTCAGAGAGGCGCCGTTATAATACAGCCGGTATACCCCTGCCTGGAAACCATCCAATGGGCGCGGTGATGCGTAACACCCTGGATTAGAGGTGGTAGATCTTTGTGTGTTACTCCTCGCTAGCCTGTCTGACATAGGTGGCCCTACTGGAAGCGTATGCTTCCGTCAGCATAGCCTGAGTGATTCATTGTAGCTTAAGCCCCCACACCACGTTAAGGTTTCTACCAAGCGGGAGACATGTGACGATACGCTTCAAAAAATCCTCCCCTTCTCGAAATCGATCCAGAAGTCTTGAACTGATCTCCGACCTGACCTATTTTTGATTTACAGCCAATAACATCGGAACTCATCGAGCACAAATTTTTTTGAAGCAAAGATCATCAGTGATAATGGATTGAACACTTCCATTGCTGATACTCACTTTCGATGAGATTTCTCTAACAGTTAAGCGGCTATCACTTTCAACAATCTCTCGAAGGGCACGGATGTTGTCATCTGTACCACTTGTCCTTGGGCGTCGAGCATGACTTTCGTTTTCGTTACGTTCTCGTCCACTTATACATACGATTCTGAAATAGTGTATTGTATTCGTATGTTCAAATCACCGCTTTCACTATCGTCGCAATATGCGATAGTATGATCACCAAACTGTGCCTTCAATCGGGAAAAAATGTTCAAGGTTTTAACGCCTTCAATTGTTAAAAATGTTATAATAACCCGTTACGCAACAGATGTATGTACCTCTTGGTCACTCATGGCTGTACTGACTACAAAGTTGAGCGCGACCGCTCGGTTCCTCATCTCTTCATAAACCAAACAACACCCATGCACAAGATTATCTAGCTCGCAACTTGTTGCTAACAAAAAAAGTAAATTGCTGTTTATATTTGATTCACCATCATATATAGAATCTAAAATGAAATAATAAGACTAATATTCTAGCCCTAAACGAGACTCAGATTGACTCGTCAACAAACTGGACTGACATTCGCTTTCTTTTTTTTTTAACTACACTTCTCTCGGGAGAGGTGAACCTATAGCGCCGGGTGGGCGCCCCGAGATGCCACCAAAAAGCGGTTGCAGTTCCTCTTGAACAGTTGCAGGTTGTAATGCTTCGGGAACACTCGCTCGGGAAGGGCGTTCCACAGCTTCCCCGCTCTGGAACGGAACGAGTTCTGATGCAGGGAAGATCGCGACGTCGGGAGATGAAACGCAAACTGGTGCGATCCGTCGGATTGTCTTATGGAGCGCGTATAAACCGAATTGCATGGAACAATACCACGAATCTCCGAAGAACAGTCCTAAGTCCTAAGGGGTATCTTTGGCGGCAAATATGACGAGGAGGCAGGACAGTGGAGGAAACTGCACAACCACGAATTGGAAGAGCTATACCGCAAACCTACAATAGTGAGAGTAATCAAGTCGCGAAAAATAAGATGGGCCGGACACGTGGCGCGAATGGGCAACGATAGGACCGTGCATAGAATTCTTGGCGGGAAGCCAACGAGAAAGAGACCGACAGGGCGGCCGCGACGGAGATGGGTGGACAATGTTAGGTTGGGCCTCGAGGAGATCGGATCAGATGGTCGAACGTGGAAGGAGAACACACGGAACAGCGAACAATGGCGGAGTCGAGTCGGCGAGGTCATGCACTTTCGGGTTCCTACAGGCCAATAAATAATAATAATAATAATAATAATTGTTTTAGATGGTTTGATTTATGACAGTTAGTGTCCTTCCTCCCACTGAAAAGAGAATTATTCTTGGAAGAGGAATAATTCTCAAAAATACAATAGATTACGGTTAGATGGGTTTTGATGGTGTCGTCTTCTCGCTGGACATCTACAAGAATTTGGGGCATATTTAATCGACTGGTCGTTTGCGTTTGGCGATGTTTTCGTATGTCGGGTATTGGTGGGTTTCAAGCTGGTATTGCTTCCAAAATTTACTGGCTGCCCCAGAACGCCAGCATCCGACTTCAATCGCACATAAATAAATGAAATTAATTTGGTCGTAATCAACCGACTGGTCGTTTCAGGAGTTTCTAGATGATTTGATCTAACTTTATGTTTGGAGATAGATTAATTTTGCACTGTTCTTTACGATTAGATTGAATTAAATTTAGGCGTTCTCAACAGTCTGGTCGTGCGGTCGATTCCAAATGGTGTGCACTAGTTATGATCTATTAAACGAACTTTGAGTTAAATTCATTTTACACTTTTTTTATGATTAGATTGAATTAAATTTAAGTGTTCTCAACAGTCTAGTCATCGCAGGTGATTCCATATGATGTGCGCTGATCGTTCCGATCTATTATTGAACGAACCTTTCTTGCACTGTTCTTTTACGAGTCTATGATTTTAAATGTTGGCGTATTCACTAGGCTGGCTGGATTTAAGTGTTGTTGTTATTGTCGTTGTTTGGTGGTGGTATTGTTTTCTTAATTGGTTTGATTGGTTTTTATTTTTGTTAATTAGGGTGTGCTATTTTTTGCTGCTTTAGTTGATATATAATTTTATTTTCTCTATTTTATATTTTCTTTTATTACACTGTTCCTGGTATTGTTTGTTTTTGGTGAGTTGTTGATGAATAAAAAATTTACTGACTAGCTCTTAGAATATATTTTAAGTAATTTATTTTTATTGTTAAACATTATTTGGTAGGCGGCGGATTAAGTTGTTGATTTGGAGGGGTTTGAAGCTATTATCCCTGCAACCGCCTCAGGTTCTCGAAGTTCTTGAGGTCGGCTGCCAACAAGACGTTGAAGTATTCCCTTTCATCGTCCTCGTCGTGTATGTATAGGCTCTCTCTTGGCCCTTCCTTCTTGGCCGCTGTGATGGGAGCGCAGCCGGGTCTGAAGAATGCAGCTACCACTTTCTGGTAAAATGGGTCCGACTGTCGTCCTCGTCGCTGAAGGAGAGGCCTCGGGTCTCAAAGTAATCTGCGCCGTACGGTTCGGGGTCCATTCGCCCTTGTGTTTGAGGATTGGTGCTCCGGAAGTTCGATCCGGATTCGGCTTTTTCAAGCTCTTATGAGTTTTTGATACTCGGGCTTCCTCGAATCCTACCGACTGTGCCAAAATGTTATATGTTTCTACATAACATTTACCTGTGGTGGCTTCCGGCTCGTTGAGCCTATACGTGTATGCGTGGATTCCAGCTGATTGAGCCCGTGGATGTCTCCCTCGAAGGCACTTAATGTCCGTCTCACGAGCCTGTGTTAGACCTAGACCTCGTCCTCACTTACTGTTTGTCCAATTTGAGTGCACATCCAGCATAATATAAACGTCTTTATTTGTTTGTCTTTGCTTTTTATTATTACAGTTTATTTAGGAATGGCCAATTACAGCACTTGACGCCAGTGCGACTATTACTTTTATTCTGAATTCTAGACCTTGATACAAACCCTTTTATTGTGACAAAGTTCAAATTGAACTTCATTTTCCTTCCCACGATCGTATTGTTCACCTTAAGATCGTTACCCGATTGCAGCCCGGGCGCAGGCCATGCCAACGATGATGGGAATTGCAATCTTCCAATATTGTCGCCTTTCACCTTGAGATGGCAACCTTACGCCTACTCTGGGTGCAGCTTACCCCAAGGCTATGGGAAAATTTCGGGCAACAGATCGAGGTGTTAACCGATTCAAGGTGCTGAGAACAGAAGGCATATGCTATTAGGAGTTTAGTATTGCGTAAAGGAATACCATGCAACCTTAGGTATAGGTATGCATGCATGTAATAGTATGGAACATGGGAATTGCAGAATTGCAATTTATTTGTTACTCAAAGTAACATTATGCTCATCAAGGTTATGGGAATAAACAAGTGGTATGCGGTGATAGCATAGGCTAGCCCATGCATAGTTTGAGTCTAATTTTGTTATTATTTTGCCTGGTGTTGTTTGTGCAGTTTTCATCTTTACCCTTAACACTATAAGTTGGGTTTTATCAGGTTTTATGCGGATTTTTCATTTATTAAAGTATGTTGATAGTTTTGGGAGGAAGTAATTAATGCGGTTTCTTGCCTCCTTTAGAATTTTGCCATTGGAGAAGACTATGGTGTCATCAGCGTAATTCAACATTACGGTATTGGGTGATTGAGACTGCGGTATGTCTGAAGTATAGAGGAGGTATAATAGTGGTCCAAGAATTGAGCCTTGCGGAACTGCTACGGTTATATTATACGATTGGGAGAGAGAAGAACTTATTTTCACCATGAATTTCCTACCAGAGAGGTAGGAAGCGAGAAGTTTGGTGGTGCGGGTGTTTAATCCAAAAATGTAGTGCAGCTTGTAAAACAGTCCTGAAATCCCAACACAGTCAAATGCTTTAGATATGTCGAGAGAGATACAAACCGTCGGACTTTGGTTTATATTTTCTTTTATTATACTTTGCCTGGTATTGGTTGTTTTTGGTGAGTTGTTGATGAATAAAAAAATTTACTGAGAGTGAAGGATTAGATTAGTTGTGACATCCTTAGTTTCAACAGAGCATGACAAGCAGCCTGTTGTGAGCGAAAGCCAAACTGGGACTTTGGGATAATAGCGTTGCCACTAGCAAATAAAAGGAGATTTCAATATATCTTACATTCCAGTATCTTGCTTAATGTGTTTAATAACGATATCAGACGATAGTTGGTGGGGTTTCTGGAAGGACTGGACTTATTGATAGGAACTATAACCGTGGTTTTACAGTTGTCTGGGAAATATGATGTGCTAGTTATGTGGTTGAGAAGAACGAGAATAGGGACTGGATTTAACGGTAGCAGTCTTTTGAACAGGAGGTTTGGAATTCCATCTAAGATTGTCGATTTTTTGTTGTTGCGCGATGTTATAAATTCTGATAATTCGCCTGCTGTTAGGAATGACGCATTATCCCGAGGATGTGACGCTTTGTTTGTTTCGTTGAATTCCACAATGAAAGAGGTGAAGGGTGGGATCATTGTGCGTGAGATGTAGTTGTGTTGTACCGGACACGGGAACTAGGTTCACGTCCTTCTTCCATCATAAATTAGTAGTTCCGACGAGCACTAAACGATTCTGCCGAGGCAAAGGAAACACCAACACAGAAAGCAAAACACACTGCTATACTGTTCTGGTTTTATTTCGCGTGAATCTGTAATGTATCGTATTTATTGTTCATATTTACTTTCTATTCCACTCCATTAAATCAACGCACTGACACACGACTCGGTAGAAACTACTAGTTAGAAAGTCTATACGCATCCTCGGCGCGCGACGAGGACCGGGAGACCGATCGCTCGGTCGGCTGATGATAAAGGACTCTGCGATATTCATTCGCTATCAAAAGAAATTCGGCCAGTGAAACTGGCTTTCGTAAATAGGGGCTGCATTTTCCTATTCCAAGAGAGACGTAGAGTCTGTCTTTGGGGTAACCAAACAGATCTCATAGAGAAGATCGTCACGGTACACATGTATGTGTGTACATTGGTTCTTTCATGGATCAAAGCCATGGGAACGAATCTAAAACAAAGAAAGGGAAAAGGGGTCGTGAAGATCTTTGTTTATGTGAGAGGATAATTGGGAAACGGATTCAGAAATATATAAGACAAAGGGACCATTGATGATCGTTGTCTACAATATGCATAGCAGTTGTATTGACAGCCGCAATGCATCATGAACATTGTGCTAATTTGTTTTAGCTTGTTTACAGAGAAATGGTGTTTATGGCATCGCTGGTACAGGTAGGTATTCGATTCCTATTTGCATTTGCCTATGCTGTAGGATTTAGTTGATGCCTTAAGACGCAAGATGTGTATATTTATTTTTGTCCCTTGGATATAGGTCGCCAGCCAATGTGTATGTAAGGAGATTTATTATACACATGGTGAGGCCGGGAAATAGGCGACGCAATGTTTATGATCCCTGTTATGATGGTTACATTGTATGTAAACCAAATCATTTTGTTCTCACGAATTCGTCTAGGGGGAAATGCACTTGGTGAGATTGGGATTTGCCTGGAATTGGTTTTGGGATTCATGATGAGTTAGGAAAGAATTCTTATAGGGAATTTGTATGCGAAGAGATGCATGAAAGGTATGGATTCTTCTACAGGAACTTTTAGATTATAAATTTGATCTATTTGATGCGTGAAGCATTTACAGGTGCTTAATGCGATTGCATTAGCATAAACTTATGCAGATTGGGTTATAGGGATGGGGGTTCTTCAGGTAAGTAGGCAGTGGGGTTTGGCGGAACCGCCACATAGTCATTTACGGTAACTCGAGAATTTGGAGACTGACAGGGTTTTGTTGATAGATTTTAATAAAGTGGTTAGCTGGACAGTTTGCTATATCAATATCGATTAGACTGAGTGATTGATAACAGAATCGACTCGGGGTTTGTATTTTTAACCTGTTAGTCGGTTGGTATTTTTGAATGAATCACAATTGGGTTTTATACTGTTAAGTATAGACGTGTAAGCCTGGTGTGCTAATTATTTTAGTTGTCCACTTATCAGGTTAGTTAAGAGCTGGATTTGATTTTTAATAAAAGGGGCGTAACTGTTATTAGTTTTCGTCTAAGTTGTTTTTTTATTAAATATGTTTGGTAAAGGTTTTCCTAAGTGATTATGAGGGATGGTCGTAGGTGTATGTCTGAAGAGGGCATTTCTTAGTATTCGCTCTATTCTTAAGGCCGCTTGGTCAATTTCAGCAGGGTGTAGGTTTGAAGATTCTAGCAAAGTATATTCTGTAAAACTGGCAGCAATATCTTCATTGACTCTTTTCCAGTTTGTCCTGAAGAAAGTCGGGATCGGATTGAATGAGTATCGTGGGTCGAGGGCGTGGGCAGGGATTTGGACAGTGGTGTGGACGGACCTGTAGCGATTCTAACAGATACACACACAATTCACAAGCAAAAATAGTGAAGAACACCGAACGAAAAATCGAATAAGAAAAATACATCAGAACCGTATACCAAGCGATAAATAAAAATAATTCACACCAGTGGAGTATAGTCGAATTTTAAAATCAAATTTAAAACACGGTCAGTAGCCTGATGTGTAACGTTTAGGTAAAAAATTTTTCGTGATTCGAGCTGTCATGGCGTCAGTTCGAATCACACGATCTTCTTCACTATTATTTCAAACGCTTTTGTTTGAAGGAAGATAGCTGAGTAGATGTCTACGTATTTTAGGAAAACATCTATTGTTTATTTAGTTAAATTGGAGATACGTGTTGGCTGTAATGAACAGTGCGTGTACATATATGGATGGAGTGGAAGCAGCGCTAGAAGTTTGCAACCGTATTTATTGCACTTAGTGTCGTTGAATGAAGTATGCCGAGCATTCCAGTCTCCTCGTATTATGAAAGGTGCAGGTAGAGACTGTTGGATTATTTCGGTGATGTTGGAACTAAGGTAGTTTGGTTCCCGAGAGGAGTGAATGTATACGGACGACAGTACAATCACTTGGTTGCTTCTGCAGAAGATTTTAACTCCCGAGTACTTAATATTATTTATATTGATGAACCTATGTTCAAAAATTAAAATTTCTTGTGTATTAGAATTCCAGTACTTCTACGAGTTCCAGTGGTTCACGGATTAGAAACAAGTATATAACCAAACTCGTGAGTTTGGTTTAAGCCACGTTTCCGATAGGAGAAGGATATCTGGAGAAAACTTCGCAACGAGCAACCGGAGATGTTGTCTGCGAATATTGGAATATACCAGGTATACCGGTGTGAAGTGAGCGTCAAGATACAAATGTATCGATAGGGAACGTTTGTTGTGAACGAGCCCTTATTTTTTTTATTTGGTTGCTATGACATCTGTCAAACATATTTAGTATGCATCGTCGTCGAATTTTGTACCAGAAAATGATGATTTGCGGAAATCATTAATTTTTTGTTTTCATTTGAAGAAATGTGCTGCACAGTCGCATTGAATGCTTGTCGAGGCTTATGGTGATCACGCTCTATCGGAAGCAACATGCAAAAGATGGTTTAAGCGGTTCAGAGATAATGATTTTGATGTGCGAAATGAAGAACGTGGAAGACCACCAAAAAAGTTTGAAGACGCCGAATTGCAAGCAATATTCGATCAAGATGACACTTTAAGTCAAAAACAAATGGCACAAATGTTAAATGTTGCACAACAAACGATTTCTGACCGTTTAAAAGCTATGAGAAAGATCCAACAGAGTGGAAACTGGGTGCCACATGAATTGACTGACAGGCAGATGGAAAAGCCAAACACCACATGTGAAACGTTGCTTCTACGACACGAAAGTAAGTCAGTATTGCATCGAATTGTGACTGGTGATGAAAAATGGATTTATTTTAAAAATCCTAAACGCAAAAAATCATGGGTACATCCAGGAGAAGCGTCAACATTGACTGCAAAGCCTGATAGGTTCGGAAAAAAGACAATGCTCTGTGTTTGGTGGGACCAGAAGGGGGTGGTGTACCATGAACTTCTAAGACCTGGCGAAACTGTTGATGCGCAACGCTACCGACAACAAATGATCAATTGACCATGTATTGGTCGAAAAACGACCGGAATGGTCCACAAGACACGGAAAGGTAATTTTGTTGCATGATAATGCACCGAGTCATACAGCAAAACCCGTCAAAGAAACAATAAAAACTCTCGGCTGGGAAGGGTTACCCCACCCGCCGTATTCACCAGGCTTGGCTCCTTCCGACTACCATTTGTTTTCATCGATGGGACATGCCATTTGTTCGTTGCCATGTGTGTTGTTCGCCTTTGGAAAATCCTCAGCTTATGAGGACATTGCAAGAAGTCAGCAGGGTGGGGCCCTCCGTAGTTACAGCATGTCATTTTGTATTTCCTTCGTTGTAATGGATCCATCGGGGTTTGCTGTTTGGATTGTTCCTAGTTCATTCCCAGGCGGGCTGACCTTGCATTCTCCAGGTTGATGTTGCTCTGCACACCTTACGCATCGTTTGCTTAGATGGCATGTGGCCGCCAAGTGTCCTGAGCCTTGGCATCTTTTGTAATAAAGGACGTTTTGTGTATGTGGTTCCTCAATCGCAATTTTACGAGGGTTGCCTCTTATGTTTCGGGATTTGGCAACCCTAGTGTTGCAATCCGGCAATTGACAGCTCTGTCGTAGAGTTGGACATTTTTGAGGTTATAAGCACTCAGAACGTTTTGACATACGAGCGCTATTTGTGTTGTTTACAGTAACTTAAAAGATTCATCTCGGCCCAAAAATGGAATTAAATCGTCAACATTTTCGTGCGATTATTTTTTACAACTTTCGGCGTGGATTAACTCAGCAACAGTCCATGGATGAACTTAATTCAATTTTTTGCGATGAATCTCCATCAAGGACCAGTGTTTATCGATGGTATGGTGAATTCAATCGTGGTCGTAGTTCACTCCAAGATGAATTCCGTGAAGGTCGTCCAAAATCAGTTGTTGTTCCGAAAACCATTGATGCTGTGCGCGAACTGATATTGGAAGATCGTCATGTGACCTATCGTGAGATTGAGACAACCTTAGGCGTTAGTGGGACCAGCATACATTCAATATTGCATAAACATTTGACCGTCAAAAAAATTTGTTCGCGTTGGATCCCACACAATTTGTCAATCCCCCAAAAAAAGGGTCGTGTCAATTGGTCGAAAGAAATGCTCAAAAAATACGGTCGCGGTGCTTCGAAACACGTCTATGACATCGTGACAGGTGATAAATCGTGGATTTACGCGTATGAGCCCGAAAGTAAACAGCAGTCGACTGTCTGGGTGTTTCAAGATGAGCCAAATCCAACAGAAGTTGTTTCCGCACGAAGCACTTCCAAGCAAATGGTCGCCTGTTTTTTCGGAAAAACTGGACATGTCGCAACCGTACCACTAGAACAACGCAGAACAGTCAATTCTGAGTGGTACACAACCATTTGTTTGCCAATTGTCTTCCAACAAATCAGGAAAACCAACCGCCGAAGACGGATCACTCTTCACCACGACAATACGAGCTCTCACTCACACATCGGCTGCGATAACTGCATTTTTGAGCACCCAAAACATCGATTTGATGGGTCATCCGCCGTATAGTCCTGACTTGGCACCGAATGACTTCTTTTTATTCCCGTACGTAAAAAACAAACTGAGAGGTCAACATTTTTCGACACCTGATGAAGCGGTTGCTGCATTCAGAATGCATGTGTTGGAGATACCTCAATCAGAGTGGCAAAAGTGCTTCGACAATTGGTTCAAACGCATGCAAAAGTGTATAGATCTTCATGGGGAATATTTTGAAAAACAATAAAGTGATTTTCGATGATCAATATTTGTTTTTGTTCTCTAATCCCGAAATATAAAAGGCAACCCTCGTATGTGTAAATAGATATTTTATTTGTTTGAGCCGGTTGACATCAGTTGGAGGAGTTTTTATAGATTTAGGGTCTTGTTAGTCGCCATGTATGGCGTTTGGAAGTATTCTCAGTTCCGGACAGATCCAGAATATGTCTGGTATAAGCTCCGCACTGGTCTACGCTAGATCAACACGCCTTATAATGAATGTCACTGGTTTCAACTATGCATGTTGAAAAGTGAAGAATTCAAGTGTATGTTGCGAACGTTTTTCTACCGTCTTGTTGGTATCCATTAAAGTGGTTGAGCATCCTAATTGGCTCCTTGATGTTCGTTATATTTTTAATGTAGATAGGTGGCGGTCTTATATTTTTTGTGTGTGCGTTAGGCATTTGATTCCCGACTGTCTCTTTTGTTGGAGAGATGGTGCTT
Organism: Microdon myrmicae; assembly: GCA_963931805.1. NCBI lineage: Eukaryota > Metazoa > Arthropoda > Insecta > Diptera > Syrphidae > Microdon > Microdon myrmicae. Next base: position 142,233,498 of record OZ007498.1, on the reverse strand, counting down.
TGGAAATGATAGGGCTCGTCCTGGGCGTTGAGCAGGCATTTCTTCCATGCAGACGTCATCTCTCTTCTTAGTAAGTGCTTGCAGGGAGTGAATTTCCTCCTGGAATTGTTTCATCTGTAGTCTAAGTGTATTAATGTATTCCACGGCTTCTAGATACTTTTTTTGGTATTCAATAGTTTCTGTTTCTACGGTTGTCGGTTTCTTTGTTGCGTTAAGTTAAATGTCGGTGGCTTTTCTTTTGTGTTCTATGATGGATTCATGGTCATCACTGGGACCGTCTCCCAGCACTCGTTACTGCTGGCTTTCATTTTCTGTTTTATTAGACTTTTGTAACAATATCATACAAAAATTATTTTGACACGTGTACTTCACAGACTTTTACTGACACGTGCCTTTCACACGTGTTTCACTTTTGCTCTAAACGAACGTCCGTTCACTCTGAAGTAGTCGATAAGAATGCTGGCTCACAAAAGTATTTTATCTGAGGTCAGCGAAAAAGGGAAATAACACGTTGCCTTTGGTGAACGTGAAGAAATGTTTCCTTCGATCCGCACAATCTAAACAGAAGGAGTTGAGTTGTGCGTGGAACCGAGACGGTCATCATTGAAAGGAGTCTTATGATGTTGTCGATTGGCCGATCGTGCGCGTTTGTGACGGTGTGTGTAAAGCTGGGGTGATTATTTATAAAGACTAACTTTAATTGTAAATAATAAAGTGTGTTTTATTTTAAATGTGTGTTAACTGGGTGGTGTTGTGTAGCAAAAATTGCACAGCTGGTAGGATGTTTAGGTAGGTAGTTTTGGTACGTAACTCAGCGCATCGTAACTGGTGACGAGACATGAGTTTACGAGTATGACATGCAGACAAGTCAATAATTATGACATCATGGCGCTACCAAAACGAGTCGAAACCGAAAACACCACGACAAAGTCGATAAAAATTAAATTCATGCTCACGGCTCTCTTCGTGGTGTGGTGCACTATGAACTCCTTTTGCAAATCAAACTGTGAATAAGGAATACTTCTTAGGCGTTAACAACCGTTTGCGAGAGAGTGTTCATTAAAAGAGGCCGGATTTGTGGAAAGACAAATATTGGATTTTGCACCACGATAATGCACCATCTCACGAAGCTATCATTGTGAGTGAGTTTTTGACAAAAAAATCAACCAATATGATCGAACAAACCTCGTATTCACCAGATATATCCCCTTTTACGGTTTCCTGTATTTCAAACTCAAATTACCAGTTCGAGGAACACGTTTCGAGTCGACTGAAGCCATAAAAGAAAAATCGAAGAGGAGCTAAAATTGATCCCGGCCGCGATCTATAAAATATGTCTGGATGATTGGATTGATCGTTGACGTAAGTACATTGACTCCAAAGGGGCCTGCGGGGAGTGATGATGATATTCTCGGCGTACGACACGAAAAAATGTCACCAAAACCACACACCGAGAGGAAAAGTAAATAAAAAAGTACTGATGGAGCTTGGTTGTATAGAGTTTTCTTTATATGTCTTATTCTCCACGCAATGTTTTTTTTTAGATCAAACTTTATAAATATCTTAATGCTGGTTTTTCCACACTATGTTTTTTTGGATTATAGTTAAATACGTGACACAACACTATTATTCCTTTAGTTTCTCAGGCTCACAAACATTTAAAACAAAGCTAATTGATTAAAGAGCCGCTGGCAGCGATCACTTTTAGATAACCTCACTGATTACGTCCCAAGGGTACAAGGGATAATTTTGCATATAGACATACAGTAATAAAATACACTTTTGGCACGCGTGTATCCTTCAATGGAGAAAAAGACTCTACTCTCAGCACATGTGCTCGCGACGGGGGATGCAATCTGACTCTCCCGTGGCTGTTGCGTTCAACATCAATCGATATGGGAGGAGCAAATCGGATCTTCTTATTTGGTGACGACCAATGAACGATCGATTTGGGTTTTAATGGAAGTGTTTCCATTGTGACCGTACAGGTCTGGTTGAATGCCCATTCGGACAAACCAGGACAAACGAAAATGCGATGGGTGCACAAAGGAAAATCCAAATACGCAGCTTATCAAATAGATGAACGTGTGCGGAGGCTGGCTGTATTGCCATCCCAAACGATAGAGGATCGATTTTTCTGTTGGCGTTAAGTCAACAGAAACTTCGCCTACGATGGCAAGGGACTAGGGTGGATCGGTGCATGTTTGTTTTAGAGAAATATACCGTGGGACCAGATCATTGGCATGATTGTTTGAATAACAATCATAGTCGTGTCCAATACGATGATCGGTTGTCGGTTAGGCGGCCGATCATAGGAAATTTGACTTGCAGATGTGCAAGCGTGCCACTTACCTCGGGTGGCTATGGACCAACGGATGGTAGGAAAAAAAATAAACACAGTGAGATTACTGTGTGCTTGGTTTAGAAACAGATCGTGGGACACGGGCGTTGATATGATTGTTTGGACAACAATTATGGTCGTGTCCAACTCGATGATCGGCTATCGGTTTAGGCGATCGATCATCGGAAATTTGGCTTGCAGATTTGCAACAAGCAAGTTGCCCGACTTGTCGTCTTGGACCAACAGATTGTTGGAACAAGAAAACACAGAAGGAGTATGTTTGATGGACATGCTGCCACCCAGAGGAACCGATCAGGTTCCTAAATGATTCATGTAAGATGAACCGGTATGGTTTGGAAAGCGTGGAGCCGCCCCTATGGAAGTAAGAGGCTTATGGTAGGTAACGGAATTGCAGGTTGGGAAAAGGAAGTTGGATTAGGACGATGGGTCACATACCTCTTCTCATCTAATAAAAACTAATAATGGAGATAACCCTTTCACATATTCAAGGATCGACCTTAACAGTCTCATTGTTGTGGGTGATTACGATGGTCGTAAGATAGCCAAAAGACAGAGTTCTCCAAACCACTTTTAATTTTGTAGGCTTGTTCTTATTGTTATTATTTATCGGTAATCGACAATGAAAGAGAGTGTGTTAATAAGAAAAGAACAACTAATCTTCCAATTTTAATCTCAAATATCTCGAAAACCAGTAGTAACCTACAGAAACGGTTAACACCATTGGATGTCTTTGAAACTGGCACAGTTTTATCACCAAGACATTAGGATAACTGGCATTTCAAAGCCAAACCTAAAAGGATATAATGTACATGAAAGTAGGAACTGCATGAGTCTCATTTGACATATCAGAATTGTTAGATGGCGCCACTCGCAGCAGTCAAAGTATTGTAGTTGTTTACTATTGTTTTTTCTTATAAACAACAACCTTAAAAATAAAAGCAACATATGTCATAAAAGTGATTTATATTTTTTGAATAAGTACGTAGGTTTTCTCTGGCTTCAACTCGTTCGGCGCTTTTAAATTATTGCTACTTTGGCGGTTTTTAGTCACCGGTCGTAAGTCGCGGTTGTGAGTCGAAGTCTGGATGTCGATGGTGTTGGAGTGTTCCGCCGAACACTGTTAGCACAGAGAACACAGCGGAGCGAAACAGCACAAACAAAACACGAAGCGAACTTGTTTATTTAGATTTTTTTATTGTTCCTTTTTTTCTTATCATACATCAATTGAAACGGACACAAAGAAAAAGACTGGGGAAGGACACTCAAGCACTGTTTATATATTTGCAGGTAAGATATTCCCGTTTCTATAGGAACCGGATTCGAGGTTACTTGAATTGGAATCGATGCAATGCGTCACTACCGTTTCCTCAGCTAATTAAAAACACAAAAATCGATTAATTAATTAATTCATGGGACACACGTTACCTTCGACTTTCAGACACACGTTAATCTCGACTCTCTCGTTTTCAAGATGCGCAGTTTTAACTACACGTTCCGATGTTCTATCTCGACTTACTGCGCTACGTGGATTACCTCCTCGTCGGGGTTTTCTAACTGGACTGTGGCAACTTCCCTGCGGATGATTCCATTCACCACATAGTTTTCTTTTCCCTTTCGCTGGTGGTGACTTTCTCTCAATCGAGAATCTCTCCACCAGTGAAGATCGCGCTCACACATACAGACGCGGAGGTTATTGTCTGCATGCTGTAGATCACCCTGTGATCGTCAACATTTCACGGCTCTGGTGGATTGCTTACGTAAACAATCGAGTGTGTGATTTACGATCTTGGTATCGTGTTTACTTTGCTCTATGGCAACATCGTTTTCGTTTATTGCTGTTGCATTGCAATGGCTTTTGTTTAGGCGAAGTACATTGCGGCAGGGACAAAGGTTTTGTCGACGGATTGGATTTCCGGCAATTCGTTTATCGCCGGGGATGTGATATCTGTCGACATCTGCCACTGTAGAGAGCTATGTTGTTGTATAGGACGAAAGGATCCTACATCCAGACTTATGCGATGGAGAATTCTCCGCGAAGAGTATGAGTACATAATCGTCCACAGAAAAGGAAAGCAAAATGCAAATGCTGATGCTCTCAGCCGTATAACAACGACTACCCCAGTCGATCCCAGCAAAAATAATATCCTCGTCACCACACGAAGTAAAGCCAAAATCGAAAAAGATGTGGCTGCACAATCATACAAAGATACTACCAATCTTGTATGGCAAGAACAAACAGGGTCCATATATATCAAGAAAAAACTTGGACTACGTATTATAATCCTCCCACTTATAGACTCTGCTGAGGAAGAAAACCTGGCAGGAAGAATTCCAAACTTCACCAAGCCAGACGTAGGTGAAATTACGTTTCATGAGCAAGATGGGTTATGCGCCATCACATTGCCATTACCTTTCAGAAACCTAAGCGACCAGGAAACCGCTAAGAGTTCCCTTATTGATCTGAAGAAGATTTGCCAAGACCGGAATTTCAATTCCATTGGAATTTTAGTGCCCTTGATAGAAAACGAATCAAAAGTAACACTCAATAACTTGCTAAAAGAAACTTTTGCTCACCTCAACGTGACAATGTACGTTTTCTCCAATAAAAAGAAGCTTCTAACAGATCCTAACGAAACACAGAAGTTACTCGCGGAATACCATAACTCACCTTTCGGAGGACACCAAGGAGCCACCCGAACAATCAATAGATTGAAGCAAAAATATTACTGGCGCACAATGACCGCTGAGGTCGCGGCGTATGTTATATTCGAAAATGTGCCTGCTGCCAGATAAACAAAAGTGGAAGAAATCATAGAATTCCTATGAAGATAAACACAACAAGGTCCAAACCTTTTAAAAGAGTTGCTTTAGATATAGTAGGACCATTACCAGTCAGCTATAATGGAAATAAATACCTACTAACGTTTCAAGACGACTTGACTAAATTCTCGGGAGCTTACGCACTGGCCAGCGCCGAAACCAAGGACGTGGCCAGGACTTTCGTTGAAAACATCGTCTGCCAGCACGGCATACCGTCTTCTCTATTAACTGACCGAGGGGCAAATTTTCTCAGTGCACTCTTTAAGGACATCTGTTCCTTACTCAAGGTCAAAAAACTCAATACAGCACCCTATCATCCACAAACAAACGGAGCACTTGAACGGAGCCATAGAACTCTGGTGGAATACCTCCGCCACTATGTAAACCAGGATCCTCTCACCTGGGACACCTGGATACCTTACGCAATGTTTGTGTATAATACTACACCCCACAGTAATACAGGCTACACGCCGCATGAATTACTATATGGTTTCCCAGCCGAAATACCCAGTTCTCTCAGACAAAACCCCGAAAGCACTTATAACTACGACCATTACGCAAATGAATTAAAAATGCGACTACAACATGGTTATCGTACAGTAAAGGGAATACTGATAGAGAAAAAACAAAAATCTAAGGTATACTACGACCCAAAAGTAGGCCGTAAGAAATTTAATGCTGGCGACAAGGTTCTATTAAAGAATCACTCAAGACCTAACAAACTAACCTCCCTGTGGAAAGGCCCCTATGAAATTGTAAAGATCCTATCCGAAGAAAATTCAATCCTCAAAATAGGAAAAGGAACCCGAATAGTCCACAACAATAATATAAAACGATTTGTGGATTAGGCAATCACGAATAAGAAACCCAAAATAAATAAAACAAAAGTGAAAGGAAATAAATGTATAGATGTATACATAATCTTACACAAAAAAATAAATGTATATATGTATAGCTAAAACTTACAAAAAAAATCTTAAAGTAATACTCTACCAAAATACTACCTCAAAAAAAAAAAAAAAAATTTCTATTCAAATACTTGTACACGAATAAAATAATTTTGTTAATAGTATACAACATTTTTAATACCCAGAAAACAAACAAAACAAAAATTTATCATCATCATCATCGGCACTACAACCGGGAGCCGGTCTTGGCCTTATTTAGCAAGTCCTGAGGCTTGTTAAATTTTCCATAATGATTTATTTTGTCTGGGCAAGGTCATTAGTCTTGCGCCAGGGGCTCCCCGACGGGGAATCGAACCCCGGTCTCCCGGGTGACAGGCGGGTATACTAACCACTATACTATCGAGGAGCCCGTGAATTAAATATAAGCGGTAATTCCTTTTTATACATTTATTGAATAATGTTACACACTAACTATCATCATCATCGGCACTACAACCGGGGACCGGTCTTGGCCTTATTTAGCAAGTCCTGAGGCTTGTTAAATTTTCCATAATGATTTGTTTTTTCGGGGCAAGGTCATTAGTCTTGCGCGTGACAGGCGGGTATACACACTAACTATATTATCAACGTTTTTCAATATATTTGTTGGGGGTTTACAGTGGGTAGGGAACACCAGAGAACTCGGCTTTTCGTTACTGACTCAACTACCACTGACTTAAATGGAAAAATGTTTGTAATAATAATAAATAATCTTAAGTTATAAGAAAAAACACATTATATATATGAAAAAAAAAAAACGAAAATACAAAAACAAAACTTGCAAAACAATGTTAAAATAAGAACTTCTAATATTTATATAAATACAAAACAGTTTTCAACTAAGAAATACTAAGAAAGTGAGAAAATTTTTATATAACACAAAAAAAAAGAAAAGTTATAGAATTAAATTGTGTATGTATAATATATGTAAATAATGAAAATTTATATATATAAACAATGAAAATTCTATGTAATACACGAATTGTAAGAATAAACCATAAAAACCTTACTTATCTATGTCTCTTTTTACAAATAGTACTTTATAAAAATAAAAAAAAAACCCAAAGTTAGATTTAATATAATGAATTCAAATACCTTATGTAAGAAAACTTTATTTTTGGATAACCAACAACTACCATTAAACACAAATTATATGAGACCTTAAATACCAAATTGTATTTGTACAAACTTTTAAAAGAAAATATCCAAATTTTATTATAAAAATAACCATCGTGGAAACTTCGATACACGACAATACATACAGTATAAACACGATTATATTAATATTAAGAAAGAAACAAACTACAAAAATTACACATTTATAATAAATATTGTATACATAAAGCTACTATGTTAGATAATATCAGGCATATGTAACGGAATCACGATACTATCTTCCTTATCTTCAATCACACCATTTACCAGAAAATTAATCTCATAAAGATCAATTTTCTTTTTTTCAAGGAGGGGAGGATGTAGTGCTCCATAAAGCCTTACCACCTTTTTCCCCCATTCCTAATCCAAAATCCCAACAATAATACGCTAAAACGTATAAACCCATCAAAACCCACAATAACCCAAACATGATCCAAAATTCGCAATAAACGAATCAAAATATTCGTTTATCGCTTTGCATTTGCCCCCACGGCATAATTTAATCAAAAAAACCTAAACTAAAATCAAAATTCGCAATAAACGAATCAAATATTCGTTTATAGCTTTGCATTTGCCCCACGGCATAATCTCAATTCAAAATCCAGAAATACATTTCAATCTGGTAATTTCCCTAGAAAATTAAACAAACCAAATCCATGGCAAATCACACCAGATGCTCGAATTTGCCACAAGCAAACAATACTCAAATACCATTTCAAATCCTCATATGCATATAGATTGATGAAGATTCAGAAAACTGAATCTTATCTAAAACAAACATTGAGGATCGCACGAAGTGTATCGAAAATCGGGATTGTTGCACGAAAATGTGTATCTTTGGGATACAATTTTCGATTCGTTATCCTTTATAAAGGAATGGTATAGTGATCTCCGGGCCACTCAGCAACAATCTTATCCAATCCGACACGGACATAGCCAATTGCCTCGCTGACCACTTCTCAAAGATCCATCAACAAAATGATTCCCTCTCAGTCCCTAATTTTCGAAATACTGTCAACGAATATATTTCACACAGATTACCCGCATCTTATACTCCTTTCATCGGAGAATTTAACGACACAAACAAGGCGTCACATCCTTCAGATACCACCACATTTTTAACCACAGATGACCTCATCAAGTTCATAAAATCACGACCCAACAAAAAATCTACCGGTATAGATGGAATACCACACCTTCTATTTAAAAGACTTCACCCGCCAAATCTACTTCCCATTTTAGTCCTTCTTAACCATATCATAAATGCTTCACATTTCCCAGAGAACTGGAAAATTGCGGTAGTAATTCCCATTAAAAAGTCCGGCAGTTCCAATAACACCTCCAACTATCGTCCAATATCTTTATTGAACACCCTAAGCAAAATATTGGAATGTAAGATCTACCAAAACCTTCTTTCGTTTGCCAGTGATAACGCTCTCATTCCTAATTCTCAGTTTGGCTTTCGTGAGCGACACTCTACTTGCCATGCGTTACTAAAACTTACACACGATGTCACAACTGGTCTAGAAAACCAATGCCCTACCGTATGCATATCTCTCGATATCTCCAAAGCATTTGATTGTGTCTGGATCTCAGGACTTCTTTATAAGCTGCACTGCTTATTTGGTCTGAATTCCAATATCACAAAGCTCCTAGCATCTTACCTTTCTGGGAGGAAATTTATGGTCAGAATAAATTCCTCCCTCTCACAAACTCACAACATAACCGCAGGAGTTCCCCAAGGATCCATTCTTGGACCACTTTTATATCTTCTATACACATCCGATATCCCCCAACCTCCACCTAGTGTTGTAATGCTAAATTATGCTGATGATACTTTAATCTACTCTAGCAGTAGATTTGTCAAAGCGGCAAGAAACCGCGTTAACAACTTCCTCCCGCTCATCTCAGCATACTTTAACAAATGGAAAATTCGCCTCAACCCAACCAAAACCCAGCTAACAGTGTTTAAGGGCAAAAACGCTCACTGCACAAACAACACTAAACGTTGCCACAACAAAATTAAACTAAATCTTAATAACACCCTCATAAAACCTTCCAAAACACTAAAATATTTGGGAGTAACCCTTTCCAACAACTGGTCATTCTCAACCCACATCAAAAATTCTCTTCAAAAAGCCTCAATACAGCTTAACCTGTGCAGACGAGTGTTATGGAAACCTAAAGGCCTCTCTCTTAAGGTCAAACAGCTCATCTACAAACAGATAATCAGACCTACTCTTACATACGCCTGCCCATTATGGTACCACATCTCACCCTCCCAAATGGAGAAATTACGAGTGTTTGAACGAAAATGTTTCCGGTTTATCACTGGCTTACACCGCAAAACCAACTCATATAGATACCATTGTAACAACGACCTTTACAACACCGCAGGCATCGAACGACTGGATAGACGGATCCTAGAACTGTCGATAAATTTCATAGAAAACCTTCCTAACAATCCCAACCCGATAATAACGGACCTACCATCACCCTCCTCCAATACGGGAGCTCACTACCGTAATTGTCTCCAAATCAGGACCCTCTTCGCCGCAGGCAGACTGGTTAACGATCTAAACGAGATCGTGTACCACAACACCGAAATGGCACCCAATCATTTCAAATACAGCAACATCCAACCATTCTCCAAGATCCTTACCTTTAACACAGAACCGAATGGCTCTCCCCTCCTTCAAGAACTTACCTGATCCTATCCCTTAGTATCCTCAATCCCAACGAGAAATCCCACATCCATAACTAAAAATTGTAAATATTATTTTTAAGTCAAATGCGAATTGTCACTATCATTGCAATATCAAATATTGTAAATTGTATATAAGATTAGATTAAGTTAGATTAAGTTATGTTAAGTAATTTAAAGTAGGCTAAGTTAAAATAAACAGAGTTCCTGGTTTTTTTCTGACCTTTTCCAGGAAAATCAAAATTACCAATATATATAATTCCCAGTAAATCTTAAGCACATATAAAAAGAATTGTTTGAAAAATGTTAACAAATAACATGTAAACACTTAATATGTAACAAATCTATTATAAGTTAGCTGTATTACTTATTGTAACTATTCATTTTTGGTCAAATAAATACAGTTTGGAAAAAAAAAAAAAAAAAAATGATCTCCGGGCCGCAGTCTAAATTCACAGTCCCTGGAGGAAGTACCCCAGGAAAAATACTGAATAATACAATAAAATCATATTCAAAAAGGAAACTAGTCGACTTTTCATTTCCACGGATATCTAAATATCACCTGGCCCCCACGGAAGACCAAGTGAAGACATCAGGACGAACGCCGAGTCAAAGGACGTTGCTCTTCCCTTTGAACTCAGGGGAAGCACGGCAACGACCCCTTTTGTAGGACAAATTTTCAGGAGAGGTCAAATTTTAAGAGATCGCCTTGTCCTTTTAAGGACCAGGAGACACGCTTCCTGGAAATAAATACCCCTACAAGAAACACAACAATAACTTGGCAAAAACGTTGGTCGGAATGAAACTCAAGAAGAAAGCATTCGAGTGGTTGCTTTCAAAAGCCGAACATCTGGAAATTACCTTTTACGAGCTCATGAACGAGCTGGGTGAGATGTATTGCTCGAAGCAAACCTGGATTGACTTACGCAAAAAAATTGAAGCACGAATATGGAAGAAAGACCAAGCCTTGCGAGAATACGCACACGATTAGATTGTGTTGGGTAACCGTGTGCCGATCAATAATGAAGATATGATAGATTATCTTATGGAGGGTATTCCAGCAACCAAACTCGCATGCAGTGCTTTCCTACGAAGGAATCCTTAATCAGCGCATTCGATAAGATAACATTGGAGGTACAGTCATCAGCAAACGCGATTAATAAAAAGGATAAAACGTCACGTAAGAAACCCAATGCAAGAGGCGAGAAGAAAGGCACATAGTCAACAATCAAATAGTGGAATGGCAGAATCATTGCATAATTAAACCCTCATTATCTGACTATCCCAACCCAATTGTGTTAGCCAAGATGAAAGACGGTACACACGATTTGTGCCCTCACTTCATTGTTTAAACAAATTGTTTGTTGTGCGTTGACTTTCGCCTTCCTTCCTAAAAAAATTATCCGAAACAGATATCCCCTGCCGATAATCAAGAACTAACTGGATAAACTCCAAGACTCGAAGATCTTCAGTATACTCGACTTGAAAGATGGTTTCTTCTGCGTGCCAGTCGATACCGAAAGTATTAAATATGCCCCATTTATTGTTCCAGGCGGACAATTTGAGTGTGCCCCTTCTGGCCTGTGTAATTTACCATCGGTTTTCCAGCGATTGTAAATGCCATATTTCGAGACTTCATTCGGGGCATGCATGTCTTAATGTACATAGATGATCTGGCTGTTCTTTTCCACTTGGATTATTCCCGAGAACGGGCTGAATAGATTGAAAAACGTATTCGAGACGGCAAGGAGGGGTGAACTGAGTATCAAGTGAAAGAAATGTTGCTTCCTGATATGTTGCATTCTTGGGCCACATTATCGAAGACGGAACCGTCCCACCAACAGAGAGGAAAACTGAAGCGGTTAGCCATATTTCCGAGCCTAAGAATATCCGGCCAGTGAAACCTATTTATTTTTTTGGCGCACGGCTAATAACCTTGCCCGGAAAAACAAATTATTATGGAAAATTTAACAAGCCTTAGACTTGTTAAATAAGGCCAAGACCGGATCCCGATTATAGTGCCGATGATGATGATGAAAAGTTTTTTGGGACTGACTGGATACTTCAGGAAATTTATTCCTGACTACTCAAGGATTGCGCGACCTTTATCAAACCTTTAGCGCGCAGATGTCAAATTTAATTTTGGAGACGCCGAAAAAGAAGCTTTCCAACTACCGAAGACGTGCCGAAGCCAAAAACCTTTGCTTAATTTATATTGAATAGGAGCTGAGGCGGAACTCCATACGGCCGCGTTGAAGTACAGATATGGAGCCATCCTCTTGCAACGTGACGAAAACGATGGACTGCTACATCCAATATACTTCGCTAGCGATTAAACAACGCTGATGGACGAGAAATATTCGAACTATGAGCTTGAATTTTTGGCAGTTATCAGTACACTCCGGTGATTGCGAATATATCTGCTACGTATACATTTTAATTGGCGCAAGGCTAATAACCTTGCCCGGAAAAACAAATTACTATGGAACGTTTAACAAATTTTACTTGCCAAATAAAGCCAAGACCGGATCCCGGTTGTAGTGCCGATGATGGTGATGATACATTTCAAGTTTGTAACCGATTGCAAAGCCTTTACAACGATGATGAGCAACAAGGATTTTTGCGTTCGAGTAGTTTAATTAGAAGAATTCCAGTATTCGATAGAGAATAGACTGGGACGGGGTATGAAGCACGTCGACGCATTAAGCCGAAACCCACTTCGTGGATGCTTGGTAATTAATGAGAGCTGCGAATACCTTACTGCGCGACTCGAGAAAGCACAGCAGCAAGATGACGACCTGCAGGAGAATGTCAAGTGGTTGTAAGAAGGAAAGCTCGATGGCTGTACCTTACAACGTGGTTTAATATATAAAGATGTTGGTAACGAGGTACGCGTTGTGATTCAGAAGTCAATGCAGGTACAGATAATACTAAAAGCTCCTGAACGACGCCACTTTGCGATCAATAAGCCAGAGATGCTGGTCCAGAATGATTACTGAATACTTGATATAAGGGTTAAGACTGAAAAGTTCATTCGGAACTGTGTTTCGTGTATACTGACCGAGGAAAATCGAGGAAAACGAAGAGGATTCCTGAATCCTGTGGAGAGGGGCAGTGTGCCTCTCGACCCCTGGGTCCGCTGGCGTCAACCAAAAATTCTTACGCGCACAACCTGGTCGTTGTGGACGCTTTTTCCAAGTACTTTTGGCTGTATATCACAAAATTGACAGCATCCGTAGAAGTCATCTGCAATTTGCGAAGGCAGTCATTTATCTTTGCAAATCCTCGTAGGTTCATCTCCGACAAGGGTACCGCGTTTACGTCAAAGGGGTTCGAGAACTATTTTCTATTTTTTTATTTTACTTCTCCCATGATATATAGCGCCTTGAGATGCTATTTTTTCTTGACCGGGTCCATCAGCCAAGCTCCGGGTCAAGAATTTCTCAACTATATCACGGAGCCTATAGCTTAATGGGGTGGTGTTTCACCAGGCGGCTGGGCTTTGGGACCCTACCTACCACTCAGTAATTGTGCCCAACTGCTCAATAGCGAAAGTCATCAGTTAAACCCAGGCTTGCACAATCAAACGCAAGACACAACCTCCTCACCAACTTAGCAATTGAGGGGGCATTCAGCCAATGGCGAGAAGAAGACATTGAGCACTTTCTGGCAACCACGGGTATACCAAGAGTGAACGGTCAAGTTGAAAGGGTGAACCGCACCATTATATCACTGCTGACAAAAAGATCAGCTCATAAACCAAGTGAGTGGTATCGGTACCTGGACATGGTACAAAGATGCTACAACCCCACGCATCGGAGCATAGGGTCGTCAGCATTCCGATTAATGTTCGGAGTCGACGCTCGTTTGAAGGACGATCCGCAGATTAAGGAGGTTCTGGAGGAAGAATTGGTTGCCTCATTCGACGCCCAACGAGCAGAACTCGGCAAACAGGCAAAGGAGAATATCCAACCCATTCAGTCCGAAAACAAACGGAACTACAATAGAAACAGGAAGGCGGCCTTTCGATATCAGGATGGCGATATCATCGCTATTCGCAAGGTACAGCAAGGACCTGGCTTAAAGCTCGCACACAAGTTCCTTGGACCGTATGAGGTTATCAAGACACTGTGCAACGTTCGCTACGTTGTGTGTCGGATAGGAGAAAGTCAGGAGCCCGAACAGACATCAGCCGCCGCCGACTATATGAAACCTTGGACAAGAGATGACAGCGAGGATATATTTAGGAGTGACGACGAGGATGGAGGTGTGTGGAAGAAGTGTTGTGCGCCTGTGTACGGCGCTGATTCCCTTCTTCCTCCATCATCACTATAAAAAAGTTCCGCCGCAATTATCCACGAATCAAAGAACGTGTAGTATTCCAGAATACTACTGTCCTTATAATTATTAACTTTAACACTGAATCTCATTATTTATCTAACACATCCTTAAAACATTCTCCTAACATATCTAACATCCTCATTTAATATATATCATAAATCCACAATATTCTATATCAAGTCAGTTTCAGTACACTTCATACATGCCCCTTTTTTCATAACATGCCCCTTTTTTCATTTGAAGCATGGCTCTTTGATTTTCGTTCAAAGTTTGTTCAAAATTTAAAGTCACAGTAGATTAAGTGATACTTTGATAAAATGGATTTTTGTTCAAATTATAATTTACAGTAGATTAGAACACAATGTTCTATAAGAACTGAGAAAAATTCATTGTAAGGACAGTTGAGATTGAAAGTTGAGATTGGAAGTTAGTTTTGAGAAAAGAGTTGGGATTAGAGTAAGAAGAGATACACATTAAAGACGAGTAAGAATAAAAAGAGAGACGAGAATAAACTGAGGAGACGAAAATAGAAACAAAAAAATAAATAATTAAATAATATCGAAGAGACGAAAAACATAGTGAATAGTTTTTTCTTTGATAATTGATTATCAATTGCAATAAATTTCCGCACAAACATATTTTCAATCGGAGCGAATAAACATTGAAACGCGAATTGTTGAAAGAATATTAAATAAAGAAAAAATAAAAGGTCCACGCTCTTCCCTCTAACGAGGAAGCACGGCGCTGGATTATAACAAACGAAACGCCGCCACGTTTGTTCACAGCCGCCACTAAAACCATCGAACGAAAACTTCGCAACACACGGAGCAAGTCAAAGGAAACACACTCGAAACTGCAGAAAATTAAACGCACTGATTTAGTTTTATTCTTTATTAAACCGCTTTTATTATCTAAATAAAGACCACTACTTTTGTTAACACTATTGGATCCGATGCAAATTAATACTAACACTGATTTAAAGAATGTCTTTCGTTTGGTCCGGACAATGAAAAGCAATTTTTTATCGCACAGGCGACTCGCAGAATTCAAGAATACACTCGAAGGGGGTGTTACTTTCGCGACTCCGGGTATATTCGGGTATGTATTTACGCGTCTCCGCGGTGACGGAGAGCGGGAGTAAAGGACTCAACGATACTTCATCGTTTTGGGGTGAGTTTTCCCAAGAAAGAAAGACTTGACAATGTATGTTTATGTGTGAGTGAAGATCGCATTGGTTTTTTTTTCATACACAAGGCCATGGGAATGAACCTGAAACAAGGAAAAGGAAAATGTGGATTGCAGTTGAATAAATAAACCACTAGCCATCCGGGAAATGGTGCTAAAAGCAAATTGGATGTTTATGGCATCTCTGTCTGCAGTAGAAACCGGGTTCGTGTTTGCATTAGGAAATGCTAGAAAATTTGGTTTCGTTGATAATGCCTAAGATGCGGTGATTGTTTGTCGATTGTACAAACGAATCGCGGGTCGGTTTATTACAGTTGTAATAACAAGCTGTCCGACATAGGATTTTAACACAGACAAAGGGTGCCGACTGGCTTGGGATTCATGATACCATCTGCACTTTAAAGAATTATTTCCAGGAACCTTATCTAACGCGTTGTATGCATTAATGTCCTTGCAAAAGGAAATGCCTCAGGTATGCTGGGTGGAGATTGCGATGCAGGTGTGGGAAATTGAAATTTGCCTGGGATTCTTGAAAAGGTAAAAAGAAAGTCTTATAAGAAATTATATGCGAAGAGATGCATGAAGGTAAGTTTTCTTTCACAGGGACTTTTTAGATTATAGATTTGATCTATGTAATGCGTGAAGCATATACAGGTGCTAATGCTGTTGCATTAGCAAAGTTAGGAAATTGGCTGAATGTTATGGGGGTTTTACGGTAAGTAGACAATAGGGTTTGGCGGAACAGCCACAGAGGCAATGAACATTCGGGTCAAATGTCCAGTCAGGACGGCCGAGTGTGGAATAGAAATGACGGCGGTGAATTTGAGATAAACTTTTAGTTCACAGCTTGTCATGAAGACAAGCTGAATTTCGTTTAGTCCTATAATTCACAGTCAATCAGAGTATGGCACTCTTGATAGGGTGAGCAAAAGAATATAAAAGAGTCAGTCATGAGAAGTTTAATAAAGTGAATATCTTTATACCGCAATAGTTTCCATTGTAGTCCATTTTTTGTAAACAGCAATTACTCCTAGGACGACCCAAAAAATATGACTGTATCACTATTTCTATGCAGTTGCATTTAGAAAAATCCTTGATGACACTCTTTTGCAAGGAAACTAGACATGAAGCGATGTTAAAGTAAGGCCATTATTCAAAATAATCCATGATCGGAATATCTTGGTTTTCTTTTCTCTTTCGTTATTTTGTTTTGAAATCCGATATCAAGAAAACCACCACCGCTAACAACTTCATAGAAGTAAAGTTAAATCAATTAAAAATCAAAATACAAACAAATAATTTGTATGCTGCCAATAACGAGTTCGAATTTACGTTATCAGAGCCTTTGTTAAACATACTAGTACGCCTCGCAATCCCGGCATTCGTTGAACTTTACTAGCAGGCCTTCCTGTTGCCATAAATAACCCCCAGTATTCAATGTGAGCGATTACAGTAATTTTCTAACTATCACCATCTATCTCGAATTTTTTTTTTTTTTTTTTTTTGTCATCTCTGACTAAGTCGCAATTTATTTTTTAATCTTACAAAATATTGTATTTCACGCGTAATTATGATCGGCAATCAACTACTTATTCCCGCCCAGCCCTCTGTTATCTTCCTTACATCCACTACACTACTATCACGCCGATCGATTATAAACACACACTATCTCACCCAAGCCCCAGCTTCATCAATAGACTAATGTGAGGAAAAACAAACCCATATGACTGCTATCACAATAACGACGCGCAGAGAAAACGAGTTAAGTTTTATGAATCTTGAAAACAACTTCAGCAACTCGACAAAAACCAGAATACGATGATATGGCATCAAAAACTACGTTGGCCTTTCATATATACCGCGCGATCATCACTGTTAACCGATCAAGGTCTGTTTAATCTGGATTTGAATCTATTTAAGGAACTAAAAACAATACTAAAGGCAATAAAAACTAAACTTCCAATTTGTACATCTTCTTGGGTCATCTAGAAATTTTACTTTCTTCGTCCGATCATTGACCAAGAGACCTCCTCAAAATAGGTTTACTCTACAACGTTCGAAGATCTGGCAAGCCACGTATCTTCAATATTTTCTTGACAGCTTGAGCTCCATACCGGAGTTTAATCAGTCGATCAATGACGTCAATAATGATACGGTATCGCCACTATTCCAAGATTCAAGTTCTTCAGATTTGTCACTATGGTGTCTTGAACACGGCTCACTTGGGCCATTGAAAGTGAAACCTATCCTTAGAAATGAAGAAAAGCCTCTAGTGAGCTGCACGATCAGTCGTTCGATCAGGGCGTGTCTGTGCTTCTAGAACCCCAGCAAATACGTGTAGGAATTTTAAATTCGTTAGTTCCATCGAAAGTAAGCTTAATAAAGAACAGAAGACAACGAGAAGGGGAAGACGAATAAATTACTCTTTGCATTTCATCTGTATTTAGCAAAGTAATTGCGATTTGAATTTGAATTTCGCTTTATTAATGTCGCGCTGATAAGGCTCATACTCATCGGCACAACGGGTGCGTTTGTTGCTGTGGCTGTTGCTGTTGTTATTATTGTTAACTTTTTTCGGTTTTTTTTTAGTGGACACGATTAAAAGACGGGGTAGTAACGTGAAGGGAGTAGATAAAGTATTCATGTGGGGCCATTTGTCTTCTTTTTTTTTAAATACTGTCTTTGAGCTGATAATGCGTCCATGGTGAATGCGATATGTGGCTAACATCGCTACCAAGCATTCTCTTGCTACAGAAGAGAGGAGGATCAGTTGTCGATATAGGTACATATATAGTATGTTCTTACTTTATCGATAAGGTAAGATGGCTATGCACGAAAGAGTCCCCTTTTTGGTCAGCTATGAGTAATGAAGCCCAACTGTACTTATGTTTGACACGTTCGATAACCATTTCCTGCCTCATGCTGAGGCATCCGGTGAAGTATGCAGTTGTTTACATATTCCACACGCTCGTAAACTGGGAACTAGGTCGTGTGAGTGTCAAATAGACGTAAAACTTGTCGATTAAAGAACCTTTTCCAATGACAGATCATGGTCAGTCTTAGTGTGTTCTTTTTATTTATTGCTATTCCCTATAAAAGCGAGACATTAATCATCCGGAAGGGTCACGGACGCGAGCTCTCAACCTTGGTTGATATTCAGGTATTTCAGGAAGTTTTAACGGCGGCAGTTTTGTTGAAAATAACAAACGAGTCAGTGTATTTATATTTATCGGCAAGTCCGAAGTGATTTTAAAAAAGTAATATACTTGTTATGGTATATTTTAATTCATTCCATACGCCGAAGATAATGCAAACTGGTTAAAGAGATACTCACTGCTTGGGGAAACCCAAACATTTTGATCCACCTGTAGTCATTCCCACTCTTAGCTATTTCTTTTTATAATTCACGTGCCCTAATTGTATTCTGAGCGATTTAAAAACATCTTAGGATAGCGCTCACAGAAACGGATTTAAAAAAACAATGAAACGAGAATTCAAGCTTTCAATACCATCACTATAACCCCGACATGCGACAGTAATTAAGTTTAAGAGAGGTATTTTTAAACGGCGTAAATACATAGAATCATTTCGGAGCATTTTTTTCTATTTTGAAATATATAAGCAACTGTTCGAGAATATTGAATATGCGAATGGTGATCTGCTTTCATCAGCTTTGAATTAATGAAGTAATTGCACGTTGTTTTTGAAATTAGTTACTTGTCACACAAGAGCTCGAACGGAAATTCAAAACATTTCTGTGCACAACGAAGGCTGTTTAGGATGCTTAATTTTTTTTTTTTAGCCTTTCTCTCTAAAAAAGAGAACCCATAGCGCTGAGTCAATGCCGGAAGATATTATTAGATAACTGTTTTTGAACAGTTGTAAATTTTATCGCTGCGGAAACACTCTTGTCGGAAGGAAGTTCCACAGATTTCCCACTCTGTTGCGAAACAAAATGTTGCTATTGGGATGTAACGTTGTTATGAGATGATTTCCGAATTAATCTATCGAATTGTCGTGTGGGGTACAAATAAGCAGAATTCATTGGAGTGGTTATTGGATAGAGGTTAGTAAATGAAACAAATATTACCAAACAAACGACTGTCCTATTACGTGGCTGCTGACAAAAATAAACCGCTTACGCTATGTCAACTGCTTAGATATAAATTTCACATTGCGCTTGAGGGACCTGTTGTTCCCACAATTTGGCAGTCACGTGTCATTTCGTATTTCACTAAAAAGGTATTTTTTAATTAAACAAAAAAAGATGTCAGCCTAAGAGACTAAGGCACTAATAAATAAAGGCGCGAGTGTCAAACGGTCTCTGACCAGATACTGTAATTTTCAGGATCTGGATTGCCGAAGATTACCCTGCCTACCTTTGATAGCTCTCCTGGAACTTGTTTGAAATGTCAGGATTTATTTAATTCATTAATTCATGAGTACCCAACCAATCCTGCCACACGAAAACTGTTTCATTTAAAGAGTTATCTTTCCGGTGGGGCAGCCTTAGTCGTAGGATTTATAGAATCTTCGGTATCGAATTATGAAGTTGCATATTCTTTGCTGAAGAAGCCATTGTGGGGAAGATAGTCGGGACTCCTGCATGGACGAGAGTTCTACTATCAACCCACTCGCCGCTAAAACGAAGTTCCACCGAATACAAAGGACGATCACCAGAAAATTGTCAGTACACTAAACGATCCTCACCAAAACACAGGTCGCACAAGTGAAAGTAAAACACACTATGTGAGGAGTAAATGGTTCTTTTATTTCAATTTTATTTTAACAACAATTTGTAATTACAGAATTGGTTATAAGCAATAGTCACGTTAATTTGAAGTTAAATTTAACAGATGTACACCATCAGCGTCTAACTTCAAAAAAACAAGGTTCGTGATATGCGCACTACACGGGAAATAAACTTGACTCCGGTAACGGTGTTTAAATTTACGTCTCTCTAGGGTGTGCACTCCGAGCACACCCTACAAGGGATGATGGACGGCTCGACCGATCAGACCTGTGAATGGAATACGACTTAATGATTCAACCCTCGTTTGGGGTGCGTTTGGTGGTGTGGTGAAAAGGAAATGAAGTTTCCTTTGACCAGTGACCAATGGAAGGCGATCTCTGGCACGCAGTGGTGTGCGTGTGTGATCGTACACATCACCGTGTTTATCGATGCATTTAGCAAAGGATAAACGAAACCTGAAACGAGGGAAAAGGAAAAGGGATCGTATAGATCATTGTTTATGAATGTGCATTGCGGCTGTACTGATAGACCGCAATGCATCCTGCACATGGTGCTAATTGGTTTCAGCTTATTTACAGGGAATTGGTGTTTATAACATCGACGCCAAGGGTAAGCATTCAATTCCTATTTGCATTTGCCTATGCTATAGGTTTTGGTTTCAGCGTCGTTTGCGCCAATTGTGTGCAGCTGCGTTGGATTGTTTATAGTAGGGAGAAAAAGGTCGCCGGCCAATGTGTATGTAAAGTGATTTATTATACCATGGTGAGGCTGGGAATAGGCGACGCAATGTGTATGATCCCTGTTATGATGGTTACAATATATGTAAACCAAATTATTTCGTTTTCAGGAATTCGTCTAGGGAAAATAAGATTGGAATTTGCCTGGCAACCGAAGGTGCCGAATTGAGCTTGGGATTTATGATGTTTGGAGCAGAATTCTTATAGAGAATTTTGAATTCGAATAAATGAATGCAGGTAAGAATTCTCTTCCAGGAGCTTGTAGTTAAATACATTTGATAAATTTGTTGCATAACGCATTTACAGGTGCTAATGCGGTTGCATTAGCAGAAACTTATGAAAGCTGGGTTATAGTTATGTGGGTTCTTCGGTTAAGTAGACAGTGGAGTTTAGCGGAACCGCCACACCATATACCAATAGCAAGCTCATTCGTGATACGTACGGATAAAAACCTGATGGATTTACCTTGATGTTGTGAATTTAGTAGTAAGGAATTTTTAGACCAAATGCAGCAGAACATCGCATGCCTTGGGTTGCCTTGTCGAGCAGAGGGATGCTTCATGTCGATATATGGTCTGGTTACCACTCAATTCAAAATTGTCCCTCCTGGTAATTGCCTGATGGTAATGTGTTGCGAAGTTTATACGCGCTAGATAATCGCTTCCCTAATATTCAAAATTTCGACAGGATTACTCTGATTTTTTGGCAGAATATGCCGAATTGCAGCATATGCCTGTTGAATATGCTAGTTAGGTCTAGTCCCCTCACTATTCGTCCTATATTCAGAGGATCGAAAGCGCGCAACGTCGTTTTTTGCGTATTGCCCCCAGCTGGTAACTAACCGCCGGCGAGTCAGCACGTGCGCTTCTGCCTCGTGATCCGTACCATCGGATAAATTGTGTAATCCATTTAGGGTATCTTAAGTAAACACAAGATACCCTAATTTTTTTTTTTTTTTTTTTTTTTTTTTTTTTTTATTAGACTTCTCTCGGGAGAGGCGAACCTATAGCGTCGAGTGGGTGCCCCGAGATGCCATCAAATAACTGTTTCAGTTCTTTTTGAACAGTTGCAGGTTGTAACGCTCCGGGAACACTCGCGTGGGAAGGGAGTTCCATAGCTTCCCCGCTCTGTAACGGAACGAGCTCTGTCTGATACAGGGATGTTCGCGCTGTCGGGAGATAAACCACAAACGGGTGGGATCCGTCGGATTGTCTTGTGGAGCGCATATAAACCGAGTTGCGTGGAACAATGCCAAGAATCTCCGAAGAACAGCACCCGTGATAATATCTGTAAAACAGACAGAGGTCGGCTACGCGCCTTCGATGTGATAGCGACTGTAGTCCCGACGTCAGCGCCGAGTCCCCGATCAGGCGGATCGCTCGTCTTTGTACGCTCTCAAGTAGGTCGAGGGTATGTTTAGGAGCCGAGCTCCAAACATGAGAGCAATATTCAAGCGCGGGTCTAATTTGAGATTTATATAGGAGAAGAAGTTGGGCCGGAGTAAAGTATTCATTCCCACAGACCGTGACGCCGAGCAATCTCAAACTTTCCCCAGCCTCGAGGGCCCGGCCACTCATCATCAGCTGTGGAACCGATGATCCAGTTTTCTTTGTGAATGTTGTATACTGGGTCTTCGTTGCGTTGAAGTCGACAAGATTGGCCTTTCCCCACTGCAGGACTTTATCTAGATCCTGGTTCAGAGAGTCAATCTGTCTACATCTCAGCTGGTGCGACGTTGATGCACCAATCGGCCGATCACTCGAAAAGGAGGAACCAAGCGTACTATCATCCGTAAAACTGAACACTTTGTTATCCGTTGTCTCCAACAAATCATTTATGTGAAGCAAGAACAAGGTTGGAGCCAAAATAGAACCCTGGGGCACCCCCGAATTAACAGGATACAGATCCGATCCAATTGCACTATCTGTTCGCGCGTCGTCTTCTGTGGAATCCGAAGTAAGCAAATGAATCACCACAAACGCGCCCGAGTGTAGTACAGTAATATCCGTAGTGTGAAAATTATGTGGAAGTGTACAGTGCGGGAAAACCTCATACCCTTTCCTTTTCTTGTGTCTGCTTTTCCTTTTTTTCGCAGGTCCGTTGCGTCCTTCAGACATCGATACCCCCGATCGATCTTTGAAGAGTTTTTGGAGTTTTGAACTGCGTAATTTTCGTCATGAATGGGATGTGGCCGGGATTTCGGCACAGATTTAGTGGGGAACCTTTTTTGGGTTTGTGCTATTCACCTGACAAAAGAGATCATTGATCCCAAGCGAATAGAGTGTCTGGGGGAAGTCAAAAGGGACGCTAAATCGGCTAGGGAATTATTATCGTGAGAACCAAAATCGAAGAATTTGGAATTACCCCAGCCGTTGCACGATTGTGCAACGGCGTCGTTTGGTCAGACATGGTTGTTGCTAACCAATATGACATTGAGATTTCCGGTGGAAATCTCATGGATTAATGCAATAGTGTTGCCGTATGGCAAGAAAAGACTGAATGCAATTGTCCATTAACTGGATAGATTAATGACTTCCGGCCATGCGTCTTTTAGGGATCTATCTTATTGCAGGTGAAATAGCCGACGGAAGGAATTGGGATTGAAGTGACGCGCTGTTAGTGGTCGAAATTAGGTTGAAATAGTGGGTTGGTTCTCCATGTAGTATAGAGAACCCGCGCAAGTTGTCCCCTCATTAATGTGCAGTCCCAGTTTTTGTGCCGCCTGCTCGATCTGGGTGAAGGAGTCTTGTACAGCCGAATCGGATCTACCGATAATGTCAATGTCATCTGCCTAGGCAAGTATTTTTGTTTACACTATGCGCGCACAAAAGGGGATTTTAAAGTACTCTTAAATGTCAGAGCACAGTGCGAGGAAAGGTAAGAAAGATAAGGAAAGGAGGTGTCGATGTTTATTGGTCTTGAACGTCTGGACATCACAACGGCCAGGAAACACATGGTCGGCCAGAACATTCCCCATTCGTGTTGTTATGATTATTTAACAATTTAATCTTTGGTATTTATATAATTAATATAATTGAATCTTATTAATATATTTGCATATAAATATTACAACTTAAGGGTATGTTGGTTGAATTACTTGTTTTAGTTTGGCTTCAAGTTCCTTGGGTTTTGTAACTTCCGGTAAAAATTCACGGCGACTCTCTACTTCTTCATCGATGTGACTAGTTGCTGAGTCGGGTCTTGATGCCTCGTTTGAAGATGGAACAGATTTGATGTCCTGTTCACTTGGAGGTGGCGATTCCTTCTTCGCCTTAATTGGTTCAGTTTCTTCTTTTGGTTCTTCTTTCGGTTCTTCCGCTTGTTTCAATTCTCATTCAAAAGGACTGGCTTCTTTTGATGCGAGCGCGAGTTTAATGTCCTTTTCGGTAAGGGGTTCTTCTTCAACCTTTGTCAAAAGTTTGGGTTCTTTCTCGACTACTGCACTGGTGGTAGACTTTAAGCCTTCCAATACTACCGTAGCGACCTGTTCAACATCTTCTTTTATTTGCTCTACGGCCGATTTTAAAGGCTCGGGCCCTACCAATAGTGACTTTGGTTTGTATTCTTTTTCGATTTGCGTGTATTCGTTGTAGAAGTTTAATGTCGAATGTCAATTCAATATTTATTTTCGCCGTTTACGTTTTTTTATTATTCGGCGCCAACGCCGGTTTTTATTATTTTCTCTGCCAAGTAGAATTTGCATAAAGTAGTTTATGCAAATTAACTACTTGGCGAGTTGTTCTCCGTTTAGAGGTAAAGAGGGGAAACTAACGAAAGGGGATTAGTGGATGTTAGGGGGATCTGGACTCAAGGTCGGTCCGTAACAGTGTGCACTCTCTATGTTTAGTTCTGTGCCTGAAGTCCACTTTCTACGTGAGCTGATGCACATTCACACATTGACGGGTTTAGTAACAATTGTTGTTACTGGCCTCGCTCCCAGGTAGCGTGTCCCCTTGTCCTGAAAAGGACGAGGGATCTCTTAAGACCGCTCCTGAGGGGACCTGATGTGATCGCCGCCGTGCTTGCTCAAACCTTGAGGGAAGAGCAACGACCTACTCCTTCGTGGGACGGCGTTTTCAAGAATAGCATCCCTGCGCCGTGCAACCTGCCACTTTCTATTGATGCCTGTAATCGTGGATGATGTAATGGTTTAATTTGTGAACTTGCCACCACTCTACTCACTGGTTCCTTTTCCTGGTTGGAAGTCGTCTCTAATTCTCAAAAGCAGCCAACGTTTCTCAGCGAATGCATAAAGCCCAAGTCAATGGAAAACACCTTTTATTTTGTCATAATAGGTTCATTTTTATTTACTTAGATAGGGAAACAATTGATCATCCTGGGGACACCACCTCCAAGGTCCTAGCTTTATCTTCTGATCGTGGTCCTTCAGCACTTCCGCCGAGGACTAGGTACATGAATAGAATGCTCCTTCGAGATCGCGATACGTCCCCTTTTAAACGGCACCAAATCGAGATTTGTATCTTTGAAACGAACGTTTTTGATGGAAAATCTCAATTTTCGATACATTTCGTGTGATGCCCAATGTTTGTTTTAGATAAGAATTCAGTTTTCTGAATTTTCATGAAACTGTTTGCATATGAGAATTTGTACTTGAATTTGGGTTTTGTTTGTTTGTGGCAAATTTGAACATCTGGTCCGATTTGCCAAGGGGTTGGTTTTTTTAATTTACGAGGGATTTTACCAGATTGAAATGTATTTCTAGATTTTGAATTTAGATTATGCCGTGGGGCAAATGCAAAACGATAAACGAATATTTGATTCGTTTATTGCGAATTTTGATTTTAGTTAGGATTTTCGATTATATTATGCCGTGGGGGCAAATGCGAAGCGATAAACGTATGTTTGATTCGTTTATTACGAATTTTGGATTTAGTTTAGATTTTTTAGGATTTTGATTAGATACTCGTATAAGATTTTGGTGTAGGATTACTGGGATTAGGATGTATGAATGGGGGAAAAAGTGGTAGGGCCTTTTAGAGCACTACACGGGTATCGCGGAAAAATGTCTGAAGGGGCGCAACACTTTCAGCCAGTTCAGTTGAGCAACGACCGTGGTAATACCTATAAAAAAGAGATAGACATAATACGTTGCGCCTGTGTTCTAACGACGGAATTGGTCGACTTACGGTTGAGTCCCCAATAAGTTTTACCGCACGGTTGTACATCCTATTGAGCATGTGTAGTGCAGTTTTGGATGCACCTGACCAAATATGGGGGTTGAGCTCCATTTTTGGACGAATATGCGCCTTGTAAATAGTGGCCAGGTTGGATGGAGTGAAGTATCTCTTGCATCTCTTAAGGAGCCCCATACATTTGGCTGTACTTTTCGCACCTTCAAATATGTAGTCATTCCAATTAAGAGTCGAATTAATTCGAGCGCCGACGCAAGTGCCATTCATCGACAGTGTATTTACTTTTGGGTTCACATTTTACGACAAGAGGCAGTACTGAGTTTTTAAGGCATTGAATTATACTCGGTTAGATAAGCCCTACTGATATATCTTGTTGGGGTCTGAATTCAATGTATCAAGCATAAGCTGCTGGTTGGTAATGACTTTCGATGAGTTTGGACGGGAGTGTTCATAAAAGTATGAGAAACTGAACGTGCTATCATCAGCAAACGAATGAATTGGGTTGTGAGTAATTGACAAGAGATCATTTATAAAGATCAGGAAGAGAGTGGATGAGAGTGTGGCGATTCCACTAAACGCCACTACTTCATCATCATCGGCACTACAACCTGGAACCGGTCTTGGCCTTATTTAGCAAGTCCTGAGGCTTGTTAAATTTTCCATAATGATTTGTTTTTTTCCGGGCAAGGTCATTAGTCTTGCGCCAGAGGCTCCCCGACGGGGAATCGAACCCCGGTCTCCCGCATGACAGGCGGGTATACTAACCAGTATACTATTGAGGAGGTAAACGCCACTACTTGCCTTCCCAAATTTACTAAAAGCTTTCAGTCCTGAAGCTTCCATAACCCCATTGTTTCGCTACTGCAACTGCATCAGCACCTGCAAACATTTCCTTCCTCAACGATATTTAATGCATTCAAGCGTTGTTTTGCTGTTGTGGGGGCTGTTCCTCAGGAAGCGCGTTTTCTTGTCCTGA
Organism: Microdon myrmicae; assembly: GCA_963931805.1. Classification (NCBI taxonomy): domain Eukaryota; kingdom Metazoa; phylum Arthropoda; class Insecta; order Diptera; family Syrphidae; genus Microdon; species Microdon myrmicae. The sequence continues at coordinate 142,206,365 of OZ007498.1, read as the reverse complement.
AAAGGACGTTTGATCTCTTTACCGATTGCTCCTGGAACAACACACTTCAGCAAGGGGTCATTGCCGTGCTTCCTCTGACCCAGAGGGAAGAGCAACGTCCTGATTGTTCGTAGGACGTAACCTAGGCGATAGCGTCCTTATACCCTGCAACCTTAGTACCGGTTCCCGTAGCAATTTCTTTGGAGTCGTCCTGGTATATAAAAAAGAATCATCCAACGTTGGGTGCCAGCACAAAATTTCCAAAGTATTAAAAGAAGTTTTTTATTTTGGATTTAAGTTTTATTGTTGATTTAAGATGAAATACTTGAATTGGAAAATAACTGCTCTGTGGCAGGAGGATCTAGATACTGCGGCCTCGAGATCGTTTTGCTATCCCTTTATAAAGGAATACACTTCGAAAATTGTATCCCAAAGATACACATTTTCGTGCAACAATCTCGATTTTTTGGGTATTACGAGCGAGCTGTTGTATTTACACAAGATAAGAAATCAATTTCTTGAATTCTTACGAAACTATTGCGCAGATGTGGGAATGTATCTGCTTTTGGTTTTTGTTTGCTTAACTCAATGGAATTTTTCAGATAGAGATAACGATCTCTGAATTTTGAATTTTCATGTTGCCGTGGAGCAAATGTAGAACAATAAACGAATATTAGATTCGTTTATTGTAAATTTTAATTTTAATTCGGATTTTGGATTAAATTTCGCCGTGGGGGCAAATGCTATGCGATAAACGAATGTTTGATTCGGTTATTGCGAATTTTGGATCATGTTTGGGTTTTTGTGGGTTTTGATGGGTTTTTTGGTTTGAGCTTAAGATAGCTAGGATTTGGATGCTTTTTGGGGCACTACAGCGTTACCTGAAAATTCCTGAAAAGAATTTTGCTCACAAGGGCATTCTCCATGCATCAACGCATCGGCAAAAATTTCCTAAAAGGATTCTCGGGCATTCATAATTCATATGCATTTTCCGAGAAGAATTCCTTAAAGATCAAGCATCATATTCCTGAAAGGAAACAATTCGGTTCACATATAATGTAACCACATAATCGGGGAATATTATCTTTGAGTCGGCTATTCCCAGCCTCACAACAATGTTCTCACATACACATTGGCTGGCGATTCCTTTGTCCAACGACCAAAGCAACGTCGGGAAGCTTGTTTGTTCAGCTGCAATAAACCCGATCACGATCCCTTGTCTAACGACGAGCCATCGCCGGTAATAGATGCGATACACATTTCCCATTGTGTAAATAGAAAACCCATTAACACTTTTTCCTAATGGCGATACGTCTATTAACGCAACTGCACCACTCATCCATGACTGTAACGATGCCCTTATTTGCTTATAGCGCCATTTCCCCGATGCATTGCCGTCTATTTATATAACTACAACGCACATCTGAAACAATGATCTACACGATCCCTTTGTCCCATTTCGATTCGAGGTTTAATTACGTTTCTCGTGGCCTTGGTGCGCCAACCAAGTTCTTACACGATCAGGATTGAATGCAAGTCGATATTCTAACCTCGCTGAGTCGTTTTCCATCACCCGACCGAGCCGGTCGCTCCCCTACCACCGCTACCCGTAGCGCTGCGGGTATGCGTAAGCACCAGGAGTCGCGAATTAGTGTAAATCAAGTGGTCGTTATTTTTCCTCAATAACGATGTTAACTCAATAGCGGACACATTGACAGACACGATTCTAATTGGCATGCGGACCTTTATTCCACGCAGAGTAAAGAGTATCAAACCCAAGAGAAATGTGTGGTTCGATTCCGGGTGCAGAGAAGCCATTAAAGGTAAAGAGATGAGCTTCCGGCTGTATAAATCAAACAATACTGATTCAACGCGCAAAGTTCTTGCATCACCAGAGAGTGAGACAAAAATACTACAATCTCCCACAACTTCTGGGCATTCGTGGAAAACATTCAAAACTCAGTCGCTTTATCCATTCCATCGCTTGTAGACGATAACAGACCAGTCACCACTGCAATAGAGAAGGTGAATCTACTTGCTGCACATTTTGTAGCCAACTCAACGCTGCCTCAGCATAATCAGCACACCATGAGCCGTATTCACTTCCGAACGCACACTGTTGCCCGCGCACTCAAACAGCTAAACGCAAACAAATCCGCTGGCCCGGGTGGCGTTCCCCCAATCCTTTTGAACAGTTGTTCCCCATTTACTCGCTAAACCACTGCGGAACCTCTTCCATTTGTCTTATTCTACTGGCCGTTCCCCAAATAGATGGAAGTCAGCGAACACTCAGCCAATTCCCAGAAGGGGTGACAACTCATCCCTTTCTTCTTATCGACCCATAGAACTAATTTCTATTCTCTCCAAGGTAATGTAATCACTTATCAACCGTTAATTTTCGAAATATCTGGAATCCAATGACCTCCCCAATGACCGCCAATATGGCTTTCGTAGCAACAGGTCCACAGAAGATATGATGGGGTACCTTACCGAAAAGTGGAGCCATTCCAGCCATTACCTCGGTTGAAGCAATGTAGTCGCATTGGATATTTCAAAAGCCTACGACAGAGTTTGGCATCCAGCCTTTTTTTCAAAATTGCATTTCTATAGAGTGGACAATTCCCTGATCCAATGGATAAGAGACTATCTTTCTGGCCGTTCAATCCAAGTAGTTCTTGATGGTGTCAAATCTGTCTCCCATCAAATGAATGCAGGTGTTCCCCAGGGTTCGGTACTCTCACCCACTCTCTTCTTGATCTTTATAAATGATCTCTTGTCAATTATTCACAACCCAATTCATTCATTTCCTGATGATAGCACGTTGAGTTTCTCATACTTTTATGAACACTCCCGTCCAAACTCATCGAAAGTCATTACCAACCAACAGCTTATGCTTGATACATTGAATTCAGACCCCAACAAGATATATCAGTAGGGCTTATCTAACCGAGTATAATTCAATGCCTTAAAAACTCAGTACTGCCTCTTGTCGTAAAATGTGAACCCAAAAGTAAATACACTGTCGATGAATGGCACTTGCGTCGGCACTCGAATTAATTCGACTCTTAAATGGAATGACCACATATTTGAAGGTGCGAAAAGTGCAGCCAAATGTAAGGGGTTCCTTAAGAAATGCAAAAGATACTTCACTCCATCCAACCTAGCCACTATTTACAAGGCGTATATTCGTCCAAAAATGGAGTTCAACTCCCATATTTGGTCAGACGCATCTGTAGTGATACTAAATCACTACTCTCGCCCAATTACTTATAACCCCAACCTAATTCCCATAGTGAATCATATGAGCGACAAGTTAAACGAAAAGTTAATTTGTCGCACATTAATTCAATTTCCAATTACCTTACATCCCAATCCAATCGAATCATATGCACCATAAATTTAAACCAAAGTCCATTTGTCGTACATTGATTCAATTCCTAATAATCCTAACATAATGAAATGCTTAACCCTAAATGCATTTCGTGGTTTCTCCTTCCGGGAATTTATTCAAATAAATTCCTATCAACTTCCCGGAATCCTATTCCAATTGAAGCACACAAAATCTTGTTTGTGCGTCTTGGAATTTTCAAATACAATTCGACAAATCCCGACGACCCAGATTATAAAAGGGCGGCACATTTTTATTTCGAGAGCAGTCGAAATCCAGAAGGCGATCAGTAAATCCCGAGGGCCGAACTACGGCCAAAGACATAAAGAAAGAATAAAGGCATTTTAAATAAAACTCAAGTAAAACATAAAGCGTTTCCTTTAATCATCCATCTGTGGCGGGTAGCCTCACCACATCAACGGTGAGAACTGTGATTCGGTCAACCTCAATGATCAAGGCTCTCAACACCACGGGCGAAAAGAGCCGGACGCCATCCCACGGAGAAGCTATGACAGCTCGGCTATTAAGGACTCGCGGGACCCACGGGACCAGTAGGCAGAAGACGTCTGATCGGCTCATCGGGGAGGCTCCCACTAAAGAGGCCGGGCGCACCCATTACGCCGCCCTCACACCTCCATCTGGAACAGGCGTCCACCCTAAAAGTTAAGGGTAAACCAAAATTTTTATAAAAATATAACCCCAACACATCCAAAACTGCACTACATGTGCTCGACAGGACGCAAAAGCGAGCAGTGAAACTTATTGGGGACTCAGCCGTAATTCGATCAATTCCGTGGTTAGAACACAGGCGCAACGTATTATGCCTATCTCTTTTCAATAGGTATTACCACGGTCGTTGCTCAACTGAACTTGCTGAATGTGTTCCGCCCCTTCAGGCATTTTCGCGCGATACCCGTCAATCTGTGAATGTGCATCAGTTCACGTTGAAAGTGGACTTCAGGCGCACAAATATGAAATGGAAATTTATCGAGAACATCCAAGCTGCTACTGTACAAGACCAGGGTCTTACCAGCACTCATGTATGGATCCGCGAACTGGGTTCTCAATAAAAGGCACTCTGAACTCTTAGCTTCGTTCGAGTTTGTTGGCCCCGTATGTGGGGGAGGATTATTCCGGAGACGCTACAACCATGAGTTGTACGCAATCTACCTTGAAGATAATGTTGTAAGAAAAACCAAGCTCGCTAGACTCCGGTGTGCGTGACACCTAGCTCGAATGAGCGAAGAGGAGCCCGCCCGGAAAGCCTTTTGTGGCAGAATGTAATGGAAGGAGACAGTGCGGCAGACCTTGTCTGCGATGGAGGGATGGAGTAGACCAGGACGCTCAGAACCTGGGAATGATAAACTGGATGACATCGGCTTGAAATCGGAACCGGTGGAGAGACTTGTTAAATAAGACCAAGACCGGATCCCGGTTGTAGTGCCGATGATGATGATTTTAACAACCTGCTTCGACAAGAGGGAAAAAATCATCCATGATGAACCAGACCAGAATAATCTTAGATTATAGAGTAAAAATCGATTTATATTATCAGCACTCTTCACTCACTATGTCATGATCTTACAGAAAAAACAAGATTTCTAATCCAACTGTTATTGCTATGATTTTTGCCACCCTGTATTCGCCAAAAATATATGTATCGTACTCTCACCTTTTAGCGCGTGAATAATTAAAGTAGCGCCAATTGCATTGCCAATTTACAACTTCAATCCAATCTCAGGACACATTTGTACTTACATCTCTTTGGAATTTTATTGTACACATTTTACGTATTGGTAAATCTTATATTTTATTTGTTTTAAGGTAATCTCTACTTGCAGTCTTTTCTAGATGAGTCTGGAAAAATTCTTGCACAGTGTCTGTATTCCATTTTGTTATCGAGAGTGTTTCCTTCACATTCCCCGACGAATCTAGTAACTTAATGACAGGATCTAGTCCACGAACATATTTTATTTGTAAATTTGGAAATTCCGTAGGTCGTTCACTCATGATAAACGCTTGGATCTGAGGGTATGCTCGGAATTTGCACGTGCATACTTCGAGAATCGCTTTCGGATAACGTTTCGTCGCTCCAGCGCCTTGAGTTTCTTGACAACATTCTAAGCAGTGTGGTCTACATGGACATGATTATTGATGGAATTAGATATTTGTCAAACTATCACAGGTGACGGTTTCTTACTTGAGGCTTTCCAATCCAAAATCATCTAATTTGTAGCATGACGAACACATCAATTGAGTTTTGATGTAACCTAATTCCCGGCAGTCCTGTGCTGAGAATTCTCCATTGATTAATACCTGAAAGAAGGAGTGAAAGCAACGAATTGTTGTGATATGCAACTAAAACTCACTATTTGCAATGCCACGACACATAGTATGGTTAAAACGTTCTTCGCCATAATTGAGATCTAGAAAGCAACGTCAGAAATATAAGTTCCACCAAAACAATGCCAGAGATGACAGTCTTACTACGGCTGACAAGTAAAGTTGGATGCGGTTCAGTGACGTTGCACGTTCCAAAATATTCGCAGGCAATTGGAATCAAAAAGTATGCACCAAGTTTACCGACCATTTGTTTCAAACTTTAAGCGACACCTAGGCGGTATTTGGGTCTAATATATTAATATTGGATAATAATTTTTACTGGTCCACCCTTCACGGAGCAATATTATTCTACAATATGTTAATACTCAATTGACACGTCTGTACTTAATATGTAAGGTAAAATGAGAACTAGTTGTACGTCCGTCGCATTATCATCATCATCATCGGCACTACAACCGGGAACTGGTCTTGGCCTTATTTAGCAAGTCCTGAGGCTTGTTAAATTTTCCATAATGATTTGTTTTTTACTGGGCAAGATCATTAGTCTTGCGCCAGAGGCATTATTATATCTTTAAAAAACGAAGAAAAAAACGAGAGATAGATGAAGATGGACTTAAAAATTATAAGTGATGTAACTTCACAACATCATGCTAATCGGAACTTGTACAGCTAGAATACACAGCCTGGAGCATTACATAACAGTAAGTAAAATGCTACAATTGTTCCAAAAATTATTCAAAATTTATTTTATATGAAGCAAATCATATTTTACTAAAAATTTACAAGTAGAGAACCCCCAACATTTTCTACTAACTTGTGACGTATGGGTCATATTATATGGCGCTTGCATGGTGTAGTCATTTAAATCCTTAAACGGAGGTTCTCATCTAGAGATCCAATAATGACTTTTTTTCTTGAATTTATTTCTCAAAGACGGAACCAAATATCAATGTCAATTTTGTTCACACATTTATTAAGTATAAGAACACATACATTTATTTTTTAGCGAAAATATTATAAATTGTGTAAAAGGTTGGTTTTCTTTATTTATTATAATAATTTTTTTTTATTAAACTTCTCTCGGGAAAGGCGAACCTATAGCGCCGAGGGGGCGCCCCGAGATGCCGCCAAATAACTGTTGCAGTTCTTTGGAACAGTTACAGGTTGTAACGCTCCGGGAACACTCGCGTGGGAAGGGAGTTCCACAGCTTCCCCGCTCTGTAACGGAACGAGTCTGATGCAGGGATGTTCGCGCCGTTGGGAGATGAACCACAAATAAGCCGAATTGCGTGGAACAATACCAAGCATCTCCGAAGAACAGTACCCGTGATAATATCTGTAAAACAGACAGAGGTCGGCTACGCGCCTTCGATGTGATAGCGACTGTAGTCCTGACGTCAGCGCCGAGTCCCCGATCAGGCGAATCGCTCGTCTCTGTGTGCTCTCAAGTAGGTCGATGGTATGTTTAGGAGCCGAGCTCGAAACATGAGAGCAATATTCGAGCGCGGGTCTAATTTGAGATTTATATAGGAGAAGAAGTTGGGCCGGAGTAAAATATTTCTTGGCTCTAAAAAGATAACTCAGTTTTCCTGAGGCTGACCTGGCGATACTCGACACGTGTTTATGCCATGATACATCCCCACAGACCGTGACGCCGAGCAGTTTCAAGCTATCCCCAGCCTCGAGGTCCCGCCCATTCATCATCAGCTGTGGAACCGATGATTCACTTTTCTTTGTGAATGTTGTATATTGTGTCTTCGCTGCGTTGAAGTCGACAAGATTGGCCTTTCCCCACTGCAGGACTTTATCTAGATCCTGGTTCAGAGAGTCAATCTGTCTACATCTAAGCTGATGCGACGCAGATGCACCAATCGGCCGAACACTCGAAAAGGAGGAAACAAGCGTACTATCATCCGCAAAACTGAACACATTGTTATCCGTTGTCTCCAACAAATCATTTATGTGAAGCAAGAACAAAGTTGGAGCCAAAATAGAACCCTGTGGCACCCCCGAATTGACAGGACACAGATCCGAACACTCGGCGTCCACAACAACCCGGATCGATCGATTCTCAAGGAAGCTCCTCGTCCAGTCGCAAAGCTGTTGGGAAAGTCCATATGAATGAAGTTTGCTCAGCAATGGCCCGTGCCAGACGCGGTCAAAAGCATTGGAGTTATCCAGTGCGACCGCCCTTGACTCACCATGCCGTTCAATCGCAGATGTTCATATATCGGTTATAAGTGTCAAAAGGTCTGCCATGGACTCCCTGCCACGGAATCCGTATTGACGCTCATTCAGGTTCGTTGCACTCCAAATACTTAACTAATCCTGTATTGATGACTTTTTCCTTAGATAAAATTGACAGTAATACTATCGGACAGTAATTTTGTGGGAGACACTTTTTTCTCGTCTTTGGGATTGGCTGAACTCGCGCGATTTTCCAACAGGCAGGAAAGGTCCTCCGTGCATAAGATAAGCGGAAGAGTCTGCCAAGAACCGGCGATAGTTCTGGAGCACAGTTCTTAAGGACTATTGCTGGTATTCCGTCCGGGGCGGTTGCCTTCCTACAATCTAACCTACAATCAGTTCACGTAGAATGCGTCAAATAGTGCGCGGGCGAAATCTCACATCCCGCATGGAAGACCGTACCGGCGCGATCCCAGGTGGCTCGAAAAGGCCGGGATCGAGGTTTGAGTTCGGGGAAAATAAATTCGCAAATACATTAGCTTTATCCTTTGAATTCGTGACTAACGTCCCGCTGTCTGTCACCAACGGGGGGAAAGAGGAGGAAGCGATGTTACCGCTGACAGCTTTTGCCATTGACCAGAAGGACCGCGAACCAGGTGGGCACCGAAGGAGCTTATTGATCACGCTGTCGTTGTGAGCCTTCTTCGCGGTATCAATCGCCTGGTTGCACGCGTTTATGATTCTAACAAAATTCGTTCTGTTAACATCGGTGGGATTGGAGCGCCATTGTTTAAAAGCTCTATTTTTTGTCGCTGCAATCTGCTCGCATTTTTTATCAAACCAAGTTTTATCAGACGAACTTCGTTTGATGGAATGTGGAATATACATCTCCATCCCCAGAAGAATAATCTCTGATACCGACTCCGCGCAAGCGTTAACATCGGAGTCTCCGAAGCACACCTCCGACCATGGAAAGGATCCGAAGAAATCTCACAAATCGTCCCAGTTAGCAGCCCTATACTTCCATACATGGCGAAGCTGCCTAGGCCGGTTATTCACTTGATATGCAAGTGCTTACGCGACAGATACCAAGCAGTGATCAGAGTTTCCCAGTGGCGCAGAAACCTCTACGGTATAAATACTCGGTTCGGATGTCAAAAACAGATCCAGGGTGTCCGCACAATCGCCTCGGGCATCCGGCACTCGCGCCGGCTCTTCCACGAACTGAGTCAAGTTGTGGCTTACAGCAAACATCTCCGCCAGCCTCCCAGCCTCATCGGTTCTGTTAGAATGTAACAATCAGCCGGAATTTATATCTAATAATAATCCTGACGCTCACCACCGGACATGAGAGACTGAGTGAAAAAAAATAGGTGGCGGGAGGTCGACTTTAGCGAGACAAGGACAGATGTGTCCTTCATCTTGTCTGTGGCGTCTGGTCATCTTGCGATAGCCAGAATCACTCACATCCGTGAGGATGTCGGGCTCTGTCTCGAGATATCTGAAAAAGAAAACGGGGTGGTGGGGGGGGGGGGGGGGGGGGGTGTGGCAACTCTAACAACAGATACACACAATTCACAGGTAAAAATAGTGAAGAACACGAACGAAAAAAATCGAATAAGAAAAATACATCAGAACCGTATACCAAGCGATAAATAATAAAAATAATTCACATCAGTGGAATATAGTCGAGTTTGGAAATCAAATTCTAAACACTGTCAGTAGTCTAATTTTGATAGCCATCGAGACGAGAAGTCTCTTTCGAAGGAGCCTATATCGAGGAGTCGCAGAGATTAGTCGGGGACTTAACAAATATCTCACGCGAAACAATTAAACGTAATAAAAAAAAAACTTTCCGTGTCGTCGAAAGGAAATGTGTGTCGGTTGGCGCGTGAAGCGAATTTTTGCGCTGTAATTATGTGTGACTAAAGTAAAAAAGATGTTACCCAATAAAATAGAAAATAAAAATAACTATCCGTGTTGATTTAATTTGACGGCGTCTCCGTGTTCCAGGTTGTTTCCCCCATCGTGAACAGTGTTCGGCGGAACACTTCGGTGACATACTCGACATCAACATATAAATCCGCTAAAGGGGGGTATCTAAGGATAGTGTGGACAGGGTTAGTTCAGGTGTTCTCTAACTACTTGGATGGAGGGATGGTGGGAAAGAAATTGTACAAGCCCGGTAGGTCTTGAGTACGGTAGTTTTTTTTTTTTTTTTTTATAATTAGACTGCTCTCGGGAGAGGCGAACCTATAGCGCCGAGTGGGCGCCCTGAGATGCCATCACATAACTGTTGCAGTTCTTTTTGAACAGTTGCAAGTTGTAACGCTCTGGGAACACTCGCGTGAAGCGATCCGTCGTATTGTCTTGTGGAGCGCATATAAACCGAATTGCGTGGAACAATACCAATAATCTCCGAAGAACAGCACCCGTGATAATATCTGTAAAACAGACAGAGGTCGGCTACGCGCCTTCTGTATGCTCTCAAGTAAGTCGAGGGTATGTTTAGGAGCCGAGCTCCAAACATGAGAGCAATATTCGAGCGCGGGTCTAATTTGGGATTTATATAGGAGAAGAAGTTGGGCCGGAGTAAAATATTTCTTGGCTCTAAAAAGATAACTCAGTTTTCCTGGAGTTGACCTGGCGATGTTCGACACGTGTTAATGCCATGATACATTCCCACAGACCGTGACACCGAGCAATTTCAAACGTTTCCTAGCCTCGAGGGCCCGGCCATTCACTATCAGCTGTGGAACCGATGATCCAGTTTTCTTTGTGAATATTGTATACGAAAGGAAGATTAGCCTTTCCCCACTGCAGGACTTTATCCAGATCCCGATTCAGAGAGTCAATCTGTCTACATCTCAGCTGGTGTGACGTTGATGCACCAATCGGCCGAACACTCGAAAAGGAGGAAACAAGCGTACTATCATCCGCAAAACTGAACACTTTGTTATCCGTTGTCTCCAACAAATCATTTATGTGAAGCAAGAACAAGGTTGGAGCCAAAATAGAACATTGGGGCACCCCCGAATTAACAGGACACAGATCCGAACACTCGCCGTCCACAACAACCCGGATCGATCGATTCTCGAGGAAGCTCCTCGTCCAGTCGCAAAGCTATTGGGAAAGTCCATATGAACGAAGTTTGCTCAGCAATGGCCCGTGCCAGACGCGGTCAAAAGCCTTGGAAATATCCAATGCGACCGCCCTTGACTCACCATGCCGTCCAATCGCAGAAGTCCATATATCGTCTTGTACTGTGCGTGCGTGTGCAGGAGGGGAGTGTTGCGGATTCACAATTATATGCTCGGGGAGAATCTAGTACGCTCATCGTCTAGTACACTCCCCGACAAACATATTCACCACACCTGCCAGCAACACAATGACAGTGCATGAGCAACTGTCTGGCGTACTTGTCAATGGTGCACGATCAATTGTAAAACATTAATTGGATTATAATTTGCACACCACCACGTGGCTTTTGAATTTGTCGAACATTAATTGGATTTGTAAAAACAACCATGTGCCGTTTGCTGTGATAGTTGTGATTCAGATTATAGTTTGCATTAAATTTATAATTAACTAAAGCAAGGAACGTTCTATTTATTATTCTGATATATTTTGAAAGTCCATAAATTATTTCATCACTGCATTAAATTACACAAATTATCGATACATTCAGTGTGAGAAGGTGAACTGATAAGAATCAACCTCGTGATCATCACTGCATACAGAGGGACACGCAAGTTAATCATTAGTCAATCCATCAGCAACGTGAGTAGTAGGGTTATGGCGCTTCTGCCCCAGTGATTTGTATGAAAAATGGCGTGGCATTGCCAGATGCGAATTTCCCCCAGTAAAAATGTTGGTGTGTATAGCAGTTGGTCGGGTGATCGGTTTGTGTGTATAACCGTTTGCAGTTGGTTGGGGGCTCGGTTTGCGTGTATAACAGTTTGTTATTTGGAGATGGGTGGGATATTTTTGTTGATTCTTTGGTTTGGTGGATGTTTGAATATGTTATTATTAGTCGGTGAGTTGGATTAATATATATATGGGATTTTTTGTGGTTGTTGTTGCCAGATGCGAGGGATATTTTTGTTGGTTCTTTGGTTTGGTGGATGTTTGAAAATGTTATTATTAGTCGTTGAGTTGGGGTAATATATATATGGGATTTTTTGTGGTTGTTGTTGTCAGATGCGAATTCCCAGAAGCAAAAAAAGTGTGTGGATGTTTGAGTCATTGAGTAGAGTAGTAATAAATGAGAATTTTGTCATGATGTTGCCAGATGTGGTTGATATTTGTGAAGTGGGTTTGAGTCATTGAGTCGAGTAGTAATAAATGGGAATTTTGCCATGATGTTGCCAGATGCGGTTGATGTTCCAGTTTGTGTGTATGATAGTTGATATTTGTGAAGTGGAATGGATGACAGACCTTTGGGGGTGTTGTTATCAGATGTAGTAATCTTCTGGTGGATGTTTTTGTTGAGGCTCTTTTTTTAACTGGGGATGTGAAATGGGTATATGTTTTTGCTGATTCTTAGAACAGTTCATTTGTCAATGAAAAAAATGGATGGGGTTTTTTGTTGGAGATTAAAACTGACTTCACCTAAGACGCAGAGCTAAGCTAGTTGACTTCACCTAAGACGCAGACCTAAGTCATTGGGTTTTTATGAGTCACCGAATGATTATTCAAGTCCATATTGTACCGATCCCATAACCTTTAGCAAGTATTCATGATTTCTATAACAAGTTGGGATATCATTACTCATTTTTTGTGAATTTCATACGTATTGAGGGCCAATTGGCTCCTCGATAGTATAGTGGTTAGTATACCCGCCTGTCACGCGGGTGACCGGGGTTCGATTCCCCGTCGGGGAGCCTCTGGCGCAAGACTAATGACCTTGCCGGAAAAAAAAAACAAGTCATTATGGAAAATTTAACAAGCCTCACGACTTGCTAAATAAGGCCAAGACCGGTTCCCGGTTGTAGTGCCGATGATGATGATGATGATGAGGGCCAATTATTCTTATCATAGTTTCCATATTGGACAAAGAATGTATCGTTTCCGCTCCCCACAGGCTAATGTTGATTTCTATATATAGGCGTACATCTTCAGTGGGTTGGGGATTTGTACTTATTATCAGTATTTTTGCAATTTGGGGTATGTGATGCATAGTTGTTTTGGCTTGTTGGGTATTTGTTATCAGCTGTATACATCTTCAGTGGGTTGTGCGATTAGCGTTCAAGGTTGATTGTGTGACATGAGCAGATGGTATTTTTGAATTGGGTGTGTGAATAGGTGATAGGTGATTCATGATTGTTTGGCAGTGAATATATTATTATTTAGTCATTGAGTTTGAGTAATATATATGGGAATTTTTTTGGGTTGAAATGGATGTATGTTTTAGTTGTTTCTTAATATATGGAAATTTTTTGTGATTCTATCTGCTTTTGGCTTTTGTTTCGGTTGTCGAAGGCTTTTTCAGTAAATCTAAGCTGTTTCTTAATATATGGGAATTTTTTGGTGATTCTATCTTGAAATGGATGTATGTTTTAGCTGTTTCTTAATATATGGAAATTTTTTGGTGATTCTATCTGCTTTTGGCTTTTGTTTCGGTTGTCGAAGGCTTTTTCAGTAAATCTAAGTTGGTTCTTAATATATGGGAATTTTTTAGGATGATTCTATCTTGAAATGGGTGTATGTTTTAGCTGTTTCTTAATATATGGAAATTTTTTGTGATTCTATCTGCTTTTGGCTTTTGTTTCGGTTGTCGAACGCTTTTTCAGTAAATCTAAGCTGTTTCTTAATATATGGAAATTTTTTGTGATTCTATCTGCTTTTGGCTTTTGTTTCGGTTGTCGAAGGCTTTTTCAGTAACTCTAAGCTGTTTTTTAATATATGAGAATTTTTTGGTGATTATAACTGCTTTTGGCTTTTGTCTCAGTTGTTGGGGGCTGTTTTTCTTTTTATGAATATACCACTTGGCAGTAAATCTAATTTTATGAATATATACCATCATCATCGGCACTACAACCGGGAACCGGTCTTGGCCTTTATTTAGCAAGTCCTAAGGCTTGTTAAATTTTCCATAATGATTTGTTTTTTCCGTGCAAGGCCATTAGTCTTGCGCCAGAGGCTCCCCGACGGGGAATCGAACTCCGGTCTCCCGCGTGACAGGCGGGTATACTAACCACTATACTATCGTTTCGGTTGTCGACGGCTTTTTCAGTAACTCTAAGCTGTTTCTTAATATATGGACATTTTTTGTGATTCTATCTGCTTTTGGCTTTTGTTTCGGTTGTCGAAGGCTTTTTCAGTAACTCTAAGCTGTTTTTTAATATATGAGAATTTTTTGGTGATTATAACTGCTTTTGGCTTTTGTCTCAGTTGTTGGGGGCTGTTTTTCTTTTTATGAATATACCACTTGGCAGTAAATCTAATTTTATGAATATATACCACTTGGCATTAAATCTGGGTTGAAGTGGTTTGTGCTTTTGCTAATGGTTTGTGTATTTGGTCGCTAGACTTTCGGATGGTTTGTCTCAGTTGTTGGGGGCTGTTTTCCTTTTTATGAATATACCACTTGATAGTAAATCTAATTTTATGAATATATATACCACTTGGCAGTAACTCTATGCTGAAATGGTTTAATGCTTTTGATCTCTAGACTAGCGAGCCTTTTGCTATATATATATATTCAATATAGCCTATTTTTAGCGCCACAATTTTGAGTTTTTATATGGATATATTGTTAATTGCATACTTTAGGGCTACGCATTGTCCATATAATATATTAAATTCTTTGTGCTTTTGGCTTTTTTATGAATATACCACGAGTCAACGAATGATTATTCAAGTCCATATTGGTGAAAAAAAGTGTTGATATAAAAAAAGGGTGTTGTTGTCCAATCCCTTGACCTTGGAAGCTATATTAAATTCTTGATTTCTAAGTGTTTTTTAGTGAGTCGCCATTACCCTTATCTTATTTTGCATCCAGTATCACGACCAAATACTGATTTCTATATAGTAAGTTGTTGTTCATTATTCTAACCCCTTGACCTTGGGTGCTATATTAAATTCTTGATTTCTAATTCTTATTTTTCCATAGAACAATTTTCTAAGTACAAATGATTATTCAAGTCCATAAAATGCGTTGTTATCAAAAAAACATGTGGCTGCTTGTCCAATCCCATGACCTCAGATGCTATATCAAATTCTTGGTATTTTTTTTTTCCCATAGAACAATTTTCTAAGTACAAATGATTATTCAAGTCCATATAGAACATAAAAAATGTGTTGTTATCAAAAATATGTATGCTTACCCGGTCCAATGACCTCATATTTAACCATAAAAAAAATTTTGAATGCTAAGAAATATTAACTGAGTCGCATAGTTCTCTTATCAAAAATATAAATGCTTTCCCGATCCAATGACCTCATATTTAACCATAAAAATTGGGTGAATTCTAAGAAATATTAATTGAATCGCATAGTTCTCTTATCAAAAATATGAATGCTTACCCTGTCCAATGACTTCATATTTAACAACAAAATTTTTTGATTTCTAAGAAATATTACTTAAGACGCCTAGTTCTCTTATCTTATTTTTTCTTTTTTTTCGTCATATTGTTCAAAAATGTTTTGCTGGTCCGGTGATATGACTAAATAATGATTTCTATGTCGCTGGTCATTATTCCTTATCTTATTTTCCATATTGTATAAAGAATGTCTCGTTTCCGGTATTAGAAGGGCTTTCTTGTATAAAAGCTCGAGTGTTTAAACCAGTGCGTATCAGTTTACTTTGACGTGCCAACGCCATCAATATATTTGTTTTGTTTTACCATATAGTGTTACAAAAAGTGTTAAAAAAGATAAAATCAACATCATCATCATCACACTAAATAGGAAAAAAAGGTAAGTTATCTTATATTTATATTAATTATGAAAAAATTTTTTAGTTAATAATTACGCAGTGCTAGTGTTTTTGCGAATAAATTATTAGTTAACAATTACGTGGCGATAATGTTTCGCGGTTAAATTTTAGTTAATAATTACGCGGTGCTAGTGTTTTGCGATTGAGTTTGTTTACCCTTTTTTGAACATTGTTTTAATGAAGTTTTTTGTTCATATAGGAATTCATCAAAAATTAAAAAATCAACGAGGGAATTATAGATAAAAAAAATCATCACCAAACGGTAAGTTATCTTAGATATTAATTATTATTTCTTTTTTTGATGTGGTGTTAGTATTTATCTTTGTAAATTGTTTTGTTCTTATCAATAACGCAGCGTTAGCGTTTTTAGAGATGAAGCAAAATAACAATATGAATTTTATAGTGAAAAAAATATATAGGAAAAATTGACACTTTTTAATAGACAATCGCGGTCCATCGTAGTGATGTTTGCAATAGTGATTTTTTTCTGCTTTTTCTCCGTTCTTATTGCTAAAAATGTCACCGCCTAATACCTACTCAACCTCTCTTCCAAAAAAACGGTAGAATTAACAAAAAAATTTTTTTCATTCCTTTTTTAGAGATCAGATCAACATCAGCAAAAACAGCAACCAAAAAAAAAAATTTTAATTTAATAACATTAAAAAATATTAATAATATGAAACGAGCAGGGCAACAACAACAACAACAACCAACAATGACTGGAGAACAACCTGCAAAAAAATCCAAGCAGTCGACATACAAAAGATGCTTGTTTTGCTATGAGAATGTTGAAGAGCAGCTTTGGGTTCAACATCAAAGAAAAAATACCCATAAAGCAAACGCTCAACAAGCTCTAAATGAAAATGTTTCCTTAATAGCAAACGCGTTCAAAAATCGTATAAAAACATTCTCCATTACCAACAAAGATGAGAGTATGGTAAATGTGAATAAACTATTTGAAAAAAATATTCCATTGATTAATGAATTATTAGAAAATCAATTGGAAATTTTGAACACATTTAAATTTAGCATGGAGCTTTTTGCTAAGTTTGCGAAATTCACCAAAGAATGTGATGAGTTAATGCAAATAGATATAAAAAGCATGCAAACTAAAATGTACACGATTGAGAAGGAGGAAGACATAAGGGAACATTTGAACACGGCAATTGAAAATATCAAAGCAAAATTGGAGGAGTTTCAAGAAAAAGAGAGCGGATGGGCGTTGTTAACATTTCAGAGCATTGAAATTAACATAAACAAATACGAGCCACTTCGAGCTTCTTCCCATTTTAGCCTGCCTAAACAAATATTGAACAAAAAAGCCTGTATCAATGTTAAAAACAATGATGAATATTGTTTTAAATGGGCCATTATATCGGCTTTCGCGAATGATACACACCATGCTGATAGACCATCGTACTATAAAATTGCCAACATTGCAAGCGAAACAATAGTATACAATGATCAAGTACTTTGTTTCAAGAATATGCAATTTCCTCTGGCAATCAAAGACACGAGCATATTCGAAGCAAATAATCCAACCATTAGCATAAATGTTTTTGGTTATGAGATTAATGATAAAGGGCAATATAAGATAATTGGACCCTACTATCATACTCGTGAGGAAAAAGCAAAGCATATTAACTTGCTTTATTGCATAAGTAGTGATGATGAGAATAAAACGCATTATGCGTACATTAAAAACATCTCACGGTTGTTGCGAACTCAGATTACCAAACATAACAATCGAATGCATTTATGCAACGGCTGCTTGCTGCGATTCGCCTCAGAATCTGCCCTACAAAGGCATAAGAGCGAATGCAAAAAAATAATAACCCTTATGCCCGATGAAAATAATAATATGCTAAAACTTAAAAAGCATAATCGCAAATTAATTGCTCCTTTTGTGGTATATGCGGATTTTGAATCCATTCTACGCCCAATTAGTCATTGCATACCGGATCCGGAAATTTCTTCAACAACAGACGTCCAACAACATATACCATGCGCTTTTTCATATCATATCAAATGCTCCTTTGATGATGATTTAAGCAAGCACCGCATATTTGTTGGTAAGTAAAAAAAAAACATGTTTAATAAGAAAAAATCATAAAACTAATAAAACATTTTTTTCTTTCTTTTTTGCAGGAGAAGACACACCAATCCGTTTTGTGGAGATGCTAGTCAGCGATTTAATGCATCTTCACAAGGAAGTCATTGGTCGACCAAAGCCAATGGTTCCTTTAACGGATCAACAGAAGCAGCATCAAACAACATCGCCAGTCTGTAGTATTTGTAAGGTTAGATTTAATGAATTAGATGTAAGAGTAAGGGACCATTGCTATTTCACTGGTGTCTATAGAAGACCAGCCCATTCTCAGTGTAATTTAGATTTTCGCGTTCCAACCTTTTTCCCAGTCTTTTTCCATAATTTGACGGGGTATGATTCACATCTATTTATGAAAAGTCTGGGTTGTATTAAGGGGGAAATACGTATAATTCCACTAAATAAGGAAAATTATATATCGATTTCCAAACGCATATATTTAGACGAGCAAAATTCATTCGAGATTCGGTTTTTAGATTCATGTCGATTTCTACAGTCTAGCATAGATTCGCTAACTAAAAATTTATCTGAATCCGATTTCATAATTAATAGGGGATTTTACAAAAACGACGCCTCTTTGAAGTTAATGATGAGGAAGGGGGTATTTCCCTATGAACATGTTAATTGTTGGGCTCGTTTAGATGACTGTTCTCTTCCTCCAATTACTGAATTCTATAATAGACTAACGAATGAAGATTGTTTAGCTGAAGATTACGATTATGCTCAAAAAGTGTGGAAGCATTTCAATTGCAAAACATTAAAAGAGTACATGCTTTTATATCTGCAGAGTGATGTCTTATTGTTGGCAGATGTATTTGAGAATTTTCGTAAGGTTTGTCTAGATATATATGAGTTAGATCCATGTCATTACTATACCTCTCCCGGCTTATCTTGGGATGCAATGTTGAAAACAACAGAAATCAATCTGGAACTTCTAACAGATGTTGAGATGCTTAATTTCTTTAGGAATGGCATCCGTGGCGGTTTATGTCAGTGTAGTCATCGACATACCGTTGCGAATAACAAATATTTGAAAAATTTCGATGTCAGCAAACCAAATAAATATCTTATGTATTTAGATGCAAATAACCTGTACGGTTGGGCAATGTCGCAACATCTTCCAGATGGAAATTTTCAATGGAGTGATCCACAAATCTTCACATCCGAATATATTTTAAATTGTGGTGGAAACAAAAAAATCGGCTATGTATTGGAAGTAGATTTAACTTACCCAATTGATCTTCACGATCCGCACAATGATCTTCCATTTTGCCCAGAAAATATGATAACGCCGGGGTGCAAAATTCCTAAGCTTGTCGCTAGTCTACATTCAAAGACAAAATATATAATTCATCTAAAGAATTTACAACAATGTCTGAAACATTGGCTGATTCTCACTAGAGTTCATAGAGTGTTGTCTTTTACACAATCTGAGTGGTTGCAAAAATATATAACCCTCAACACGGAATATAGAAAAAAGGCAAAAAATAAGTTTGAAAAAGACTTTTTTAAATTAATGAATAATAGTGTGTATTGCAAAACCATGGAGAATGTTGAGAAGCGACGAGATGTAAAAATTGTCTCTCAATGGGAAGGAGAAAGAAATTCACACAGCGCCAGAAAACTGATTGCTCATCCCAATTTCCATAGCCTCTCAATATTTACACCTCAGATGTGTGCTATTGAACTGAGCAAGGCGAGAATAGTATTTGATAAACCCATTTATTTAGGATTCGTAGTATTAGAACTATCAAAATGGCTCATGTATGACTTTCACTATGATTACATGAGAAAAAAGTTTGATACGGCGATTCTGCTGAATTACATGGATACAGACTCTTTTATCTATACAATATCAACTAATGATTTTTATTCGGATATATATAGCGATATTGTTGATCCCGAAAAATCTAGGTTTGATACATCGGAATATCCAATAGATAACGTTCATAATTTCCCTCAAATAAATGGAAAAGTTCTCGGAGAATTCGAAGATGAGAACAATAGCAAAAACATGACTGAATTCATTGCGTTAAGAGCTAAAATGTACTCTTTTGCTTTAGACACCAGTGAAGTAACAAAAAAGGCCAAGGGGGTAAAAAAGTCTGTTACCAATAGTTTAGATATAAGAGATTATAGAAATTGTTTGTTAAGACGTAAGTTATTATATAAGCCTATGGTAATATTTAGAAGTAAGTTACACAATATTTATACTCAGTCTGTAAATAAGTTAGCATTAAGCGATAGCGACACAAAAAGATATATTTGTGAAGATCGCGTAAGCACGTATGCTTGGGGGCATAATAGATTAAGTAATGTTTAAGTTAAAAATTATGACTCATATTTATATTTAATAATAGGATTGATATATATTTTTTAAATAATGTAAATAATTTTTTTGTATTTAATAGGTTAGATATAAGAGATATTTGTAGTAAAAATAAAAAAAGTAATAAATTATAACGTTATGAGAAAAAAAATTAATTATTGTTTTCATTATTGCTTGGCTTGTGTGTCCATGAAATGAATGTTTTAGACTAACTGGATACACTCGGTAGTCTATCATTATAAATAGGACTTTATTACTCGTGCTGATTACTGCGGAAAAACTGATGTTGATGTCAATGGTTTAAAAATAAATTCTTCAAACTCATTTGGTCATGGTACCGGAACCCACCCATTTTTAACAATATGGAAACTATGATAAGAATAATGCTCAACAATTTACTATATAGAAACCAAGAATTCTTCAAACTCATTTGGTCATGTATGGAAACTATGATAAGATGAATAGGCTAACCACCTAACCCCAAACAGGGTGGTTTCTTCAAACAGGGCGGATCCAAACAGGGCGATTCCAAACAGGGCGGTTTCTTCAAAAAGGGCGGATCCAAACAGGGCGGTTTCTTTAAACAGGGCGGTTCCAAACAGGCTGTCTCTTCAAACAGGTCGGGTCCAAACAGGGCGGTTTCTTCAAACAGGGCGGTTGCAAACAGGCTGTCTCTTCAAACAGGTCGGGTCCAAACAGGGCGGTTTCTTCAAACAGGGCGGTTGCAAACAGGCTGTATTATAACTATCCCTCTCTGATAACTCCTCAATGCTGTAAGCAGGTCTTATCATATGATGTTATGGTGGACTATATTTGATTCTCTAAGACTCATGGAAAAAAATGGCCTCAATTAATTTTAATGTTTAAAGAACAATGATCAGCGGTTTTATTCATATAGGTAAGATAAGAATAATGGAGACTCACTAAAAACACTTAGACATCAAGAATTTGATATAGCATCCAAGGTCATGGGATCGGGCAAGCACCCCCACGTGTTTTTTTGATAACAACGCATTTTATGGACTTGAATAATCATTTGTACTTAGAAAATTGTTCTATGGAAAAATAAGAATTAGAAATCAAGAATTTAATATAGCACCCAAGGTCAAGGGGTTAGAATAATGAACAACAACTTACTATATAGAAATCAGTATTTGGTCGTGATACTGGATGCAAAATAAGATAAGGGTAATGGCGACTCACTAAAAAACACTTAGAAATCAAGAATTTAATATAGCTTCCAAGGTCAAGGGATTGGACAACAACACCCTTTTTTTATATCAACACTTTTTTTGACCAATATGGACTTGAATAATCATTCGTTGACTCGTGGTATATTCATAAAAAAGCCAAAAGCACAAAGAATTTAATATATTATATGGACAATGCGTAGCCCTAAAGTATGCAATTAACAATATATCCATATAAAAACTCAAAATTGTGGCGCTAAAAATAGGCTATATTCAATATATATATATATAGCAAAAGGCTCGCTAGTCTAGAGATCAAAAGCATTAAACCATTTCAGCATAGAATTACTGCCAAGTGGTATATATATTCATAAAATTAGATTTACTATCAAGTGGTATATTCATAAAAAGGAAAACAGCCCCCAACAACTGAGACAAACCATCCGAAAGTCTAGCGACCAAATACACAAACCATTAGCAAAAGCACAAACCACTTCAACCCAGATTTAATGCCAAGTGGTATATATTCATAAAATTAGATTTACTGCCAAGTGGTATATTCATAAAAAGAAAAACAGCCCCCAACAACTGAGACAAAAGCCAAAAGCAGTTATAATCACCAAAAAATTCTCATATATTAAAAAACAGCTTAGAGTTACTGAAAAAGCCTTCGACAACCGAAACAAAAGCCAAAAGCAGATAGAATCACAAAAAATGTCCATATATTAAGAAACAGCTTAGAGTTACTGAAAAAGCCGTCGACAACCGAAACGATAGTATAGTGGTTAGTATACCCGCCTGTCACGCGGGAGACCGGAGTTCGATTCCCCGTCGGGGAGCCTCTGGCGCAAGACTAATGGCCTTGCACGGAAAAAACAAATCATTATGGAAAATTTAACAAGCCTTAGGACTTGCTAAATAAAGGCCAAGACCGGTTCCCGGTTGTAGTGCCGATGATGATGGTATATATTCATAAAATTAGATTTACTGCCAAGTGGTATATTCATAAAAAGAAAAACAGCCCCCAACAACTGAGACAAAAGCCAAAAGCAGTTATAATCACCAAAAAATTCCCATATATTAAGAAACAGCTTAGATTTACTGAAAATGCCTTCGACAACCGAAACAAAAGCCAAAAGCAGATAGAATCACAAAAAATTTCCATATATTAAGAAACAACTAAAACATACATCCATTTCAACCCAAAAAAATTCCCACATATATTACTCAAACTCAATGACTAAATAATAATATATTCACTGGCAAACAATCATGAATCACCTATCACCTATTCACACACCCAATTCAAAAATACCATCTGCTCATGTCACACAATCAACCTTGCACGCTAATCGCACAACCCACTGAAGATGCATACAGCTGATAACAAATACCCAACAAGCCAAACAACTATGCATCACACACCCCAAATTGCAAAAATACTGATAATAAGTACAAATCCCCAACCCACTGAAGATGTACGCCTATATATAGAAATCAACATTAGCCTGTGGGGAGCGGAAACGATACATTCTTTGTCCAATATGGAAACTATGATAAGAATAATTGGCCCTCAATACGTATGAAATTCACAAAAAAATGAGTAATGATATCCCAACTTGCTATAGAAATCATGAATTCTTGCTAAAGGTTATGGGATCGGTACAATATGGACTTGAATAATCATTCGATGACTCATAAAAACCCAATGACTTAGGTCTGCGTCTTAGGTGAAGTCAACTAGCTTAGCTCTGCGTCTTAGGTGAAGTCAGTTTTAAGTTCCAGCAAAAAACAACCCATTTCCCATACAAATCCACAAACAACAAAATTCCTGTATATATTACTCAGCTTAATGACAATAAGATTAAAAAGCACAACAAAGACACCGTTTTTTTATTTCCGCCACAATTAACAGCTTACAACCCAGACAAAAGCCTAAAGCACAACCCATTTATCATCATCATAGAACAAAAAGCCCCCGCCCCCCGCCAGATCTGAGCCTTGAGCCCCCCGCTCCAATACTCGGCAAAAACATCTACCACCACCACCTACAAAAACAATATCATCAAAAACACAAACCCCATAACAAAAAGCCTATAGCAAGCAAAACCATTCACCACCTAAGCACAAATCCATTATCAAAAACACAAACCCCATAGCAAAAAGCCCCGATATCACCAGCTAAGCACAAATCCATTAGCAAAAAGCCCCAATACTCACCAAAAAACAATGTCATCAAAAACACAAACCCCATAACAACAAGCCCCGATATCACCACCTAAGCACAAATCCATTATTAAAAAGCCCCGATACTCACCAAAAAACAATGTCATCAAAAACACAAACCCAATAACAAAAAGCCCTGATACCACCTAACCACAAATCCATTATCAAAAAGCCCCAATACTCACCAAAAAAACAATATCATCAAAAACACAAACCCCATAACAAAAAGTCCAATAGCCAGCAAAACCATCCACCACCTAAACACAAATCCATTAGCAAAAACACAAACCCCATAGCAAAAAGCCGCGATATCACCACCTAAGCACAAATCCATTAGCAAAAAGCCCCGATACTCACCAAAAAACAATACCATCAAAAACACAAACCCCATAACAAAAAGCCCCGATATCACCACCTAAGCACAAATCCATTAGCAAAAAGCCCCGATACTCACCAAAAAACAATGTCATCAAAAACACAAACCCCATAACAACAATCCCCGATATCACCACCTAAGCACAAATCCATTATCAAAAAGCCCCAATACTCACCAAAAAACAATATCATCAAAAACACAAACCCCATAACAACAAGCCCCGATATCACCACCTAAGCACAAATCCATTAGCAAAAAGCCCCGATACTCGCCAAAAAACAATGCCATCAAAAACACAAACCCCCATAACAAAAAGCCCAATAGCCAACAAAAGCATCCACCACCACCTACAAAAAACCCAATAGCATCAAAAGCACAAAATCCAACAACTACATCCACATTCGATTACGACATCAACCAACAACCACGCTGATAACGATTAATCACTACCCAAGCAAACAACTACTGCGATAAGAATACTACAAACTATACCCAATTACTACCAATACTGATAAGAAATACACTAAATACTACTATTACCACCTCAGATAAGAATCCCATAACACCCCGCCAACCATTAATCACACACACAAAATATCACAATTAATACCAATACTGATAAGAAATACACTAAATACTACTATTACCACCTCAGATAAGCCACACCAACCATGAATCACATCCCACTATCACCACTCACCACACACCAAACATATCTCCATCTTGACGTAGAGCTTTGGGGCAGAAACCTGAGCCAGAACGCAGTAAACCATACTACTAACGTGCACTATCTTTGGATATTCCCCGACGACATTTCTCGTTCGGCGGAACACCACAAGGATCTCGACCGACGACATTCCTTGCTCGGCAACGAGATATGGAACAGGAGTTTTCAGTAGACCCTATGGGATGGGTCCAGGAAGCCCCTATTATAGAAGGGAATGATGTTGGGAGGGGGGCTTTTTCAGTTTTGTACTGAAGAAGAAATTGTGGTGGCCTGATCCGAAGATATCGAGAGAGAGAGGAGGGTCAAGAACGCAAGACTCCCGCACAAGTAGGTTCTCGCTGTTCTGAATCCTTTCGAGGTACTTGTTTGATAATTGTGGCAAGTACTTGTCGATAGGGGTAATGGAGGCGCCTTTATATAGGTGAGAGTGGGGGTACTGGCGATCGTCAGGCCTTCAAGAGTGGTTGGTGCATCTTCTGAGGAATTTTCTTTTGAGAACTCGAAGAACAGATTGGATCAGCTGCTTATAGCAGAGAAGCTTAACTTTGGTGTCAACTTTGTTACTCCACTTCAAAATGTTGTGCAGTTGCTTAGATCGACCGAGGCCCTTTTGAAGCATGTGGGTCATATGTTTGGTGAATTTCATTTTTGGGTTATAGATGACCCCAAGATATTTCATCCTGTCCTGTGGTCTAATCGTAGTACCTCCTGTATTCGAATATTCTTTGAATATTGAGAAGTAGGTGTGTTTACTACTCAGAATGATAGCTACTGATTTGGATGGGTTAAGTCGGATTTTCCAGCGACTGTAATACTAATACAGTCTAGGTGACGGTTGAGTCGATTTGTTGCGAGTTTAAGGCTTTTGGATGACGTATATACTAGGACGTCATCCGCATAGCATATCTGGTTTACTCCCCCGTCCACAGGGCGAGGAATATCAGAAGTGTAGATATTAAATAAGATGGGGCTTGGAATGGAGCCCTGTGGTACAGCGACGTTGAAAGTTCGGGAAAGCTTTCCATTCACTCGGACTTGGAAGGTTCTGCTTAGAACGAATTAGGAGATGATACTACACAGCGTTCTACTGAGGCCAGTATTTAGTGATTTAAAAATGAGACCTTCGATCCACGTCGTGACGTCGTGTCAAAAGCCTTTTCAATGTCCAGACTCACCGCAATGGTGGGTTCCTTATTAAAGAGGCACACGCAGACGTGGTTTTGAAATATGTTGAGAGCCATAGTGGTGCCGTGCGCTCTTCTAAAACCAAATTGGAAATCAGGTATTAGATTCCTGGCACTGATAAAGTTATTTAGTTTCTCGTATATGAATTTTTCATATATTTTGCTGATGCAGGTGAGGAGCGAGATAGGACGAAAGCTTGGGGGGTGATAATTTGGTTTCCCAGCTTTGGCTATTGGGCAGACAACAGCATGCTTCCAAGCTTGGGGCATGGTTGAACAGAATGGAGAGCCTTATAAAGAATAAAGCAGAAAGCCTTCGCAACGAGTGGACATGTTGTCGATACCGGGTGACTTCTTGGGATTTCGAGATTTAACTAGGTTCTGTAGGGTATTTGGTGTGACGCAACCGTGACTATTATTACGTGTGTCGTCGAAGTATGTACTATTAGCTGAGTTAAAGACAAGTATTGGTTCGCTAAAGTTGTCTAATAATGCCCACAGGGCTATCTTTCGAAGAGACCGGGATGATAATATTAAACAGCACCAACAGTTCTAGTCAATTCTTGAATGACAATTAAAGACCTGATTACCAATGTCAGTGGAATCACTGCATTATCAGCCAGCTGACACAGACTTAGCTTTTCTAGAATTAGGGTATTACTCGTATAAAAGTTCTTTTAAGGAAATAAAAAATAAAAAAATAAAATTAAGTTAAATTTTAGGTAAAAACAGAAAAAAAAATGTTGGCACAAAGTTTTTCGAATTTTTCTTTGTTAGACAAATAATTATAACTAAAGTCACAAATAAAGTCCTGTGGCCGAAAGGCAAATTGCACAATAGTCATATTATGTTTAGCTTAGAGCGTCTGCATAGTAGAAATAAGTTATAATATAAGATAATTAAGCTAGAATTTAAGCATTTTTTGTCTAGCATATAATTTAGAATCTAAGAAAAAAACGGAAATAAAAAATGTTGGGAAAAATGAATAAATGAAAATGCACACCATATCGTCCAGTTCTTCGATGAAGTATCTTAGTGTTATACTTAACAGCAACATGTCCTGCAAAGTTTCCTTTCAAAACACGAGTAAAAAACAATCAAGCTTACGTAAGTTCTAACGAAATTGTTACCTATTGTGCGTGGGCCGTAGCCCTACATCCTGAAGTTTATAACCAGCACCTAAGTTATATTGTAATGTACGCACTGCACATATGCTTTAAGAGAATGGACCGCTTTTCGGACTGTATCCAAAGTTGTTATAAATGCCATGGCCGCCGCTAAAAATGCCTGTACCTTGAAGATCCCTGGGCACCTGCCTCGCCAGGAGATCGTTCGAGAATGCGCTTCAGAGTCAAGTGGTCCAGCTAAAGGCAATCGCAATAAAGATGGGATACTTCCGCAAATGGAAGATTAACCCCCTCCACAATGAAAAAAAAAATTACACACTGTGGCGTTGAGATCTAATAAGAATATATTTTGAAATGAGTTTTTTTTTTTTTGAAATTTTTATAGGATATGATACCATATAAAATCTTTGTAATAAGACCAAAGTAATCGACCAGAACTTAATGAAATTAACGTCACGGAAAACGTGGCCTCTTAATTAACGCGATAGAAGTTACACCGAATCTCTAGCCTAATTACCTTCAAATCATGGAGTCACGTATTTGTGATTTCGAATACCAAAGTCAAGACTTCTCGACCAACGAAGGAATGATGATAAAATTGCGACCATACGCCAAAAATTTCCTTCCCATAAAAGTTTCACCATTAAATTATACCATCGTTTTCACTTTAAAGGTGTATTTATTTTTATAATTAACAACTTACATCTCCCTTCCCAAAAGATCAGGTGCATTTGTATTAATGTTATAATGAAATTGAATAGCAAGGCAACAATTATAAATTTTGGAAAATATTGTTCAATTCTCCTTGAGCTATTAGTCCTTAAGCCGCCGTCACATCATTCGGAAGCGGATTTCCTAAGAAAAATTAATAATGACGGTCTGATGAGCAGGCATCCGCTATTTAACGATCCTATCATGTGATCGACTTACTTTGAAAAAAGTTGTGTGACTGGGATCGGTCGGACCACAGTTGCCGGATGAGCTATTAGCTCAGGGGTATTGTTTTCTTCATGCTTTGAGCTTTCCTTCTTTACTTCTTTCTTGGGAGCACCGGCATTGGCTGCATTATCTTGTTCGGCCTGCTTTGGGTCATTCGCCGGCTGATCTTTAGGTGTCGATGGCACTGCAATGTCGCGTTTGTTTTTTTGATGATCTTCAGAGCTGGTTACGGGGAAAACAGATGGCAATTGCACCGGTTTAGCTGTTTCCGATGATGGAGTACTGCTTGCTCTTGACAGTGACTGTTGCTTGTCCTTCTCCTCACTGCTGTCTTCATTGCTCCCCGATGAATCTTTATCTGCTCGTACCGAACGAATTGCATGATCGAATGCTGGCTTATATGGACCGGGAAGTGTTGCAGCGATGGCAACTGGTTTTACTGAGTCAGATGACTGTTCCTTTGGATTAGAAATCAGAGTAATTTTTTCTTCTGGCTTTGGATCACTAGGAACATCTGGATTGATGGGGCTTGGACGGACGAGGTGAGCATCATCGACCGGAGCAGCTAAACTGCCTACTGCTAATACTACGAAAGTAAGTAGAATCTGAAATAAACATAAATTGAAATATAAATGAATAAGAAAAGAGTAGATAAACTTACCTGGTTCAACATTGTAGCAACGTTCCACTATCTAAAGCGCGCCTGAATCAGTGATCGCTCAAAACTCCTTTTTTATAGAGTTCCGCGCCTCAGACGATCAATGTCTGTAGCCAATCGCAAACCTGGATTTCATTGGGTCATGTAAGCTGGCATTGGTATTGTCATCACCACTTAGCGATAATGTGTTAATTTGTATGAATCAACCAAAGGTGTAGGATGCCTAGGAAAGTTCAGTATTTAATACACTACTTCTGAGGAAAGGAACGATTCACTTATAAATTAATTTTCACGAAGTATCGCAATGGTGTGTGAATGATCGCTAAATGAGGGGTGGGTACATGATACTACTTCATGTTTCGGTTTCTTTGAACGGAATACATTTGAGACATTTTATGTGTTTAAAAAAATTAAACCCCCTAAAATGACTAAGAGAAGAAAAATACAAGTAAAAGGGGATATAATATTGCGTAGTTACCCCAATTGTAGTCATAAAATTGTTAAAGCGGAGCAGGTAATGCTATAAAATTAAAATGTACGTAGATATACTACTATTTCATTCGACACACGTCGAACGAATCTTTTTTGTATTCGCTTAACGATCGTTTTTTCACTGTTATTTCACGCATACTAATTTTATTAACTCAGCATACTATTATTTGTAGAGCAAACATCTGCCAGAATCCTGAAAACTTGGAAAACTGAGATTGCATGAAGTCTTGAAGCTGCACGGACATGCCTCCGAAGGTAATTAAAACAAGTCCTATTTTTTATGTAGACAACATATATCGATATAAACAAGAAAACAACAACATGGTAGTGCCAAAACTCCCTAAATTACAGGATTAATTACTGAGGTTAAGCCCAAATTCTATCACTAGAAGAAGACTGAAATTTGAACCGAAAGCACATCTCAGCTGTTTCACTATATTTTAAGGATATTCTATTCAGATTTTTGCCGATAGTCAAATAAGTTAACTCAATTCGTGAGTGAGTCAACGTCATCCATGACATAAACGATCATTCCACCAATGCACTGGATCTAGTTCAAGGGAAAGAAAAATTGTGCTAAGAAGTCGATTTTGGGGACAAGGACAAGTATTTCCATCGGTGTGTCTGATTTTTTGTTTTTTGCCCTATAGCCACCACCAAAATCAGTCAACACATGAAAACGTTAATCTCAAATTTTGGATATGTGAGAAGCAAGAGTCATATTTTCTAATAATTTCTACTTGGTTATTTCAAAGGAGTACTATAGCTACACTCTCTGACCACGACAATCGATTAAAAAAGAAAACACAATGGTAAATTAATGTTTACAAAAATCATTTTATTTATTCGAAATAATCTCCCGCAACTGAAATACATTAAATTGCTCGTTTGATAAGTGCATCAAATGACTTTTGCATGTCATTGGTTGAGATGTTGTTGTCGTCCTCGGGTGAATGTCTTCAATTGACTCAAGCGTTTTTCTTTCGTAGTCAAATGGATTTTACCAAACAGGATTCCCACTCTGATCGTCTTAGTGTGTAGACGCGTTTTGCCACTGCCACTGCTTGACAGAAAGAAAAGAAAAAAAAAAAAACCAAAAAACACGTGTGCGCGTGTGAACCATAAATGTGGTACCGTCATTAAGAACGGTCTGTGACAGAACATTGTTCTTTGTGTAAAGTGATAGTGTAAATTACTTAAATCTCGGTGATACCTTATGAAAACTATTACAAAATTGGTAAACCGAAACAAAAAATAAACGACCGTATCCGGATTTTGCGTTCGCAGATGCCGGGCAACGGTCCCAGTGCTGCCCAACGATTGACTATAAAACGGAAGAAAAAAACCATCCACAGTAGCTTAAACGCCCCGAAGAAAATCGCTACAATGACTACTCAACCAACCATCGACTACCAGAAGAAGTACAATGACGCCATGGAACAAATAAGGCTGCTTACAGCCCAAATGAACCAACTGCACGACAAAATACGCTCTCTTCAATCACCGACCAAAACCTATGACGATGTCTGCATGAAGGAAGTACATCCCCAAAGATCAGACATCTCCTTAACAACCAACATCAAACCATCGTCATCACAACCGTCAACGTCCCAATATACCAACAAAATAGATGACCAGTGGCAAACAGTTGGACACAAAATTACAAATAAGGTGAGGCCACCACCAATTTACATCAAAAATGCAACTAGCATCAAGGAAGTAATCAAGATGCTCGAGATTGCCCTAGGACATCGAAACTTTACCACAAATTCCAAAGGCTCCTCGATCTCGATCATGACAACAACTTTGACGGACCACGACACGGCAGTAAAAAAACTCACAGAGAAAAAACATGAGTTCTTCACTTTTCAACATGCCCAGAGTAAACCAAAGACATTCATCATAAGGCACATTGATCCAGCATGGACGAATGAGGAACTCCTACTCGAAATATCAAGAATCTGCCCGGAACTGAGTATACACAGATTGGACTACTTCCAAACTCCTCATATGAGTGAAAACAATATTCGGAGTTTACGAATCGTACAGATTCCACCGAACGAAGATGTTAGCCGGCTTAAACAAATAAAATATTTGTTTACGCATAAAATTGCGATTGAGGAACCACACAAACAGGACGTTCTCCATTGCAAAAGATGTCAAGGTTCAGGTCACTTAGCAGCTGCGTGCCATTTAAGTGCACGATGCGGGAAATGTGCCGAACAGCATACACCTGGAGAATGCAAGGTAAACCCGCCTGGTACTGAACCAACAACAATTCAAAAAACAAACGCTGATGGATCAACAAGCACAAATAAAATCACAGTAACGTGCTGTAACTGCGGAGGCCCACATCCAGCGAACTTTTCCCAATGTCCCGAAAAGATGCGAATCCTCGAGAGACGATCGGCACACACGACAACAAATAAACCAGCACCAACCAAAGGAACTGCAGCTAAACACTCATCACCTCAACCATCTCATCTCGCGGGATCAGGAATATCCTATGCAGAAGTTACGAAAGATTCCCGAAACTGGACTAAACCTCATCAACCCAATTCCAACGTCCTCAACCTGGACATCATGGGTTATATTAGAAGCCTGAATACGCTGCTACCCACCCTGAAACACAGCTCGGAAATAGAAAAAAAAGGTCAGATCTTAGATTTAATAACCTCCCACATTCTTTCCCTTAATGAATAGTTTAACCCTAGTCTCCCTCAACACAGAATCCATATATTCCCACACTCGTAGACAACACCTCCGTTTGTTTGTTGAAAAGTTCGCCCCAGATGTTCTTCTTCTCTCAGAAACTTGGCTTAAATCAAACTCTCGAGTATACATTCCTAATTACACATTTGTGTCCAACCCGCGAACCACTGGCCCTCATGGTGGTACTGGAATTCTAATACACAAGAAATTCCAATTTACTGAAATCAGGTTCACTAATATAACTAATGTCGAATACACGGCAGTTAAACTCTTCTGCAGAATTAATAAAGTACTGGTTTTGTCGTCAATATACATTCACCCTTCTCGTGAACCTAACTTCCCTAGTGCAGACATTTCTCAAATAATCCAGCAGTCTCTGCCGGCACCTTTCATCATAGGGGGAGACTGGAATGCTCGACATACATCATTTAATGACATCAAGTGCAACAAATATGGCTACCAACTCCTAGATCTCCTCCCACTTCACCCATATGTTTACGCAGACTGTCCATTGCAACCTACTCGAATTTGTAGTACAACCAAATCAACAATCGATTTCTTCCTAAAATCCACAGATATCTATTCATCTAATCCCCCTACAGTGTCCTTTACATTCCCATCCGATCATGGGTCCGTTCACTCCACGGTTCAAATCCCTTCGCTCGAACCACTCTACACAGTGAATCCTATTCCAAATTTTTCCAAAACAAACTGGAAAAAAGTCAATAACGATATTGCTGCCAGTTTTCCAAATTATTCTTTACCGGAATCTTCAAACCTATTCCCTACTGAAATTGACCAGGCAGCTGTAAAAATAGAGCAAATACTGGGAAATGCTCTCTTCAGCCATACCCCTACGATCGTCCCTCATAACCACTTAGGAAAACCATTACCCAACCTCCTCACAAAATTATTGCGCATAAAAAAACAACTCCGACGTAAATTGCATATTAGCTACTCACCCTTTATTAAACAACAGATACAGCTTTTGACCAGCCTGATAAATGTCCAACTTAAAAATTTCACCGATCAGACCTACACGTCTACTCTAAACAGTATCAAACCAAACCGTGACCTATTCAAAAATATAAATCGACTAACTGGTCGTAAATTCAAGCCTCGAATAGACTATCTCATCCAACCAACTAACAGTAACATCGCCCAATCGGACACTGATATAGCAAATTGTCTCGCTGAACACTTCTGTAAAACTCATAAACAAAACGATTCCCTCCCAGTCACTAATTTCCACGACACCGTGAATGAATTCATCTCAGGCACACTTGAGCCATCCTTCCCACCATTCATTACTGAATTCAACGAAACCAATAAAGCGTCACATCCCATGGGAACCGACACATTCCTAAGCTTTACAGAATTATCTGAATTGATTACTTCGCGTAACAATAAAAAATCTACAGGTTTGGATAGAATCCCTAACCTTCTGTTTAAAAGGCTTCACCCGGAAAACTTACTCCCCATTCTCGTTCTTCTCAACCACATAATAAACGCTTCACATTTCCCAAAATGTTGGAAAACAGCGGTGATAGTCCCTATTAGTAAATCCGGTTCTTCCAACAACCCGGCTAACTTCCGTCCCATATCACAGCTAAATTCGCTTAGTAAGGTTTTGGAATGTAAGATATACAAAAATCTTCTCTCATTTGCTAGAGACAACTCCCTTATCCCGAATTCTCAATTTGGCTTTCGTCCACAACACTCAACTTGTCATGCTCTGCTAAAACTGACACATGATGTAACAATGAATCTCCAAAACCAATCCCCTACAGTATGCGTCTCTCTCGACATAGCAAAAGCATTCGATTGCGTTTGGATTGCAGGACTGCTCTATAAGCTACATTCAATGTTCGGATTAAACACCCACACCATAAAACTTCTCGCTTCCTACCTTTCTGATAGAAAGTTCATGGTGAAAATAAATTCAACTCTTTCGACACCATACAGTATAACCGCGGGTGTTCCTCAAGGTTCCATTCTCGGACCGTTATTATACCTCCTTTATACTTCAGACACCCCGCAGCCACTGTCACCTAATACAGTAATGCTGAATTATGCCGATGACACTTTAATTTATTCAAGCAACAAGTTTGTCAAAGAGGCAAGAAACTGTATTAACAGCTATCTCCCGAATCTCTCTGCATATTTTACTAAGTGGAAAATCCGACTCAACCCAGCCAAAACTCAACTCATAGTGTTTAAAGGCAGAAATGCGAATTGTACTAACAACACCATACGCTGCCATAACAAAATCAGAATCAAGTTAAATAACAATATAATTAAACCCTCCAAAACCTTAAAGTACCTGGGAATAACCTTCACCAACAATCTGTCCTTCTCCGCCCACACCAAAAACTCGATTCGCAAAGCCGCAATTCAACTTAATCTCTGCAGAAAAGTGATGTACAAGCCGAATGGTCTCTCTCCCAAAGTTAAATCACTTATCTACAAACAGATAATCAGACCCACTCTCACATATGCATGCCCGATATGGTACCATATCACACCCGCCCAAATGGAGAAGCTACGCATCTTCGAAAGGAAATGCTTCAGACTGATCACTGGCCTCAACAGACATCCCAACTCCCACAAATATTACAACAGTAGTTCGCTCTACTATGCCGCTAATATTGAACGTATAGATCGACGCTTCCTCGAACTGTCCATCAAATTTATCGAAAATCTTCCCAATAATCCCAACCCGATAATAAATGCGCTCACATCGACTCCGTCAGATAACCGAACTGCCTACCCGAACTGTCTCCACATCAGAACGTTCTTCACCTCTGGCAGATTGGTTAATAACTCTAATGAGATTGTATACCACAATACAGAGCTTTCACCTCACCAATTTAAATATAGTAATATTCAACCCTTCTCCAATATTTTGCGTTTCAACGAACAAACGGAAATTAGTTCCCCAACCCACATCCCTGACTGACAATATCCTCACTAACCCATTGATCACTATGCTACTCCCTTCCACACCACACTAACTTATTTCAATAATAATTAGGTAACTAGACTAAGTTAAGATAAGTTAAGTTAAGTTAAGCAATTTAGCATAGGTTAAGTAAATAACTATATCCTGGTTTTCTGACCTTTTCCAGGAAGCTCTACCCACTAAAATCTTAATCCATAACCAATATATAACTTTTATCATATTGTTTAAAAAATGTACTAGTAAGTATATGTAAACAATTATAGCTAAGGTATCATAAGTTATCTGTATTGCTTATTGTAAAAATTATTTATGGTCAATAAATACAGAAATGTAAAAAAAAAAAAAAAACCAAACAGGAAATAATTGCAGGAAGTCAGATTAGATGATTACGGAAAGAGTTGAAGCAAAAAGATTTGATATTTATTTAAAAAATCAACAATAATTGTCGCTCGATGATTACTAACCAATGATCTCTAACAGTTTAGATATTCAGGACGCACATGAAGAATACAGTTTAGCAAATGCTTCAATAGTTGAAAATACGAGGGTTGCCTCTTATGTTTCGGGATTTGGCAACCCTGGCGTTGCAATCCGGCAATTGACAGCTCTGTCGTAAAGTTGGACATTTTTGAGGTTATACGCACTCAGAACGTTTTGACATACGAGCGCTATTTGTGTTGTTTACAGTAACTTAAAAGATTCATCTCGGCCCAAAAATGGAATTAAATCGTCAACATTTTCGTGCGATTATTTTTTACAACTTTCTGCGTGGATTAACTCAGCAACAGTGCATGGATGAACTTAATTCAATTTTTGGCGATGAAACTCCATCAAGGACCAGTGTTTATCGATGGTATGTTGAATTCAATCGTGGTCGTAGTTCACTCCAAGATGAATTTCGTGAAGGTCGTCCAAAATCAGTTGTTGTTCCGAAAACCATTGATGCTGTGCGCGAACTGATATTGGGAGATCGTCATGTGACCTATCGTGAGATTGAGACAACCTTAGGCGTTAGTGGGACCAGCATACATTCAATATTGCATAAACATTTGACTGTCAAAAAAATTTGTTCGCGTTGGATCCCACACAATTTGTCAATCGCCCAAAAAAAGGATCGTGTCAATTGGTCGAAAGAAATGCTCAAAAAATACGGTCGCGGTGCTTCGAAACACGTCTATGACATCGTGACAGGTGATGAATCGTGGATTTACGCGTATGAGCCCGAAAGTAAACAGCAGTCGACTGTCTGGGTGTTTCAAGATGAGCCAAATCGAACAAAAGTTGTTCGCGCACGAAGCACTTCCAAGCAAATGGTCGCCTGTTTTTTCGGAAAAACTGGATATGTCGCAACCGTACCACTAGAACAACGCAGAACAGTCAATTCTGAGTGGTACACAACCATTTGTTTGCCAGTTGTCTTCCAAGAAATCAGGAAAACCAACCGCCGAAGACGGATCACTCTTCACCACGACAATGCGAGCTCTCACACATCGGCTGCGACAACTGCATTTTTGAGCACCCAAAACATCGATTTGATGGGTCATCCGCCGTATAGTCCTGACTGGGCACCGAATGACTTCTTTTTATTCCCGTACGTAAAAAACAAACTGAGAGGTCAACGTTTTTCGACACCTGAAGAAGCGGTTGCTGCATTCAGAATGCATGTGTTGGAGATACCTCAATCAGAGTGGCAAAAGTGCTTCGACAATTGGTTCAAACGTATGCAAAAGTGTATAGATCTTCATGGGGAATATTTTGAAAAACAATAAAGTGATTTTCGATGATCAATATTTGTTTTTGTTCTCTAATCCCGAAATATAAAAGGCAACCCTCGTAGTACTCAGCATGAATGGCTGTCCCACCCGGAAAGAACTGTTTGTGGATAATTCACTTGGAAGTGAAAAATCTTTTGATTTTTGACTTCCCCAAACGCTTTTTTTGGATTTGCTTAATTCCACGTATTCGTGAAAAAAGATTTAAGTAGTATATTTGGTGGCAAATATGATGAAGATGCAGAACAATGGAGGAAACTCAACAACCGTGAATTGGAGGAGCTATACCCCAAACCTACAATAGTGAGTATATAAAAAGTGAGTAAAATAAAAAGAAACACTTGTTTCTTTTTTTTTCATCCCGTGATCTTTCGCAGGACAGTTTTATTTATAATTTACGTGGGGGATCTATCTACCTCCAAGGAAACTTTCTTAAGGGGGTATTCTGGTCTAGACGCACGAATTTAAAGCAATTTTTGAAGTGCTGTAAAAAAAAGCAATCAATATTTTTAGTATTCACTTTTTTTATAGGATGTTTATTAATATTTCAAGAATACAGTAAAAAAAATTGAAACTAAAAAATTCAAAATTCAAAAAGTTAGCACATGATGAAGTGGGGGATCTCGAAAAGTTGGCACACGACCATACCCACGATTCAACCCTCCTAGCAATCTGGAAAAAAAATTATAATTTACAGAAATGCCCCTATCGTTGGAACTAAAAAAAGTTGAAAAAACATTTTTTTTAACAAAATGACGGCTGCTTGAAAAAAAAATTTAGTTTTGTACCACTTTTTTTTTAGTTTTTCGAATTTTTTAAAAATAGTTAACATTGGAATTTGGGGATGAGGATAGTTCATGCAATAGAAAAGCCTATAAAGAAGACATATACTAAATTTGAAGTAAATCGGCACAGTAGAACTTGAAAAATCGTGGGTATTGTTTTAAAAAAGACAGTTTCGAGAAAAACGCGTTTAAAGTTTCACGTAAAGTTTAGACGGTTTAGACGGCGCGTCAGCAAAACAGCCATACCTCCGAAAATAATTTGAATTTTCTAAAATCTTCTTAAAGACATATTCTTAGAGGGTTAAGCTTTGAAAATATGAAAAAAAAATGATTTTTTCAAATTTCTAGACCGGAACACCCCCTTAAGACGAACTTATATTTTTATTTTCACTTAAAATCTAACATTTTGATATATAACAGAATGTACCTCGGGTAGTTACAAGAAAAAAGGATCGATATACAAAATGTCTACCTGTGTGTATTTTATTAGGTAATGAGGGGAAATGTACTTAAAATATAATTACGCTATAACAACATGTAGCGTATGCATATCGGGTTTTATCCATTGGTCTAAAAGACGGGATCATTCATTATGTAATGTTTAAGTTATGACGACATGTAACATATAATCAGGTCACGAAAATTAAATTGCGCCGGGCATGTAGCGAAAATGGATAACGACAGAACCGCATGTAGTAATTCTTGACAGGAGACCCGTAGAAAAACCGCGACAGAGATGGGTGGACATGGTAAGGCGGGAAGTTCACTAGAGAATATCAGAGGGCGTAGCGTGGAAGTACAGTGCACGGGACAAGGACCGAAGGCGCACCCGAGTTAACGAGGTCATGAACTTCCGGTCTCCTAAATAAATAAATAGTCGTAAATAAATAGTAATAGGTGACCAGTATTCAGCACCCTGACGTTCGTGTTGAAACACTAGAGGATGTACAATACATAAATCAGACGGTAGTAAGAAATGTATAACACAAGTGTGGCGGTTCTACGAACCGTTCCATCAAGGAACATACGCACCTATATCCAAATTACACGTACCCACAGACACGTGTCCTCAAAAGTCCTCCTTTCCACCTAAAATAAAAGGTAACATGCATCTGGGAGTCAACAACCCCACGTATCCACAGATACATGGGTCACAAGTCCGACCAATTGTCCTATCCCTGCACGGCGATCGAAGGACACAACTCAGCATAGAAATTGTGTACCAATCCATTAACTGGAACAAGCGGTTGGCACAGCTGCGCCAGATGTCGACAGATATCACATCTCCGGCGATAAGCGAATTGTCCGCCGACCAAACCTTTATGTCTGCCGCAATATACTTCGTCCAAACAAAGACCAATGCAATGCAACAGCAATAAACCAATGCTGTCCCCATAGAGATATGTAAACAACGATAATTATATTATTCCATGATCGGCTAGAAGAAAACGATCACCCGATTGTTTACGTAAACAATCCATTAGAGGTGTGAAATTCGGATCACAGAGTGATCTACAGTATGTAGACAAGAACCTCCGCGTCTGTATGCGTGGGGGCGATCGTCTCTGATGAAAAGAGTCTCGATTGAGAGAAAGTCACCACCCAAGGAAAATGAAAGGAGGAAAATGAAAGGAGGAAAAAGAAAATGATGGGGGTGAATAGGATCATCCCCGAGAGAAAGTAACACAGTCGTCACAGAGAACTCAATGAGGAAGTCGGTCCGCGCAACGAAATTGTAAAAAAATTAAAGGAGTAACGTCGAGTGTGTAACGAACGTGTGGTTCAACGGCGCAACTTAATCTAACGAATCTAGCTGTTGATATTTGAAAAATGCGCCAGTGTTGTTTAAGAATGGTAATGCTAATCAGTGGCTCTGCGTGAAAGATTGAAAAGCGACATAATTAAATACAAACGAATGTGAATTTGTGCTTAAGTCGAACACTGTTATAATGAAAACGCACGTGTGACAAAACATTTTGTAACATCAGATTAAATAAAACAATGTGTTCGCCCGATACACGGGGAACAGCCAATAAAACAGCAGGGACCGGAACAGCAAACGTCACACTCGACGTACCGGAATTCGTATTCGTCTTAACTCATTCAATACCACTGATAAAGTTGAATAAAATAAGATAGCGAGATTGTAACTACACTTCTTGAAGTTTATTATTCGTTTTCCAATTAGTATGAATTCAGTACGACATTTCTTGCAGTTTATTATTCGTTTCACAATTAGTATGAATTCAGTACGACATTTCTTGCAGTTTATTACTCGTTTCACAATTAAAACAAAGGTTAAAAAACTTAAATTCAGCAAACTGATTTCATTAAAACACACAAAGCAAAAAAGAGCAAAATTATATTGTAATGCCCCTTTATATAGGCAGTCTCGAACCGTTTATTTTTCCGTTCTTTTATTGGAACAACAGATTTTACCGACCAAAAAAAAGCACCGTATTACAAAACAGGAACTTGTCATAGGCAAATGAACTGTTCTATAGAACCAGTGCTTTGTCAATTGCCGCTGCTTAGGATGTCACCTTATTTTGTGTGCATTTGAATACCAGGGGAACACTTTAGCACAAACAACAACCTGTGCGACCGATCTCTGTTGCATACCTTCTGGTGGTAATGACTGCCACGAGGTGAGTTTGGAATGTACTGATGGCAAATGACTTGATTTTTGAATATTCTCGTTTGATGAACCGATTCATCTGGACATTATTGTTGGCTGTTGCTACCTAGTGCCGCAACATCTTGCCGGGCCGGCGAAGATACTTAGACAAAAGGTTGTTGCTCTGGTTCCGACGATGAGATCAGCACGGAGATGCTTGACCTAGGCTTCAACTTTGTGTATATCAAAAACATCATTAGGTGCTATCAAGGGTCCCCGCCGTCACTTATGCTGTTCATCAGCGTGAGCGTTGGATGGGCAGAGGGGTGGCAATTATTAGTCTTATATTGATAAAATTAAATGTAATTTGTTATTGAGTAATAGTTATGTTGAACGTAATTCATATTTTGAGTTATCAGTGTTCGTGTGTGTGTGTGTGTGTGTGTGCCAGAAGGCCCCATTGGCCTTTGAGTAGTAGCATTGTAGTTAATGTTGACAAATGTAATGGTTGTTAAATCATTAACAGAATTGGCATACGCTTTAGTTCGCGGTATGCCGTCATTGTTGTTGTTGAGGGCATCACTTAGATACTGTGTTGATACATCTACAGTAGGAGTAGTTGTTTTCCTATTCCCTATACGCTGTTGAGGATTCTGCCATCTAACCTTGTGTATGGGGTTCTCGTGCGTCTCTGTTGGCGATTGTGGAACACATTCGCTGGTTTGCTATTGCTGGTGTGTTGTGAATTTGGCTTCACCTTTCGTAGACCAACTGGCGTAATAATTCTAACCGGTTCAGGGGTTACTGACTGAACCGTGTGGGGTTGAAGCAAGACTGCTGGTGAAGCCATGCCAGACAATCGGATGTTCTGGGCTGGCATAACAGGTGCAGTTGTCGACATTTGTAACTCGTCGACATGTTGTGGAGGAGGTGCCTGACAGGCGATATTTGCTGCATCCGACGCGGCAGCTCTCTGTTGAATATTTGTCCTGTGCCAGTAGTTAATGTTAAGCTTCTGGAGTCGGTTGACATCCGTTAACTCCTGTTGAAACTGCGTTGGCAGCTGTCAACAGATCGGACCCTGGCGACTAGTTGGCCTTTGTTTTCGAGCGATGTGGTTGTAATTAAGTTGAAACCCTTGTGGTTGTGCAACTATACCCTGCCTTTGAATGTTGTTGTGAGGCTGCTGATTCAGAATGGCATCCACTTAATTTGGCCATAGCCGGTCGTGTGATGTTGTTCTTGACCGCTTTTACGTTCGCCATCTGCTGCGGACGGTTAGCCCGTTTTGAGGCTCGAAAAGTTAAGGTATGCACCAACTGCATAGGACCATCTGCGTTCAGAATCCGACGTGATTGCTGTGGCTGATGCTGTTGCAGTTGGGGCTGTGTCGCACTTACGCCGCTAATGTCATTGTCTGGCCTTGGGCGATTCTCTCGGCGGCGATTAACATTTGTGTTGCCAGCATTGCTTGACGGTGAATTCGATCCATTTGTCGAGTGATGGTGTCCAGAATGATCACTTCGGTGTTTCCTATGATGACAGCCATAGGGATAACCTTGTTGGCCTTGATGACCAGATGAAGTCGCTGCGTTCTTCAAATTGCTGGACTTCGCTGAATTTCTTTTAAGTCCAGAATTCTTTGTATTGTTCCCTTGATACTGGTTTGTGGAAATTCGTCCACCAGTATTAGTGGTTACCTTAGAATTTGATCTATGGCTTCCATGACTTGATTGGTAATTCCGCCGTCGACGTCGTTGAACCCAACCTTGGTTTGATGAAGGTATAATGCGGCCATGAGTTGTCGTCGCTATTTGAGAACCGACATCAATTTCATGATGATTTCCCCTCGAATGTAATTGCTGCTGCATATGCTGTGACGGCGCCTGGTGCCCATCAGCAACTG
The DNA here is from genome assembly GCA_963931805.1 of Microdon myrmicae. NCBI lineage: Eukaryota > Metazoa > Arthropoda > Insecta > Diptera > Syrphidae > Microdon > Microdon myrmicae. The sequence continues at coordinate 142,164,420 of OZ007498.1, read as the reverse complement.
TATTGTGGTTTAGTTTTTGTTGAACTGGAACTAGCATTTGATTGAGGAAGACAGGTTGCGTAGTTAGGTTTTTCGTAAGAAGAACAGTTCGCTGACCAGGAGGATCATCGGCTGAATACTGCACTGCTGTATGAATCGTATCGAAACATTTTCCCCATTGGTTCTCAATGGTTGTATGCAGCGTTGTCACTGTTGGTGGGACCTTGAAATTGACTCCGCCCGAAAGTACCCAGCCAAGTTCTGTTTTCTGGGCCATGGGGGTTCTCGGTGGTCCCTTGATAATCCCTTCTTGAATAATAGCTGGATATACATCGCTACCAAGTAACATGTCGACTTCACCTGGTTTACTAAACGATGGGTCCGCAAGCTGAATATTTTGGATGTGACTCCAGTTGTCACACGATATATTCTGCGTCGGGCGCATAGACGTGAGCTTGGGTAAGACCAAAGCCTTCAGCTGGATGTTGAACTCTTCATTCACATTCGAGTGTATCGTTACTGACACCACATGCCAGGATACACTCGTATTGTCTTCTCCAACGCCTCGGATGTGAGTGAGATTCCTTTCCATTTTCAGTTTCAGCAGTTGTGCAGCAGACTCCGAGATGAACGAAGCCTCTGCTCTAGGATCGAGTAATGCTCTCAGCAGCACAGGTTGTCCAACATTTGGGTAGACCTTGACCAAAGCAGTAGCCAGAAGAACCGTTTGTACCTTATGGTTTTCGGCTACGTACGTATTATTTACTGAAGCAGTCCTGGAGGGGGGTATAAAATTCTGGGCCTGGTTCGGCGGTGTATGTTGAGTGGAAGAGGAAGTGGATGGAGACTGCGACTGGCTATCCATCGTTGAACGCGGTTCGTTAGCATGCATTTCGTTGTGATCAGTTGGGTGCAGCAACGAATGGTGCTTCCTTTTGCATGTCCAACACGTGAACATGCTAGTGTAATTTCGCACTGTATGTGCATCCGACAGGCAGTTGAAACACAGTTTGTTCCTTCGAACGACCTCTTGTCTTTTGGTCGGGTTCAACGCCTTGAACTTGTAACAGTTCTTGATTAGATGCGATCCTTGGCACATGTAACAGTCGCCAATTGTTGAGTTAAATGCCCGAACTGTGCCTGGTGTGTGGCCCTTTGGTCTTTGTTGGGATGACTCTGTTGCGGATGGGCCCATCACTTCCAAGGCTCTTGCTCTCATCAGCAAGAAATCCTCCAGCACGTCATATGCCGGATAGTCAGCGTATGCCGCAATGTGTGCTTCCCACAAACCTCGCGTCTTGGGGGGAAGTTTTTGGACCGTGTGGTATATTAAAACGTCTTCCCATGAGGTAACTGAAACTCCAAGGTTCTGAAGGGAATGCTTGGCCTCGTTGGTGGTATCTACCAGTGCTTTGATTCCATCAGCCGACTCATGTGTGAGCGCGGACTGATTGAAGAGTAGGCTAAACGGAACTAAAATCCTTGAGCAACCGCAGGTTTTGGTACCTTTTGACCAGGGTTGCCCATGCTGATTCGAAGTTGCCGTCCACTATCGCCGTATTTCGCAGCAGACGCTCCCGATCTCCACTCAAATTCGCCTTGAGGTAGTGTAGCCGGTGCACATCAGAGATGGTGGTGTTTTTGATGATCAGGCTCTCGAATAAACTTTTGAACTCCGGCCATGTTTGATAAGAACCGGAGAAGGTCGGCATTTTAATGGGGAGAAGCTTTAATTCTGCCGTTGGCGCTTTCGTTCCTCCCATGGAGCCGTTGAACGAGTTGTGCAATAGAGATTGGGATTGTATGTTGTGTAGCTGTGCCTTCAGCTCAGAGGAATAGCTGTAATACATTTCCTTGAGCTGATGGAAAATTAAATCCTCCATATATCGAGCCTTAGTATCATCATTTGGGGCGGCGATTATCTTCTGATGAAACCCCCTTGCGTCTTCGAACGCTTGCTCCAGGTTCTTTAACCGCGCTTCATTCATATGCATAGACTTGGCTGAATGATCCAAAGCCAAGTACGCTTTATGATCGGCGGTTAGTTCTGTCGCAATGTTCTGCAAGCAGTCTATCCAGTTAGACGTTCTTTGCTTGCTCATGATGTCTGGTGGAGATGTAGCCCGGATGAAATGCGTAAAAGGTTGTCGTGAATTGTTCTGTTGACGACTCAACTTCTAAAATGAACCACGTGTGTCGTAAAGTGTCTGCAACACTGTCAAAATAAATGGAGCAGAGTGATGTCCACAACCGAAGATGCTGGGACCTATAGGAAGATTTCTACAGATCTACCTCAACTGAATTTTGTAGAAAATACTGACAAATATGTAGTTTTAGAAGTGGACTGTATTTTGAGTTGCTGCTAACTATGATATTGTTTGGTAGAATTCTCTTTGTTGATTGCAATGTATGTTTGCCCTTGATGATGTGGTTCGTGTTTTGCGCTTCGTACTTCCGAAGCCAGACTCAGCTCCGGGTGGAAGGGGAAGGGTGTCTTGCCCAGTACGATCGTGGATAGTTATTGTAAATTTATTTTTATTTTTTTAAAAAAAACAATGTTTTGGTTTGTGTATGTATATATATTTTTTTTTATTATTTTATGAATTACTTGTATTTGTGTATAATTTTCACAGGGATGATGCAAAGCGATTTGTTAGGGACCTGTTGCACGGCAACATTTATCGGCACAGACAAAATTATAGCGTTTGTATGACCCAACTAGCATTTCATTATCGCAAATTCAGCAACCAACTGAGCAACTTGTTCCGAAAGTAATTGTAATTCCAGTAAAATACGCAATGCTTTTACAATTTAGAAAGTCGTTCTGTTAAGCTTATTTTATCGGTTATTTGAACACACTGTATTGTTTAAGATCCTAATTCTGGTAAAAAAGTCCTAATCCGTTGTGTTTAATTGTTATGCCTTATTTTCCGAAACAAGGCCTTATATTTTGAATCACCGATGTACACGCACTTTGGTCACACCACACAACACTTTCTTCGTTAAGATCCAATTGGATCGTTAAATTAAATTACTAATAGTTTATAAAGAAATGCCACTCACCTTGTTCACAAGCGAATTCCTCACCCAGGGTATGATAACGTTAATCTCCAGCAGATCGATGCACAACTCTAGTAATCAGCAATCCAAGATCAATAACATCCAGTGATCAGAGCAAGATCAGTAATCAGCAATCCAAGACCAGTAATATCCAGCGCAAGATCAGTAATCCACAATCCAAGATCAGTAATATCCGGTGATCAGCGCAAGATAAGTAATCAACAATCCAAGATCAGTAATATCCAGCGCAAAATCAGTAGTAATATCCAGCGCAAGATCAGTAATCCGCAATCCAAGATCAGTAACATCCAGTGATCAGCGCAAGATCAGTAATCAGCAATCCAGAGCCATCCGGCTCGAAGGACCATTATGTTCGCCCGATACACGGGGAACAGCCAATAAAACAGCAGGGACCGGAAGAGCAAAGGTCACACTCGACGTACCGGAATTCGTATTCGTCTTAACTCATTCAATACCACTGATAAAGTTGAATAAAATAAGATGGCGAGATTGTAACTACACTTCTTGAAGTTTATTATTTGTTTTCCAATTAGTATGAATTCAGTACGACATTTCTTGCAGTTTATTATTCGTTTCACAATTAGTATGAATTCAGTACGACATTTCTTGCAGTTTATTACTCGTTTCACAATTAAAACAAAGGTTAAAACATTTAAATTCAGCAAACTGATTTCATTAAAACACACAAAGCAAAAAAGAGCAAAATTATATTGTAATGCCCCTTTATATAGGCAGTCTCGAACCGTTTATTTTTCCGTTCTTTTATTGGACCAGCAGATTTTACCGACCAAAAAAAGCACCGTATTACAAAGCAGGAACTTGTCATAGGCAAATGAACTGTTCTATAGAACCAGTGCTTTGTCAATTGCCGCTGCTTAGGATGTCACCTTATTTTGAATGCATTTGAATACCAGGGGAACACTTTAGCACAAACAACAACCTGTGCGGCCGATCTCTGTTGCATACCTTCTGGTAGTAATGACTGCCACGAGGTGAGTTTGGAATGTGCTGATGACAAATGACTTGATTTTTGAATTTTCTCGTTTGATGAACCGATTCATCTGCACGTTATTGTTGGATGTTGCTGCCTAGTGCTGCAACACAATGTATACGCCAAGAAATAAAACAAAAATTAAAACAAAACATTTCGTTGTGTTTCATTGGTGACTGCATTCACTCCATGTGTCGTTTTTCTGTTGTGAACGGTGTTCGGCGGAACAGCTCAGCCGTAAACATTCAACCATTGACAAAATCCGCCAAACGAGTATCTAACGTTTTTAGCATGGGTATGAATAACTTCCGTCATTGTTTCCTAAACTCTGTAATTGGAGGTTTGGGCGTGATTTTCAGACATAGCAAAGAGAACTCGTGTAATAAATCAAGTAAGTCAGCGCGCACCGTTCGCGCTGCACGAATTAATCTACAACAGATTGCGCACACGCGGCCGTTCTTCACTGCGCAGCACCAAAAGTAAATCGAAAAAAAAAACGAGTGTGGACTGAAAAGTTTCCGACCTCAACGTGAAGATAGTAGCACTCGTCAATAAAAGTGTGAATGTAGTTGTGCATCTTTTGACAGTTACTCACCAAAATTTCAGCCATTTTCGACAGGTAGTTTTTATTTGACAGTCGTTTGAGTGAGTCGATGTGAGTTTTTTTTTCATGTCATTTTTTATTTCTTCCCCGTATTATAATTTACTTACTCGCTAGACAAAAATGATCAAACTCTACCTTATGGTATCTTATTTCCTAACTTACTGGTCCCTTGCGGACTCTCTAAGTTACATGCATACGCTTAAAGGGCGATAATTTATCTTTCGTCATTATGATTGTTTTGTTGCATGCATTTTAAAGAACTTAAGTAGATACAAAGAAAATAAAGAACAGTTATTGTTTTTACCTTATATTTAACTTAAATACTAAACTAACTAATATACATATTGTGACGCATATGACAATCAGTACTAGAATATTCTAGAAAGTCCAAAACAAAGTACTAGAAGTTTTTAGAAAGTACTGGAAAACTGGAGACTATGAACAGTAGAACATTCAAGGCTATGGAACGAACGGAAACGAAACGCCGAATGAGGAAACGGTATAAATACATCGCACACAGATCAGGGAGATAAGTAAAAAGTAAGAAGTAAGCAGTAAAAAGACGCGATAAGTACGGAAGCGATAAGTCAATAAAACGTTAAGTGTACGGTAAAAGTAAAAGCTGTTATTAACGGACTAATAAAGTGTTACATTAATTCAAAATCGATTTAACGGCTCTTATTTATTAAAAATAATTAATCCAGCGAACCCTAGGCTCGCAACAATATTTTTTTAACTAAATAATAACTCTATCATAAACCTAACATCTAAACTAAATCTTCGAAATGCTAAATCTATGTAAGCTTTCTCTTGTTTGTTGGCGCTTTTTTATTATTATTATTATAGCTCCCCTTTATTTTTTTGCCAGTTTTATATGAAAACAGGTTTTTAATTCCCACTCAGCCACCAAAATCTCTGATGTTGCTTATTTGTGTCTTTTCGGTCTTTCTGTGCTACTGTCCTACTGAACTGCAGGCGCTCTTCATCTGTGTGCGCAACCTCTCGTTTATAACATATAACATAACGCCCGACCGACGCACGTGATAAATCAACGGTATAGCGGATTCATTTTGTATGAGGCCGTTCATGTCAAGACTAAGGAATGCTTCTGGTGGAATAAAGCCATTGCGACGTACCCCCTCATAATAAATATTGTTTGGGTAATACGAGTATGCACCAAAAATCAAATCGTTCTGTGAGCTCATTGATCTCGCAATATGCCCTCGGATCAGCTTGATCATAAAGTTATCCACTCTGTTTATATTGGCCCCACTGTACAACGCTTCATTGGGATAATATTTTTTGTGATCGGATTCAGGAGTCCGATGTAAGTTGAGACACGTCCTGAGGCATTGCCTCTCAAAAATCCGAATCTTTTATATTAAGCTAGGTCCCACATTAAACCACACACACACACTGCCCTGGCCAACGCAGACTCCACATGTTTGTTAAAATATAGATATTGATCCAGCCAGATGCCTAAGTATTTTACTACATTTTTGGTTTCCAGTGTTTGTTGGTGTCGTCCCATAATAGCTAGCTTTCGCCAGTTTTTCCTGGTGTCTCTGGTAGCTTCAGCCAGTGGTGTTCTAAAGAGGATGGTTTCACACTTCTGGATATTGATTTTGAGTTTCCAGTTGTCGCAATATCGCTAAACATCATTGAAATCCCCTTATAATAATCCGTTGATGATATCAATTTTGGTGCTGTTCTATATATTAGCAGATCGTCTGCATACGCAATCATCATCATCGGCACTACAACCGGGATCCGGTCTTGGCCTTATTTAGCAAGTCCCGAGGCTTATTAAATTTTCCATAATAATTTGTTTTTCCGGTCAAGGTTATTAGTCTTGCACCAACTGCATACGCAATAGCCTGATGAAAATAACCTATCAAGTCGCTAGTGTAAAACTGTCTTTTTTAAAACAATACGCACGATTGTTCAAGTTCTACTGAATCGATTTACTTCAAATTTAGTATATGTCTTCTTTATAGGCTTTTCTATTGCATGAACTATCCTCTTCCCCAAATTTCAATGTTAACTATTTTTTAAAAATTCGAAAAACTAAAAAAAAGTGGTACAAAAATAACTTTTTTTTCAAGCGGGCTCCATTTTGTTGTTTTTTTTTCAAATTTATTTAGTTCCAACGATAGAGGCATTTCTGTAAATTAGTAATCTTTTTTTCAGAATGCTAGGAGGGTTGAATCCTGGGTATGGTCGCGTGCCAACTTTTTGAGATCCCCCATTTCATCAGCTGCTAACTTTTTGAATTTTGAATTTTTTACTTTCAATTTTTTTTACTGTATTCTTGAAATATAAATAAACATCCTATAAAAAAATGAAAAGTAAAAATATTGATTGCTTTTTTTTTTACAGCACTTCAAACTTTGCGTTAAATTCGTGCGTCTAGACCAGAATACCCCCTTAATCGATTATCTTCAAAAAGAAATACCATTACAGGAGCATACTACGCATCATTACTTGACCAACTAAAGGCAGAAATTGCGGAAAAAAGGCCACATTTGCAGAAAAAGAAAATCCTGTTTCACGAAGACAACGCGCCGTCTCACACCTCAGCGGTTGCCATGGCGAAAATCCACGAACTACGGTTTGAGCTGCTTGACCATCCGGCTTACTCTCCAGATCTAGCCCTAAGTGACTTCTTTTTGTTCCCTAATCTCAAAATTGCGCTCGGAGGACAGTTCTTCGTGAACAGTTATTTTGCTTAGAAAAAACGCCGAGTACTATTTGGATGGGATACAGAGATGGGAGCATCGCTGGAAGAAGTCTGTAGAGTTACAAGGAGACTATGTAGAAAAATAAAAATAAATTTTAAGAAAGAATGTCTTATATCTTTGTTAGGTCGGAAACTTTTCAGCCCACCCTCGTATATTGCATTTTAACACCAACACAAGAAATGGGTCATCAATCTAATCCAAGTTGCCACATGAAGGTGCTAAAAATTGGGCTATCTATAGAAAGCTGTTTATTAAGGCTCAAGGCCATTCTGCTTTGTACCCCCAAAGAAGTAAATAATTATCCATTTAAAAGTAAAAATTTACAATGAAAATAAATAGTGATAACAAAATTTTAACTAAGAGAAGTGTATGAAGAATGGATACGTCAGAAGAATGGAATCGGTCTTCAGTTGAGCTACAAGACCGCTTTACTATATGTATACATAAACTTCAGGCATACAATACCAATCGATATCTCCTAAAGTTATAATCTTCCTGGTCTTCCGATCGGGGTGTGCTTTAAGATTTAAGTGTATCACAAAATCCCTTCTGTGTCCTTAGGATATATTAAAGAAAAAACCGTTTACTTATTTCTATCAATTTTATCAAAACATGCAAATGCTAACATTAATTTTAAACTATTGTTGCCAGAAATGCTGAAATCCTAGTTTTTTAACACCATTAATATTAATAATTTAATAATTACAAATTTTTATAACCAAATTGTCGTACTTACCCTAAGTTTATTTTAGGAAACTTGTGATCCTAGGGGCTGGAAAATATATATTTTTCTATTAAAAAATTTTTTATTTTGTGTAACATATGTTTAAAACGGTGGCAGTGAAAATTAAGAGACTTCCACTTCCTTACCTCCATCCTCACCATCTTTATGGAGTTTATTTTTATTTTTAGGCTTCATAATCATTCAATCTGCGACTTTGCCGTATGACTTGTTCTCGAACCAATTTAAAAACGTTACTTCACGAATACCAACGATTATTTCGTTAGTTATTGACAAAATTTATTATCATTATCTCACCTCACAGATTATTTAAAGCAAGTTGTGGGCATCTTGGATTGGTTCAGCTAATTGTACAAATTAGTCTAGATATTAGTTGTGAAGGAACTTTCCACAACAGATTCTTTAATGGATAAATATAATTGTTTCATAGAAATGTTTACCCATGTTATTGATAATGTGTTAGTTTTAACCGGAAAAAAAAGAAAATGTTGGCACATCTTCTGTTTAATTATTTAAATTTCAAAGCTATTATTTCGGCTATTTCATTTTGAACGCCGCTTTTAACCAATGAGGTGGTGTTTGATCTGTTGGTGTGCATATCTTTTCCCTCAAGCACCTTGTTAGGAAGAAATGGCGAGGAGCTAAATCAGAGGATCATCTCGATAGAAATCACCAGAAACGGTTACAACGACGGCCTTTAGCATACATAAAGAAATAAAACCCAATGAAGCCAGCGGCCTTAATAGAGTACAATGCAGTTACTCTGGGAAATGGATGGACTCCGGCGGCTATTCTATTTTTGACAAGACCAGATCACTCATACTTATTTAAACAACAACAATAATAACATAGACTTATTTAAATAATTTATTTAATTAATTTCAATACCTTGTTATGACTTTAGGTGCGCCATAAAAAAATGTTATATACCATCAGTTACGACTAGCAAATTCCAACTAACAAATGTCATCGGAAATGAAATGGCGACCAAAGAAAATATACCTGGAACAAAAAAAACATCCTTTATAATCCAACACAGCACATTTATCAACGCAACAAGGCCAATTCGGTCAATTTTAACACAAGAATGACGTATACGGGAGAAAAACCAGCTTATCATGCCTAACGCATCACACGATAAGCCTGTAGTCTAACACATAGATTACATTACTGTTGGCAAACTTGTGGCGTTCTACGAACCACACAACCCACTATAGGTTGAGATATCGTCGTTCCACCAAGGAACATACTCACCTATATCCATTACACGTGCCCACAGACACGTTTCCCAAAAGTCCTTTTGTCCGCCTGAAACAAAAGGTAACATTCCAAACACCCAACATTGAATTCAATAGTAAAAACCAATCGAACTAAACGTTCAAAATTTCCTAATATTGAATTAAGCGCATCCATTCGATGCATCCATTCAATGCAATTCCCCCATTTACTCAATCCATCCATTAAACGCATTTTTCTGAAAACAAACGCATATCTCCTCATGTAGCTAATAGCATTTAGCACCCTAAATTCCTCGCAAGATCCCAAACCGACAAGCGCACGTGCTCAAACAAAGGCCTAGCGATTCGCCCACCGACCAACAATTCTTGCAATCATAAACATCGTAACGCCTATCCCACGCTAGATGTTTATGACTGGCAAATGCGATCTACAAACCAAAGCCCACGGTTCCTTTGTTACCCATCTGAAGCACACAAAAACTCTTGTTGTCGTAAGCCAGGTGGGTAACACAAACAAAGCCCATGAAAGGATCGAGAAGTAAGTGGCGGTACGCTCGATCCTTCGAAAAAAAAAAAACAGATAAGGAAATGGGAATGATGATCATGATGGGAAATTTCTTTTACAGATAAGAGGATTACAATGAAAATTATGATGGAAAATTTCCTTTACAGATGAGGAAAAGATAATTGGAAAAGGAAATAGTAAGTTGACAAGACAGTATACTTCGAGAACAGTCTAAACGAGGAGTCCAATAGAGAAACCCGACAAGGAAGTCGATCCCCACAGGAAAAGTCGAAAAAGAAAAAAGTTAACGTCGAGTGTCTGAAGAACGTGTGGTTCCGCGGAGTAATTAAAAATTGTAAACGAAAGCAAATAGAAAGTTTGGTTCGCGAGTCAACTGGAATACCAGAGCGCCATTCAATATCGTCGATTCCTTTTTTTTGGTGCTGCGAACATTAAGCAAAAGCAATAATAACGTAAAAGTTGATTCTGTGTATTAGCCATTAGTGACGGACATCTAATTAGTTTTGTAAAATCGCCACGGGCGTTCCAGAGTAGTAAATCCTGGATTTAAGGCAACAAAGATAAAATAAAGATTCAAAAACAGTTCGCAGTGTTTTATTTGTGTGATCGTCGCCGTGTTCGAGGTTGTTTGTGTTTCTCTTGTGTAGACAGTGTTCGGCGGAACTAAAGACTCATATGATGACACAGTACGCGCTAAAGGTTTATCACAATCTGACGTTTAGTTTTTCAAATTGCAGTGGATTTAGTGAAACAACGTTGCTGCTTTTAAAACAATGCGCAAAAAATATATATTTCATTTTTTTAAAACGGTTGAATACAGTTATTTTAAATTTTTTGCATAATATTTAACCAGAATACCTGGTTATTTATTATTAAAAAAAAAATTAATATTTAAGAAAGGTAAAAAAGCGACTTCTTGTGGACACGGTAAGTCAAAAGCGGACATCTGAAATCAAAAAGCAAAAAAAATTCCGTTAGAAAATTACTCAATCTCGGGCTGGACGAAGAATTTAGAAAAAAATAAATTTTAGACTTTTTAAATATCTGACGATTTTCGTAAAAAAAATCGCTCCTTTTTTTTGTAAAACAAGTTCTAATCATTGCAACAAAAAAATCCTTTATCCACCCCCGAGTAAATCTTATCTAAAAGAAGTGTGTAAAATCTTTTCGGAGTACCCTTAAATGTTAGAGCACAGTGTGAGCGGAAGGAGAGGAAGTGGATAAGGAAAGGAGGTATCGATATGCATTGGTCTTAAATGTCTGGTCGTTATAACAACGAGGAAACACATGATCAGCTAGAGCCTTCGACATTCGCGTGGTTTGGCTAAAGAATGACTCTCTATATTTGTTTCTGTGCCTGAAGTTGACCTTAAATGTGAATTGATGTGCATTCTCAGATTGACGGGTATCGCAAGAAAATGTCTGAAGAGGCGGAACACATTCAGCAAGTTCAATTTAACAAGGAGCATGATAATACCTATAGAAAAGGGACAGGCATGATACTTTGCGCCAATGTTCTAACAACGGAATTGATCGAGTTACGGCTGGGTCCCCAATAAGTTTCACTGCTCATTTTTATATCATCATCATCATCGTCGGCACTACAACCGGGATCCGGTCTTGGCCTTATTTAGCAAGTAAAATTTGTTAAATTTTCCATAATAATTTGTTTTTCCGGGCAAGATTATTAGCCTTGCGCCATATATACGCCTTCTAAATAGTGTTCAGGTTGAATGGAGTAAAGTATTTTTTGCATCTCTTAAGGAACCCCTAACATTTGACCGCACTTTTCCCAGCTTCAAATATGTGGTCGCTCCAATTAAGAGTTTTCGAGTGCCGAGAACTGATAGTTCCTTGGCTTCGTCGATGCAAGTGCCGTTCGTCGACAATACATTGACTTTGGGGTTCGCCTTTGACAACAAGAGGCATCACTGAGTTTTTAAGGCAATGAATTCTACTCGATTAGATAATCCCCATTGATATATCTTGTTGGGGTCGGAATTCAATGTGACAAGCATAACCTGCTGGTTGGTAATGACATTCGAAGAGTTTAGCCGGGAGTGTTCATATGAGTATGAGAAACGCAACGTGCTATCATCAGCAAACGAGTGAATTGGGTTGTGGGTAATTGACAAGAGATCATTTATAAAAATGAGGAAGAGAGTGGGTGATGGTACAGAACCCTGCATTAATTTGATGAGGGACAGGTTTGACACCGTTAAGAACCACGACCAGAAAGATAGTCTCTTATCCATTGGATCAGAGAATTGTCCACTCCATAGGAATGCAATTTTGACAAAAGGGCTGGGTGCCACAGTCTGTCGAAGGCTTTTGAAATATCCAATGCCTACTTTGCTTTCGCCGAGGTAGTGGATGGAATGGCTCGACTTTTCGGTAAGGTACGCCATCAAATCTCATGTGGACATGTTGTTACGAAAGCCATATTGGCGGTCATTGAGGAGGTCATTTGATTCCAGATATTTCGAAAGTTGACGACTAATTAATGATTCCATTACCTTCGAGACAATAGAATCAGTGCTATGGGTCAATTAGAAGAAAGGGACGATTTGTCGCCCTTTTTGGGAATCGGCTGAATGTGCGCTGTCTTCCATCCATTTGGGAAACGGCTAGTGGAATAAGACAAATGGAAGAGTTTCCGCAGTGGTTTAGCAAATGAAGAGGAACATCTCTTCAAGAGAATTGGGGGAATGCCATCCGGATCAGCGGATTTGTTTGCGTTCAGCTCCTTGAGCGCGCGGCGCGGGTAACAGTGCGCGTTCGGAAGTGAATCTCGCTCATGTTGTGCTGCTTACGCACAAGTTGAGGCGGAACTGATGTGGTATCAAGGAACCTTGAGTTGGCTGCAAAATGTGCAGTAAGTAGATTCGCTTTCTCTATTGCACTGGTGACTGGCCCGTCATCGACTATTAGCGAAGGAATGGATGAGGAAACCGAGTTTTGTATATTTTTCGCGAATGCCCAGAAGTTTCTACTACCTGAAGGAGATTTTGGTATTTTTTGTCTCACTGTCTGGTAATGCAAGAACTTTGTGCGTTGACTATCCGCATTACAGTCATTTGTAGCCCTCCTGAATCTTTTTCGGTTTTCCTCAGTATTGTTTGATTTATACAACCGGAAGCTCATCTCTTTAGCCTTAATGGCTTTTCTGCACCCTAAATCGAACCAGAGCCATGCGAAAGTTAAATGATTCTCAACAAAAGGCTGAAAAGAAATCAACAAAAGCAAAGAAAGTGGAGACGCTCGGCGTGCCACCGTGCCCACCGCCTAATCTAGTCGACATGTCGGATCTGGACACTGATGCAGAAGATGACGAACCGCTAACACCAGCTAAAAAAGCGAATCGCCCATGAGAAAACTCTAAAGCAAAGGAAGAAGACGATCTGCCGAAGCCGAACCCACTGCAGCAACGAATGCTGGCGATATCCGGACGAAATATAGATGAATTCCTGAAAGAAATGGAAAGTGTTCACAAGGAAAGGGAAAAGGAAAGAGACCCTGAGCCTAATAACAGTGAGAGTGACAACAAAGAAGAAAGCGATGCATCGAATGAGAGCAGTGACGAAGAAAGTGATTCGAGTCATTCGAAACCCGATAATGATGCCTCTCGGACTGGTGCACATGTAGCCACCCCCCCACCAGCAAATCTTCCGCCGCCAATGATGTCTCGGCCATCACGATGGCGGCCGGGACCTCCACCAACACTTGGCATGCGAATGCCGCCCGGTCCACCACCGGTTCGTCCTGGCCGTGGCGGCATACATCCGCGATTAGGAATTCGTATGCCGCCCGGCCATCACGGATGATGCACTCGGAAAATCTCCCCCACAAGTACACTAAAGGCGTGACGAAAATTACTGCGAAATCACCAGACAAGGGCAATGAATTCAAACAGCCACTAAATGTGCCAATAATCGCGGACGCGAATTCTGACGAGGTCAAAACCTCGACAAATGCCGGGAATCAACCACGGGTACATAACAATGCAGTCAGCGCAGCTCAGACGTCACGCCCTCGGCCGCGACGTCAACAAGGACTCGAGCCACCGGGACCCAACAAGCAACCTACCAGTGAACAAGTGACCATGGTTGAGGTCGCAGTTCGCGGCATAGGACACCATCCCTGCACCTTCCTCAACCTCCAGACCAAGGGGCAAATAACTCCAACCCAGCATAGAAACCACAAAACGAGACCTCCGCACCGAATGGGAGGCCATCCTCAGGCGGCACAACCAAATCATTCACATGGCGCCCCCTGAGTATCAACAGAACAAGTACTTCGCGGAGGATTTCATCGCCGAGGCCGAGGAAGTATACCTCGACGAACTGACGAGGCTACTCGAGGCCCAGTACGCGCTCGCATCAGCCTCCCCAACAATTATCGAACAACGCCAATCGCCTTCACCCCAGCGAGCTGCCCCAGTGCAGCTGCCAACGGTCGCCACCAAGACCACGGAAAAGGAACCGCAGCCCAGACCAGTGAGTCCCAACCAAGCGACCAACCAGGAAGCCGACGGCCCAATGATCAACCAGACCCATGTCCCGATGCACAGACCACCGCCGGAACCCCCAAGGCAACAGGCTCCATGCACGTTCTGCGGGGCCTCACATCCGATCTACGCTTGCGAGGGCTTCCGATTCCTCAAACCTGCCCGGCGGAAGTCCTTCGCACACAAAAGAAACCAGTGTCACAACTGTTTGGGTCGCCACCGGCTACGCGACTGCCACTCCACCCAGGCGTGCCGGCAATGACAGCAGAGACATCACACCTTGCTGCATGTCCGAATAACCGCCGTCAACGGGACAACCTCACCACCGCCAGGAGTAAGCGCAGGACCCGCCCCCCGGGTCGACCACCATGAAAGAGCCTGCCCACACACAGTGAGCACCCCTCCACAGCAGTCTGCGCTGCTCGCAACCGCTCGAGTCATCGTGGCGTCAGAGCGCCAAGGGAGGATTGAAGACCGTGCTCTGCTGGGCCCGTGCTCCAGCCTCACATTCATCTCAGAGTCACTCGCCCAACGGTCGCAGCTCCGACGCCAAGCACTATTCGTCCCACCTACGGTGTCGGGGGCACTTGCAGTCTTACCACAAGGACGCAAGCCGCAATAACCATCGCTCCTCGCCTCCAAAGCTCGCAACAGTGGGTACTGAGCCCCTTCATCCTGTCCCGTCTCTCGGTGTATGTGCCACCGCCACAAGCAACGACGAGGAATCTCTCGTTCGTGGCCGATCTGGAGCTTGCCGATCCGAACATCGCCTCCGCCGACAAGGTGGGCATCATCATTGGGGCAGACCTATACCCCACCTCCATCCTCGAAGGTATAAGAAAGGGCCAACGTTCCGGCCTCGTCGCGCCGGCCACAGAATTGGGATGGGCGCAGCACCCAACTCGTCATCCAGCTTCGGTGACCCGCCCCCAGCCACCACATGGCCATTGATCGTGGGTTGTGAATTTACAACTCCAACCCAGAGGAACTAGGCGAGCGTGCGACTGCAGATGGCAGCTCCCATAAGCAGACCAAAAGGAGGTCTCATCGGCATCGACCCCGGGGGCCACACGCGAGGCCCATGCAACCACCCACCATCGACCGCCTGCGCGACCCAACTACCGGACATACCCCTCGCCCACTGAACCACTACAGGAGCAAGAGGCAATCGGGGAACCAGGAGCTTACCCACCCGAAGGCCTCACGGCAGACCACCAAATCTCAAGGAGGCTCCAAGTCAACCACTCAGGAAATTCACCAATCCACCTGCCCACACACAAGACGCAACATCGGTGACCAGTCGAGTCGCCACTCAAACACCAAGGCATCCCACCACACCCAGGACACCACGTGGTCAAGCTCCTGCCCAAGACCAAAACTACCGAGGCCGACCGCTACCACATGTAGCCCCCACAACGGGACCAGGAGCGCGCAATGCTGTGCTTGGCGGGCGCGGCTTCCCAGCGTCCAGCGGTCGCTCGAACCCCAATCAGAAAACACGCTTCTCAGTGCATCAACAGAAGCTGCACTCTAACAACCCCGGGAGGCATTTGGTCCGCGACTGCCATTCCGCCAGGACACGCGGACAGTGCCAGGGATGACACCGCACCCGACTCCACGCTGGTACAGACTCACACACCAACGCCCGCATCCCGCCGGCCACTTATTTCAGCCTGTCGCCAACGTGCCCAGCACCTTTCATCACCACCGGTCCCGATGTAGCTAGACTCATCACCAGCCATCACGTGATCACTGATCGTGGGTCGCGACCTTACAATTCCAACCCAGATCAATTGGCCGGTTCCGCGACCACAAAAGGCAACGGACACCAGCGATGGGGAGGAGGTTCCCGTCGTCATCTACCCTCCGGGCCATCCCAGACCCCCAAGCCTTCAGCGCCGATCAGGGCGGGCGCCCCACTCCCAACCGACCATCCACGTGAAAGTGGACAGCAACATCCGACCATCAGAGACTCAACGACCAAGACCAACCACCAGCAGCAGACCGCACCCCCCAGGCTGAATTTAAACGTTAGTAGCACAAATACCAATGATGCTGAATGCTTTGATCGGCCAAAGGAACCAGCGATTCCCTTACATATCAAGCAAGTCCTGAAAATCATGTGGGGAGATCGAAAAATGAAAGTGCTTGAGATAGCTAAGATCATGAAGATATCAGTTAGAAGTGTTTTCACAATTTGACCATGAAAAAGTTCGTCCCCAAATTGATGCCCCGTTGTCTCAAAATGGAACAAAAACAACAACAAGACACCATGACACAAGCCGCTGAAAACGATCGTTGAACTACGCAATTTGAGCTTCGAACAGCTTCCTAATCCACCGTATTCTTCAGATCTGACCCTCAATATTGACTGACTGTTTGCAAATCTCACAAAAAATGAGAAAAAAAAACTGATTTAACCCGGAAACGTCCAACATGGTTACCAGACAGCGGTCATTCTGCTAACATATTGGATCTGACCCTCATCTTTCACACTAATAATGCAATATGTTAGCGTAGTGAGTTCGTTATGTCTTTTTCTCTCTTTCATTACGTCTTGCTCAACTAATTTTTTGCTAAATAGTTTTTCTTTATTAATTTGCAGTACGAAAATCGGAAATGAAGAGGATAGCTGTATGACAATTTTATATATTTTTTATGAGATTATATACATCGTTATTTAGATATCATTAATTATAGATTGCGAGCTGTGCCAATTCATCGATGATAACAAGCAGACAACTGTTATTTACTTCGCTTCTCATAGCACCTAGAACAAAAACTATTCTCTGATACTGATTCAGTATGACTGTCAGTGGACGAGTTATAATAGAAATGCTTAACGGTTAGTAGCTTGATGACCATGAGAGGACCCATCTCTAAACCTTCTCGTAATATGACTGCTTTTTCCCTTATCCTTCTATTTCTCTGTTATTTTCTACCATACGTTTTCCTCCTCTTTTATCTCGATACTATTTCATTTTATTTTTTATTTTAAAATGAAAACCGCAGCCTTAAAAAAAGAACAAAATTAAAAATGTAGAAAATATAAAATACAAAAACATCGTAAAACTATTTAAAAACAAATTAACAAATCCAAATACAGAAAAAAACAGGGATTCTTCTATCATTATTATTTTTGACCAGAAATTGTATTTAATATATTTATGTAATACGTATTTAAATAAAATAAATATAAATACACGTATTTTAATGTTGAAATAATAACTAAATACTAAATTTTTGACCATTCACATATAAAAGTATTGCAGGGAACAACATAAATGTGATAACTGGTTCTGGTTATTAGATTCGTTAGCTCTGTGCTGCGCCATTCTTCAACCAATAACTAACTCACTGCACCTAGTTATTTACATTCAAAGATGAGGCAAGAGCCGTATTTAAACCAATCGTTTTAACGCTCGAGCGTTTTAACCAGCTGGAGCACTCATCAAGTTTTACACATAAACAGAAGGCTTTAACCTGAACCACTAAATTCATTCATGCTTCAACTGACCTGTGTCTATTGAACTTTTCACCCGACTTGACTTAAAAACAAAAGCAACTTCAAGAATGGAGCAAAGCCTTATGCCATGATCACTCTCTCATAAAAGAAGTCGATTGCAAACATAAGAGATTTTATTATGGTGCTCGTGTCTCGGACGTCACAATACCTATACATTTAGCATGAAATTAAACCTAGACTGGATCTTTATAGTTTCATTTAATCTCTTCAGCTGCTCTTTTACACGGTAATATTATATTCACAAACTCGTTAAGCCTAAACGCTGTTAAAACACTTTTCATTTTGGTTTGTTTCTTCAGTTTGAAGTGAATCTTTAAACCTCAAAGCGTCTTGAGAGCTTCTACATAGAGTACATTAAAAACTCAAGTCAATTTATTAAATAATCTCGGTAATTGCTTCGCGGTCTCAAGTTTTAAGTATCTCATCATTTCGCGGACCATCTCCGATTGGTATCTTTTAACAGGATTCCCTTGACAAAACACGAGACAGTCATCGATCACCGACAACGAATGCATAATTAATTCTATTTGATAAATTACTGTATAAGACACCTACGCCCACCACCTATAACAATCAGATGCTTCATATATAAGGTCCTCTATATACAAGATACGTTACACTAGTTTATATCACAGCTCCGGAACTCATTAACCAAACAGCAACGTAATGTGCAAACGGGTAAGACGTATAAAGTCATTTGCTAATTTTTGGTAGTACCATTGTTTTAAGCAAATCGCTTCTTTTAAAGGTCGTCCCATTGGCCATGGCTTTGGCCGTAGTGTATTGTGCATCTATCACTCTAGGCAACCAAACTAGCTCAGGGTCACCTGGCAGCATCGAGAAATACGATGAAGCCGTCAACTACGACTCGAAACCGTCGGTCGAGTGGGAATCAATGGGTGACGGAGAAACCACAGTCGATGAAATTGATTTGATCAGGATTAGGCAAGTGAATGCTTTAATCTATGCTTTGCAAGATAGCGCTCCTTCACATATCCCAGTAAGCGCATACATACACCCGGATTCGATTAAGTAAGTAAAACGATTTGTGTAGTGTATTGAATCGAATAATAAAATCTCACACATTCTAGGAAAGATTCGTCAATAGGTGATTCAAATACTCATGCAGGTTCTGGTCGAAACTATCTAGAAGATGAAGAGAATGCCGCGGATGAAAGCTTATTCTGACCTGGGAAGGATAACAGACAAACGACAAACAGACCGTTTTTTTTTTCTACGCTTTAAAACCCAGTCATATGTATAGATTTAAAATCACAATGACTAATAACCTGATATCGATCATCCTTGATGATAGTTGTAAAATAATACATTAACTTGTTTTTAAAGTGTTAGCTTTAAGTGTGCTGACTGAAATGGCTGCCCATTAAATCTAATTATATTCTATTAACATACAAACCACGAAATGACATTTCGCTAAGGCGCAGTTTTTCTCTTGTTAACCGGTTGAGTAATAGATAAGCATTGTCTACGTTTTTCCGGGTATTTGTCCTGGTTTAGTTATTAAAGACGAGAATCCTTGCAGTAATCGTGAATGTTCTTATAGTTTTAATTTGGCTGTAGTAGAGGTTCACTGTGATTAACACATTTCTTAGAAAGACGGAATAACTTAATATATCCGGGACATGGTTAGGGCTTATAATTAGTCCGAAATCGAAACATAAAGCTTTGGTGTAGCGATGTCTTTTTACAAAAATCTCATTCCTATTTCGTTCTTGGTAATCTTTACTGAAACTTCAAATTTTCCACACTAAACTTTTGATTCCAGTATATTAACAGAAGTTGCAATGGAACTAATCTCAGTCCTGTATTTTGTTTTCGCATACAATGGGTAAGAAAGTGCTTCCTAGAGCACTTAAATACTATTAAAACAAGTACTATGGCGGTTCTCTGGGGGTTTTTCTATTCTATATGAGAAACAACCCACAATTCCAACCACAATTCCTACCTAATTTCGACCGCCTTCCAGCGCGTCAAATCAACCCCATTTCCCCCTACTTACCTGTTCACCTGCAAAGCATGTTACCATCAAGGACACATAGCTAAACTCATTGTTCCACGCAGACAATGCATAAATGAGTTTAGCTTCGCTTTTTTGCCATACGGCAACTCGTGTCCATGTCGATTAGCGACAACCAAATCCAGCCGGACGAAGTTGTTGCATCATTGCAGAACCGCTGGGGAAATTTATCAAAGCATTCGATTGAATCACGTGATAATAGTTTCCTAGCGTTACTTCGGCTTTTCTCTAGACACTTCATTCGCTGGGGATCAATGCTCTCTTTTTGCAGGTGAATATCATCAGCTTAATTCTCCTCTCCTTTTTAGTTCTGTCTTCGTACAGATCAATGTACTCTGAACTCACCATATTACCGAATCACGTCAATGGGTTCCGCTCAGAACTACATTGATTCATGCACATACAACCAAATCCACCCCAAGATAATCGTACAGCGTGTGTCTGTTCTCTCATTGTCCCGCTCTCTTCGATCACCAGTTTACCGATGTAACTCACCACACATCGAAGTACGTGGCAGTGAGAGAGCAGAAGTATGTTCTCTTTTGGTTGAATCCAATTTCTTCCCTTCTCGAAGCAGTCGATTAAGAAGCTTTACAAGAGGAGGTTGTGTCGCTAACCACCGCCGCGTGTGCATGCTGATGCACACGCTCGCCCGCGAAGATTCACTAACGTAATTAAATTAACTGTCGGAAATCGTATACTTCACAGAAGAAGTGTAAAGTTATAGTGATTTAAATTGTACTTATATTGCGATAAAAATGTATCCTTAGCTGTTTTTCGGGTAACAGGCTAACGCACCTCGAGTGCCTAAGAACGTTCTACTTATCAAAATGTTAATTAAAAACTCAGACGCGATGGCGCAACAAAATCAAATAAAAAAGAAACATTTATCCAACCAACAAACATCAGTGTGTTATTTATTGTTCCTGTTATCCTGGGTGGACTATCCTCACAACAGCGAAACATCGTTGGGAGATATAAGGAATCCATGCCATACGTTGGCATCATACTTCTATACCTCCACAGTTCCATTCGAACGCCATTACTTACCTTGCAATTAAACATTTACTTACCTTGTTGTCATCCACCTAAAATGTCTCCTAATCACCTAAGCCATAGTTCGGCGCTAAGGCAAAAGACATTGCACCAAACAGACATTTTACACAAGGGCATAATCATATTAAACGCGCCATGTTCCTTAAAAGCAATTTGGTTGCACTGTGGTGTTGTGTTTTTTTGTTGGCATCAGCAAGGATGCGGGTTCCACAAAAAAAACCACCGATGTCGAAGACGAAACACTAATCGCGCAGGAAACAATGGCGGAAACAGAAACACATACTAAGTCCTTTTATTAAGGTGTCCAAAAATTCCGCTGCGTGTCACTGAAACTGTTCTTCTGGTGGAAGGAAAATCAAAACTCCGTAGTTTGTATGGTGATGATTTTTTATTGATATCGGTAGAATATCCTTATGCACACTGATTATAAAAGTTACATGAATTTTGACACTGTGGTACACCAACACACTGCTACTAGTTCCAAGTTCGCACACGTTACAATCGTACTGCTGAATTAAACACAATTTTTGACTCAGTAACTATATTTTTGAAATAATGCAACTCTACACTTGTATTAGTCCGGCAATATACGTTTTGAATTTGTGGTGAAGTCCATTGTATTTTATTGATGGCCAAAAATAAAACTCGGTGAAACATGGTACTGCAAAAAAAAAACACGCACACGAAACGAAGTGACTGGTGATTCTCCGTGCACGCTCCTTGAAGGATCAAATCTGACTATTAGATGTCTCTTTACAGACATCCAACAAAACCGAACCTAATGGATTCCCCGCCGAAGAGTAGCCAATGGTGAAGGTAATAAGAAAGGAAAACAGGAAAAAAGCATGTCGCAGGTCAAATCTGCTGCACCATGTATGGGCAAGATATACTGCCGCCATCCGCAAGGGATAGATTCCTTGATTGACATGAGTTAATAAAACTCTTGCCGAAGGCAGGAATCTATTTTGGGATAATGAACCAAACATTGGACATGACCGTTGCTAGTTCGCTTAAAGTAAACATATTTCGGTCATGTTCAATTCGATGCATGGGTGCATGTTGTTTTAGGGCATGTTAATCCCGTTAGTGGTACCGTCAGGCGAAAGTATCTGCTTGGGTGTTTACTTTGTGCAAACGAAAGCAGCTTCGATAGCCAGCGTGAGAATCGTGGCTACTCGTTGCTTAGGTAAATATTCCTGGTCATGACCGATGGTGGTGATCGTTCCTAGATACGGCAACGGATCGTAAAATCGGTCATGCTGATAACCAAACAAATATGCGCGCCTGAAAGGCCAATGTTTAACTTGATCTTCTCTTCTTTTGGAAAGATAGATCATAGAACATGCCGTTGAAAATCTGGCTTGCAGATGTGCAAGCAGCTCGAAATGACTTCTAGGACAATGGATGGGTACAAAGATAACACACGGAAAGGTTAGCGTGTGTTGGTGGACATGTGCCATCCATTGTTCGGTCAATTTATAGCGTATGCACTGAGGTAGCTCGGTTGATGCAATGGTCATGGCAAGATGATAATCTTGTCATGAATGTTAAGTTTTCAGATATGACCGCTCGAAGGGGGTTGGAACAGCCCATAAAAAGGTAAGCTATATTTGATGAATATGGTGGGGTTCGAGCGATGCGTGGCTTTTCGGGTCTTGAAAAACCCCACAGAACCATCAAGCAACTAACATTACCCGAACCATATCGATGAAATCTCTCCTAATGAGTCTGCAACCAAGTGCAGGAGATATTTCTTCTTTTCCTTTTTTACCTACGCCCACATCGGTCGGTCACCCGATCGACAAGCAATGGTTTAACTCGCACCTGGCCGCAAAAGGGAATCGAGTTCTCGTTAGTGTAAATACACACACGAGGGTTCGATCCTCTGAAGACGGCAGCAACGTGGCCCGATCAGCATAGATGCCTTACGCAGTGCCGATCGGATAAACATTCTGATGTTCCTATGTCACGATGGCTTGCACCAATTGCAAACTTATCGTGTAACATTTCCTTTTATGGAATTATGATATCCACGGTTGACATGCTCATGGGCAGATAGCATGAGCGTGCGAGGTAACCGTATCTGTGTGCGTGCACATCCTCACCGCGACCACGGTATGAAAGATCATCCCCTGTTCGAAACGATGGATGGAATTTGGTATTCTGTCGTTTCGGTGGCAATCATTAGTCTGTAACTAGATTCCTTGGGGGCAAATAGTGCCCTCCACGTTAACCACCAATCTCAAAAGAGAGTCGTCGAGAGTCCACCACCAGGAATACGTTGAACGTGAGCAAGTGCGGTCTGGATTGTAAGAGCGCAGTCGAGTATATTAACCTACGTTTTAAACATACCGCGTCGTTAAATACGTGCTATACAGTTTTAATACAACTTAACTTTAGTTACAACTTTATTAAATACGTACCGTCCACAGAAGGATTTAACTTTTATTGCCTCAAGTTATACATATACCTAATTTATGGAATAAGCCAATTCAGTTTTAATGCAATTTGATGTTAGTTCTAATTATATAAATGCATAATATAAATACCTGTAGTCATGGGAGAAAGTACCTTGTGTTCCGATTATCTAATCACTAACTATAGATTGTTTAAGAAATTAGCATTACACTGACTTAAATGAGTTTTCGTATTAAGAATAATAAATATCGGCAGAGTGTGAAAATTTAACCTGTGTTTTTTTCGTTCATGCTACCCGGAGACCCGACCAAGATTTGGGTTCGGGAAGGCTCTCAGAGACACTTAAGACTAATTTACCACCCGTTGTAATAGCGGGCTGTGAAACGAATATACTGTGGGAATCTGTGCGGTACCAGTGCACCTTCTGCACCACCCCTGCCCTTGAAAACCCCATAACCTCATACGTTGTTACGTAATTAACAATGATAACTTGCACCCCCCTTTTCATCATTAACTACGCAAATTCGCGTCCTTATCCCGTAATTACGCGCATTCCAGTATAAAAACAACATTTTCCCAAGCCCCAATAGCTCATTTTATTATACATTCAAATAATAATTCAAAATATTTTCCCTAACATAACCCTAACCCAAAAGTTGCTCATAGCCAAACTTTCCGTCGTACATAACATCTTCAGTTTATTCAAAAGTAATAGCCATAACTCAAACGGAAGAAGTACATACAAACTTTTTCCACCCTTTTCATCCCCTATCTCGCAAATGTCGTAATTCTTACCCCAAAAGAATTCCAAAATTGTTTTAACGAGGACTATGCCTAATTTCACACACATTTTTAGGTACAATGACCCTATCCAGCAAATTTGCCGCTACCTTGCCATTATATATGGGGCTCATGCCAGCGAGAGACGAAACCAAATTCCAATGAATCAGTAAATGGCAATGTGGGAATAAATGTGTCTCCTAATATAAAAGGACGCGAACGAGCGACTTTGTCGTTGTGTTTAAGAATTCGAATTGTGGTGCTTTGTTTTCTTAAAATTGGTCGTGCAGCAAGCTCGTTAAGTTTTAGAGACAATTAATGTAAAAAAGGAATAATAATCATCATCATCATCGGCACTACAACCGGGGTCCGGTCTTGGCCTTATTTAGCATGTCCCGAGGCTTGTTAAATTTCCCATAATAATTTGTTTTTCCAGGCAAGGTTATTAGCCTTGCGCCTAAAAATGGAATAATAGACAATTGTTATGTAAAACGAATTCGGAAGAAAGAAAAAATCACTAAATTAGAAACAATTAATGAATAAATGGAATTATAGCGAATAAAATGCACACGTTCGAAGATGGCCTAAGAAACTCCAAACTCTTAGTAAAAGCATATTGTTGCGGATTCGCACTGGACACAACCAGCGATTTCGCAACTGAACGCTACCCAAATAACAAATGTCAGCAACTAGCTGACATAAATGTATATTCTGGTTGCCAAGCAACATAAATAACAAAATGCTCCTTCGTAAAACCAGCAAGAGACACTATAGCGTTTGAAATAATAGTGAAGAAGAACGTGTGATTCGAACTGACTCTATGACAGTTTGAATCACCAAAAATTGTACCTAAGCATTACCCATCAGGCTACTGGCCGTGTTTTGAATTTGATTTTTAAACTCGACTATACTCCACTGATGTGAATTGTTATGTTATCGCTAGGTATACGGCTCTGATGTAATTTCTTATTCGATTTTCGTTCGGTGTTCTTCACTAATTTGCTTGTGAATTGTGTGTATCTGTTAGAGATGCCACAACACGGTTGTAGTAATTTAATCCAGTTAAATCAAATTCATCATAAAAATAAACCAATTGTTAATTAGTTCAAACCAACCAAGGTTGTTATTATTCCATTTGGATGGAGATGATTTGATTAGACTGGCTGTTCCAACTGAAGATTGTTTGCGTGGAATTACTGCTCCACTCTAGGTATTCTTTCCGTTCATCTTCTCACTTTTCTCAGTGTTTCAGAGCAACCCATTAAACGTCGCGGCCCACGAAAGAAGACATCCATGGAGAAAACAATAAAACGCTTCCCCGACGACATTCCTTGGTCGGCGGAATTTACTACACAGATCTTCTCCGACGATATTCCTCGGTCGCCAGAAATCAAATTGCGTGTTGGCCGCTCAGGTTGCCGACACACATATAACGCCCCAAACCTCAAGATAGCCATTGTCTACGCTTTGAAACGCTTTTGTGTGTGTGTGTGTTGTCGTGTTCGCTTTGACACGGATTTTCAATCTCGACCGGATCGTGGAGTGGACTAGTTGGTTGATATTCGAGGAGAATAGATGTTGAAAGCGACATCAAGTCAATTCAGACGTGTAATTGTCGGCCGGCATTAGATCATGATCAATAATCGATTAAGAAATCAATATCAACGAGATGCACATCATGGCAGCCCTATTGCAATGAACGACCCACACATCATCCACACGATCCTCACGTAGATCGTTGAGGAACCAACAGTGACACCTGCGACGCGGGTGGCCGGTTCGTGATCCTCAGCCATGAAACGGAATGAATGTACGATGCACAAAAACAAGTTTATTGCAGTTGCGCGCAATAGAAGGGTTTCTTCTTGGGCGAGACAAAATAAAGCAAATTGAAATGAACATGAGTCATGCTCATGGCAGGAAAACGGCACCCAGACAGCCAACGCAAGTATTCAACCGCATTGATGCCATAAAAGGGGAATCACAGTGCCCACAAGCGATCCGGATGCAATTAGCCTGACTGGCCTCTCTGTGGACGTGCATTAAACAAAGTCTCATCAACTGGCTCTAAGCTATCCAGCTATAGTATTGATCATCTACTTGTATTAAAAAATATCAACATTGACAACATTTAGTATACAATATTATTTAAGACATATATTTTTATTTAAATTCTCGGCATTCACAATTTTAATTTCTTTCTTACGTCCACCCGGCGTGACTGCTCGAACAAGAAGAAAGCTGGGAACCGGAAGTCCATTCATTCCCGTCCTATTGTACTACATCAGTCACGATGGGTTTACATTAATGATGGGCTTATAGTGTAAGGTCTAGTGATGTTATGTGTACAATTTTTATTTTTTTTTTACTACAATTATGACTACTTTATAACTTCCAAACAGTATTAAAAAAAATTGAACCATATAATATTGTTCTATGTTTAATTGATCCTAGTAGATAGCCCTGACAGCTTATTCTAGTTCAAGTATTTATTAAATTTGTAATTTATTTCCTGTTTAATCAAATTATAATAATAATAAAATAAAAATATAAAAACAATTTAATAATAAACTTTTTCCACTTTCCTCCTTGTTATAATGTAACTGAATAATTGTGTTAATTAATAACCAACTATTATTATTATATATTGGCCTGTAGGAACCCGGAAGTTCATGACCTCACCGACTCGACTCCGCCATTGTTCCCTGTCCTGCGCGCTCTCCTTCCACGTTCGTCCATCCGATCCGATCTCCTCGAGGTCAAACCTAACATTGTCCTCCCACCTCCGTCGCGGCCGTCCTCTCGCTCTCTTTCCCGTTGGCTTACCGTCAAGAACTCTATGCACGGTCCTATCGTTACCCATTCGCGCCACGTGTCCGGCCCATCTTAATCTTCGCGACTTGATTACTCTCACTATTGTAGGTTTGCGGTATAGCTCTTCCAATTCGTGGTTGTGGAGTTTCCTCCATTGTCATGCTTCCTCGTCATATTTGCCGCCAAAGATACTCCTTAGAACTTTATTCTCGAATACGCGGAATTTGTTTTCTTCCCATTTTGGAGAGCCCATGTTTCGCATGCGTATAGAACAATTGGCATGATTATGGTTCTATAGATACGGAGCTTTACGTTACGTGATAGCAGTTTGGATTTCAGCAGTTTACCGACTGCGTGCCAACTAGCGTTGCTGGAGTGTAGCCTTTTGTTAATTTCCTTCGACATTTAATTACTGGCCGTCAGTATTGTTCCCAGATATTTAAATTATTTGATATTTTCAACTATCTTGCCCCTAACGTTTATGTGTGTTCCCTGAGATCCACCTGCTCTCGCCGTAATCATATATTTTGTTTTGTCTTCATTTATTTCTAGGCCCACCTTTTCTGCCCCTGCGATTTCACTATGTTTACTTACAGTTTCTGGATTATCGCCCAAAACGGCGATGTCATCCGCATGCACTTGTATGACGCCGTTCAGGGATGATCCGGTCATGTTGTCGTCTTGTACCTTTCTGATGACATACTCGAGCACAAGGTAAAAAAGACATGGTGAGAGGCCATCGCCCTGTTTTAGTCCGTCCCGGATTTCAAATGGTTCTGAGATGTGGTTTTCTATTCTAACTCGCCCTTTGTTTTCGTTCAGGCAGATTTGAATGAGTGCGGCATATTTTTTCGGGATTCCCAGCTTAACTACAATATGGTAAAGTCTTTGCCTTGCGACTACGTCGTAGGCTCCGTATTCTCACTTCTTTTCCAGCAGTTGCCTTACTGTAAACATTTGGTCCTTTGTTGACCAGTTCCCACGGAACCCGCATTGGTAGTCTCCCAATATTTCTTCTGCGTGCCGTGTGATTCTCGCCAGTATGACATTTGTTAATAGTTTGTATGTGGTTGGGAGCAATGATATTCCTCTGTAATTTTCGCAGTCAGATCTTTCGCCTTTTTTGAAAATAGGGATGACTATTGAGGTTTTCCATTCTTCCGGAACGACTTCCTTATCCCATATTGTTTTAATCAGTTGGTGGATCTGTGGGGGTTCTTTAAAGAACCGCCCACAGTTCCAGCCCCAACTCCCTTTGCCAACCTGCTGTCACCTGCAAGCATTTCCTTCCCAAGGATATTTAATACATCACCCAAAATTCCCTGTAAAGAATTCTCTAACATGCATGCATTTAATGCATCATTCGAAATTCCTGAAAAGAATTGTTTACATTTTACATTCTTATCGGCGCCCCTGTCAGCCAGCGTACCCTGCCACATACGTGCGGAGCACATTTTTCTGGCTTATACACAGTCTCGGCAGCATTTTGTCCAATCGACAGAAGCAGTTTGCGCATCTAGCCTCTAGCCGCCAAGAATCGAATTCTCCAGCATATAAACATGCATACAAAGGATTCGACCCTTCCCACCAGCAAAGATACAGTGCACAATCACCATTGTGTATCTAAATTGCTTTTAGCACCAGTTTCCTAATGGCTTGCGGTCTATTTATACAGCTGCATCCATGTCTTCTATGATATCCTTTGTTCATCCCCTTTTCTCAGTTTCATTTTCCCATGGCCTCGTAGCATGAGTAAACAATTAGCACACTAGCTAAGATCGGCCCAGAGAGATCCTCTCCAATTTACCACCACAAAGAGAGACTTAACGTTTCTCTCGAGGTTAACCCTTCAGTATCACCAGTCGAATCCCAACCACCAAAGAGTGCACACAAGGGTCGCGGTTCACCCTAAGTAGAGTGCGCACGCCCCTGCACACGAAAAACAAGTCTTCTTCCATCCACCGATGTGAACGCGTGAGGTCGAGTGGTGATCGCGCAGACGAACGGGCCATCAATAGTAACATTCGAAGGTTAATTCCGGGCAGTAATACTTTGTTTTACCCAACTTAAATAATTTCCGACTGGTGTAATTCCCTTGGGGGAGATGGGTGCGAACATACAGGGCAAAGTTATTGATTGCTTTCAACCCGGCGAAGGCCAGAACGATCCTTGTCCCTGTTCAATCCAAGTTGACATGCAGTCTCCACGTGACACCCCTGGATAGCTACTTTGGCACCCGCCAAGTAGTGAACCAATGCATGCAGCGACTTCCCGAGAAAGGCTAATAGCCTCGCCTGGAAAAGCAAACTATTATGGCAAATTTTCAAGCCTCGGATATATACCGGATACACGACGATGACCACGGAAACGAAAATGGCTAAACGATTTAAGAATTTATACATGGAACGTCCGCTCACTATACAGAGCTCGAGCTGCATAGCAGCTAGCCGATGCCCTGTCCGAATATAAGGTTGAGCATTACAGCATTACAAGAAATAAGGTGGACTGGGAATGGTGTTATTCAAAGAAACGAGTATGACATTTATTACAGCTGTCGCGCAAAACACCATGTGCTCGGGGTAGGCTTTCTAATCAGCCAAAAACTGAAGCCTGCCATTATCGGGTTTAATGCAATAAACAAAAGGCTATGCACTCTTCGCGTGCGAGGCAAGTTTAAGAACATAAGCCTCATAAACGTTCACGGACCTACAGACGAGTCCCCTGACGACGAAAAAGAAGAATTCTACGAGAACGTCGAATGGGCACTGAATGCCTGCCCAAGATACGATGTGAAAATCGTTCTTGGTGATTTGAATGCCAAAATAGGTCGCCAGTTTTCAGGCACTACACAGGTTCCCATAGTTTGCATGATAACACTAATGACAATGGCCTACGAGTCATCGAATTGGCAGCATCGAAAAACTTGGTCGTTGCGAGTACCAGGTTTCCACGCAAAGATATCCAGAAAGCCATCTGGGTATCACCCGACGGAGCCACTCGCAACCAAATTGACCACGTGTTGATAGATCGCCGCCACTCCTCGAGCCTGGTGATGGTACGAACGTACCGAGGTGCCAACGTCGACTCGGATCACAATCTTGTTGGTACAGTTTTCCAAGCGCGGATTGCCTTACAGAGACGTATTGCATCCGTGGATCAGGGTTGAATCAACACGGCTGCCTTACGCAATGAGAATACCACTAACACCTTTGGTCGTGCGTTACGATTCGCCCTCGAAGAGCTCGACGGAAGGAGAGTAAGTCCTGGGGCCAGAATTCCCGGGGCGGCAGAGAAATGGACACCCCTTAAGAATACTGTCATTACTACTGCCAACTCCACCTTAGGCAGTAGTCGTAGAGATCGGATCGATTGGTTTGATGATGAGTGCAAACTAGCGACTGAACGTAAGAATGCTGCATACCGGGCAATGCAGCAGTCTCATAGCACGCGGGTGGGTGGGAAGAAAAACAAACAGGTCAGAAGATCTGAAAAAAGATTTCACAGACAAAAGAAAAATGCCTGGGAAAAAACCTTGTCTGTCAAATAGAGAAAAATAGAAAGCAAGGTCCGCACCAGGCACGGAAGTTCTGCCAATTAATCCGCAGTATGACGCAGTACATAATACGCTGCATTTACTGCTAGGATAAAGAGGGTAACCAGACCACCGATCCTGAAGGCATTCTGGAGCGATGGGAAGTGCACTTCAATAAATTGCTGAATGGTCAGTTCACAGAAGAATTGGAGGCTCCACCAATGCAAGATAAAGACCAAATGCTGCCGCCACCAAGCATTGAGGAAACATTAAAAGCCATTAGACAGCTCAAATCAAGTAAAGTCCCTGGAGCTGATGGCATACCAGCTGAGCTGATCAAACAAGGAGGGACAGCGTTACATCACACAATTCATGAGATCGTGGTGCACGGATGGCAGCAAGAGGAGATGTCGAAAGATTGGCGTCATGGAATAATTTGCCCCATACATAAGAAAGGATATATCACACTGTGCAACAACTATAGGCGTATAACATTGCCGAGTACCGCCTATAAGATACTCTCCACAATCCTACAAGATCGGATAGCCCCATACGCTAAGGCCATCATTGGTCAATATCAGTGTAGCTTCATCCCAGGAAAATCAGCAATTGATCAGATATTCACCCTTAGGCAGGCGATGGAAAAATGTTTGTAATTTAAGATTCCATTATATCATATATTTATAGAGTTTAAGGCCGCATACGACAGCATAGCCAGGATAGTACTATATAATGCCATGAGAGAGTTCGGCATTCCAAACAAATTGATACGACTTTGTAGGTTGATGATGTCCAACGTAACTAGTCAAGAAAAATAGCGGGATTGCTGTCCAAACCAATAAACATCTTGAATGGACTCCGACAAGGGGCGGTCTTCCCTGCCTCCTCTTCAATCTGGCGTTGGAGAAAGCAATTCGTAACTCTGGCGTTACATCAAGAGGGACTATTGCCACCAAGTCCAGCCAGATTCTTGCCTACGCAGATGACATCGACATCGTCGGTAGAACCGAATCGGCTGTACAGGAATCCTTCACCCAGATCGAGCAGGCAGCACAAAAACTGGGACTGCACATTAATGAGGGAAAAACTGCGAAGAGAAGACCTAACGTTGATCGAACTATCAGGGTAGTGGACCACGAATTTGAAGTAGTGCAATCCTTTAACTATCTTCGGTCAATAGTACGGGGTTTGCCTTTTATATTTCGGGATTAGAGAACAAAAACAAATATTTATCATCGAAAATCACTTTATTGTTTTTCAAAATATTCCCCATGAAGATCTATACACTTTTGCATGCGTTTGAACCAATTGTCGAAGCACTTTTGCCACTCTGATTGAGGTATCTCCAACACATGCATTCTGAATGCAGCAACCGCTTCTTCGGGTGTCGAAAAACGTTGACCTCTCAGTTTGTTTTTTACGTACGGAAATAAAAAGAAATCATTCGGTGCCAAGTCAGGACTATACGGCGGATGACCCATCAAATCGATGTTTTGGGTGCTCAAAAATGCAGTTGTCGCAGCCGATGTGTGAGAGCTCGCATTGCCGTGGTGAAGAGTGATCCGTCTTTGGCGGTTGGTTTTCCTGATTTCTTGGAAGACAACTGGCAAACAAATGGTTGTGTACCACTCAGAATTGACTGTTCTGCGTTGCTCTAGTATTACGGTTGCGACATGTCCAGTTTTTCCGAAAAAACAGGCGACCATTTGCTTGGAAGTGCTTCGTGCGCGAACAACTTTTGTTGGATTTGGCTCATCTTGAAACACCCAGACAGTCGACTGTTGTTTACTTTCGGGCTCATACGCGTCAATCCACGATTCATCACCTGTCACGATGTCATAGACGTGTTTCGAAACACCGCGACCGTATTTTTTGAGCATTTCTTTCGACCAATTGACACGAGCCTTTTTTTGGGCGATTGACAAATTGTGTGGGATCCGACGCGAACAAATTTTTTTGACAGTCAAATGTTTATGCAATATTGAATGTATGCTGGTCCCACTAACGCCTAAGGTTGTCTCAATCTCATGATAGGTCACATCACGATCTTCCAATATCAGTTCGCGCACAGCATTAATGGTTTTCGGAACAACAACTGATTTTGGACGACCTTCACGAAATTCATCTTGGAGTGAACTACGATCACGATTGAATTCACCATACCATCAATAAACACTGGTCCTTGATGGAGCTTCATCGCCAAAAATTGAATTAAGTTCATCCATGCACTGTTGCTGAGTTAATCCACGCCGAAAGTTGTAAAAAATAATCGCACGAAAATGTTGACGATTTAATTCCATTTTTGGGCCGAGATGAATCTTTTAAGTTAGTGTAAACAACACAAATAGCGCTCGTATGTCAAAACGTTCTGAGTGCGCATAACCTCAAAAATGTCCAACTTTACGACAGAGCTGTCAATTGCCGGATTGCAACACTAGGGTTGCCAAATCCCGAAACATAAGAGGCAACCCTCGTATCAGCCGATAACAATATGAAAGAAGAAATACGCAAACGGCTGATCAAATCCAACAAAGTCTACTATGGTCTATCAAGGCTCTTTAAATCCCGAAATTTATCCAGAACATCCAAGCTACTACTGTACAAGACCATGGTCCTATCAGTATTCATGTATGGATCCGTGACCTGGGTGCTCAATAAAAGGCACTCTGAACTCTTAGCCGCGTTCGAGAGGAAGGTCTTAAGGAGAATAGTTGGCCCCGTATGTGAGGGAGGACGATTCCAGAGACGCTACAACCATGAGTTGTGCGCAATGTACCTTGAAGCTAATGTTGTAATAAAAATCAAGTTCGGTAGACTCCGGTGGGTGGGACACCTAGCTCGAATGAGCGAAGAGAAGCCTGCCCGGGAAGTTCTTTGTGGCAGGATGTATGGAAGGAGACTGCGCGCAGACCTTGTCTGCGATGGAGGGATGGCGTAGACCAGGTCCCCCAGAGCCTGGGAGTGCCAAACTGGATGACATAAGCTCGAAATCGGGACTGGTGGAGAGATTTGTTAAATAAGGCCAAGACCGGATTCCGGTGGTAGTGCCGATGATGATGATGATGATGATGATGATGTAATTCCCTTCGTTCATTTTACCATATTTTGATAAATCACGTTTTATTGATGACTAAACGGAATGTGACTTTTGTTGAATTCTCCGAGTGTACAAATGCCATGTAGTATGAACCTGAAACTAGTAACCAGAGCGTTCGTGTTCTACATTATTTAGTTATGTGTAACCTATGTAATTAGTTTGCCATAAGAATAAAGAAAAATAATAATAGACATAATCGCCAAACAATATCACAGCGTTTTATTTCTCCTTCAGTGAACGGTTTTCGTCTGTATCGCGCCTGGTTTATATAACGTTCGAATATTCCACGTGCCGACGCGTATATCCCGAATTTCCGTTTTTCCCTACATCTTCTTTTTGCCGAGTCGGTGTTTTCTTCATGATTTGTTCCCTTATGGTATTGTCGGCTCATCACACCTACGGCTACCGGGTTATTTTCTATTTCTACAATTGTGGATATGTGAGATAACTATGATGATGTAGATTTTATACAGCGCGGGGCGAGACAGGGGATAATACATTAAAAACAAGAAAAGAAGAAACGATAAAAGGAAAAACCCCAAAGGGCATACAACTTACTTGACTAAATTAATACTCGCCGTAGTCGAATGAGTGTGTCTTCTATATATGTTGTGTTTTCTTTTTTGTGGGTGTATCCACAGCTTTTCATACTGGACCTTCTGTCATTCTTATTCATTACTGTACTGAAAAAACAGATACTGACTTCTTTCTTCTTGAAAACTATTCGAGCAATAGTCCAAGAGATTCTGGCATAGCAATGATGCAAAGAATTGGTGCTCAACTGATGATCCTTATAATACAGTAGGTTAGGGGCCAGTTATCTATATCTTCATTTATATATTTATTTTATCACGAAATTTTTTTTTTCCTTTTTGAAATTTTAACGTCGCTTTGATTGAAAAGGCAACTCAGATTAACTAACCAACTATTGTTTGATGAAGACTATATTAAAAATAAAAGTGAACATAATATTGTGACGAATTTACGAACATGAATCACGCCATCTAGTGCGAGATAGACGACATAGAGAAGCAGGCAAACTGACTGCGGAATAATAAGTGTCAGTGAAGAGTCAAGAAGAAGAGAACTGACAGCGAACACGGGGATCGATGTCAAATGATGAATAATAAGTAAGGATAAAGTAAACCCATTAAACCCGAAAGAACGAGCTTTTGCAATTTGATTTAAATTATTTCGCGATCCAGAGATCGGACCTAGGAAGCCGCTAAACGTAAACCCGAAAATCCGTAACAACTGGTGTCAGAAGTGGGATTGCCAAATAATCATAGTCATGGTGAAGTTTGCTGACTTGAGGATACCCCACTTAATGGAAGAATTGGAGTCTCGAGGGCTGCTGGTGACAGGAAATAAGGCAGAGCTACGAGCATGATTGCGTAAAGCAATGGAGAGTGAGGGCATCGACGTTGATAGACGCGAGTTCTGTCATGATGCTTTAGGAGCTTCATCTAAAGTTGAACAGCAGTTGGTAGAGCCGCAGCCAGCTCCAGCATTCGACGTGAACGTGCTTTTAGCAGCAATGGCGCAACAGTCCTCACGCATGGAGGAGCAGCTGACACAACAGTCCTCACGTATGGAGAAGCAGCTGGCACGGCACACTTCACAACTGCAGGAAAAGCTATCGCGTATCGAAGGGAATTCCGCCGGATGGCAGGCGAGGCAAAACGAAATGGAGGATGAACTACACAAAGTGACAGAAAATTACGCAAAATTAGAATCCGAGATATTGAGGTTGGATGGCCATATCCGAGAGATGCAGTTCAGTGGACCAGTTACGCCTGTTAGTACAACAAAATTGGAAGCGTCAACGTTTGACGGAACGGTACCGTTTAACATTTTTAAACTGCAGTTCGAGACCACAGCGCGAACCAATCACTGGTCTACGGCAGACAAAGTATCAGCTTTGGTGGTATCATTGAAGAGCTCTGCCGCCGAAGTCCTGCAAACAGTTCTGGAAATTGAACGTGGAAACTATGATGCGGCAATGGCAGCAATTGAACGGCGATATGGTAGCGACCATAGGAAGCAAATGTTCCAGATGGAGCTCATGAATCGTTACCAAAAAGCTAACGAACCGTTACAAGAATATGCAACAGAGATAGAGCGGCTCGCGCATTTGGCCAATGCAGACGCACCAGCAGAAGTAATTGAATTACTCAAAACTCAAGCGTTCATGAATAGAATACGAGATGCGGATACCAAGCGCGCAGTCTATTCCATGCCAAAGAAGACGTTTGCCGAAACAGTGTCATTTGCTCTCACACAGGAAACAGCAAGCCTTCTGAGCAAACAAACGCACAAAGTCCATCGGTTGGAAGTCGAGCCAAAAGAATCTCTGGAGAAAACCATGAAGGATTTCATCCAGGCTATTTCCCTCTGCCCAGTGAGTAGGGCGTTAGAATATACTCACAGCTAGGCCAGCTTGTCGTAAGAGGCGACTAAAGGCCGAGTGGTAGCCGGGGTCCCAACGCCCTGTGCGCCCGGTGAAATACCACCCCATCAAGCTTTAGGCTCCGTGAAATGGTCGGGAGAAATCCCTGGCAGTCTTTCGGAGCTTGGCTGATGGACCGGTTCGAGAAAAGGTTGGTTAGGTGGTAGTCGGTCCCAAGGTGAGATACCACCCCGTCACGCTGTACATTCCGCGATATCGCCGAGAGAAATCTTCGACGGTGTTTCGGATGTGTGGCTGATGTCCCGGACTGACACGGGGATAAGTCATGATGGTGTCTTCTGATATAAAGAATTCCGGAGGTAAACTAGTCTCCCATTCGGATCTCCGGGGGGGACTATGTCGGGGGGAACATCATGCAGATATCATGATAAATAATGGAACTTTGAGAGGTTCGTCATCGCATAACCGGGCTAGCTCTCGAGGTTCGGCCCACGCTCGACTGGTGACGGCATTTTGTAACATCAGGGGCATCGGTTTCACCAATACTAATGTAAACGCCGTCCACCAAACAACGAAACCTGATATCCTTGCCCTAACTGAGACCCAGGTCGATTCGTCAACTGATTCGACATATCTTCGTTGCTCAGGATACGACTTACATTCGAGATTCCGTTTTAAGGGCGGAGTCTGCGTCTTCGCACGGTCTGATCTGGCTTGCCAGAGGATGGAGGCGTTGGAACCCAATAATATGGACATCGTATGGTTGAGGGTCGTGCTGAGGAATTCCGTTAAATTTCTTTGTTGTCTTTACCGCTCCCCGAATGACGATCGACCGGCGACATTTTTCGAACATCTTTCATATACCGTCGACTGGATACAGATCAACCACCCAGCTTCTGAAATTATTGTCCTTGGCGATTTTAATGTGCACAATTCCGACTGGTTGTTACATTCTAACAGAACCGACGAGGCTGGGAGGCTGGCGGAGATGTTTGCTGTAAGCCACAACTTGACTCAACTCGTGGGGGAGCCAACGCAAGTACCGGATGCCCGAGGCGATTATGCGAACACCCTGGATCTGTTTTTGACATCCGAACCGAGTATTTATACCGTAGAGGTTTCTGCGCCACTGGGAAACTCAGATCACTGTTTGGTATCTGTCGCGCAAGCACTTGCATACCAAGCGAATAACCGGCCTAGGCAGCTTCGCCATGTATGGAAGTATGGGGCTGCTAACTGGGACGATTTGCGAGATTTCTTCGCATCCTTTCCATGGTCGGAGGTGTGCTTCGGAAATTCCGATGTTAACGCTTGCGCGGAGTCGGTATCAGAGATTATTCTCCTGGGGATGGAGATGTATATTCCGCATTCCATCAAACGATGTTCGTCTGATAAACCTTGGTTTGACAAAAAGTGCGAGCTGATTACAGCGGCAAAAAATAGAGCTTTTAAGCAATGGCGCTCCAATCCCACCGATGTTAACAGAGCGAATTTTGTTACAACCAGAAACGCGTGCAACCAGGCGATTGATACCGCGAAGAAGGCTCACAACGACAGGGTGATCAATAAGCTCCTTCGGTGCCCAACTGGTTCGCGCTCCTTCTGGTCAATGGCAAAGGCTGTCAGCAGTAACTTTGCTTCCTCCTCTTTCCCCCCGTTGGTGACAGACAGCGGGACGTTGGTCACGAATCCAAAGGATAAAGCTAATGTGTTCGCGAATTTATTTTCCGCGAACTCAAACCTCGATCCCGGCCTTTTGCAGCCACCTGTGAGCTTGCCGGTACAGTCTTCCATGCGGAATGTGAGATTTCGTCCGCGCACTATTCAGCGCATTCTACGTGAACTGGATTGTAGGAAGGCAACTGGCCCGGACGGAATACCAGCAATAGTCCTTAAGAACTGTGCTCCAGAACTATCGCCGGTTCTTGGCAGACTCTTCCGCTTATCTTATGCACGGAGGACCTTTCCTGCCTGCTGGAAAATCGCTCGAGTTCAGCCAATCCCAAAGACGGGAAAAAAGTGTCTCCCACAAAATTACCGTCCTATAGCATTACTGTCTATTTTATCTAAGGTAATGGAAAAAGTCATCAATACAGAGTTGGTTAAGTATTTGGAGTGCAACGGTCTTCTGAATGATCGTCAATACGGATTCCGTGGCAGGCGATCCACAGGAGACCTTTTGACACTTATAACCAATATATGGACATCTGCGATTGAACGGCATGGTGAGTCAAGGGCGTCGCATTAGATATCTCCAAGGCTTTTGACCGCGTCTGGCACGGGGCATTACTGAGCAAACTTCGTTCATATGGACATTCCCAACAGCTTTGCGACTGGACGAGGAGCTTCCTCGAGAATCGATCGATCCGGGTTGTTGTGGACGGCGAGTGTTCGGATCTGTATCCTGTTAATTCGGGGGTGCCCCAGGGTTCTATTTTGGCTCCAACCTTGTTCTTGCTTCACATAAATGATTTGTTGGAGACAACGGATAACAAAGTGTTCAGTTTTGCAGATACACTCCTTTTCGAGTGATCGGCCGATTGGTGCATCTACGTCGCACCAGCTGAGATGTAGACAGATTGACTCTCTGAATAAGGATCTAGATAAAATCCTGCAGTGGGGAAAGGCCAATCTTGTCGACTTCAACGCAACGAAGACCCAGTATACAACATTCACAAAGAAAACTGGATCATCGGTTCCACAGCTGATGATGAGTGGCCGGCCCCTCGAGGCTGGGGAAAGTTTGAAATTGCTCGGCGTCACGGTCTGTGGGAATGTATCATGGCATAAACACGTATCGGGTATCGCCAGATGAGCCTCAGGAAAACTGAGTTATCTTTTTAGAGCCAAGAAATACTTTACTCCGGCCCAACTTCTTCTCCTATATAAATCTCAAATTAGACCCGCGCTCGAATATTGCTCTCATGTTTGGAGCTCGGCTCCTAAACATACCCTCGACCTACTTGAGAGCGTACAAAGACGAGCGATCCGCCTGATCGGGGACTCGGTGCTGACGTCGGGACTACAGTCGCTATCACATCGAAGGCGCGTAGCCGACCTCTGTCTGTTTTACAGATATTATCACGGGTGCTGTTCTTCGGAGATTCTTGGCATTGTTCCACGCAATTCGGTTTATATGCGCTCCACAAGACAATCCGATGGATCGCACCCGTTTGTGGTTCATCTCCCGACGGCACGAACATCCCTGTATCAGAACTCGTTCCGTTACAGAACGGGGAGGCTGTGGAACTCCCTTCCCACGCGAGTGTTCCCGGAGCGTTACAACCTGCAACTGTTCAAAAAGAGCTGCAACAGTTATTTGATGGCATCTCGGGGCGTCCACTCGACGCTATAGGTTCGCCTTTCCCGAGAGAAGTCTAATAAAAAAAAAAAAAAAAAAAAAATAATGCCAACCTCACACAAAGGCTCTGGAGCAAAGTGTTACAGCTGTGGAAAAACAGGACACTTCGCACGAAATTGTAATGCGTCTCGTACGAAAAACGGAGACACACCGAAAAGCAGCGCTGAAAGTGGAAATGGCGCTTCTGGAGAAAGGCAATCGTTAAACTAAAACGGGGCGT
The DNA here is from genome assembly GCA_963931805.1 of Microdon myrmicae. NCBI lineage: Eukaryota > Metazoa > Arthropoda > Insecta > Diptera > Syrphidae > Microdon > Microdon myrmicae. The sequence continues at coordinate 142,124,759 of OZ007498.1, read as the reverse complement.
GAGCTGGTCCCCGCAAGGGACTGTCCCACTACCACCGTTTCACGAATACATCGTAAAAACAATAACGTAACGTAAACGGGACCGTAAATGGACGATCGCTGATCTTAACTCTGGACACGGGCGCAACACATTCCATCATTAGATCAGACCCGACAGGAGATAACGTTAAGCCGCTGAGTGGTTGCAAACTACGAACAGCTACAGGAGAGGAGGCTGTGGTTTCCGGAAAATTGGAGTGTAAGGTCCAGGTTGGAACGCTGGATGTAATTCACACCTTCTTAGTGGCTGGAATAACGGACGAGGTAATAATCGGCGTGAACTTTATGCTAGCCCATGGCCTCATTCTAGATCTGAAGAAAAGAATGCTGACGTGCCAGAACATGGAGATACCCCTAAGCACTGGGTATGAACGGCCCCAGATCATGAATGTAAGCGTAAGTCATCGTCAGCAGATTCCACCAAAGTCCGAAGCAGTTCTGTGGACATGTGTGGAGGGAGACTGTGGAGAAGACAAGTTGTGGGTAGTAGAGCCATCAGAAAGCACTGCGAATATATTGGTTGGACGGACCTTGGTGCAAACGGAAAAGAATAAGCGGATCCCAGTTCGAGTGATGAATGAGTTCAGGTCACCGATCACTCTTAACAAAGAAGAATTAGTAGGACAATGCCAAGCTGTGTAGGCTGTGGTTAATTGTGTCAATCCTCCCCAGAAATGTGAAATCAAGGTTCTCAAAGAGGGCACGAAAACTCCTGCTGTCGTGGAAACCTGGTTGAACGAGGTAAGCGAGCCACTAAGGACAAAAGCCAAACGGTTACTGGAAAAGTATAGCTCCATATTCGCCAACGATGGGAATAAATTTGGAAGAACTGCCATCGTGCAACATTGAATAGATACCGGAGATGCAAGACCGATTCGGCAAGCTCCACGGAGAGGCCCACTGGCGAAAAGAGAAGAAGCAGAACAGATAATTGACGAAATGCAGAAAGGTGAAGTCATTGAACCATCAACAAGCCCATGGAGTTCACCGGTCGTGCTAGTGAAAAAGAGAGATGGAAACACCCGGTTTTGCATCGACTACCGGAAGCTGAACGATGTCACTAAAAAGGACAGGTACCCACTGCCACGAATAGACGACACCTTGGACATATTATCCGGTTCGAAATGGTTTTCAACGCTGGATTTACAAAGTGGGTATTGGCAAGTGGAGATCGAGAAAGGCGATCGCGAGAAAACTGCTTTTAGCATCGGAGCCGGATTGTGGCAATTCTCTGTGATGCCATTCAGATTATGCAACGCCCCAGCAACTTTTGAGCGGTTAATGGAACATGTGCTAAAAGGTCTTCACTGGAAAACGTGTTTGGTGTATCTGGATGATATCATTGTCATGGGCAATAGTTTCGACGACCACCTGAAAAATTTAGACCAAGTCCTTCAACGAATTGCTTCTGCCAAATTACGGTTGAACCCGAAGAAATGTAATTTGTTTAAAACCGAAGTAGCTTATTTGGGGCACAAAATCACTACTGAAGGAATTCAGACAGGTGAAGGCAAAATAAAATCGGTAAGAGATTGGCCGCGACCCAAAAATGTTCATGAAGTGCGAAGTTTCCTTGGGCTCTGTACGTATTACCGACGCTTTGTACCCGGGTTTGCCAATGTTGCAAGAAGCTTACACAATTTGACGAAGAAAAATTGCAAATTTGTGTGGAAAGAGGAGGAAGAAAATGCCTTTCAGCAGCTGAAGGAATTACTTTGTACAGCTCCAATGTTGGCCTATCCAGTTCCTGGCGAAAAGTTCATTCTGGACACAGACGCTAGTGCACATGGAATAGGAGGTGTACTATCACAGATCATCGATGGTCAGGAAAAAGTAATTGGGTACTATAGCAGAGTCCTTGGAAAGCCGGAAAGGAACTATTGCGTCACAAGGCGAGAACTCTTGGCAGTCGTCGAATGGGTAAAACATTTTCACAAATACCTATATGGCCAGCACTTCCTTCTGAGGACAGATCATGCAGCAGTCAGGTGGTTACTCCAGTTTAAAAATCCGGAGGGGCAGATTGCGCGATGGATTGAAAGGTTGCAGAATTACGATTGCGAAATACAACATCGGAAAGGTGGACAACATGGAAATGCCGATGCACTATCTCGTAAGCATTGCTCTAAGGCTGAGAGATGCAACGGTATAGTCGACATCCGATTAACAAATCTGCAACCTGGTGATGAATGGGAATCCAGCGCTTTAAGGAAAAGCCAACTGGAGGATACAGACTTGGCTAAGGTCATTAGAGCGAAGGAAATGGGTAAAAGACCAACCAAAGAGGATATGGCATCAGAGAGTCCATTGGGCAAGGCGTATTGGGTATGCTGCATCGTTCATGGGAAAGCAAGGATGGTAAACACATCGACGATTTGATGTCCTAACAGCCGTGTTGGAAGAGTTCCACAACGGACCAAGTGGAGGACATTTGGGCGTTGCGAAAACCCTGGAGAAGACTAAACAACGGTTTTACTGGGCGAATTGTCGAGAATCAGTTGCCGAATGGATTAAAAACTGCGCGCAATGCACGGCAGCTAAGGGTCCGAAAGTTAGAAGCAGAGGAAGACTGCAGCAGTACAACACAGGAGCGTCATTCGAACGCGTCACAATGGACGTAGCTGGCCCATTTCCCACTAGTGACTCCACGAACAAATATGTGTTGGTGATTATGAACTATTTCAGTAAGTGGCCAGAAGTATACGCTATACCAAATCAGGAGACTAAAACTGTGGCCGAAGCTTTTGTGCAGAATTGGGTCACGTGATTTGGTATACCAATCGAGTTGCATTCAGATCAAGGGAGGAACTTTGAGTCCGCTATATTTCGAGAAATGTGCTCACTGTTGGGTATCAAGAAGACTCGAACAACGGCTTTACACCCACAATCGGATGGCATGGTAGAAAGGTTTAACCGCACATTAGAGGAACATCTGCGAAAAGTAATTGACAAACGTCAGCGCGATTGGGACAAGCACATTCGAATATTTTTGTTAGCTTACCGAACAGCAGTCCATGACACTACCGGCCAGTCACCTGCGAGGATTATTTTTTGGTACAGAATTGAGACTCCCATCAGATCTAAAATTTGGAAGAAACAAAGAACTTATTGAAACTGGAGGCAGCTAGTGGGAAATGCTTCAGGCCGAAATGGACGACATACACCAACACGTGAGGCAGCGAACACAGCTGATGAGCAATAAAATGAAGGATCGATATGACCGAGCTATGAATTCTGATGGATTTCAGGAAGGCGACTTGGTGTTGCTGTACAACCCGCAACGGAAAAAGGGTATGTCTCCAAAACTGCAGACATCGTGGGAAGGGCCATACAAAGTCTTAAAGCGACTGAACGATGTTGTGTATCGCATACAATCCGACACGCAGAGACGAGGTAAAATGAAAGTCGTCCATTTGGAGAGACTAGCCTCGTATGGATCAAAGAATTTGGTGTCGGAACGTTCAGACTTAAATGGAGGGCAGTGTGACGAATTTACGAACATGAAGCACGCCATCTAGTGCGAGATAGACGACATAGAGAAGCAGGCAAATTGGCAGTGAAATAATAAGTGTCAGTGAAGAGTCAAGAAGAAGAGAACTGACAGCGAACACGGGGATCGATGTCAAGGGAACACGTGTAGCATAATAAGTAAAAATAAAGTAAACCCATTAAACCCGAAAGAACGAGCTTTTGCAATTTGATTTAAATTATTTCGCGATCCAGAGATCGGACCTAGGAAGCCGCTAAACGTAAACCCGAAAATCCGTAACAACATGATTAACAATGCTCACACAGAGCTCATATTAGACTAAAAATATTATTATAAAACAAGCTGAGATTAATACAGAAATTAAAAATCCGTTCAACATTTGGCTGTTTTAAAAAAATACGTGTTTTGTAGAAGAAAGAAAATGATTTAATAATTATAACATAATAAAATTTAAAATTAATTTCAAGACGGTATATATTTACGAGTCTCTATTGTGAATTCGATGTGTAGTGAATGCCATTCGGCCATTTTGATTTCGCGCAGTCACGCTGGCATGAAATCGTGCAATGACATCTGGGAAATAATGCCAAGAATATCCACGAATTGTACTCAGGCAAGACGATCCCATAAACCAATGAGAGTCGGGACAGTGGTGAACATTGTCGGGAGACGTACGAGCCGTATATCGAGAAGAAAGATGGCGGTCGCTCGCGTACAAACTCAGTAATCCTTTTACTCAGTTAAAATTATTCAAAACGTCTCAATTTCGGTGTCGCCTTATGCGTTTTTTCTATGCACACATTTCGCCAACGTTCAATATTCGGTTTGCTGTCGCGTATGTGATGAAAATTTAATATTTCTAATGTGTGTTCAGGGAAATCCCTGATGAAGCTTCAATGTAAGAAAATGAAGAAAGGAATTTAAAAAAGAATAAAAATAAATAAATTATGTTTATACGCGTTGTGAGAGCGAAAGAGTAGGTACAGCTATATTTTGACTCGAGTGAAGTGCGAAGTCTTCGGGGGAAACACACCATAACAATTCGTGGTGTTTTTGAAAAAGTTTTGAATGTGTGCGCTTGTGTGTCGGTGTGTGAGTGTGTGTCTGCACAATCCTCTGCGTGCGTTGTTTCGTAGTTGCTGCTGTTCGGGACATCTTTTCCAATCGGGAGCGGTTCTTTTCCTGGGTATATTGTGACTGCCTGTGTTACCATAGCACCTGTCACGTCATTTCGTTAAGCAGACGTTTTCGCGTCAGGAATTTCTGTGCGTCCCGAATAATTGATATTAAACAAAGTTGCCATGGAATTGATAAGACAAGTGTGAAAGATGAATAGAAGAAAAAAAAAACATTGTGAAGTGTTACAAGAGCGCGCGGAGGATTTGTGTAGAGCACCATTTGGGTGAGTTGGATGCATCCTGGGAATGACCTCAATGACACCGAGTTTGTGGGAGCTAGTGCAGTGGGTGGTGAGTGGAGACCGACTGTGGGTTGTGTTTAGCGCATAAACATTATTTAGCGCGCGCATATTACATAAAACCGGAAAGGGATTAACAACTATGTTTATTAAAGGCCTTTTTGTATGTGATTTCATTTCGTGTGACAGAGTTGAGCCCACGCCCCTGCGCTTGCAGAAGGCGCCTGGGGACATTAGTTCCATATGTTAACTGCGTTAGGGAAAAGTCTTTGTTGGGATTTATGAGCGGTCGAGTCCGACTGGAGCACTTCCATATGGATGCCTTTTGCGAAACTTTTCCTAGACCATACGGAATTTGTGTGATTTTGATTTGCCCTTCAGTTTGTTATTTAGAAGTCGTTTTAATGGGCGTTCTAGAAATGAAGTGTTTAAAGTGGTATCTAGTTCTTATTCTGCGCACTGAATGTATTTGAAGAGTATACTTGGAAATCCATGGGCATGGCGAACATAGCCAAGCTAAACAATACTCAATTTATGTCAAACATTTGGACCTTAAACTTTCTTCATTTTCGCCTCATAGGACTCTCAGTTTGCTTTAGTTTTGAATGGTTTCCAATTGGTTTTGTTTCGAGACGATGGCGATAACAATTGTGATTAATATTAGGATGATCCACAAGGCTTCTTGCATGATGGTATCAAAAGTGTAAATTGTCAAACTAATCATTGTGAATATGATCACTCTGAAATCTAGAGTTCTGCTATCAAAGAAGCCGACTAATCATTCTAAAACTTAAAGTGTTTCATACTTTTAATAACGAAACCCGCGCATGTCCTGGTGTACCACAAAATACCAATTTACGTGTTTGTTGATATAAGTTTGTTACGCGATAACTATCTTATTTGTTGGCTCATTGTATTGTTTTCATTTTTATCCCACATAAACCTTCCAATCTCTCCATTGTCGTTTTTAGGTTCATCGGGAAATTTGCCTTTATCTGTTTCTAAGGGTCGTCCTGGAAACACACATTTACCTCGCTTTAAAGACCCGAAATTTCGGATATCATAATGTTTGACCAATGTCTAGTGCAGATTGAATTGTGATTATTTTGATTGGCAGTAGTTAGGTTTAGTGATCAAAATATGCGCTTGTAGATTTCGAGTTGGCACAGTTGTTAATCAGGTATAGTTCCCATTAAAAAGTCAGGTAGTCTTCCCCTACTGTGTGTATACCATATTTTCCAGTTCCGTTTTCGTATTTTGCTCTTAAAATGATCGTCAGTGATCATTGTTACTCCTGGTCGTATCAAGGAAGAATATAAGAATGTTGTCGCTGACTATGCGATGTGGGCCGCATTCCGGTGCTGGCCGGCCAAACGATTTACTCGGTTAGCGTATCGTACTTCCAGAGCCGGACTCTGCTCTGGATTATTGTTTCGCCCAGTACGATTCTTTCATTCTCCAAATAAAAACACGCTGCTACAAATTACTGAATCTTTTTTTTTTTTTTTTATTAGACTTCTCGGGAGAGGCGAACCTATAGCGCCGAGTGGGCGCCCCGAGATGCCATCAAATAACTGTTGCAGTTCTTTTTGAACAATGTCAGGTTGTAACGCTCCGGGAACACTCGCGTGGGAGGGGAGTTCCACAGCTTCCCCGCTCTGTAACGGAACGAGTTCTGATACAGGTATGTTCGCGCCGTCGGGAGATGAACCACAAACGGGTGCGATCCGTCGGATTGTCTTGTGGAGCGCATATAAACCGAATTGCGTGGAACAATGCCAAGAATCTCCGAAGAACAGCACCCGTGATAATATCTGTAAAACAGACAGAGGTCGGCTACGCGCCTTCGATGTTATAGCGACTGTAGTCCCGACGTCAGCGCCGAGTCACCGATCAGGCGGATCGCTCGTCTCTGTACGCTCTCAAGTAGGTCAAGGGTATGTTTAGGAGCTGAGCTCCAAACATGAGAGCAATATTCGAGCGCGGGTCTAATTTGGGATTTATATAGGAGAAGAAGTTGGGCCGGAGTAAAATATTTCTTGGCTCTAAAAAGATAACTCAGTTTTCCAGAGGCTGATCTGGCGATACCCGATACGTGTTTATGCTATGATACATTCCCACCGACCGTGACGCCGAGCAATCTCAAACTTTCCCCAGCCTCGAGGGCCCGGCAATTCATCATCAGCTGTGGAACCGATGATCCAGTTTTCTTTGTGAATGTTGTATACTGGGCCTTCGTTGCGTTGAAGTCGACAGGATTGGTCTTTCCCCACTGCAGGACTTTATCCAGATCCTGATTCAGAGAGTCAATCTGTCGACATCTCAGCTCGGCCGATCACTCGAAAAGGAGGAAATCTTTAATATAATTCTTCTAATTGTCTCTTTATAATTGTTTTTCTTGCTGTCAAACCGTCTCGTTAAGACCGTGCGGCGAGGAGTTCCTGTGGCGACTGCTGCTCAAAAAAAAAAAAATGGGGTGGCGAGAGGCCGACCTTAGGGAGACAAGGACAAATGTGTCCTTCACCTTGTCTCTGGCTTCTGGTCATCTTGCGATAACCAGAATCACCCACATCCGTGAAGATGTTGGGTTCGGTCTCAAGATATCTGAAAAGAAAGGGGAAGGACGTATCTACGGATAGTGTGGACAGGGTTAGTTCAATTGTTCTCTAACTACTTGGATGGGGGGGTGGTGGGAAAGAAATCGTACAAGACCGGTAGGTCTTGAGTGCGGTAGTAAACGCAGATCACGTCGTTGGCGTCTGATAATCTGCGCTTTGGTCGGTGTGTATGTGTGTGTGTTTGTGCTGTCTAGCACTGTGCGTGCGTGTTTGTAGTGTGTCAGCAGTAGACCCTATGGGATGGGTCCAGGAATCTTATATTATAAAGGAGAATGTTGTTGGGAAGGGTGCTTTCTTCAGTTTTGTACTGAAGAAGAAATTGTGGTGGTCTGATCCGAAGAGATCGAAAGAGAGAAGGGTCAAGAACGCAAGACTCCCGTACAAGTGGGTTCTCGCTGTTCTGAATGCTTTCGAGGTACTTATATGCTAATTGTAGCAAGTGCTCCTCGATAGGGATAATGGAGGCACCTTCGTATAGGTGAGAGTTCGGGTAATGGCGACCGTCAGGCCTTCTAAAGTGGTTGATGCATCTTCTGGGGAGTTTTCTTTCGAAAACTCGAAGTTTTTCCATTTCGGCCGAAGATATGCAGGACCATATGGGAAAGGCGTATGATATTCCAGATCGGATTAGCTGCTTATAGCAGAGAAGCTTAACTTTGGTGTCAACTTTGTTGCTCCACTTCAAGATGTTGTGCAGTTGCTTAGACCGACCGAGGCTCCTTTGAAGAATGTGGGTCATATGTTTGGTGAAATTCATTTTTGGGGTAGAGATGACCCCAAGATATTTCATCCTGTCCTGTGGTCTAATCGTAGTACCTCCTATTTGTATTCGGATATTCTGTGAATATCGAGAAGTAGGTTGGGAGTGTTTACTACTCAGAATTATAGCTACTGCCTTAGATGGGTTAAGTCGAATTTTCCATCGCCTGTAATACTGATACATTTCGTCCAGATGACGGTTGAGTCGGTTTGTTGCGAGTTTTGGGCTTTTAGATGACGTGTACACTAGGACGTCATCCGCATAGCAAATCTGGTTTACTCTACCATCCACAGGGCGGGGAATATCTGAGGTGTAGATATTAAATAAGATGGGGCCTAGAATGGAACCCTGTGGTACGTCTGCAGCGGCGTTGAAAGTTCGGGAAAGCTTTCCGTTCACTCGAACTTGGAAGGTTCTGTTTAAAACGAACTGGTAGATGATACTACACTGCGTTTTACTGAGGGCAGTATTCGGTAATTTAAAAACGAGAGCTTCGATCCAGGTTGTGTCGAAAGCCTTTTCAATGTCCAAGCTCACCGCAATGGTGGGTTCCTTATTAAACAGGCGCACGCAAACGTGGTTTTGAAATATGCTGAGAGCCATGGTGTTGCTGTGCGCTCTTCTAAATCCAAATTGAAAGTCAGGTATTAGATTCCTGACACTGATCAATTTATTTAGCTTCTCGTATATGAACTGTTCATATATTTTACTGATGCAGGTGAGGAGCGAAATAGGACGAAAGCTTGAGGGGAGATAATTTGGTTTCCCAGCTTTTGCTATGGGCAGACAACAGCATGCTTCCAAGCTTGGGGAAAGTACCCCATGTTATAGGCATGATTGAGCAGAATGGAGAGCTTTATAAAGAATAAAGCGGAAAGCCTTCGCAACGAGTGGTAGGACATATTGCCGATACCGGGTGACTTCTTGGGGTTTCTAGATTTAACTAGGTTCTGTAGGGTATTTGGTGTGACGAAACGGTGACTATTATCACGTGTGTCGTCGAAGTATGCACTGTTAGCTGAGTTAAAGACAGCTATTGGCCCGTTAAAGTTGTCTAATTTATTGTGAACCTCTGAACTAATTATTGCATTCGTTTCCGGTTCGCCATCCTCGAGAGTGAGCTTGTGATTATTTTCAAAGGTCTCTCCGATGATGTTTGCTTTATTGGTGTCATTATTGACAACAAGACCGTTGTGCATGATTGGTTCAGTGATACGAGAGGTGTCACATATCTTTTTAACATTTTTATAAATGTTCTGGTCCATCTGAATACCCTTCAGTTTGTCTTCCAATTGTCGGGTGCGATTGTTTTGGATTCTTTGTTTCATCAGTGTGCCAATATTGTGAATAATGGCTCGCAATAATGGCTCCCTTTGCGTAAGGCGGTGACGACATCTCATTCTGCAGAGCTTTTTATGCTCCCGGATGAGACGAAGAGTGAGGTCGTCAAGGGGAATTTGATGTCTTTTCAAGTTTGTACTTCGGGACAGCGTTATTTATCTCTACCCTCGTTAGGTTCCTGTCAGTGTGGAGAGAGAGTTGGTGGAGTTTTTCTTTCAATGTAATATTGAAGTTGTCCCAATCTGTGCGCCCATAAAGGGGTATGTATCTGACATGAGCCCGGGATGCTCGATAGCCGCGGATGAACATGGTCACAGCGTTGTGGTCAGATACACCCGCCGATACTTGGGGAGGAGTGATTTGGGGAAGTAAGTCTTTGGACACAATAAAGATGTCCGGGATGGAGTTACCTCGGGTACCACCCGTAGGTGCGACTATTTCGAAGTTGAGGGCATGACCGTTTTCGGTTTACCATTGGAACAACTTTGTGCCGTTTGGCAAGAGACGCAGTTTTTCCAGTGGAGATGCCTGGAGTTGAAATCGCCGCCTATGATGAAGGGTGTATGGCCCGAGGACGCTATTAATTGGCCGATATCTTCGGGATTAATGGGGCCATTATTGGTTTTATGCAAGTGTTATACGGAGTATATGTTCACTCTACCATTATTAGCTAGATGTAGTTCAACCCCGGAGACCTCTATGGGCTCGAAATGTGGGAGGTCAATAGCTTCATGGCGAAGTTCGCTTTTAACTAGAATACAGGTGCCACCTCCGCTAATAGTGGGGCCGTCAGTGAGTGTTCGATCTCTTCGGATCATTGAAAAGTTTGGGAAAGTGGGGCGGTGACATGGATGCAACCTAGTTTCGGTTACAAGAACCACGTCCGCCCGGTTATCCTTTATGAAGTCAGAGACTATCGCACGCTTTGATAGCGAAACGAGGGAGTTGACATTTATAAGGATAACTTTAATTTTGGGATCCATTTTGAAGCGTATCTCTGTCGATGTGCTCGCTTATATAGGCCCGCAGCCGTCCTCTCATTCGCTCGTTTCGTAGGTGCTGTTCTCCTTAGTGGCTTCCTAGAATCGGTGCGCCGCTGATCGTTGTTTCCCAGGAACTTTTGTGCTGGCGCTTGCCCTGATTTTCCTGGGAATTCGTGTCGACGTGATGGATCGGCAATAGTCTCTCCCGCAGTGCGAAGCACTCCCTCATGTGACGGCGATGTCATCGCTAGAACCAACACCACGACTCGGCGTGTTGGTCGTCGCAGTGTTCCCCATGTCGTCCTCACGCCCAGGGCCCTGATCCTCCCGTCGGATCCAGGATATACAGCTTGTACTTCTCCGCGCGGCCAGGTACTGCGGGTCAATGACGAATCCACCACCAGAATTACATCTCCAGCTTGTGGGTCGGTGGTATCTTGTCCGGAGATCCTTCTTGGCATCAGGGTTGGCAGGTATTTTTCTATCCATCTTCTCCAGAGATGGTCCGTCAGCCACTGCGCTGTTCTCCAGCTCGCCCTACCAACGAGGTCGTGGTCGTCGAATTTATCGGGTGCCATCGCACCGCAAGAACGCCCCAGCAGGAAATGGTTCGGCGTAAGACTTTATTCGTCGTTTGGATCCAAATCGAACTATTGTGGTGGCTCTGTAGTAGCCTTTCTTTTACCAGCTCCACTCTCAGCAGATGCACTAGTTTTGGCCGCTTCCTTTACCACCCTATCTGGTGGTTTTGTTTGTTTCTCTGTTTGCTGTCCCGCCATTGGTGTTGTGTTGTCAATAAAGCCATAACTCATTTAATACCTTCATCATCGATTTTCGGAAACCATAATTTCTTCTCAGTGTCCCAAAGGAATATAGCTCCACCCTTCTCAGTGTATGTCTGCACACCATTTTCAAAACCATGCGTAACCTCATTCACGGATATCTGATTCTTTGGTATCCTCTGATTCTTGCTAACATAATATTCAGTTTCGAATTGTTCAGCATTCGTTTCAAGAGCTTTAGGAATCCATTGATATGTTCCGTGCACCAGCGATGGTGTTCGTTGTCGTAGAGGCTCATCAGTTGATTGGCACTGTTGTCGGGTTGACCACCATGTTCTTGCCAAGGCAGCCACTTTTCTTCGATATCACACTTGTATTTGTACCCAGCTGTTGGATCGGTGTAATTAGCTACTCCCTCTGATTCACTTTTTTTCGATATCACGCTTGTATTTGTACCCAGCTGTTGGATCGGTGTAATTAGCTACTCTCTCTGATTCAGGATACATTTTCAGCTTTGTTTTGCGAATTCGATATTTTGGTGGAATGTATTGTACGCGGAGTTGACAATTCCTTCTTTTTTCTTCCCCTTCCGGTCTACCCGCAGCTCGTTCTGTTGGTTGTTTAGGTTTAGGTTCACTTCTTATTGCTTCGGTTTCGAAGTGACGTCTAACCAGCAATTCCCTTTTGTCCTTGTCCTGCCATAGTTGACAAATCTCACTGGTGTGCTGTTCCTGGCCTTGCACCTGTGCAAGAGCCATCCTAAACTGGTAAATGAAGCCACTGGTTCGGTGCTTCTCCCTTTCCTCAACCTCCTTGTAACTGTCAGGCCCCAGTTTTCCTGACCGATGAGTAATTTAGGCTCTTGCTGGGTGTAGGTCACGGCGCAAGGCTAATAACCTTGCCCGTAAAAATAAATTATTATGGAAAATTAGACAAGCCTCGAGACTTGCTAAATAAGGCCAAGAACGGGTCCCGGTTGTAGTGCCGATGATGATGGGTGTAGGTCAACTGGTCTCCGAGGTCTCGTTGGTGATTGCAACCTTCGATCGTTTCTTTCCTCACCTCCTGCTTCGAGAGTTTAAAATCGGGGATGGTCCTCACCTCGATCGAACTTTCAGCTCGGCTATGAGCTCCCTTGATTCGCACTTGGACTCTTTGCGAGTCGATCCTCCTGATGCCCAGTCCACCGACTGTCTCCAGAACGAGTGCTTCCTGTCTGCCCTTCGCACCATTCTTTTCGGAGATTGACGAGTCTTCAACGAAATGGTGGATACCTCATCAAGCAGAGCTAATACCCGGGTCGATCTCCTAGGCCAATAGAGATCCACTGGAACCATCTTTAGGTATGATTTGGTGCTACTGACGGTGCGCATGGAAGTAACCACCTCTCCTCTGGTTTGCTCCGGATCATTGTTCGATGGAGAGGTGTCATGACATGTTCTTCCTTCTCTTCTTGGTGGCATCCTCGGTGAAAATTCGCCTGGGTGGAGGGTGACGTGGTGCCCTCTTGCGCACTTATCGCACTGCGGTGGCTTGCAATCTGATCTTCGATGTTTGTGGCGAAGGCATTTAAAGCAAAACCCTGCCTTCTTCGCCAGATCCCATTTCACGCCAGTACTGGCCCCCTAAAAACATGGGGCGTCTGGAGACGTCGTGTTCTTTGAGGCAAACTCGACATTCCAATTTGCTTCCGTTTCTAGCTGCGCCACTTTCTCGAACGGCATGGATTGCTCTCCTCCCCGAGTCGCGCCGTCCTTGGGATGATGCATGCTGGTGGAAGCCTCCCCTCGGCTCCCAAGATACTTCGGTTGGGGTGAAATCGCCACATATGTATCCCTCCAGTCTCGCGACGTTGCCGAAGACCCTCAGTTCCTGCTGCTCCTCCTTTCGATGCCCGTGCTGATACACGAACCACCTGTGCCTCATGGATGACGGTATCCTGGCCGTCAGTTCCTTGACCGTCTCGGGTGAGCTTAAATATTGCTCCTTTCCCAGCGCCCTGATGGTGGCCACGGAGTTCGTCAGCAAGGCGGTTAAAGACTCCAATCTCGTTCCGGTCCTCTGTGATTCGAGGCAGGTCCTTTAACTTCGTTTGTTCCGCCACGGCCAACGCTCCCGGTCTTCCAAAGCGAGTCTCCAGTCCCTTCATTACCTCCGTGGGTCTTCGGCAATAAATAGGAGACCTCTAACGGCTTCTCTCGCCCTTCCCCAAGAGCTCTCCGAAGACGCGCCAAGTTTTGGCATGTGCGAATTCAACGGCCGTATATTCGAACAATCTCCTGAAAGCCAGACACTCCTCGCTGGCACCGTTGAAATGGGGTAACTCGATGATTTGCCTCGAAGTAATTGCTCCGGGGGTGCTCGCGAGAGCCTGGCTAGGTCTTGGGGTAGATCCTGAATGTAGCTCCTTTCTTCTTCGTGATGCTGCGACCTATTCTCGTGAGTTAGCCTGTCTCCGGGCAGCCTCGCCAGATTGTCCTATGGATCGCAAGGCTGTGCTGGTACTCATCTTCGGTAGCCTCGCTTTGGCTAGTCTCTTCCTCGGAACTTGCCCCCACCAATTCGAGTCTTGATTGTGCCACTTTCGCCTTCGCCTCGGCGATTTACAGCTCTCGTTTGGCGACTTCCAACCTTGCCTCGATCTCGGGCCTCCTTGATGACTGTACCGTACTGCCTCTTGAGACTATGCCTCGTGCTCCGTGCCGTGCTTCGATCTTGGCACGGTTGTCCTGGGCTCTGTCTTCCCCGGACAGGCTGGTCTTCTAGTCTACTTCTTAGTATGTTGGGACAATCCCCTGCCCGTGGGTGTGGGGTTCAGAGTGGCTCTCCTTCCCTTCGGTCACATGCGCTGTTTCCCTTCTTCTGGCGAGCGCTCCGACAGGCCTGTCGTAATCTCCTTCAAGCCACGTGGGAGATTCTTCTCCTGTGGCGCTTGCATCTGGTCCGGTGCTGCCCACAGCAGGTTGAGTAGACAGTCCTCCCGTAGGGGATGGCAGCGTCCTACTAGTTATCGGCATCCTCCTTTATCGCCGAGATCCGGCTCGAAGGATCAACAACTCGTGCCACTTTCGCCTTATATATGCCCGCAGCCGTCCTGTCGTTCGCTCGTTTCCTAGGTGCTCTTCTCCTTAGTGGCTTCCTGGAATCGGTGCGCTGCTGATCGTTGTTTCCCAGGAACTTGCGTGCTGGCGCTTGCCTTGTCTTTGTTGTTGTGTCTTATGTATGATTGTGCAAACCTAAGTTCAACTGACGACTCTTGCTATTGTGCAGTTAGGCACAATTACTGAGTGGTGGGTAGGGTCCCAAAGCCCAGACGCCCGATGAGATACCTTCCTTCGTGAAATGCTTGGGAGAAATCCTTGAGCATCTTTCGGAGCTTGGCTGAAAGTTGTCGGAGAGAACTATTTTGAGGGGGAGAGGAGAGGATTGCAGGGTAGAGGGGTTATTGGAGGGGGGGGGGGGGGGGGGGGTTTAGGACGGGTTTATTCTGAGACGTCGTTTAAGAGCGGGAGTGGAGTTGTTGAAATAGAAGTAGGTGGGGAAAAGGTTGGCCCGTCGTAGCATACGCGAGATGGGTTCGTTAGCGCCGTAAGAAGTGTGATGAGCGGGCACGTAAAACAGTCGAGGGTTACGTACGTTACGGGGGTTTGTGTGCAATGTTAAAGCGGAGAGCAAGCTTGGGCAATTGATTGAGCCAGAAGAAAGGCAGACTTTCCTTCTCTGACTGTTGGCTTTCCTTCTCCGACTGTTGGCTTTCCTTCATCTTCTCTGACTATTGGCTTCCTTCACTGGCTATTGGCTTTCCTTCGCGGGGTTGGTGAGCTCTTTAGGCTGCTCTCCTATTGTTTTCAGGGACTGCTCACCTTGCTATTTAAGTTCACTTGAATTATTTCGCACTTGGGTTAATAGGGTGCAGATTTTGATACAATACTCCTCCGACTGTATCATGTAGCCTACGAGGTGTCTTAGCCTCAGGAGATTAATACTCACTTGAATGAAATGGTCCCAAACGAAAATGGCATGATCAGTATCCTTTTTTCGCTCCTCATGTTGTGGGCAGAGAGTGGAACTCACGTGTCCAGTACGCTTTAGGAATTTTCTATACCCCCCGTGCCCGACAAGAACTAAGTAAGATGGTAGTTGTAGTTTCCATGTCGGCGCTTCATCCTCACTTTTATGGATGATATGAGTGAAAGATTCGTCTACCTTTTAAGCTCGTGTTCCATCTGGACTGCTATATAGAAGCTTCTCTTCCTTCTACCTTTATCGTTGTATTCCACCGTGCACTTAATCTCTCACGGCTCTCCTTTTATAGATCGGAAGAATATCCTCAGCTACGATGGCAATGGGACGCAATCCAGATATAACAAATGCCGCTTCATCCAAGATCGCGTATAGCCCTTAACGAACAAAGCCAGTATGTTACTCTTATCATTCTCCTCAGTTGTTTTGTTTGTAGAGGAGCTGCCCACACTGGCGCGGCATTCGCCGGTACTTGTTGACGGGGTAATTCTCCTACCGTGTTCTGGTGCGCCTGTGTTTGGCAATACTCCGGATATGGCTGGTTGTATGCCAATGGCTTTTTTACCTGCATAGTAGATTTGACTATTGTTCACCAACATGTCGACTAAATTGTTCGTTTGGCTTATAGCCGGGCATCAGTACCGCTTCGTTTCGCTCTTTGCTAGTTCTAGTCCAGCATTTAGCACCAGTCTTGAATCGTTTTTATCGCTTGGTTCGAGTTTCCACAGTTTTCTTGGGACGTTTTTCCCATTGTGATAATTACTATGTGGTTCGCAAAGCCTGTGATTACTACTCCTGGTTTATTTATGTAAAATGCCGCATTATACATCGCGGTCCATACGAGTGGTTTAAAAACTGGGCCTTGTGGTAGTTCTCGATTTATGTTGGGTTTTCTTGGACCGATTTTTGTTTCATATATAAAAAACCTGTAAAGTATAAAATGGTGATCTTAAGGAGGTAGCCTGTAACTTCCAATTGATACAGCTCATTCGTAACGCGGTTCCAGTCGATCATGTTATCGCCATTTAGACCCCGCCATCTGTATTCTTAGATGATTGCACCCGTCTTCCTTTTTCGTCCCATCTCATCACTTTTTGACCAATTTCACGTTCATATGATGTCGTACATGTGATTAGTGCACTGAACTTAGAGCCGTTGTCGGTTGTCGGTGACATGTTGGAGTAACACGTCTTACAAAGTAGTTACAAGACTAAGATTACTTTTTGTTGAGTCTCCGATTCAGATGTTACAAATCATTAGGTAATGGTTCATCCATCAAACTGTGGTAACCGTCTAAAGTTGAAGTACCTTCTAAGACTGCATGAGCTTTGGGGAAATTTATAATTGCTCGGAGATCAGGCCTCTCGATGAATACCTTTTATCGGTCATGTGACTGTCGGGTCCGTTTGCTAGTCAAATCTCATTCGTTTACTTTACTTTCACTTTGAAACAGCAGACGGTTATCGGTCGATTTAACTAAAATGCGTCCACATTAATCGCACGTAATTTTTGTTGTGGCGTTGTACCGACCTTACGCTATTAGATTAGCTTATCATATATGTTTTGATTGATTTCACTGGGGCTAAGTACGGGCGTGTTAGGACGATTAAAGCGCGGTGGCGTGTGTGGGTTCATTGAAGATCACGAGAATTTGTCAATTTATAAATGAGAAGTTTGGGAGTCGGTAGTTTTAACAAAACTCCTTTAAAAAGATTGTAAGGGGCACAGTCCGTGTTGCCCCACATTTTTATTTTCCAATTTATATTGCATTATTGAAAGCAAAATGAAATAAATAATAAGAGTTTCTCCAAAAAGTTCACAGGACGTAAGTTCTGTACCCAAACAAACAGTCATTTGTTCAAATCTTAGGGCATTGTTTTTGTCGAGATATATTCAACAAAGGCGACAAGGACACTGAGCTAAGATCCCATATTTATAAACAACAAAGGCAGATAGTTGGATCAAAACACTATTTTCATTGTGTGTAAGCAGCCACACATACCTTTGAAATACTGTGTTACTATAATACTACTTGTCAGTAAAATGCCTTGTAATGGAAGAAAGTTAAATGCCAACGTGTTATCTTACGTAAATCTCTTCCACACCAGTGGATCCCCCAATTCTCCTTCACCCTGTGCTCGTGATTCATGAGAAATTGTTAGGTACCATAGCTCCTCATGAACGCCCACCTACAGAGGGTTTGATGATAGAGTTTCCTCGTCGTTCGGGTTCCTGATGGTGTATGGGTTGAATTACATCTTTATCATTAGAGTTTGGAGAACTTCTGACCTTGTTCAATGGCTTCCCAATGGGTGAATGTCCAATTGACTTCCTTGTAAAACCATAATTTTCGAGGCGGTGCTGAGGGAAGGCGTTTCTAAGTGCTGCATCGCCTTTGTCAAGCACTTAAATACGAGGGCAGTTCAATAAGTCTTTAGAAAACGAGGACGATTTTCTTTTATTTTTTCATTTAGCTGACCTAATAATGGTGGCGCAAGGCTAATAATCTTGCCCTGAAAAAGGAATTATTTTGGATAATTTAACAAGTCTCATATATGGACCGGATGCTGGTGGAGAGACTTGTTAAATAAGGTCAAGACCGGATCCCGGTTGTAGTGCCGATGATGATGATGATGACCTAATATTGACGCATAATACTGTCCAGTTATCGTCTATCCCTTTTCCAAATAGTCAATGAAGATAATACCACGTCCATCCCAAAACACAGTACCCATAACCTTTCCAGCCGATTTCACCGTCTTTGCCTTCTTCGGGGCCCGCTCGCCTTTAAAAATCCACTGTTTTGACTTTTTTTGATCTCGGCCGTGTAGTGGTGTGTCCATGTTCCATCTACAGTTATTAATCTGTACAGAAACTCATCTGGGTTGCGACGCATGCACTCTAAAAGTTCTCAGCTGCGAGCAAATGCGTCACCCATCTCCCAAATATTTTTTCATACCGAATTTATCCTGCAAAATTGAAATATGAAACAAATTGAAAGTTGATGGATACCTAATGAGGAATGATGTTTACTATAAACAGACTATAGCGTTTGGGATTGATAGTGAAGAACGTGTGATTCGAACTAACGCTATGACAGTTAGAATCAACAAAAATTGAACCAATGCGTAACACATCAGGCTACTGGCCGTGCTTAGAATTCGATTTTTAAACCCAAGTATATTCCACTGATGTGAATTGTTATTTTATCGCTATGGTATACGGCTCTGATGCATTTTCTTATTCGATTTGCGTTCGGTGTTCTTCACTATTTGTTTGTGTATTGTGTGTGTATCTGTTAGAGACGCCACAAGACCATTAGTGATGTTACGAGCGCCATCGTATGCGTTTCTAAGGACTTAACATGTATTCAAGTACTAGGAATAAATTGTTGCGTATCCGCAGCAGAGACTTTTTGCTCGACTCTTGTATTAATAACATGACTTGTACCCACCTCCAACTATTTATTAATCTAATGTAATTATTAAACTTACAAGTGGATTTTTCATTTATAATGTTAACCCGTGCTAATATGCAATACATGACACGTTTCTTGCCCTTATACAATTTAAACTGATATATTATCCCTTTTATTGCTTCCAGACCCAAAGTCCGCCTGATCTTCGTCATAGTTCCAGTGTTCGTATGAAAAACGTTCCTGTGGTAATGCTGGATAATGAGGCAACTGAGTTTGTGTCTTACATTCGGTACGACGGAGCTCATCTTCCATATGCAACTTCGTTGTTCGAGTTCTCAATTTAATGATGCCCTCAGCCTTGGTCGAAGGGGACTATTTTTCCATCTGACCTGCATTTTCTAGTGGCTTCCCTTCATTTAAACGGGACACTTTTGGGCGAAATTTATTTTTTTGATTCTGATCTGAGTTCTATTAGACCAAGGTTCAGAACTTGACTCGCGGCTAAGTTCTATTAGACCAATATTCAGAAGTCCGGTGACGATGCTTGGTGAATTTCACATTCAGCTTGATCAACTTTTCTTCCACCTTTTTAAAATATTCTTCCTCTATGAGTACGAAACTTCTATTTTCTTCCTTTTCTGAGAATGAGGAGAAATTGGGCCTTTATCGACCACGTTGACTTGTTTCCGTTTTAGGCTCTTTTTTTAAGGTTATACATGAACTGAAGATTCGTGGGGCAGCTCTAAATAGACGCAGCCCGCCAGAGAACCGTTCCGCAATTAGTATGAACGTCACGACAACCTCCATCTCTACTTTTTGAGTTCTTCTCTTCTTCGCTTGTGATCGGATTTATACTTATGTTAAAGATCTGGATGGAACCTGTATATCACCTTGCCGCCCTGATGAGTTATTGGCAGTTTTTACCCTTTAGTTTTTGTCATAAACATCAAATTATAAAATTCATTGTGATATCGGTCGAGTTACCACTGGTTTCATAAACTAAACTAAAAAAATCACTCTCTTCCTATCTCTCTCTGTATATATTGTTCCGTAGACACCCGAAAGTTAACGACCTTCCTTTTTTTTTACACTAACACGCGCACAAAAGGGGATTTTGAAGTACACTTAAATGTCAGAGCACAGTGCGAGATGTTATAATACATAAATCAGAGAAGTAGAAGATAAAAGAAATGTAGAGTCATCGGGTTACCTAAGGGTGAGACAATTTCTTAGGCCAGCTATTGACAAAACCTTGGGGAGTATGTTGTGGCGGTCCCGCTAAACCCCACGGTTCGGTTACCTAAAAACCCCCATAACTTCCACCCAATCTCATAACTTCACTAATGCAATCGCATTCGCATCTTAAATGCTTCACGCATTAAATAGATCAAATCTTTAACCTAAAAGTCCCTGTAAAAGAAAACTTACCTTTCATGCATCCCTTCGCATACAATTCCCCGTAAGATTTCTTGCTCAACTTATCAGGAATCCCAAACCAATTTGGCCAGGCAGATTCCCCTAGACGAATTCCTAATAACAAAGGATTTGGATTACATACTATGTAACCTTCACCAGGGACCATAAACATTGCGCTGTCTACTTTTTTCAGCTTCGCCATGTGTATGATAAATCTCTTAACGTACGCATTTGCCGACGACCTTTTTCTCCCAGCAATAAAATACCCAAGCAGCTGCATGCAATTAGCGTAATCGACGCTGAAGCCAATTTCCCTAACTCGCACCACGTGCAAACAAAAGAACGCTGTTCCTCCATAGGCTTCCTGGCGATACCATAAACAACCCATATCGTTCGTGGTATCCGAAAGGCATTTTTCATTTAATGATTGGCTGCTATTTATCCAGCTGACCCTCATTACCGAACGATGCATTAGGTCGCTTTTCCCCTTGTCTTGTAATTGCCCTGAATCCATTCGTCATTACCTCGATGCATAATCATTCACAAACCCATTAGCATCGCAAGAGATTCGATTTGTTTGCTTCAACGAACACACATCTACTGGATGCACATTATGCACCTTCTTGGTGTTTCAAATTCATTACCATGCCTTCGACCCATGAAAAGAACCCCGACGTACACATATACATGTGTACCATGATGACCTCCTCTATGAGATCCGGTTATCACCACCGTAAAAGTGAATGCACCCAAATTTCCCGAGTGCCCATGCCTGGCACAATACTTCTCGTACCCCACAATGTCATTACTATGTGGGAAGAAATTAAGCTCCTTGTCATATAATGGTCTTGAACTGGGAGATGCGATCTACATGATCTCCGAGATTCAAAATAAGTGATTCGAAGTTCGGAGTTCGATAAGATTACTAATTCGGTTACGACACCATTTCCAGTTCTGTGCACTTTTTCTCCACGCTTTAACATCTGATCCGATTTCCTTAAGGTCACGCCTGATATTGCCCTTCTATCTCCGTCACTTCCCCGTTGGTTTTTCATCAAAAATTCCGTAGATGGTTCTATCGTTGCCCATTCTTGCTACATGCCCGATCCAACTTAATCTTTAAAACCGTATGTTTCTCACCGTTGTTGGTCTGAGAAATTATCCTTCCAATTCACGGTTGTGGAGATTCCTCTCTCTTCCTAATTTTCTTTTTTCTCACATCTTACTCACACTCTCTGGCAGGATGCGAATCTATTTGCACACTTGCATAGACAAACCTGGACTGACTGTGTGGCCGAAAGAGCGATGAGGATTATTTCCAATTTTCACATTTTCTTTGTATGAACGGAATTCCGCTGTGTGATTTATCATCCTAGATAAAAGCTGTTTGCGCACACTGTCTCATGCGAGAATTCAGGGGTCGCTCAACAATGTGACAGTACTTCATCTATAGCTTTCTATAGAAAAATAACATGCAGATTGGAACTACGTTTAAATTACCCTTATAGGTGCACACTGTCTCATGCGAGAATTCAGGGGTCGCTCAACAATGTGACAGTACTTCATCTATAGCTTTCTATAGAAAAATAACATGCAGATTGGAACTACGTTTAAATTACCCTTATAGGTATTTTACTCCAATTCTTGTCTGTAGATATTCGAGGAAAGAAACCCAATCGGCGCCGTATGCAAACGAGAATCGTAATATTTGCGTTCATTTAATGCATTGTTAATTCGGTTGTTATTCCCTGGAATTTAGGGGCAGAGAGAGTACGACGGTGAATTTAGCTGCCGCTTTTGGCTAATTGTGCTTTGTCGGCATTCGAGACTCCAGACAATTTCGATTGTAAGGATCCTGTGTCACAAAATAACTGTGCATTCGTAGGAAATAAGGGGATATGGCCTTTTTACTGTGGAACAAGTTAAATCCTTTACTACGCTTGTAGGTCTCGCGAGGCATTCCTCTTGTAGCATTGTCTGCAGAGTTCTCTTTCGCCTAAATCCTTCGCTATACTAGTAAGTTCTTGAAGTAATCCATTGTCATTAGTGTTCTCATGCAAACTATGGGAACCTGTGTAGTGCCTGAAAACCGGCTCCCGACCTATTTTCGCATTCAAATCCCCAAGAACGATTTTCACATCGTATCTTGGGCAGGCATTGAGGACCCGTTCGACGTTCTCATAGTATTCTTCTTTTTCGTCGTCAGGGGACTCCTCTGTAGGTCCGTGAACGTTTATGAGGCTTATGTTCTTAACTTTGCTTCGCACGCGAAGAGTGCATAGCCTTTCATTTATTGCATTAAAGCCGATGATGGCAGGCTTCAGTTTTTGGCTGACTAGAAAGCCTACCCCGAGCACATGGTGTTTTGCGTGACAGCTGTAATAAATGTCATACTCTTTTCTTTGAAAAACACCACTCCCCGTCCATCTTATTTCTTGTAATGCTGTTATGTCAGCCTTATATTCGGGCAGGGCATCGGCTAGCTGCTGTGAAGCTCGAGCTCTCTATAGTGAGTGGACGTTCCATGAAAAAATCCTTAAATCATTTAGCCATTTTCGTTTCCGTGGTCGTCGTCGTGTATCCGGTCCATATCCGCGGCTTTTTAATTTGCCATAATAATTCATTTTTACGGTCCTGGTTATTAGCCTTGCACCAACCTTTCTCAAGATGTCGCTGCATGCATTGGTTCACTACTTGGCGGGTGTCAAAGTAGCTATCCAGGGGTGTCACGTGGAGACTGCATGTCAACTTGGATTGAACAGGAACAAGGATCGTCCTGGCCTTCGCCGGGTTGAAGGCAATCAGAGACTTTGCCCTTCACTCCATACAACCTGGCCCCTATTTACAAGGCGTATCATCACCATCATCAACCGGAGATCGGTCTTGGCCTTATTTAGCAAGTCCTGAGGCTTGTTAAATTTTCCATAATGATTTGTTTCTTCCGGGCAAGGTCGATTGCATGCAAAAACGAGCAGTGAAACTTATTGGGGACCCAGTGTGAGTCGATCAATTCCGTCGTTAGAACATAGGCGCAACGTATCATGCCTGTCTCTTTTCTATAGGTAGTAGCACGGTCGTTGCTCAACTGAACTTATTGAATGTGTTCCGCCTCCTCAGACATTTTCCCGCAATACCCGTCAATCTGAGAATGCGCATCAGTTCACGTTGAAAGTCAACTCCACGCGCATAAACAAACGTAGAGAGTCATTCTTTAGCCGAACCACACGAATGTGGAATACTCTACCTGATCATGTGTTTCCTCGTTGCTGTAAGAACAATGTACATCGATAACTCCTTTCCTTATCCATTTTCTCTTCTTCCGCTCGCACTGTGCTCCGACACTGAAGGGTACTCCAAAATCCCCTTTTGTGCACCCGTTTGTGGAAAAAAAAAAAAAAAAAAAACGAAGCACGGAATCCCAATTGGCCTTCTACTGATAAATGTTTGGCAGCTAAGCGAAACTCCCAGTCGTTTGTCAGAGATTTGTAGAATTCACCATGTTCCTCTTGAGGATATATCATCCGGGTTCCTAGTCCAAATGGGTTTTGTCTTATTAAGTTCCAAGTCCAGTGTATTTAACCCTAAACCGGTAAACATATTTTTGTCAACTTAATCCGGTAAAAAATTACCCTACTCGCACTTTTAATCTTTACTATTCAAGCATACGTGATCGACCGGAGCTAAAAGTCTCTCTACTCTTTAATGATGAAATTGAATTATGATCAGGGTCCCGTGTTGTAAAAGCAAATCGTTATTTCAGCGGGAGATTTAAAAACGTCTGGGGTGTAAATACCCCTAGTTTAGGGTTAACTTTAACAGTCTTCGTGTTCTTTTTATCGCCATCTTCATCATCCGCGACGTCTTCGAGTTGCGGCTCATTAGTCTCCATTTTCTCACTATCCTTGTCAGCCTCCGTTTGAGTTTCGCCCTCATCATCGCTAACGTCCTGTTCCTGTTCGGGATAGCCAATGAATTGAGTGTTTGTTAACATCATCACCATCGGCACTACAACCGGGAGCCGGTCTTGGCCTTATTTGCAAGCCCTGAGGCTTGTTAAATTTTCCATAACGATTTGTTTTTTCTGGGCAAGGTCATTAGTCTTGCGCCAGAGGCTCCCCGACGGGGAATCGAACCCCGGTCTCCCGCGTGACAGGCGGGTATACTAAACTATCGAGGAGCCTATTGTTAACAATATCCTTAATTTTGTTCTCCTGCAAGTACTCCAGTTGATCCTTTTTCACATACAAAACAATCTTTGTACTGTGTCACAACGGTTCTGAGTTGTTTTGGCGAACAGTCAATGAGCCACCTGCCGACGACTCCCAGATATATTTTTCATCATCATTGTGCTTTGAAGTTACTCCAACTTTGTCTGCAATTAAGTAGGCAGAGTAGAAACCAACACCGAACTGGTCAATCATACTGATGTCAGCTCCAGATTGAAGGGCCCCCATGGAGGCCTTGGTACCGGATTTAGCGATGGTCCAAAATTGCTAACCAAATCAGATTTGGTCATACCGATATTGGTATCGATAATACCGTTTAATACTGTAAGAGCCTTGTTAGGGTGCCCAAAAAAATAAATTAATTAAGAAGTGCTCTGTCTGATCAACTTTTTTCTTCTCATTTTAATTTCCAGACATTCAAGACGGTCAACTTTCATATACTTCACGTTTTCATGCGTCGATATTTGAAGGCTGGACTAATAACGTTCCACGGTTACCAAACGTCCAGCTGGCAGCCTTTTTTGATAACAGAATATTATAGTTCCCTACACTGTTTTCTAAACTTTTTGCTTACCACTCGTATAACTGACCACATTCAATCTAATCAACAACGCACTATAGTTAAAGACGCACCAATCTTTCGGTATCCAAGAATATGGGCCCCGCCTGGTACCACTTCACAAACTCGTGAAAACTCCTTTCGTAACTTTGCCATATGGATAATGGATGAAAGATGTGCGACTTCTGTGTATGTTAGCCACCTTGCAAGTATGAGTAGAGAATTTTATTCAAACATTTCATTCAGCTTTTCTACTCGCCGCCCTTTCGGGTGGAAACCTAAGAACAGTAGCTTATCATCCTCATCCCGAGACAGTAAATTTGCAACTGCGCAAGTCTGCGATGAATCATAACAGAACATAACATAGGAAAAGTCTCGTAGGGATTCCCTATCCTCCATTCACAAGTCGGTTCATCAAATACACACTCACTTGTCCCTCTCAAACATTTAAGTGTTACCTTGTGTTAGCCCTGTAATACGCAGTGTATTTTCTTCTTGTGCTGTCCGTGAAATGGTGTCGTGTAGCGTCAGTAATAGAAATAACGAAAATCCCCACCATCAGACTGGACATAAAACTTTCCTTTCACTAATTATCCAGCCCTCAAAACAAGTGTTGTATCTCCCCGAAGACCGCTGCTCCAAGTGTTTTAATTTTTGTGCAAGTGTTTGAGAACTAAACTTTTCCATATTTTGTGTTTTTCAGAATTTTTCTTTATTTAACTATTGTTGCGATAAATGTAATTTGAAACAACTCAAAATAAAACAAAACGGAAAAAAATGACATGATTCAATCGTCACATGTGTAATTAGATTAAAAAGCATTATTTACTCAAATAAAGAGGACAATTCAAGCAGAATTTGGAATCTTGAACCGCAAATGAAAACTTCGCAATTTCCGTCGTCTAACTACGACTTTCCTAGTCGCCCCGATATACAGGGCGGTTGCCAGAGTAGCGCCAACAACAATTGTCCAGAGAATACTTTTCAACTTGCCACCTCATCCTTGCCGTCGACGTCGACTTCAACTTATTTAAACGATGGCGGTCAACAGCAACAATTAGACGAACAATTTCCATACGCACACACTCAACTGAAGCAGGAAAAAGACCTTGATTCCACGGGCGACATTAGTATTGGTATTAACACCGTCAGTCGAATTTATCATCCAACTGATTTAAATGATCAGTACGCAATAAGTGGAACCGAAGAGAATCGTCAGCAAACTAATTGTCCGAGCAATCATCATCACACGACCAGTCATCAACGTCGTCGTCATCATCATAATAATCGTGAATCGCAGGAGCCCCGTCAACATTATATAAAAAAGGAGGATAATCAATCCTACGTACCATCATCGACAAAAAATTCAGCCTCTAACATCTATCAGTATACTGAACCTTTAGACTCAGTGTCGACATTGACATCGGACCACACTGAAAACTCAACTACCGAGATTCAAACGGTACAAAGTTGTAACAATAGGGGCGCCACTTCCCTAAACGCTGTGTCGTCCTCTTCATCATCAGCAAATCCTTCATCCTTTAGTTCAGCACCAGACGCAATATCCACAACCCACCAACAACTTCAGCAACAAGTCGCTATTCAACAAAACTCTAGCCACCATAGTAGTGTGAGTTTTAGCAGTGGCGGTAGTGGAACCACTAGGGACAGTTCTAACCATCATCAACAACTACAGCAACAGCAAATTCAGCAGCAACAACAACAGCAGCGTCCTGGAATTATTTTTATTGACAAGTCGGCCAGGTATGAGAGTGGTAGGCAAGTTGTGAAATCTTCGGTGACTACAGGAGCTACAGACAAAACTGACGTTCGGATAAGCACTAAATACCACCAATATCAACAGTCGCAGCAACAACAACAGCAGCAAGTGCAGCAGCTTCAAAAAGCAAGCAAACGTAAACGTGAAACAGGTAAGTCGAATCCCTACTTCAATGAATACATTTGCATGCGAATTTATTTAATTTAATTTGTAATTAAGTTATATATATATATATATATATATATATATATATCTAACAACTTATTTTAATCCTTCTTACGGCGCGTTTACTATTGGTATTTTTTGTTAATTGAAAGTAAGTCATAACAAATGTTTTTATATTATTAGCGTTGTGTCCTTCGGTATGTATTTGTACATAATTGTGCCTGCGATGATGAAATTCTTGTGAAAACAATTCGTTCCCAGTCATCCAATTACATCTTACATGAGAATTAATCCGCTTGGGTTTTCTGTTGTCGCGTTTATTTTACGGTAATTCCTTTGCGTTCATTTTGCTCCGGGATTTTTAAGTATTACAGTGGACAAAAAGTCACGATACTATATTTTGAAAGCATATGCTCGTTGGAACATCGATTGTATTGATTTTACTTGATATGTTGGTATGACCTTGCGAACAGCTGCCAGAAATTTCATGAGATTTGCTTTGTTGGGTTAGAAATTGTCGCTCCTCTTGTGTGTTTAAAGAAAGTAGTTACCGACGATTAAATGGACAAATTGGTTCACCTACAGGACGGTGTTCACTGAATCCAAGTCGTAAGCATATATTCAAATAAGTAATTTTGATATAAGTTCATCAGTCATAAAAAGCATCTTTTCAGTCCTTCAACATGTTTTTGTTTTTGAAACAAATTCAATACTTTTGGAATAAGACGAGAGGACACATAGGACAAGCCTAGACCGTCCTTTAAAATTGTTCATATTTATCCTCTTAATATACCAACAATGTCTACAAGGTCTGTTTGTGTCGATCGATAATTGAAAAGTAAAAGCTTCTTGGTTTTGTTAACGTTTTCGTCGATAATTGAGGTTTATGGTATTTTGGCGGTTTATGTCAAATTCGGTCATAAGTGTTCCGCCGAACACTGTACGCACACCAGGAAGAACACACCGAGCGGAAACGGCCCAAATAAAACACGAAAAACTGTTTTTTTATTTATACGGTGACTTTTTATTAATTCAAAAAAAAACTTATTTTTGCACTGATCGTGGTGAATACACAAGTTACTTATTTTGCGATTAAGCACACGTACGACCCGACGTTCTCGAACAATTCGATTCCCTACCTCATTCGGTTATCTCTTCGTGAGAGATCCTCGCGGTTCGACAATCAAAATCTCTGTGTCCCCTCCTTGACGATTCAAATCTCTCTTGCCCTATCGGATACTCTTTTTCCAGTATCTGTGTGTTTTGTATCTGCAGTTGTGCAGACACAATTTCCTGTAAGGAGAAAATTCTCACGCATACATGTGGAAGCTTCACCGTCGTGGTTGACGGTGGATTCTATTCCCACGCTGCTTGGTTAGGTCGACCATCTGGTGTTGACGATCGCCTGGACGTCTAGTCCGCTGGTATCTATTGGATTTGAAATCCAAGAGAGTTTTTCACATGGTGTGAAAAACAAACATTCCGCTGATGCATTTCTGCTTGGCGGACAGTGGCAACGGCGCAATGCTGTGCCGTATTTATTTATTGCAGCTGGCCTTCGTAAAACTCCAAACAAAGTATTGTTTGGAGTTACGTGGTGCTTGGTTTTTCGCGCCATCTGGGTGTTTACGAGGCTAAGGAATGCGCTCCTTTGTTTGCGGTGAATATTTGGGTGGTCTAATGTTTAGATCAACCGCACCACGTCCGTTGGTCGGTTAATTGTTTTAATTGTAATTCCCTGCATCTCGTGCAGATGTTCAGGGTTGCCGACTTGTGGTGCTGGCATTCACTTAGCTTGCGATTGCACACGTCGAAGGATGCATGGATGTTTCTCCTTGTTTCAGGTCGTAGGTTTTAGGTATGGAGCGTTTAGCTCGGTATTAGAGGCTTTGGGGACGTTAAGTTCCTTGCCTTCTGGTGTCGACTCAACGTTGGGTTACTGGCGGCCCCCGCTGGGCTTGGGACCGCGTCTGTGGACGTGATGTTGTCCAGGTAAGTGCGTTACCTCAAGTTGGTCTGGACTTTTTCCTGTGGGGAATTTGTACGTTCGCCACAGTATTCATAAACGAGGTTCGTCTTAGACTTCTTCACGATCCTCTCCAAATGATTTGTACCACTTGAAAATTTGTGACCTTCATCACCACAGCACTTATATAACATTTCGTCAGAATAAGAAATTTCACTTATAGGGCAGAATTTAACGCGAATTCTTTTGTTCCACAAATTGATCCATTTTTCAAAATCGCCGACAACAATGTTCTTCAAACGCAAAAAGAGCTGTACGTTCAAATTTCGCAATAAAAATTCGATCATCTATTCATATCAGTCTACCAACCTTCTACATAAACTTATACAATGGTGGAAATAATAATAGAAACAAACTTGTTCTTCGACATTAATCGTTAAGAAAAAATGTATTTTGGGAAAAATAAGAATTAAAAATAATCTAATAGATTTGGTGCACCGTAATACATAAAAGTAATATTAAATTTTTAATAAAAAAATGCGAGAAATAGTGAAAAAAAATATTGATTCCGGTTTTCCCTGAAAACATAATAGAAACAAATTAGTTTTTTGTTTGTGTTTTGTGACGAATTAATTTACAGTAAAAGTCTTTCATATCCTTTTAATACTTAATTGCTGCACCTTTGTTTTTAATGACTGCTTCGCTCCTTCGTCCCATGGAATTGACTAGTTTGGTACAAGTCGCGGGTGGTATAGAATACCGTAGCGAGCTTAGGGTTCGCTGGATTAATTATTCACACAAAATAAGCCGTGAAATCAATTTTCTATTAAATCTTTATTTTTCATGCTCTTGACAACCGTTGTTTTGGAGTCTTACCAGCTCGTCACACTACCCTCCGCCTAGATTAGTTCGTCCCGAACTAAGTTCACTGGTCTCCTGGGTTAACAAAAGTCGCCAGTCGGTCACGATGTACCACTTTCATCTTGGCGTTCGGTCTTCGCTGAATCCCATAGACTGGTGGAAGTTCTTTTACCTTCTTCCAAATTTTCTACTGCTCTCCTTTTCGCGTCAGCTCTAGCCTGCCGCCATTCTTCCTTTTCCTGACGACGGAATTCCTCTTGCATTTTAGGGATCTCATGCGAATAGTATAAGAGAAAATGCATGTGCACACCCTTAAGCTCTTCTGGAGTTTGCACATCACGTAAGCGATCTAGATCTTCATCTTTAATTACACGCATATCATCTGGTATTGGAGCATCTGTCGATTTCATAAGCGTATCCAACTGATAGTTCCGCATCTTTTCAAATAACTGGAGCGGTTTGTTCTTTGGAGCTGACAGTAAACACCAGCGTGCGTCGTAGTAATAGACTTTCCATAGATCGTCGCACGTTAATTCTGGTTTCACGTGTTCTTCTCCATAGAACGCAATGAACGGCACCTCTAGCCGTTGATAACGCCTATAATCTAGGGTTTGCTTGATCTTTCCCCCCGTATGTGGTGACTTACAATAGCGGTCTCGACCTCCAACATCCGCTGATTCCTCTTGTTCGGAAACAGTTGATTTACAAAACGCCTGTTTGTAAATCCATTCAGCTTCATCTTGTAGCTCATTGGGTCCCTCTGGAACAGGCGTAACCGGAACTTCGCGCAATTGCATTTGCTCAGGAATATCCGTTTTACGGATTTCATTGTCCAAATCTGTAAAGTGACCCCTTTTCAATTCACTAGGTTCGTATTCGGGTTCATATCCGTCCTCATCATAATTAGTGAAATCCTCATAGTCGAAATCTACACCGAAACTGTACTGACCTTCTTGCAATGACGCGTCAGTGACTAGAAGTCGTCTTTTCTTCTTCTTCTCAGCAATTGGCCTTCCTTCGTCGTCTACAATAAAATCCTCAGCATCAGACTCCGATTCCTCATCATCATTGAAATGTTTTGCCAGGGAAACTCTGTGACTACGTTCAGAGCGGCGTTCAACATCATCTTCGTCCTCGAATAGCTGTTCGGCTCCATCACTTTCCTCGTCCTGTGTACGACGCAGACGCTTGGAACGCTTTCTGCGTTCGACTTCCTAACCAAGATTCTCTTCAATAAGGTCACAGTCGTCGTCTTCCAGTCGGTCGTCCAACTCGTAATCATCATTGTAAATCCGTTTCGGGGAACGGCCTTAAGCATCAGTGTCTTCACCATCACTGCCGTCCTCTTTAATCGGGTTATCATCGATGAGATCCTTCAGTTCTTCACGTAACACATCATCCTCATCCTCAGATTCTTCCGCTTTCGAGTCCCAGAATTCTTTCATACACTGCCTTTGGGCATCCACTTTTGCATTAACCTCTGCAGCTCGCGCATCTAATTTTGCCTTAAACTCTGCAGCTCGCGCGTCCAATTTTGCCATCATCATCCTGAACATCTCCGAAATATCCAACGGTGGCGAACTCATCTCCGTTACATTGGCACCATCTTGACTCGCTGTTTCTTCTCCATCCGGACAATCTGGCCCATTCGTAAAGCATCTGTGCCGACATCAATATCCTCTTCCTCTCTTGCTGCTTGCAGGCGCTGTCGAAGAATTGGCTTCTCTCCTCTGCTATCCAGATTCCGGTCCTCCAAATGTCTATCTGACATCGTCGCCACACACCTTCACACACTTATTCCTTCAATTAATCCCACTTCTGATACCAATTTTAGCGAGCTTAGGGTTCGCGGGATTAATTATTCACACAAAATAATTTTCTATTAAATCTTTATTTTTCATGCTCTTGACAACCGTTCTTTCACTTTTCGCTCCTTCGTCAAAAGTGACACTTCTGTCACTGGAGACATCGTTTTGACCTCTCGCTTCTTTTTGCTCATAGTCTCCAGTTTTCCAGTACTTTGTTTTGGTGTCTTGCCAGCTCGTCACAATACCATTCATCTTTTATTTTGGACCAAAGTTCTTGCTTATTTTTGGCTTTGCAGTCTCCGATCTTGGGCTTAAGAATCCCCCATAGGTGTTCTATTGGGTTCAGATCAGGGGACTGTGGGGAAGAAGTATGGTGTGCAGGCGTACTGCACTGGATTCCTTTCTTCCGCCATCCTCACTAAACTGTCTAAATAAATCCAAGTAACGATCACCGAATTGCGTTCACCAATAAGTCTCCGAGGAACTCCGTTGGGGACACTGAAATATCCAAACAACACACCAAGAAGCAAAACAGGAGGGATAAGAAATAAAACACAGGGTTTTCGAAGTCTAAACTTTATTTAATGTTCGTTGATTGATAACTTTGTATGAACTATTAACTTGACACAAGTTTGCACAATTTTACATAACTTAATGCTATTTGGTTGAATTTATTGTCCCGATTAGTAAAGGTTTATTGTTTATGTTTGACAGCCCTTTTAGCTTAATTATGATTGCGAATTCACTGCACTGTAGGACACGCGAGTTGAACGGCAAATGACTGGGATCCTCGTTTATCTGCCGTTTGCGAAAATGGATTGCCGGAAAAAAACTCAGCTCTACTTGGCAGAACACTCCATTAAATTCGGTCTAAACTAAACTCGGGGCTGTGTTAAACTCACGACTCCGGGGTGTATGCATCCCCGCGGCGCCACGGGGAACAGGAGAAGACACAACCGGCGTGTCTGGTGGTTAAAATACGACTCACCGAGGATTGAATTTTAACTTGTCTTCCATCCCCAGTTAAAGGTGAAATATGGAGGAGAAAGAGAAAATGTTCTCTTTAGAGTGTGGCCACCAAAGGAAATGTCATCTTTCCTTACGGCCGATGACCAATTGAAAGGCGATCTCTGGCACACAGTGCTGTGCGTGTGTGATCGTACACATCACCGTGTTTGTCAATGCATTTCAGCCAAGGATAAACGAAACCTACAACGAGGGAAAAAGAACAAAGGGATCGTGAAGATCTTTGTTTATGATGTGCATTGCGGCTAAATAAATAGACGGCATAGCATCGAGGAAATGGTGCTAATTGGTTTTAGCATATTCACTGAGAATTGGTGTTTATCGCATCGCTGCCAAGGGTATTTGCGTTTGCTTATGCTGTAGGATTTGGTTTCTGCCTTTATGCGAGATGCGTGTATTTGCTTTTGTCCCTTGGACAAAGGTCGCCAGCCAATGTGTATGTAAGGGAATTTATCGTACACATGGTGAGGCTGGGAATAGGCGACGCAATGTTTATTACCCTAGAGATGCTGGTTACATTATGTGTGAACCAAAATGTTTCTTCACATGAATTCCTCTAGGAAAAATGCTTATGGTAAGATTGGGATTTGGATTTATGATCCGATAAGATATATAGAATTCTTGTAGGGAATGTAAAATGCGACTTGATGCATGAAGGTAAGAATTGTCTTCCAAGAGCTTTTAGATAAATACATTAGATAAACTTGATGCGTGAAGCATTTACAGGTGCTAATGCGATTGCATTAGCGGGAACTGTGGAAGTTGGGTTGTAGTTATGGGGCGTTATTCGGGTAAGTATACAGTGGCGTTTGCCGGAACCGCCACAGGACTGAGATGGCCACTCCATAACATCGACTTTATTTTGAAGCAACCGTTCTTTAGCCACTTTTGAGGTGGGCTTGGGGTCATTATTCTGCATAAACTCCCATTTAATAGGCATGCCCTCTTCAGAAAACGGTAGCATGACGGTGTTTAAGATTTCTACATAATCTTTAGCACACATTTTGTCCTTTATAAGAAAAATTGGACCAACACCAGATGCTGAAAAGCACCCCCAAATCATTAAATTGCCTCCACCATGTTTCACTGTTTTTTTCTTTTTTCGTATACTTTGGATAGAATTCTGAGTTCATTGGTCGTCTGGCGTACATTTCTCCATCGGCACCAAACAAATTAACCTTGGTTTCATCTGACCATAAGATGTTATTCCAATCCGCTCGGTGGAGGTGTTTTTTTGGCAAAAATGAGTCTCTGCTTTATATTTTTCTTGCTCAAGTATGGAACTTTTCTGGGACTTCTTCCAGAAGACCCACTTCTATTAGTCTGTTTCTAATTGTACGACTCGTACAAGGTGCGTTTGTCATTTCTTAATTCCGTTGAAGAAAAAAGCAGCTTGTTCTTGGATAGTGCCAATCGGAAACTCAGATCACTGCTTGGTATCTGCCGCGCAAGCACTTGCATATCAAGTGAATAACCGGTCTAGGCAGCTTCGCCATGTATGGAAGTATGGGGCTGCTAACTGGGACGATTTGCGAGATTTCTTCGCATCCCTACCATGGTCCGAGGTCTGCTTCGGAAACTCCGATGTTAACGCTTGCGCGGAGTCGGTATCAGAGATTATTCTTCTGGCGGTGGAGATGTATATTCCACATTCCATCAAACGAAGTTCGTCTAATAAACCTTGGTTTGATAAAAAATGTGAGGTGATTACAGCGGGAAAAAATAGAGCTTTTAAGTAATGGCGCTCCAATCCCACCGATGTAAACAGAACGAAAAAAGTGTCTCCCACAAAATTACCGCCCGATAGCATTACTGTCTATTTTATCTAAGGTAATGGAAAAAGTCATCAATACAGAGTTGGTTAAGTATTTGGAGTGCAACGGACTTCTGAATGATCGTCAATACGGATTCCGTGGCAGGCCGTCCACGGGAGACCTGTGGGGAGGAAATATTGTACCCATACACGGGCACTCCGTTCACTTCCTCCTCCGTCCTGCATTCACTGTGTATTGTATTGTCACTAAGATTCCGCGGCAAAGGAACGAAACGCCGCCACGTTTGGAAACAACCAACAAAACGAACACCAAAAGTAAACACGTAAAACACACGAGGAAAAGTTAATGTTCTTTTATTTTATTGGAATGTTACACTGTTCGTTGACGGTGATACAAATACACAAAAAAAACGATTTGATATAACTTTAATGGTGTTGTTTAAATAATATTTGAAAAGTGAAACACCGAATACATTTTGTGATTAACCGCACGCGACTCTCGACTCACACGATTATCGCGGATTATCGCTTATTATCGCTTATTATCGCTTCCCTGTGCGCCCCAGGGAAGCGATAGGAGACACGACCCGCTCGGGTCGAAGGATGGAATTTTACTCAGCGATCGTCATCTCATGCAGAGATGATTTCGCTAAGGAAGAAAAAGGAAGAGAGAGAAAAACTTTTCTCTTAAGGGTGTAACTAGTGGCGCAGTGGTATATGTGCGCGATCGAACGGATTCAATGTTGTTGCATGTGTTCGAAAACAGGCAGGCTGCAGGGACAATAGGGAAAAATGACCACATGCGCCGCTGGTAATGCGGGTCATTGTTTACACGATGCCTCGTCGCTATTTTCGACGTTAGGAGAAAAAGGTGCTACAAGCAAATTGAATGTTTATGGCATCTCTGGCTGCAATAGAAACCGGGTTCATATTTGCATTAGGAAATGCTGGAGAATTTGGTTTCAGCGTCTATTGCGCTAATTATATGCAGCTGCTTGGGTTGTTTGTTGGTAAGACAAACAAAAAAGGTTGCCAGGCAATGTATATGAATGGTATATGACGCGGCTGGAAAAATAGACGGCGCGATATTTATGGTATTTGTCTGGTACCGAATTGGTTCAGAATACCAAATAAGCAAACAAAGAAATCTTATGAAAAATTGTATGCGAAGGGATGCATGAAGGTAAGTTTTCTTTATAGGGATTTTAGGGTTATAATAATTGGGTCTGTCTAAGATGCTAATGCGAATTGCATTAGCGAAAGCTGGTGCAGACCCGGGTTATGGTTATGGGGGTTTTTTTCAGGAAGGCGAGACGTGGGATCTGGCGGAAACGCCACAGACCTTTTGACACTTATAACCGATATATGGACATCTGCGATTGAACGGCATGGTGAGTCAAGGGCGGTCGCATTGGATATCTCCAAGGCTTTTGACCGCGTCTGGCACGGGGCATTGCTGACCAAACTTCGTTCATATGGACTTTCCCAACAGCTTTCCGACTGGACGAGGAGCTTCCTCGAGAATCGATCGATTCGGGTTGTTGTGGACGGCGAGTGTTCAGATTTGTATCCTGTTAATTCGGGGGTGCCCCAAGGTTTTATTTTGGCTCCAACCTTGTTCTTGCTTCACATAAATGGTTTGTTGGAGACAACGGATAACAAAGTGTTCAGTTTTGCAGATGATAGTACGCTTGTTTGCTCCTTTTCGAGTGATCGGCCGATTGGTGCATCTGCGTCGCACCAGCTGAGATGTCAACAGATTGACTCTCTAAATCAGGATCTAGATAGGGTCCTGCAGTGGGGAAGGGCCAATCTGGTCGACTTCAACGCAGCGAAGACACGATATACAACATTCACAAGGAAAAGTGGATCATCGGTTCCACAGCTGATGATAAATGGCCGGGCCCTCGAGGCTGGGGCAAGTTTGAAATTGCTCGGCGTCACGATCTGTGGGAATGTATCATAGTATAAACACGAGTCGAGTATCGCCAGATCAGCCTCAGGAAAACTGAGCTATCCTTTTAGATCCAAGAAATATTTTACTCCGGCCCAACTTCTCCTATATAAATCCCAAATTAGACCCGTGC
Source organism: Microdon myrmicae (assembly GCA_963931805.1). NCBI lineage: Eukaryota > Metazoa > Arthropoda > Insecta > Diptera > Syrphidae > Microdon > Microdon myrmicae. Next base: position 142,088,221 of record OZ007498.1, on the reverse strand, counting down.
TCGAATATTGCTCTCATGTTTGGAGCTCGGCTCCTAAACATACCCTTGACCTGCTTGAGAGCATACAGAGACGAGCGATCCACCTGATCGGGGACTCGACTTCGACGTCGGGACTACAGCCGCTATCACATCGAAGGCGCGTAGCCGACCTCTGTCTGTTTTACAGATATTATCACGGGTACTGTTCTTTGGAGATTCTTGGTATTGTTCCACGCAATTCGGCATATATGAGCTCCACAAGACAATCCGACGGATCCCACCCGTTTGTGGTTCATCTCCCGACGGCGCGAACATCCCTGCAACAGAACTCGTTCCGTTACAGAGCGGGGAAGCTGTGGAACTCCCTTCTCACGCGAGTGTTCCCGGAGCGTTACAACCTGCAACTGTTCAAAAAGAACTGCAATAGTTATTTGATGGCATCTCGGGGCGCCCACTCGGCGCTATAGGTTCGCCTCTCCAGAGAGAAGTCTAATAAAAAATAATAATAAAAAAAAGCCGGATTAGCATTAGCTTAGCTATTCCATCCATTGTTTTTCCGTCATTTCTTAATTTGTTTATCAGTTCACGATCGGAACTAGTGCAATGTACTCCACGACCCATTTTCCCAACATTTTTTTGTTTTTTTTCTAACAAACACTAAAACACAAGTCTAACAAGTTTGCGAAGATTTCAATAAAGACGAACCAGTAGTTCACTTCACAATCACGATTGAAGACTGTGGTGATGGTTTGTTTCTATTATTTTTCCAGACAAAATTTCCCTTTCGCTTGCATTTTTTACTACTAGGCAAAAACAAGAAACTGATAAGTTACAGTTCGGGTATAGAATTGGTGTCGAAGAAAAACCAAATTGTACGCAGTTACTTATTGTTGATCGTTATCTAAACCCTTGTTTCTATTATTTTTTCCGCCACTGTACATCCATATTCATAGCAAGAGTGTGTTTTAAAAAGATAGTCTCATTACTTTTTGTCCACAGTACTAAAGGGCAAGTTCAAAAGCAGAAGAAGTTCTCCTCTCAAAGTGTTGACTACTTTTCTAAGTTACTTTTATTACAACATAATCAGTTTATTCTCCACTTAATCTCAGCTCGTATTACGAGCGTCAAAATTGCACGGACGTGGCTATAAAATAAAAAGACTGAAGCTGTAAAATATAGTTTTCAAAATATGTTTAAATTAAAATTAATAATAATAATTAGTAATTAATTAATTAATAATATAATAATTCGAAAAATAATAACACTGATTTTTTATAACCATGAATTTTACATGATCCACGTGAAATAATTACCTTTCGCACTTAAACTGTGATGGAGGCGTTGTTTCCAGGCTTTGTAGCAATCTTGGAAGGCTTCTAGAATATCTTTGAACTCATCGGTTATCCTTTCCTGAACATTACCCAAAGTCCTAAAGTTATGGGTTATCTTTAATAATTGGGCTGCCCCCTCTAAGTGATGAATGGTACTTTTAAATGGGTACGAATGTCCAATGCATTATAAAATATAGGGTGGCGCAAAATTACTCTTCGATTTTGATCTTGAATTACTGTTTTACTAAATAAAAAAAATGATTTTGAGTGATGGAAATCTTTATTTGGACCTTTACAATTTTTTCTGTTAAGTTAAGAGATACTGCAGCTGTCTAGTTCACAAATGTTAAATATGATTGACCTACGACGCCATTTGCAAAAATTATAATATCCTCCGATAGGATGAATAATTTTGCGCCACCCTATATTCTTTAGTGATTGCTCTCTTGCTTCGTTCACCTTTCACCACGTTTCACTACATACACTCACTTTTGATGGCGATATGTATTCCATCAAGGTAGTGTATTCCATCAAATATTTCTCTTGGAATCGGGTAATGTATTGCAAACACTTACACTTCATTGAAAAACGACTAAACCGCAACTGTTCAAAAAGAACTGCGCCGGTTATTTAATGGCATCTCGGGGCGCCCACTCGGCGCTTTAGGTTCGCCTCTCCCGAGAGAAGTGTAATAAAAAAAAAAAATCGGGTAGTCTCCAGAGCTGCGTACTCTCAGCCACTATCTTCTTTACTTTTATATACGAGAGCAGATCAATAAGTCTTTAGAAAATGATGACCACTTTCTTTTATTTTCTCATTTAGCTGACCTAATAATGACAAATACACGGTCCTGCCGTCTGTCCTATTTTCAAATAGTCAATGAAGATAATACCACGTGCATCCCAAAACACAGTAGCCATAACCTTTCCAGCTGATTTCACCCTCTTTGCCTTCTTTGGAGCCTGTTCGCCTTTAACAATCCACTGGTTTGACTGTTCTTTCGTCTCGGGACTGTAGTGGTGTATCCATGTTTCATCCGCAGTTACTAATCTGCACAGAAACTCATCTGGGTTGCGAAGCATGTGCTCCAAAAGTTCTCAGCGTCAACCATCTCGCAGATATTTTTTTCATACCCAATTTATCATGCAAAATTGAAGCGTAAAACAAATTGAAAATTGATAGATGCCTAATGAGGAATGATGTTTACTAAAAACTGACCATTAGCGATGTTACGATCGCCAGGTGTTTCTAAGGACTTATTGACCTATCCTCGTATGATCTCTTGTCCATCAATCACAACCTAATTCATAGTATATAGGAGTATATTGTGCCAGACATGGGCACTCGGTTCACTTCTATCCGCATCCGTCTGTCAAGGACAAGGAATCGGGGCGATCATGGTTTATGATGTGCATCGCGGCTAAATAAATAGACGACGATGCGTCGAAGAGATGTGCTAAAAGCAAATATGGGACGAGGGCATCATAAAAGTCTTAGATGAGTGATGCCTTTGTGTAAATATACGAATAGACATTGCTTGCATTTGTATATGCAGGGAAATCCGTTTTTGGGAAACGGATTCTATATTTGCATTGTTTATGCTTTGAATTCAATCCGGCGGCTATGCGCGAAGTCGATGATTGTTTGGAGATTCAAACAAAGGAGCATTTCTGGGTAAAGTGCTTGCAGCTGTATCGATAGTTGCAAGTCATTGCAAAGCAGATTAGATGGTTATACAATGATGGCTTGTATATACCATCTGTGTCAGTGGTACATGGCATCTATGGCGACTCCAGGATCGGACTCTAGTGTGAATATCTACACTAAATGGAAATTCGGTTCTGGGTCGCTAATGCGGAGATGCATTGATACATGTATGAATGCCCTTGTAGGAAAAATTCTTTGTCACTAAAGTTCCAAAAATGTTCCGCCAAACACCGAAGGAAAACAGCATGTCACCGGTGAGCAGGAAAACACCTTAGGAACGCCGAAGGCACTGCAGCACGGAAAAAAACACGAATTGAAAGGTGATCACCGAGGTTTTGTTACTTTACTATGAACTCCTTATTAATATTAAATTGTTTTTATAAATTTAATACAAGATGAAACACTTCCTTCTCGACACGACTTCGTGGTGTCTACGCTTCTCCGCCGCGCGACGGAGAGCGGGAGATCGCGCGACCAGCGTGGTCGGCAGATGTAATTGGACTCAGTGATACAATCCTCGTTTGGGGTGAGTTTGTGGTGTGGTGGTAGATATCTTCTCCACTAAGGATATGTATTTACTTACCACCAGAGAAACGTAAAGTCTCTCTTGGTGGAATAGAAAACCAGATCTCGTAATGGGGATCATGGTGGTATGTGTGTGATCGTTCAGATCTGTGTTGTTTACTCATGCGCGAAGGCAATGGAAAAACAAAGCAGGTAGGCGGCAAGGACAAAGGAATCGGGGCGATCATGGTTTATGATGTGCATCGCGGCTAAATAAATAGACGACGATGCGTCGAAGAGATGTGCTAAAAGCAAATATGGGACGAGGGCATCATAAAAGTCTTAGATGAGTGATGCCTTTGTGTAAATATACGAATAGACATTGCTTGCATTTGTATATGCAGGGAAATCCGTTTTTGGGAAACGGATTCTATATTTGCATTGTTTATGCTTTGAATTCAATCCGGCGGCTATGCGCGAAGTCGATGATTGTTTGGAGATTCAAACAAAGGAGCATTTCTGGGTAAAGTGCTTGCAGCTGTATCGATAGTTGCAAGTCATTGCAAAGCAGATTAGATGGTTATACAATGATGGCTTGTATATACCATCTGTGTCAGTGGTACATGGCATCTATGGCGACTCCAGGATCGGACTCTAGTGTGAATATCTACACTAAATGGAAATTCGGTTCTGGGTCGCTAATGCGGAGATACATTGATACATGTATGAATGCCCTTGTAGGAAAAATTCTTTGCAGGCATTTCCAGGTAATGCATTGAAAGCATTTATTATCCTTGGGAAGGAAATGCGGGGAGATTGCGATGCAGGTGTGGGAAGGTTGGAATTTGCCTGGCAACCGCAGGTACCGAATAGGTTTTGGTTTTATGCACCTGTATAATGGAAAGAATTCTTGTAGGGAATTTGTATGCGAGGAGATGCATGAAAAGGTAGGAATTCTTTAACAGGGACTTATAGATTATAAATTTGATAACCTAGATGCGTAAAGCACTTAAGATGTTAATGCGATTGTATTAGCGAAAACTTATGCCGATTGGGATGTAGTTATGGGGGTTTTTCAGGTAACTGGGCAGTGGAGTTTGGCGGAACCGCCACAACAGCATGTTGAGTTTTTGATACTCATACAAACATTTCCGACTAATCTCTTCGAACCTCATTGTCAATCAGCAGGATATCATTTACTCACGGTTAAAATGAACAATCCCTAAACAGATTAAGTCGTTTCTGCCACTAGTATTGAGGGGAATACTGATTTCTGCGTTTGTAGAGAGGTCTTCATACGAATGTTTTTTTTTTTTTTTTTTTTTTTCTTCCAGAGTGCATGCTATTTGCTTATGTTAGAACCCGTAGTGTCTGGATGAAGCATTCGTGTATCCGATGCCTTTGAGGTTGCTATCCGGCTCGGAAGATGGCACTATTAGGTTCGGATCTCAATTGACTATCATCGTCGAATAAGTCGTTTCGATCAACAGTATCTAGTCACTGCAGCCTTGTAAACTGCTAATGTTATGTAAATGTACGAGTGCAAATGTATTGTTTCTAGCAAACCTTTGACACTTTATCTGAACATGCTTCTTGACAACTGTCTATTCGACAGTCGTAAATTTTGAACAAGGAATTGTATCACACCCAGGTTTTCAAGATCTAAAATGCGTAATTACATTTGTAGAATTTAATAAGACATTCAGCTCCTCAGATATTGTGCGCATGTAGGAAAGTGCGTCTTAATGTGTACTCAGTCATAAAATGGTAAATCTAAAGACGTAGTATCCGGTAAAAATGCTTGTAAACGGCTAATAATATATTATAAGCTATAATATAAGTCATAGTAATACTTTTAGTGACGAATATTTCGGCGTCGGGTTGTGAAAAGGCCAACGCAGTTATAAATTCCTTCCATAACCAATTGAAAGTTAACTTGGTAAGGTTTGAACCACCGAATCTATTTTTGTTTACCTTAGTTTTAAATACTACTTGCAACATTTGTGGACAAAATTAAGAGTTTGGTGGGCTTATTTTAGTAGGAATTTGCTTCTAAAGACCAGTTTTCGTAACATCGCCCTCACTGTCGTTTTCTTAGTGATCGTAGAATGACTTGTCTTCGAGTAATTTGCGTGCTTGGGTTAAACGAACATGTAGTGCTCATAGAGATGGCATTGGCGTGTACGAGGGTTGCCTCTTATGTTTCGGGATTTGGCAACCCTAGCGTTGCAATCCGGCAATTGACAGCTCTGTCGTAAAGTTGGACATTTTTGAGGTTATACGCACTCAGAACGTTTTGACATACGAGCGCTATTTGTGTTGTTTACAGTAGCTTAAAAGATTCATCTCGGCCCAAAAATGGAATTAAATCGTCAACATTTTCGTGCGATTATTTTTTACAACTTTCGGCGTGGATTAACTCAGCAACAGTGCATGGATCAACTTAATTCAATTTTTGGCGTTGAAGCTCCATCAAGGACCAGTGTTTATCGATGGTATGGTGAATTCAATCGTGGTCGTAGTTCACTCCAAGATGAATTTCGTGAAGGTTGTCCAAAATCAGTTGTTGTTCCGAAAACCATTAATGCTGTGCGCGAACTGATATTGGAAGATCGTGATGTGACCTATCGTGAGATTGAGACAACCTTAGGCGTTAGTGGGACCAGCATACATTCCATATTGCATAAACATTTGACTGTCAAAAAAATTTGTTCGCGTCGGATCCCACACAATTTGTCAATCGCCCAAAAAAAGGCTCGTGTCAATTGGTCGAAAGAAATGCTCAAAAAAAAAAATAGGGTCGCGGTGCTTCGAAACACGTCTATGACATCATGACAGGTGATGAATCGTGGATTTACGCGTATGAGCCCGAAAGTAAACAGCAGTCGACTGTCTGGGTGTTTCAAGATGAGCCAAATCCAACAAAAGTTGTTCGCGCACGAAGCACTTCCAAGCAAATGGTCGCCTGTTTCTTCGGAAAAACTGGACATGTCGCAACCGTACCACTAGAACAACGCAGAACAGTCAATTCTGAGTGGTACAGAACCGTTTGTTTGCCAGTTGTCTTCCAAGAAATCAGGAAAACCAACCGCCGAAGACGGATCACTCTTCACCACGACAATGCGAGCTCTCACACATCGGCTGCGACAACTACATTTTTGAGCACCCAAAACATCGATTTGATGGGTCATCCGCCGTATAGTCCTGACTTGGCACCGAATGACTTCTTTTTATTCCCGTACGTAAAAAACAAACTGAGAGGTCAACATTTTTCGACACCTGATGAAGCGGTTGCTGCATTCAGAATGCATGTGTTGGAGATACCTCAATCAGAGTGGCAAAAGTGCTTCCACAATTGGTTCAAACGCATGCAAAAGTGTATAGATCTTCATGGGGAACATTTTGAAAAACAATAAAGTGATTTTCGATCAATATTTGTTTTTGTTCTCTAATCCCGAAATATAAAAGGCAACACTCGTAGAAGTTAGACATCACTAATGCTAAACATTGTATGGTTGCTTTTTAATAGGTGCAACTGTTCTTAAACATTCTGGAACACCATCCAAGGTCGATTATTCTTCGAGAGTGGGAAATAGGGTCAACGTATCTTGAAACCCCTTAAAATACGGAAAACCTTTTTGTTTTTAAGCTATATCGTCATCCAGATGGTCGGAAGAAGCAATCTGATGTTAAACATATCCGAATGAATATGAATCCTTAAAGAAACTTTGTGTTTTGTAATGTAAATTGTTTCTCCGGATTGCTTTGTTTTTCCTTCACATCTAATAGCAATAAATTGAGTTTCAGCTTTTTTGAAGCAGGAAAAATCGTGATGGTATGAATTTGTTCTGCATGATAATTTTAGATACAACATGCTATTCCTAGGTGATGTATACTTATGTTAATGTTGTGATGCCACACCCTTAGTCCCAAGTTGCGCACATTATCCAGGGATGTTCACATACAGAGGTCCTTCCCTGCCGTCTCACATTAGCACATTACTTCGTAACAGTTTCCAAACTGTAATAAAAAAACATCACCGAACTTTACAAAATGACTTGTAGAACTAAAACCTAACTAAAATTAGAGATATTGAAGCGTAAATACGAAACGTTGCATACGTTTGCACTGGATGGCCAGATGGTTGGCTGTTGATGGGGAAATGGAATGTTCGCTGTCTGACCTGTCCGTTTCCGGATCGGTTTTATGTTTTCATGTTAATAATTCATTTGAATAGAGGTAGTGCTATGAGCTGCACAAGTGTTGACCTCCTTGGGCCTTGGGAATAGCTGCACTCAATGGGTGTGTTCGGTTTCCCAGGGCGATAGTAGCAAATATTTGATACGTTCCTAAAGTAAATGCGAAGTCAGTTTCAAGAGGTGATAGTGTTTGCAGCGCATACATTTGGTGAAATCTATTTAACAGTCGACATGTGTTGGGACATCTGCCGATTGGGTGACTTAAGCAATCTTTGGGACAAATAAACCATGTTGATTAATAATGAGCAGTGATGACTCATATAACTGGGTTTGGCGCACGTTTTATATTTATCAATCTAAGTACATTCACTTGAAGGTAGTAATAAAAATAATTTGGCCGTAAACAACTTTACGAGTTAATTGCACTTTTATTGCCCCGCGAGGTCGACATTCTATCACTATGCTAACATGATTTCCTCGTGCGATATTGTGCTTTTTTGATGTTTTTCCTCGGTTCGTGGTTGAGGCGACGGATGAAAGTGAATAGTAGTAGAATACACGAATGGCTGCGATGGCTATGAATTCCAGTTTATGCTGATGTAAAATAACGCACTTTGTGATGTTTACTTACATCGAGCGTTTAATGCTGTAAGTTTTTGTTATAAAAGGTTGATGATCTCGATGTAATGACGGACTAATGGCGGCAATACATTAATTCAATATATTTTACTTTGCACATAAATTAGGTTTCGTAATTGAACGCGCACTGGCATGCCATTCTGTCGAAACGTGGGGTAGATATACTATATGCTAGGATGGAAGCCATGTTGCCAAAGGTGGAGCCTACAGCGAGATTTGTAAAAATGTGCAGTTTTATTGACGAGACATAGATACGAGGGCAGTTTGATAAGTCAGTGACTTCTTGAATTTTCTGCGCAGTAACTTTAAATCCACTGCTCCCGTCAACTGCCACCTATGATTAGAGTACTGTCAAAGTTTGACGAATAGTGTCATTTAGTTTGTGTTTGGCAGCCATTGAAAGCAGACAATATCGTGAATTTTATCGAAAATGGAAAAATGTGAATTTCGTGTGCTGATAAGTATAATCAAGCGAAATCCATAAATTGGGCTATGAACTGCTACCCCATTCAGCATATTCTACAGATTTAGCCCTCTGCGACTATTTCCTGTTTACAAACCTGAAGAAATGGCTGGGCGATAAGAGATTTGGGTCGAATGAGGGGTCATCACAGAAACTAACGCCTATTTCGAGGGCTTTCAGGAAACCTATTATCTGGAAGAAATAAAAAAAATGGAAAAGCACTGGACTAAATGTATCGAGCTAAAAGGCTTTTATTCAAAAAGTTACTGACTTATCAAACTGTCCTCGTATAGAAATCGGTTGAGCTTGATAAACTCTATCCTACACTACAGAACCGGTTCCGTAGCCAATTAACTCTACGCAGAATATCATGCATTCACAAAAACTCATTCTATTCTATTCTATTCTATTTATTGGCCTGTAGGAGCCCAAAAGTTCATGACCTCACCGACTCGATTCCGCCATTGTTCCCTGTCCTGTGCACTCTCCTTCCACGTTCGACCACCGATCCGATCTCCTCGAGGTCCAACCTAACATTGTCCTCCCATCTCCGTCGCGGCCGTCCTACTGGTATCTTTCCCGTGAAGAATGCTGTGCACGGTCCTATCGCTGCCCATTCACGCCACGTGTCCGGTCCATCTTAATCTTCGCGACTTGATTACTCTCATTATTGTAGGTTTGCGGTATAGCTCTTCCAGTTCGAGGTTGTAGAGCTTCCTCTATTGTCCAGCCTCCTCGGCATATTTGCCGCCAAAGATGCCCCTTAAAACTTTATTGTCAAATACACGGATTTTGTTTTCTTCCCATTTTGTGAGAGCCCATGTTTCGCATCCGTATAGAATAATCGGCATGATTATGGTTCTATAGACACAGAGATTTATATTCTGTGATAGCAGTTTGGATTTCAGCAGTCTACTGACTGCATGCCAACTAGCATTGCCGGAGCGTAGTCTTTTGTTAATTTCCTTCGACATTTCGTTACTGGCCGTCAGTATCATTCCCAGATATTTAAATTCTGGGGCATTTTCAAATATCTTGCCCCTGATGTTTATGTGTGTTCTCTGAGTTCCACCTGCTTTTGCCGTAATCATGTATTTTGTTTGGTCTTCATTTATTTCTAGGCCCACCTCTTCTGCCGCTTGCATGATGATTTCACTGTTTTTACTTACAGTTTCTAGATTATCGCCCATATGCAAGCACTTGTGTGACCCCGTTCAGGGATGATCCGGTCATGTTGTCGTCTTTACCTTTCTGATGACATACTTGAGGACAAGGTTAAAGAGACATGGTGAGAGGCCATCCCCCTGTTTTAGTCCGTCCCGGATTTCAAATGGTTTCTATTCTAACTCGCCCTTTGTTTCCGTTCATGTAGATTTGAATGACGGCGGCAATATTGCTCAACTACAATATGGTAAAGTCTTTGCCTTGCGACTGAGTCGTAGGCTTTTTTGAAGTCAACAAACAGTTGGTGGACCGTCTCTCCGTATTCCCGCTTCTTTTACAGTGGTTGCCTTATTGTGAACGTTTGGTCGCTTGTTGACCGGTTCTTACGGAATCAGCATTGGTAGTCTCCCAATATTTTTTCAGCGTACGGTGTGATCCACGCGACTATGACATTGGTAGTATTTTATGTGGTTGGGAGCAATGATATTCCTATGTAATTTTCGCAGTCAGATCTGTCGGCTTTTTTGAAAATGGGGACGACTATGGAGGTTTCCCATTCTTCCATATTGTTTAAATCAGTTGGTGGATCTTTCGAGCGGTTGCCTCTCTTCCATGCTTCACAAGCTCTGCCGGCATGCAGTCGACTCCGGGAGCCTTGTTGTTTTTTAATCGGCTTATTGCGTCTACAACTTTGTCGAAAGAGGGCTCGGCTGTATGTACGTCTGGTGCGTTTATTTGTGGTTGATGGGTGTGGACATTGAGCAGGTTTTCAAAGTACTGCTTCCATCTTATCATGATATTTTTTGTTTCGTCACCAGACAGCCGTTTGTGTCTCGGATGATTTTAGCTCTCCCTCGGTAGGCATTTCTAATTGAGTTTATGCCAGCATACATACCTCTGATAATCTTTGGTATGGCATTTTCTAGGATTCTTTCGATCCTAGTCTTCTCCCATTCGCGTTATTTGCGTTTGAAAAGTTTCATTGTCTCTTTCCGAATTGTCGCGTATCTTTCTGCGTTGACTTCTCACATGTTTCTAAATGTATCACTCTGATATGTTTGCTACTTTGTTCTTCGATCTTCGCCCTGCACTGATCGTCAAACCAAGGTTTGGACTTAATTGTTTTCTTAAATCCTAATACTTTTTGGGTTGTTTGTTTGATTGTGTCTCTAATCGATGTCCATTTAGTGTCCACATTACTGGTTTCTTTCTTCACCGCTTCCATTCTCTAGGATGCTAAGTCTATTCGTTAGTTCGTCTTGATATTCAGACCTTTTGCACAGGTCTTTTAGTTTATCAGTGTCGAACTTTTTGCTCGTCTCCCGTGGCTGTCCGTGTGGGATTGCTGCGAGCCGACTCCCAATTTTGTCCATCTCTCGAAGATGATTGGAGTCGCAATCTGCTCTTCTATATGATCTTAAGTCAAGGATATTCGAGTGGTGTCTTTTGTCTATGAGGAAGTGGTCTATTTGGTTACGCGTTATGCCGTCGGTTGATATCCATGTGGCTTTATGGATATGCTTGTGCTTAAACGTAGTGCTTTTTACCACCAGATCTTTTGACTACCAGATCTTTCCACACTGCGTACGTGGTAATTCGAATTCCATTATCATTTGAGACGTCGTGTAGACTTTCTTTACCTATAGTTGGTTGGAAGATATCTTTCTTTCCAATTTTCGCATTGTGGTCCCCGAGGAGGATTTTAACATCGAATGATGAGATCCCATCAAATACTTCCTCTAGGGTCTTGTAGATTGTGCCCTTTGTTTCTTCGTCGGTAGATTCTGTTGGAGCGTGTTCATTTAGAAATACATAATTGTACCATGCCGCATATATTTTTAGCACCGACATTCATCATCATCATCATCATCATCATCGGCACTACAACCGGGATCCGGTCTTGGCCTTATTTAACAACTATGAGGCTTGTTAAATTTTCCATAATAATTTGTTTTTCTGGGCAAGATTATTAGCCTTGCGCCAAGCACCGACATTCGGTCCTTAATAAATTGCACATCTTTTACATAGGGCGTAATCTTCTTGCTTATGACGAAGCCGGTTCCGAGGTTAGGTGTATAGGTACCTCCACACGCCAGTGTGAATCCGTTGGTTTAGTTTATTTGATGAGGGAGTCGGACTTCCTGAAGCGCGACAGTGTCCATTTTATATTGGTTCGCGTTTTCTACGGCCGACTGTATCGCGCCTGGTTTATATAACGTTCGAACATTCCACGTGCCGACGCGTATATCCCGCTTTTTCCGTTTTTCCCTACGCTTTCTTTTTGCCGAGTCGGTGTTTTTTTCATGATTTGTTCTCTTATGGTAGTGCGGCTCATCGCACTTACGCCTACCGGGTTTTTCATGGAATTGTTTTTCGTGTGTTGATTCTTCATTTTTGATCCCACGAGTCTTGGGGTTTCAAACAGTTCGCCACATCAGAGCCCCTCTTTGATATGGTAGGGTCTGCTTACTGCCCTGATTCGACCCGGTGCCAGAGAGGTGCCGTTATAATACAGCGGGTATATCTCTGACTGCAAACCATCCAATGGGCACAGTGACGCGTAACACCCTGTATTAGCGCTGGTAGATCTTTGGATGTTACTCCTCGCTAGCCTGTCTGACATAAGTGAGCCTACTGGAAGCATATGCTTCTGTCATCATAGCCGGAGTGTTTCATTGTAGTTTAAACGCCCGCACCTCGTCAAGGTTTCTACCAAGAGGGCGCTCTGGACAAAGTGATTGTAAATTGACACTGGAGACTGAGTAGTGTGACAATTCCAAAAGATTCCCCGCGCAACCGTCGGAACAAACACTGTACCAAAAGAGAATCGAAATCATTAGCACCTACCTGGAAGATCGACTCACCAGTGTTCGTTTCATATCCGCAATGTCTAATCCCCTCATGGCTACCGCCGGGGTTCCACAGGGCAATCACCTAGGTCCCCTACTTTTTATTCTAACTACAAACGATATCGATAGAGACACCAGGCACTCCCTTGTGTCGCTCTATGCTGAGGACACAAAATTCTATAAGACTATCAATTCACCACCTGATTCTACACTGCTTCAAACAGATCTTGAAAACGTTTTGGTTTGGTGCAGCACAAACTGCTTACAGCTTACAATCGCCAAATGCCACTCTATAATCTTCTCACGAAAACGCATACCTTCTTTTCGCCGTCCCTAGTCTCTTCATACCCACAACCTTACTATCGTCCAGTCGCTCCACTACTTTAGTATTCTATGTTATAAAGAACTTAATTTGCTTGCACATATTGACGAGATAATTCTTATTCTACTTAACCCTCGATTTTGTACAACGGTGGTCAAAAAAATCTCCAATCCCTACGCCACTCGGTCGCCCCGTGGCGGTTCCGCCAAACCCCACTGTCTACTTTCCCGAAGAACCCCTATAACTACAACCCACCTTTCATTCGTTTCTGCTAATGCAATCGCATTACCACCTGTAAATGCTTCACGCATTAAGTCATCAAATGTATTTGGCTAAAAGCTCCTGGAAGAGAATTCTTACCTTCATTCATTTATTCGAATTCAAAATTCTCTATAAGAATTCTGTTCCCAACATCATAAATCCCAAGCCCAATTCGGCACATTCGGTTGCCAGGCAAATCCCAATTTTATATACGCATTTTCCCTAGTCGAATTTTTGAAAATGAAATAATTTGGTTTAAATATGATGTAAACATCATAACAGGGATCATAAACATTGCGTCGCCTATTCCCAGCCTCACCATATACATTGGCTGACGACCTATACCCAAGGGACAAAAGCAAATATACGCATCTCTCGTCTTAAACCATAAATTAAATCCTACAGCATAGGCAAATGCAAATAGGTATGGTATACTTACCCTTGGCAGCGATGCAAAAAACACCAATTCCCTGTAAATAAGCTAGAATAAATTAGCACCATTTGCATGGTGCACTGCGGCTATCGTTACAGTTGCAATGCATAGCTTAGACAGTGACCTACCCGATCTCTTTGCCATCCCATATTTCTGGATCTGCTTCTCATGACTAGCGGCATGAACAAACAGAAACCCAAATTAGCACCCAATGAGTTTCGGCCTGTTTACTTAGCCGAACTCAAATCTCATTGATGCACATTATTCCCTTTTTTTTGCTTTCAGATTCGTTCCCATGGCTTTGTCCCATGAAAGAACCAATGTTCACACATACATGTGTACCATTATAGATCTTCGCTAGGAGATCTAGTTCCCTACCCCCAAAGAGAGACTTCACGTTTCTCTTGAGATAGAAAATGCACCCTTAAAGTAAGAGAGCCTGTTTCACTGGCCGAATTTCCTTCGCCAGCGAATTAATATCGCTGAGTCGTTTTCTATCATCCGACCACCACGGTCGTTTCCTCCTTCGCTCCCCGGTGCGCACGGCGACGCGTATATCCAGATCCAAAGTCTCTGCCAGAGTGAGATAGTAACCGCCCAGCTGCACGCGCGTGCCTCAGTCGTTGAGTTTCGGAGTCCAATTTCACGTTCTAAGTGTGCGCACCAGTTAACGTAGTGTCAGTCCGATTGTCCGCGTTTCAATATATTCACCCCTGATGCATGCATTCGAAAATCGATTTCAAACGCGGTAAGAGAACGGGCGAGCAGTAACAAATTATATCCGAGTGTAAGTAGAACAATTAATTGTCAAGGTAAAAGTGACGAGTAGAACTGATTAGTATGACTGGATGTCTGTTGCTGTGTAATACGTTCCAGTCCCCCCCATCAAGATGTTTAACTGAATGCATGCGTGCCATATATGCAATGTATGAAGAGGGGATTAAATAAAGAAAACTTAGTTACAGAAATCCTACAGTGTGTTTTATTTCTCGGACTTACAGCGTTTGTTTTACGTGTCATTCCTGTTTGGTCGGCGAACAATTTTCATTGAACTTCAAGTGATGGTGAGGATAGAAGTGAACCCCGTGCAGTACGCCTGCACACTATACCTCTACCTCACACCCCTACATGTCATTTGTCCGCCCACTGCTCGAATTTTCTAGTGAAGTATGGTCACCCAATCAGCAGACACACATTCGCAGAATCGAGAGCTTCCAACGTCGTTTCTTATGTTAAGCTCTCCGTGGATTGGAATGGGAAAATCCTCTGATCCGCCTCCCTTACACCAACCGTCTCAAATCAATTAACCTGAAAACCCCGGAAGAAGGCAGAATCCTGTCCGATATTCTATTCGCTCACCAACTTCTCTCTGGCTCCATCGATTGTTCCAATCTTTTCAAGTCAACTTTTTTCAATACAAACCCAGTTAATATATGTAAGCCTCGCCCGTTCTACATTCACCTCCAGCACACCGCTTACGGCTCTAATGAACACATCTACCGAATGCTATGAACTGTCACTGAAAGTCATCCATCTTTGACTTCAATATTAGTACTCTCATTCTTAAACCCCGTCTCCTGAATGCCTTCTCTAACCTGTTTTCATCTTCTATCCTATCCCTCATCATCGTAGTTAAATTATTATGTTGGGTTATTATTTTTTTGAAAAATTTATTTTAGCTTACCCGGGAGACGGTGTCTTTCTGTTCCGCTGGTCTTCAATGGCAGGATTGGTCCTTCCGCTTCAGTGCAGTGCGTGCCTTTGGTATCTTCGATGGCTCGCTTCCTTCGCCTGGGATTCCTTGGTAGTAAGTGACTTGGGATGGTCGTCTTGTAAGGCAGGGGTATCACATGCCTTGGCCGCAGGTGTGGGGTGGACCCGCAGTTATTACCGGTGATGAGTGTAACCAGCAATTGTTACCGGTGGTGAATGTGACCACGGATAGTATTAAATTAAAGACTTGTAATTTTATTTTAACTTTGTTTATTTAATTTTTATTCCACAATACTTGGCGTACCTCGGATCCTCTGGATTTCGACTCATCACCAGGGGTTCGGTCTCTGGAACCTTACTAATGGCGAAATAAAAAAAAAATGGGTGGCGAGAGGGCCGACTTTGGCGAGACGAGGACAGATGTGTCCTTCATCTTGTCCCTGGCTTCTGGTCATCTTGCGAGAACCAGAATCACCCACATCCGTGAGGATGTTGGGCTCGGTCTCGAGATATCTGAAAAAGAAAAACGGGCGGGGGGTGAGGGTATCTAAGGATAGTGTGGACAGGGTTAGTTCGGATGTTCTCTAACTACTTGGATGGAGGGATGGTGGGAAAGAAATCGTACAAGACCGGTAGGTCTTGAGTGCGGTAGTAAACGTAGATCACGTCTTTGGCGTCTGATAATCTGCGCTTTGGTCGGTGTGTGTGTGTCACTGATGGCGAAATAGAAAGGTGCCGGTCTTTTATACTCTGGTTCATCGAGATTTGTCAAAATTTTATGTAAAAATTACAAGAAGCACAAACAAGATTTTGTGTGCTACAATTGGAATAGGATTCCGGGAAGTTGTTTGAATATTTTGTAATATATTTATTGAATATTTTATAATATTTATTTCAATAAATTCCCGGAAGGAGAAATCATGAAATGCATTTAGGGTTAAGCATTTCATGATGTTAGGATTATTAGGAATTGAATCAATGTACGGCAAATTAACTTTTGGTTTAACTTGTCGCTCAATGATTCTGTGCCGGGTCCGCCAAACTCCACGGTTCGCTTTCCTAAAAAACTTCCATCCCTACAACCCAGTCTGCACAAGCTTTCGCTAATGCAATCGCATTAGCACCTTAAATGCTTCACACATCAAATAGATCCAATTATATAACCTAAAAGTACCTGTAAGAGAATTCTTACCTGCATTCATTTATTTGAATTCAAAATTCCTCTTAAGAATTCTGTTCCAAACAGCATATCCCTGAAAAGAAAACTTATCGGTCCACATATCATGTAACCATCCCAACCAGGGATAATGATCATTGCGTCGCCTATTACCATGTACAACAAATCCCTTTTCATACACATTGGCTGGCGACCTTTTTTCCCAACAATAAACAGGCCAAGAAGCTCCATGTAATTAGCGCAATCGACGCTGAAGCCAATTTCCTAACTCGCACCAAGTGCAAACAAAGAACGCTGTTCCTCCATAGGCTTCCTGGCGATACCATAAACAATCCATATCGTTTGTGGTATCCTAAATGCAGTCTTCATTTAATGAGTGGCTGCTATGTATCCAGCTGACCCTCATTATCGGCCATTGCCTTAGGTCGCTTCTCCCTTTGTTCTTTTTTTCTCGTTTCAGGTTTCGTTTATCCTTTGCTAAACGCAACGATAAACACGGTGATGGGTACGATCACACGCATACCACCATGATCTGCATTACGAGATCTGGTACTCTGTTCCCACAAGAGAGACTTTACGTTTCTCTGGTGGTAGGTAAATCTTTTCCCTAGTGGAGGGAAATACTTTTTCTCTCAGGGAAAATGCCCCTAAAAATTTCCCTCGTAGCGAATCAGATCTGCACGAGAAGATTATCGCTGAGTCCTTTACCATCCGCTGACCTCTATGGTCGTGCCGCTCCCGCTGTCTGTAGCGCTGCAGACACGCGTACGTACCGGAGTCATGTTTGTTAGTTTCCTTCCGGATATAAGTGTTCTGTCGAGCTGTTCTAAAAAATTTAAATATCGAAACAGTGCATATCATAGTCGACGTACACATTATTAAATAACAGTTATTAATAAATAAATTTTATCAAATAAAAGATTATTCACTACCATAGACAAACATAGTGTTTTATTTTTCACTCGCGTGACTGTGTTTTTAATCATATCTGGTGCGAACAGTTTACTTGGTGACAGTTTTTGGTGCCATGGCGATAGCTGTTAGCGGAACTTCGTCTTCATGGTGATCGTTCTTTGGTGCAATGGTGATTAACTTTTGGTTAACAACCTCGGCGAAATCTGTTAATGGGAAGAGGTAGAACTCGCACCCATGCCGGTGCCACGAACTTAGTTCCCTACAATTCACTATGGGAATACGGTTAAGATTATAGGAAATATTGGGGATTTGGATGGGAGTGGTGATTTACGATCACTTCAATTAATTAATGTAGTTCTAAGAATTTTTTTGCAAGCTAATAAATGGGGTGTAGCCCCATTAAAGTTCAAACTTTAAACTTCTAATAATCTAACCTTAAAATGTTGGAGCAAACTGCCACTGTATGAAAAATAAGGGTTCTTAATATGAAAGTTTAAATGTTCGGTTAAAGTGTACTCTAGATTCTACATCGTAGCGAATCGAATGGTTTTTGTTTTTTTTTAAACAGTCAAGTACATGTCGAGAAAAGTGTCCATTGAATTTAAAAAAAACATGCTTTCGAGAAAACGCATTTAAAGTTTGTGAATATAATTTGATTTGAACAAAAATAGAATAGTTTCTACTCATATAAAAGTGACTCTATAATTATACCAATAATTATCTCTCTTCATGAATTTCTAATAACATTTTGAGTGACTAATTTTGTGATGTTCAAGAACACTTAGATAGATCAAAAAATAAACGACCCCTTTATAAATTCTGAAGCGAAAGTCCCTTAAGAAAAACAATATTTTTCGTTAGATTTTCAACACCCACCCCAACTATTACAGTGAATTTTCAACTTTAGCACAAGAGGCAAATCTGTTATCCTACTAAGAAAAAAACAAATTTTCTTACCTCACTCTCGTAAATTCTGAATCCTTACCAATGGACAGTGCTGGTTCCTAAATTATGTTAAACTTATCAGAAGAGTTAAATTGTCCCAAGGGCTATAAAAAACCTAACGACGCAGTTTACAAAGTAATGTGTTAGTTTTGATAAACACAAATCATACAACCCAAAAATGGCAAGCCTTTAGAGTTCGCCTTTTTTGTTAGTTTTGAATGATTCAATTAAAGAGCTTAGGCGAGGCAATATTTAAAAAACAAGATTTGGGTTCGTTTCTAATTAACTGACGTGCGGAGTATACTCGAAGAAGCAATGACGCAGAAACAAACCCACACAACAATTTAATTATTAATTTTATAGATAAAGACATTATATCAATAGGGGATTGAGCGCGAAAATGTATGCGTCCATTAGCCTGTGTTGGGAAACAAACAACACCACAGTAAAATACAGAGCAGATAATAAAGAACAGCGCGGTAAAAGTGGGTAGACAAAACAACAAACAACTATGGAATAATGTAGAAAGTTTCTGGTTTTTTTTTTTTGTTCTTTCCTTCCTTTTATTTTGCTTTTTCCACCTTATCATCGGACTTGGAGGTTTGGCGTTCGTAGATATAAAGACACACTCGTCCGCATGCTCTTGTGGTTTTTACAATAAATTAAACAACGTGGAAAAAGTATCACGAAAACACACGAACTGAAATTACAAACAACAAATGAGCTGAGAATTTGTAGCTCTTTATGGCGTTCCTTGCTGTTCTATTCATTTGCGATAAAACGTAACCGAAAGCCTTAAAAATGTCTTCCAGAATTTTGCAAGCTATCCACAACCCGCATTTACTGACCCTGGAATGTCTTTCGTGGTTTTTGACCAACACAAAACATTATTGTAGCCTTCGCACTCCTACTAGAGTTTATCATTGTTGAAGCGCAATACGAGTAGGATGGACGATAGCGAAGACTAAAAACCAGCGAGATGGGCATGATTTTCTGGCGTTTTTTGTTGTATTGGAAAATTACTGATTGAAACTCAATCACGATAAGGCATTCGATTTCGATGTAAATTACGATAGACTGTGCGTTTATGGACGGAAAACGTTAAGAAACAGTGGTAAGTGGGGTTGGTAGTGGGAAAATGATTCTACGTATACAGCCATCAGTTCCCGACCTTCAGTGTTTTATAACTCACCAGGGTTCATAATCGCGCTCGACGTAGGTATATCTATTGTACAATTCCGTTGGTTAAGTTAGTAGCAAAAAACACCAAGGTGTAAGTTACCCAATACGATTTGCATATAATGAGAAATAAAGTCGACTTGGGTCAATTTTTATCCCGGAATTGTGCTTTTTTCTTTAAAACGTATTTTACATGACATGCGCCTAAAAAATGGGGTTTGAAGTACCCCTAAACAGAAAAGAAACAGTGTGAAAAAGTAATCAGCGAAAGATTAGTCAGTAAGAGGATAGTGATTAAAATAGTGAGCGAAATATAAACTCAGCAAAAAAGAAATCAGCGAATGAATAGAGAACGATGGATGAGGGGAGAGGGGGGAGAGGATAATCCAGGAAGTCATCGACATTCATTAATCTTGAATGCATGGAAATTATACTCACAATGATAATAATTCGCATGTATAGGCAGAGTTTTCCACATTCGTGCTGTTCGGCTAAAGAACGACCGCCCGCATTTTTTCCCACAGCTGAAATTAATTTTTAACGTAAACTTTTGCGTATTCTGTGAGTAACAGGTTCCACGATAAAATATTTGCATTGGCAGAAAGCACTCGCCAAGTTCAATTGAGAAATAAACGAGTCAATATCTGTTGAGTTAGACGGGATATGCTGTTCCATGTTCTTGCAATTGAATCGAACAACTTGCACATCGGTACCCAATGATATTCATCCTTCGTTTTTTGCATCATGTCTAGCACGTGCAGCGATGTTTAAGAGGGGAACCTCATGTAAAATGAAATTTTTAGCCATTTTTTGTTCTAAATTGATAGGAAATTTCCTCAAAAATACGAGAAAAAAAGTTTGAGAGTGATCCGAGACCTCCTTGTACTTTATTTTCAAAAGAAAGTAAACAGTCTAACTGGGCGGAGCACTCAAATAGTCGAGCGCTCATCGGACGCTCCTCCTTTCGGTTCAAACCAGAACAGTTTGAAGAAGAGGAAGGCCTACTATATGGCCCTGGAATCGCAGATTAGCAAAAAACTGCGGTAAGTTAGGACGAATTACGAATTTGTTCACGATTTTTCTGTTACTCAAACTTTAAACGCGTTTTTCTCGAAACGCAAACTTTCGCACGCCATGCAACATAGCTCCAAAACTAATCATTCGATCTTTATGAAGTTTGGTATAGAGATTCCATAGATATTTGGCCTCAGCATGACGAGCTCCGATTTTTTATTTTTTTATTTAAAACATTGTTATTAAAATTGTTTATAAAAGAAAATCCTTTTTTTTTTTTTCAAAACTTCGACATTTTTGCAAATTTGCAAATTTTAATAAAAAGGGAACGTCATGCTGAGCGTTTTTGCATAACCCATTTTGTATTTTTTGTTTCAGATCATTTTTGTGACCTGTATGCTGCACGGCGCATTTTCAAACGTTGTTTTCCAGCCGCCATTGCACCGTTTTATTGTTAACGATTAGTCTAAAAAATATTTTCTTTAAATATTATAACGTAAATAAATTGTGCCTTAAATTGCAAATTAATCTACGCATTACATTTTTCAAAACAAATTCCTGAAAAACAGGCTATTTACATAAGGTTCCCCCCTTAAGAAATGCTTGACGAAATGTGGGAATTGAATTGATGACGAATTCTAAGTTGTGGCCAGGTTGTATGGAGTGAATTACTTGTGCATCCCCGTTGCAATTTTAATTTGCATTAAAAATAAATTAAGGTAAATATTAGAATAGCGTACTCACGGTGCGTGTGTGGCGTAGGTGTATAGCGTTTGGGATGATAGTGAAGAACGTGTGATGACAGTTAGAATCACCAAAAATTGAGCCATCAGGCCACCGCCGTGTGTACGAATTCGATTTCTAAACTCAAGTACATTCGACTGATGTGGATTTTTTATGTTATCGCTATGGTATACGGCTCTGATGCATTTCCTTATTCGATTTTCGTTCGGTGTTCTTCACTATTTGCTTGGTATTGTGTGTGTATCTGTTAGAAACGCCACACTACTCTCTCGTCAGTAACTTTGTTACGATCAAATTCGCGTGCGAACGACGGAGCGAGGAACGAGCGACCGAGAGATCCTCGGAGCAGGCGAGTGTGCCGGTGCTCTAAGCGGAAGTCGTGATCGTGTCGTGAAGAACTGTTTTACTACGGGAAAGCGTGTGCTGTGTGTACACAGATCACGTCCTAGTCACCAATTATAGCGTTTGGGATGATAGTGAAGAACGTGTGATTCGAACTGACGCAACCCATCAGGCCACCGCTGTGTGTACGAATTCGATTTCTAAACTCAAGTACATTCGACTGATGTGGATTTTTTATGTTATCGGTATGGTATACGGCTCTGATGCATTTCCTTATTCGATTTTCGTTCGGTGTTCTTCACTATTTGCTTGTGTATTGTGTGTGTATCTGTTAGAAACGCCACAGGTGCCTTGCTGCTGGCTCTCTCCGCAGGGAGTTGATGTTGATATACCGGAGGGTTCTTTGAAATGGACCACTGTGGGGTTAAATACCTTACGCCTAGCCAAAAGCGACATACATACCGTGTCCTCAACCCCACGCACAGACACGCGGGCCCAATTTACCTTTCCGCCCAGCTAAAGGGGACATGCATACGTGCGTCCTCGATGCCACGTATTCACAGACACGTGGGGCCAATTTCTCGACCGATAGCCTGCACGGCGAAGGAACTTCGAAGGTCGAAGGACACTACCCAGAAAAGAAGTTGATTGACGACCCATTAGCTGGGCAAACACAACTGGCCGGCGGGGCAGCGCCAGATACCGACAGCAAGAAAAATCCCAGGCGATAAATGTACGGCCAAGGAATAAACAAATGTATGACCTTCTCTTGAGCCAACCGCAATTTGGCTTTCCTTATCGAAAGGACAATTGTGGGAACAGAGGTTAAACACTAAACCAAACAACCGACACAGTTCGGAGTGTAGTCTTTTGTTAATTTCTTTTGACATTTCGTTACTGACCGTCTGTATTATTCCCAGATATTTAAATTCCTTGGTATTTTCAAATATCCTGCCCGTGATGTTTATGTGTGTTCTCTGAGTTCCACCTGCTCTCGCCAATCAAGTATTTTGTTTTGTCTTCATTTATATCTAGGTTCACCTCTTCTGCCGCTTGCATGATGATTTCACAGTTTTTACTTATAGGTTCTAGATTATTGGACAGAACGGCGATGTCATCCGCATATGCGAGCACTTGCGTCACCCCGTTCAGGGATGATCCGGCCATGTTGTCGTCTGGTACCTTTCTGATGACATACTCTGGGACAAGGTTAAAGAGGTATGGTGAGAGGCCATCCCCCTGTTTTAGTCCGTCCCGGATTTCAAACGGTTCTGAAAGGCAATTTTCTATTCTAACTCGCCTTTGTTTTCGTTCATGCAGATTTGAATGAGGGCGGCATATTTTGTCGGGATTCCCAGCTTAACTACAAGATGGTAAGGTCTTTGCCTTGCGACTACCTCGTAGGTTTTTTTGAAGTCAACGAACAGTTGGTGAACCGTCTCTCCGTATTCCCACTTCTTTTCCAGCTGTTGCCTTACCGTAAACATTTGGTCACTTGTTGACCAGTTCCTAAGGAAACCCGCATTGGTAGTCTCCCAATATTCCTTCTGCGTGCCGTGTGATTCTCGCCAGAATGACATTTGTTAGTATTTTGTATGTGGTTGGGAGCAATGATATTCCTCTGTAATTTTCGCAGTCAGATCTGTCGCCTTTTTTGAAAATGGGGATGACTATTGAGGTTTTCCATTCTTCCGGAACGACTTCCTTATCCCATATTGTTTTAATCAGTTGGTGGATCTTTCCAGCGGTTGCCTCTCCTCCATGCTTCACAAGCTCTGCCGGCATGCAGTCGACCCCGGGAGCTTTGCTGTTTTTCAATCGATTTATTGCGCCTACAACTTCGTCAAAAGAGGGCTCTGGGATCTTAGGCTCGGCTGTGTGTACGTCTGGTGCGTTTATTTGTGGTTGATGGGTGCGCACATTGACCAGGTTTTCCAAGTACTGCTTCCATCTTGTCATAATATTGTTTGTTTCTGTGTCCAGACAGCCGTTTGAGTCTCGAATTATTTTGGCTCTCTTTCGATAGCCATTTCTAATTGAGTTTATGCCGGCATACTTAGCTGTGATATTCCTTGCTCTGGTATTTTCTAGGAACTTCTCGATCCGAGTTTTCTCCCATTCGCGTTTTTTGTGTTTGAGAAGTCTCGTTTTCTCTTTCCGAATTGTCGCGTATCTTTCTGCGTTGACTTCATCATATCCTTCTAAGTGGATCACTCTGAGGTGTTTACGTTCTTCGATCTTCGCCCTGCACTCATCGTCAAACCAAGGCTTGGACTTAATTAGTTTCTTAAGTCCTAATACCCTTTGGGCTGTTTGTTTGATTGTGTCTCTGATCGATGCCCATTTCGTGCCCAGATTATTGGTTTCCTCTTTCTCACTACTCCCATTCTCTAGGATGCTAAATCTATTCGTTAGTTCGTCTTGATATTCAGCCCTTTTGGGCAGGTCTTTTAGTTTATCAATGTCGAACTTTTTGCTCGTCTCCCGTGGCTGTCCGTGTGGGATTGCTGCGAGCCGACTCCTGATTTTGCCCATCACCAGAAGATGATCGGAGTCGCAATCTGCTCCTCTATATGATCTTACGTCGAGGATATACGAGTGGTGTCTTTTGTCTATGAGGAAGTGGTCTATTTGGTTACGCGTTATGCCGTCGGGTGATATCCATGTGGCTCTATGGATTTGCTTGTGCTTGAACATCGTGCTTTTCACTACCAGATTTTTTGTCGCTGCGAACGTGATAATTCGAATCCCATTATCATTTGAAACGTCGTGTAGACTTTCTTTACCTATAGTTGGTTGGAAGACATCTTTCTTTCCAATTTTCGCATTGAGGTCCACGTGTAGAATTTTGACATCGAATGATGAGATCCCATCGAATACTTCCTCTGGGGTCTCGTAGAACGTGTCCTTCGTTTCCTCGTCCGTAGTTTCGTTTGGGACGTGTATGTTTATAAATACATAATTTCACCATGGTCCCTGTATTTTTAGCACCGGAATTCGGTCATTAATAAATTGCACATCTTTTACATGGGGCGTGATCTTCTTGCTTATGATGAAGCCAGTCCCGAGCTTATGTGTCTCGGTACCTCCACACGACAGTGTAAACCCGTTGGTTTCGATCACTTGATGTGGGAGTCGGACTTCCTGAAGCGCGACGATGTCCATTTTATATTGTTTCCCGTTTTCTACGACCGTCCGTATCGCGCCTGGCTTAGATAACGTTCGAACATTCCACGTATATCCCGCTTTTTCCGTTTTTCACTACATCTTTTTTTTGCCGAGTCGGTGTTTTCTTCATGATTTGTTCCGTTATGGTAGTGTCGGCTAGTCACACCTACGGATACCGGGTTTTTCGTGAGATTGTTTTTTATATATTGATTATTCATTTTTGTTCTCACGAGTCTTGGGGTTTCATATAGTCCGCCACATCAGAGCCCCTCTTTGATATGGTAGGGTCTGCTCTGATTCGATCTGGTGTCAGAGAGGCGCTGGTATACCCCAGGTTGCAAACCATACAATGGACACGGTGACGCGTAACACCCTGGATTAGCGGTGGTTGATCTTTGGGTGTTACTCCTCGCTAGCCTGTCTGATGTGGGTGGCCCTACTGGAAGCGTATGCTTCTGTCAGCATAGCCTGAGTGATTCATTGTAGTTTAAGCCCCCGCACCACGTCAAGGTTTCTACCAAGCGGGGGATATGCGGGATTAGCAACGTACTTAAATCAGCCGCCTACAAAATTCTTGTATAGAAGAATTGCCTAATCATTTATACGAGGTGAAAAGCTAACAAAAATCACAAAATAATACATACGTCCATTGCTAGAATCGTTTCTACTTTGGTTTCTTATTATAAGCAAAGCTAAAACACACATTCTTTAAAGAAAAATTATTACATCGGTGCGTCACCCACCCCAAAACTTGAAGTGGAATTGTTGGGCGAACCTAGAAAACATGTCCAATAATATAATTTTCAATATACTTGGTTTCCAATAAACAAAAATATACAAACATTCCTCAACGGAAAAGTCCGACATCTAAAGTAGATCAGCCAGCTCAATTCTTCATAGGAACGAATATATAAATAAATAGCGGAGGTGTACGTTTCTGATGTGGTGCTGGCAACTGTTGTCTGATTAGTATTATTATTTCGATTACTGTTGTTTTTCTTATTATTGTTAAAAACCGGTGGCCTAGCCAGATGGACGGTCAGGGAGGTTTTGGTAGGATTAGTAGGGAATCATCTACTATGAGTTGCTCCCATATTGCCAAACTCTTCATTTGGCCCTGTGCTATCAACAGTTAGACTGTCTGGAGGAAGCAATCGCCCAGAAACCGCCAGCTTCGGCTTATAGGAGAGGAAAGGTATTCCATCAGGACAACATCAGGCCACGCGCATCGCTAGTGACTCGCGAGAAACTCCGGGAGCTTAGTTGGGAGGTTTTTATGCATCGACTTCCGAACCTGCCATCAAGTGATCACTACATTATTATTACTATTACTAGTCTATGGCGATTAATTTTTCTTTTTCTTTTTTATTGTTACACTTTATTTATTTATTTATTTTATAAATATATTACTATATTATTATTACTAGTCTATGGCGATTTTTTTTAAATAATAAATATACTTCTCTCGAGAGAGGCAAACCTAGAACTCTGACACGGCACCCCGAGATGCCACCAAATAACCATTGCAGTTCTTCTTGAACAGTTGCAGGTTGTAACGCTCCGGGAACACTCACGTTAGGAGGGAATTCCACAGTTGTCGCGCTCTATAAAGGAACGAGTTCTGATGCATATATGTTCGCGCTGTAGGCAGATAAACCGCAAATTGGTGCGATTGGTCGGATTGTCCCGTGGAGCGCATATAAACCGAATAGCGCGAAATAATACCACGAATCTCCAAAAAAAAAAAAAAAAACAGTACCCGTGATAATATCTGTAAACCAGACAGATGTCAGATACACGCCTTCGATGTCATAGCGACTGTGGTCCCGACGATAGCGCCGTGTTCCCGATCAGGCGGATTGCTCGTCTATGTATGTTCAACTAGGTCGAGGGTATGTTTTGTAGCAGAGCTCCACACATTAGACCTATATTCGAACGTGGGTCAAATTTGGAGAAAAAGTTGGGCCGGCCGGAGTAAAAAATTTTTTGGGTATAAAAAGATACCTTCGTTTTCCTGAGGCGGACCTGGCGATGTTCGACACATGTTTATGCCACGATGCATTCCCATAGACTGCGATGCCGCGCAATTTTAAGTTTTCCCCCAGATTCGAGGGCCTGGCTATACATCATCAGCTGTGGAACCGATGATCCACATTTCTTTGTGAATGTTGTACCATATATTGTGTCTTCGTTGTATTGAAGTCGATGAGATTGGCCTTTCCCCACTGTAGAACCTTATCCAGACCCTGGTTCAGAGAGTCGATCAGGCTACATGTCAGCTGGTGCGACGTTAAGCACTAATCGGCCGATCACTCGAAAAAGAAGAAACAAGCGTACTATCATCCGCAAAACTGAACACCCGATTATCCGTTGACTCCATCAGATCATTTATGTGAAGCAAAAACAAGGTTGGAGACAAAATAGAACCTTGAGGCACCCCGGAATTAACAGGATACAGATCCGAACACTCGTCGTCCACAACAACCCGGATCGATCGAATTTCGAGCAAGGTCTTTGGCCCCTCGCAAAGCTGCTGGGAAAGTCCACACGATTGAAGCTTCCTCAGCAACGCCCCGTACTAGACATGATCAAAAGCCTTTGAGATATCCAATGTGACCGCCCTCGACTCACCATGCTCCTCAATCGCAGATGTCCATATATCGGTCTCCGGTGGACCTCCCGCCACGGAATCCGTGTTGACGATCATTCAGAAGTCCGTTGCACTCCAAATACTTAATTAACTCGGCATTGGTGACGTTTTCCATTACCTTAGATAACACAGACAGTAATGCTATCGGTCAGTAATTTTGTGGGTGACCCTTTTTCTCCTCTTTGGGATTGGCTGAACTCGAGGGATTTGCCAGCAGGTAGAAAATGTCTTCTGTGCATAACATAAAAAAAAAGAGTCTGCCAAGAATCGGCGATAGTTCTGGGGTACAGTTCTTAAGGACTAATGCTGGTATTCCGCCCGGGCCGGTAGCCTTCCTACAGTCCAGACGTGCGTTGAATAGTAGGCGGGCGGAACCTCACATCATGCATCGAAGGCCGTACCGGCGCGATCACAGGTAGTTCCAAAAGACCGGCATCGAGGTTTGAATTCGCGGAAAATAAAGTCGCGAACACATGAGTTTTATCTTTCGAATTTGTGAATAAAGTCCCGCTGCCCGTCACTAACGGAGGAAAAAAGTAGGAAGCGACGTTACTGCTGACAGCCCTTCCCATTAAGCAGAAGGGACATGAACCAGTTGGGCACTCGTGGAGTTTATTGGTCACTCTGTCGTTGTAAGCCTTCTTCGCGGTATCAATCGCCTGGTTGCGCGCGTTTCTGATTCTAACACAATTCGTTCTGTTTACTTCGGTGGGATTGGGTCGCCATAGGTTAAAGGCTCTATTTTTTGCTGCTGTAAATTGACTTGTATTCTATAGTACTATGTCTTCAGGTCGATTCTTTTGTTAGTATACATTTGAGATATCAGCTACATCCCAGCCCCTATCGTCATACGCCGTGACTTTGGTTTCAATGAACTAATAAACTGTTTTCTATGGTATACCATATTTTTTTTTTACATTTTTGAATAGATTATCCATCAATTAGGGCTTCTCGATAGTATAGTGGTTAGTATACCCGCCTGTCATGCGGGAGACCGGGGATCGATTCCCCGCCGGGGAGCCTCTGGCGCAAAACTAATGACCTTGCCCGGAAAAAACAAATTATTATGGAAAATTTAACAAGCCTCAGGACTTGCTAAATAAGGCCAAGACCGGTTCCCGGTTGTAGTGCCGATGATGATGATGATCCATCAATTAAGCCAATAAAAGATATTGATTTTTTGAAAAAATTACAGTGGCATTGTGGGGGCGACGTCGTGGCGTCGGCATGGGCGCAGGTTCTACTTCCTCCCCACAAATTGTTCACTAGAAGATCGGCGTCACAAGCAGCTCACAACGCGAAGGAAATAAAACACTGGCTTTCATTGTTACATGTTGTTTATTGTTCTATTTATTAATTGTGCACTTACGGTGGCAAGGAACACGGTCGCATGATTTATTGATTGATAACGAAAGTTACTTTTTTGATTAACTAAGTGAAAAAAACACGAATTAAGTCACTTGGAACCTTTCAAATATCTTAATTTAAGCGTTATCATTGAATCGTTCAACGCACAGAATTCACGATTAGATGGTAGATGTTAATTACGCGACTCGCGGTTGGCTTTCGCGTCCTGCAGCGCTACGGAAGCGAAGTTGGAGACCCGACCAACTCGGTCGGGTGATGAAAAAAGACTCCACGGGGAAAGAACTCCGGCCTGTATTCAATCCTCAGTTAAGGGCGATATTCGGAGGAGAAAGAGAAAATTTTCTCTTTAGGGTGTGGCCACCAAGGAAATGCAATCTTCCCTTAGTGGGTGTGACCAATGGACGGCGATCTCTTTATGCAGTTGTGTGTATGTGTGATCGTACACATCACCGTGTTTATCGATACATTTCAACAAAGGATAAACGAAGCCTACAACTAGGAAAAAAGATCAAAGGGAGAAGCGACCTAAGGCATCGATCTGTAATTAGGGTCAGCTAAATAAATAAGCCGCAACTCATTAGATGTGAAATGCATTTGGGATACTTCAAACAATTTAGATTGTTTATCGTATCGCCCAAATGCTTGCAGAAGAATAGAATTCCTTTGTTTGCGCATGATGCGTGCTGGAAAATTTGGTTTTAGCGGCTATTGCGCTAATTGTCTGCAGCTGCCTCAATAAGCTGCTTGGAGTTGTTTTGTCGTTGGACAAAAGAGTCGCCAGCCAATGTGTATGTAGGGAAAATTGTTGTACACATGGTGAGGCTGGGAGTAGCCGACGCAAGGATAAGATTCCCTGATTATGTGGTTACATTATATGTGAATCGAATTGTTTCTTTTTAGGAAAATGATGCTTGGTCTATAAAGAATTCTTTGTTGGGAAAATGTTGCCGATGTGTTGATGCATGGAAAATGCCCTTGTGGGAGAAATTCTTTTTACAGGGGCTTTAAGGTTATGCATTAGATAACCTTAATGCTTGTAGCTTTGTAGGTGCTAATGGCATTGCATTAGCGAAGGACAATGAGGTTATGGGAGCTTCCGGGGTGGAAGTTTTTAGGTAATTTGGGAAGGTGAGTAGTGACGTTTATGGGAACCGCCACAGCATAACCCCTTAATGTTTCGTGCCAGAGCGGGTAACATTTCCCGGATTATATACTGGGTACTTCAGCAGCAAACAATCTTTCGTGAATGTTTGCAGTTTGTTATAAAAAAAAGACCAGACAAGCATCGCGGCATTGGTGTCCGACCTGTAAAGCGTAACTATGTGAATTTCCTTGTTTTCGTGAATGCTATACAACTTTCATAGATATTTGATATTTTCCTAGGTTTTAATAATAATAAATAATAATAATAGTTTGTGGTCAGGCGGAGCGACTGTGTAAATATTAGAAATAAAATAACTCATTTTATGAGATAAAATCGTCTTTTTGATTCACTACTTCAACAGCGAGGCTTAGTTAAGTTAGCGGATCATTTATGATATTTCGAAAAAAAAATTAGTACATATGGAACTTTGTTGCTTTTTCATCCTTCCTTACAGGGGTCACAAATATTATCCACCTGATGGTTACAGTAGCATTCACTAAAGAGCACCTCTGCGCAGGAATTAGACCTCCTACCTCGATCTTGGATTCTCCTTGTCTGTGGTAAAAGAAGACACACAATTAACGCCCAACGTTCAAACTGGAAGAGTGTTTGAAATCTGAATAGTATCCTAGTCAAGAGATACAAACCTAGTCACATTGTTGTCTCCATTTTGCTTCCCATAAAATGTATTTCATGGAAACGAGCTGAAATAAAATCGCAAACTCATATTTTAATATTGGTAATTTTAAGGCGAGTGTTGGTTGTTCTTCTCTCCTTTGATCAAATGATTGCATCAATTCGAGGCGATAAGATTGTTATATTTTTAAACATTCAGCTCACGGTAGGATGCTGTAATTGTGTCTGTAGGGGGGAAAGAACTCTGAGCACTGACACCATTAAAAAATGTTACAACGAATACAAAATGCAGCGCAGAGGTTGTTATAATAAATTATTTGTTTTACATTCTTTCGTGATATACGTATTCCTGTAATTTGTATTCGACTCTGACTTGGCCCAGACTATGATACATTTTTTTTGTTTTAGCTCAAAACGTCGTAAATTACTTTATTGCCCATCATCTCTTTCACCGAATTTTTGTACATTTCACGTTACGTGTTATATGTGGTATAAAATATCATAGATGCAAATGTGTATTTACTTTCTTGTTTTATATTATAAGATAATGTTATTGGTTACTTTTGTCAGCATAAACGTAACCAGGCGCGACATTGTTCGGCCGAAGTCAGCACCATCGGCATGTGTTTCATCATCATCATCGGCACTACAACCGGTATTCGGTCTTGGCCTCATTTAGCAAGTCCCGAAGCTTGTTAAATTTTCCATAATAATTTGTTTTTCCGGGCAAGGTTGTTAGCCTTACGCCGCCAATAAACGTATGGTTATTATTTAATCATTTCAATATATTTTTTTTATGTTTATACATTGTTTAAATATACACTACCCACCTGTGTTTGCTCACATTTTCACATTATTTTACACAAACACAGGGCACAATGGATTTTTTGAGATACCAGTAAATGTCAGAGCACAGTACGAGCCTCTCCCACATATGGGGCCAACAATTAAGACCTTTCTCTCGAACGCGTCTAAGAGTTCAGAGTGCCTTTTATTGAGCACACAGGTCGGTGTTGTACAGCGGTAGCTTGGATGTTCTGGATAAATGTCGGGATTTAAAGAGCCTTGATAGACCATAGTAGGCTTTGTTTGATTTGATCAGCCGTTCGCGCATTTCTTCTTCCATATTGTTATCGGCTGATACTACTTCAAATTCGTGCTCCACTACCCTGATAGTTTGACCAACGTTAGGTCTTCTCTTCGCAGAAGTTGCCACCATATACTTAGGTTTCCCCTCATTAATATGCAGTCCCAGTTTATATGCCGCCTGCTCAATCTGGGTGAAGGAGTCCTGTACATCCGAATCCGTTCTACTGATGATGTCGATATCAACGGCGTAGGGAATTATCTGGCTGAACTTGGTGACAATAGTCCCTCTTGTTGTAACACCAGAGTCACGGATTGCTTTCTCCAACGCCAGGTTGAAGAGAAGGCAGGCTAGACCGCCCCCTTGTCGGAGTCCATTAAAGATGTTAATTGATTTGAAGAGCAATCCCGCTATTTTTACTTGACGTTACGTTGGTCATGGTAAACTTACAAGTCGTGTCAATACCGAACTCTCCCATGGCATTATATAGTTCTACCCTGGGTATGCTGTCGTAGGCGGCCTTAAAGTCTTAAGATATAATGGGATCTTACATTCCAGACATTTTTCCATCAGCTGCATAAGGGTGAATATCTGAGCATTCGCTGATCTGCCTGGGATGAAGCCACATTGATATTGACTAATGGTGACTTTAGCGTTTAGGGCTATCCAACCTTGTAGGGAATCAGTTATCAAACATGATTGGTCTCAATCAAGGGACGGTATGAAAATGACGGTGCTTCTCGATAGTATAGCGGTTAGCATACCTGCCTGTCACGCGGGAGACCGGGGTTCGATTCCCCGCCGGGGAGCCTCTGGCGCAAGACTAATGACCTTGCCCGGAAAAAACAAATCATTATGGAAAATGTAACAAGCCTCATCATCGGCACTACAACCGGGAACCGGTCTTGGCCTTATTTAAGCAAGTCCTGAGGCTTGTTAAATTTTCCATAATGATTTGTTTTTTCCGGGCAAGGTCATTAGTCTTTCGCCAGAGGCTCCCCGACGGGGAAACGAACCCTGGTCTCCCGGCTGACAGGCGGGTATACTAACCAGTATACTACCGAGGAGTAGTAACAAGCCTCAGGACTTGCTAAATAAGGCCAAGACCGGTTCCTGATTGTAGTGCCGATGATGATGATGAAAATGACAGTTGCCACTCTTTTGTATTAAACCGTGGGATAGAGGAGAATACCTTATAGGCGGTATTCAGCAATGTTATACACCTATAGCTGCTGTGCATTGTTATATCTCCCTTCTTATGTATGGAAAACATTATTCCACGACGCCAATCTTCCGGCATCTCCTCCTGGTCCGATATGTGCACCACGGTCTCATGAATTGAATGATGTAACGCTGCCCCTCCTTGCTTGATCAGCTCCGGGGCTTTACTTGATTTGGGCTGTCTTATGGCTTTTACTGTTTTCTCAATGCTTGGTGGCGGCAGCATTTGGTCTTGATCTTGCATTGGTGGACCCTCTAATTCTTCTGTGAGCTGACCATTTAGCAATTCATTGAACTGCACTTCCCATCGCCCCAGAATGCCTTCAGGATCGGTGATCAGATTACCTTCTCTATCCTTGCAGTAAGTGCAGCGTGGTGTGTACCGCGCCATACCGCAGATTATTTGATAGAACTTCCGCGCCTAGTGCGGACCTCGCTCTCTACTTTTCTCTATTCACAGACAAGGTTTTTTTCCCAGGCACTATTCCTTTGTCTGTGGAGTCTTTTTTCAGATCTTTTGAGCTCTTTGTATTTCTCTCCGCGTACCCGCCTCCTAGAAGTCTGTTGCATTGCACGGTGTGTAACATTCGTACGTTCAGTCGCTAATTTACACTCCTCATCAAACCAGTCGCTCCGATCTCTACGACTACTATCTAAGCTGAAGTTGGCAGCACTAATGACAGTATTCTTAAGGCGTGTCCATTTCTCTTCTACGCTCGGCATTCTGGTCCCAGGACTTACTCTCCCTCCATCGAGCTGTTCGAGGGCGAGTCTTAACGCATGACCAAAGGTGTTACTAGTGTTCTCATTGCGTAAGGCATCTGTGTTGATTCGAACCTGACCCGAGCATGCAATACGTCTCCGTAAGGCAATCCGCGCTTGGAAAACTATACCAAGAAGATAGTGAGCCGAGTTGACGTTGGTACCTCGGTACGTTCGTACTGTCACCAGGCTCGAGGAGTGGCGGCGATCTATCAACATGTGGTCAATTTGGTTGAGAGTGGCTCCATCAGGTGATACCCAAGTGGCTTTGTGGATGTCTTTACGCAGAAACCTGGTACTCGCAACGACCGAGCTCTTTGATGCTGCCAGTTCAATGATTCGTTGCCCATTGTCATTAGTGTGCTCATGCAACCTATGGGAACATGCGTGGTGCGCTGAAAACCGGCTCAGAACGTACTCATATAGAAATGTGGACTGGGTTGAAACTTTTCAGACCTAGTATTTTGGCATTCAAATCACCAAGAACGATTGTCACATCGTATCGTAAGCAGGCGTTGCGGGCCCGTTCGCCGTCCTCATAGAATTCGTCGTCATTCCGTTTATGAGGCTTATGTTCTTAAACTTGCCTCGCACGCGAAGGTTGCACAGCCTTTCGTCTTTGCAGTAAAGCCGATAATGGCAGGCTTCAGTTTTTGGCTGACTAGAAAGCTACCCTGAGCACGTGGTGTTTTGCTGACAGCTGTAATAAATATCGTAGTCGTTCTTTTGAATAACACCATTCCTCATCCACCTTATTTCTTGTAATGCTGTTAAGTTAGCCTTCTATTTGCTCAGGGCATCGGCTAGCTGCTTTGCAGCTCGAGCTCTCTGTAGTGAGCGGACGTTCCATGAGAAAATTCTCAAATTGTTTAGCCATTTTCGTTTCCGTGGTCGTCGCCGTGTATCCGGTCCATATCCGAGACTTCTTAATTTCCCATAATAATTTTTTTTTCCGGGTGTAGTGATCCTAAATCACTACTCTCTCCCACATACCTATAATTCCAATCCAAGTGAATCATATGAGCGACAGGTTAAACCAAAAGTTAGTTTGCCGCACATTGATTCAACCCTTACCCTTACTCAAAATTCCAATCCAATTGAATCATATGCGCGATAGATTTAAACCACAAGTTAATTTGTTGCGCATTGATTCAATTTCCAAGTACCTTACATCCCAATCCAATTGAATCATATGCGCGACAAAATTAAACGAAAGTCCATTTGTCGTGCATTGATTCAATTCCCTATAATTTGAAATTATGAAATGCGTAATACTAAATGCATTTCATGATTTCTCCTTCCGGGAATTAGTTCAAATAGAGTTCGTGTACACTTCCGGGAATCCTATTCCAATTGAAGCACACACAATTTTTGGGCTTCTTGGAATTTTTAAGTAATATTTTTAACAAATCTCTGTTGCCACAGAGTATAAAAGGGGAGTGCACTTTGGATTCTAGATCAGTTGGGATCCAGAGGTCGAGGCAACGGCCGAAAATTGAAAATATTAGATAAATAAATAAATAAAGTAAATAAAATTAAATGGCATTTTAAATTGGCAACCCTAAAGAAAAACACCCCGAAGGAGGTAAGATAAGCAAACACAAATCAATTTAATAAAAATATAACCTCCACACGGGCAAGGTTATTAGGGGTGCGCCAACCTTTCTCAGGATGTCGCTGCATGCATTGGTTTACTACTTGGCGCATGACAAAGTAGCTATCCAGGAGTGCCACGTGGAGACTGCATGTCAACTTGGATTGAACAGCGACAAGGATCGCCCTGGCCTTCGCCGGGTTGAAAGCAATCAGACTACGCTCTATACGTTCGCTCCCATGCCCCTAGTTATTTGATTCATCTTACTTTAAAATACTGAGGATTGTATTGTTATATGGAAGGAAACGTAGAAAAACATTATCCCAATGGTTTAGATTAACAAAAATGTGACTAGATTCATAAAACCCTGCTCTCAGAGGAGATTGAGTTCGAACATCAATCACTTTGTGACATTAGATTGTTTTACTTTTTCTGTGCCACGTCGTATTCTTCCAGTTTGAGACATTCAGATAAGCTTTATTATCGACATTCCCGCCAGGGAATAGCTGCGTGGTAGAAGATGAAATTATTCTCTTCTAAATATGATTAGCACACCATATGACAAGAGTCATATAATGTGCGACCCAAGGCAGTTGTAGCCCCATTGTTTATCAAAAACGAGCCCCCCATCGAAATCAGTTTAATCAATCTTCCACATCAACCATCCCCTTAGCAAGAGTCAAACAATCCTATTTATTAGAAGTTCTATCGCGAATTTTATTAATCCAATTTCATCACGGTCTCTCATGACGGCCATCTGCAATTTGCGTGATTAATAAGCATTGTCTAGTGCTAACCTCAAAATATTTTCGAATTAGGTCGACTTACGTCAGCTGTACGAGGTATCGGTTGGTCCGCCCTTGCTGACCGACCAGAAATTGATTGATTGATTGACTTTACTTTCCAAAAGGTGACAAGTACGCCCAGAATGAATTTGATGTCCTTGAATTCGTGCTTTACGTAAGGTTACAACTTTCAAACTTCTTTCTTGTTTTTCAGTTTATCAAAGGAGTGTTAGATGATTAATTATTATTTATTAAGGGATGAATAAAAATATTTAACTACGGATACTTCAAGTTCATGGTTCATTATGCAAATTTCATTACAAAGAAGCCTTGTGATAACAATAAATTTTAGGACGTATGTATATTAAATAAAACAACATTTGTCAGGTTTTCTTATTTTCTATATCGTAGTGTAAATTAAATTATGCACAAAATCAACTGTTGGTGCATTCAAATACATATTTAGATAGATAGCTTCTGAAACCATATAATTAAACGTATAGTCTGTTTTGTGATGATCATTGAAATACAGATTACTAAGGAGTTGTTTAAATTAATACGAGAAGCAATTAGCAAATAATATTGTGTTACTTTTTTCCGTTTAGTTTTGTATGTTCTGCATAACTATCAGTGGCCAAGCTCTTTACATTTGTCAGACTATCAAACCAGCAGGGTTTTATTTTTTTATTCAATTTTGTCTATCTTCATAGTTGTTTTTTCGCCATAGTGAGGTTATAGCGTTTGCGACGATAGTGAACAACGTGTACATATCAGCCCACTTCCGCGTGTACGAATTCGATTTCTAAACTCAAGTATACTCAACTGTATGTGGAACTGCTATGTTATTGGTTGGTATACGGCTGATGCTTTTGCTTATTCGATTTTCTTGCTGTGCTGTTCTTCACTATTTGCCTGTGTACTGTGCATCTGTTAGAAAGGCCACGAAGTCTCATCGGTTAAATAAATATTTAGGCATAACACCCTACCTTGTTCGATAATAAATAAACATTTATTCACCTTAGCGTTTTCTTCAAAAGATGGAAATTTTTCAAAAAATGCTAGTAGATGAACAATTAATTATCTGTTTATACCTTCGTCTATGCATGGTTTCCGTAAATGAGGGTTAATTAAATCCAACGTAGGGCAATTACTAGCCATGATCGGACTTCGTCAAGGCTCTTTCCCCCAGATGATCGCGTCAGATTGGAAGTTTTTGTCTTTCTGTTGCATTCCATATCGTGGTTTAGATTGGACTCAGAAACCTTTCTCTACCAAGTACTATACTAAGTGGACATCGACTTTTCTGATCAATTTAGTGTGCCCCAATGAAGCTATCTGGGTCCCCTAGTCTTCATATTAATGGTTTTCGATGTCGTTCACACTCTGAAGGACGATTTGAACATTTCTAGAAAGATATTAGCCGTTGGTGTCATGCGGTTGCAAACTGACATAGATAACCTTCCGACCAGGTGTCAAATCTATCATTGCAAATTTTATCCCACCAATCCCAAGATCTATTTATTTTACAATATCTTATTCCCTGACTTCTTGTATTTAATAACCGGTGTCATTTGTGTTATGTTTGCTGAACAGTTTTCCCTATGAGCAATTAATAGCCGAGACCAATCGAATCTCTAGTTTCATAAAACGCTGATCTAAATAGGTCTTTGATTCCTGCGGCACCGGGACCATATGTCGAAATTTGGTCGATCGATCCTTATTTGCGTTCAGCAAGTCGAACGCAACTTCCACTAACAACTGGATCTTGTTGGTGGGCCGGGGGGATGACGTCAGGAACAATGTTCTCTTCTGGCGTGTGCGACGTTGTTTGTCTTGGGCTGCAACAAAGGCTAGAACAATGTATGTTGAAAAGATTACCTTGTTTTGGTTGCCCCAAATGTTATCTTCCTTTAATTGAAAACACAGTGAATCCTCTTTTATATCAAAATTAGAGACTTTATTTCCTTTGATTACTTAGATTTTGTTTGATTATAAATCTGCGAACTGTGTCGCACCAGAGCTAGTGAGCAAGAGAATTATTTTTAAAGATTGACAGATAGATTTAATTTATTTCGTCTGTTAGCTGATTGCTGACAGTTGTTGTTCGTTTGATTGTTGATGGCTGCATTCAATTGCGAATTGGCTGGTTGCATCCAATGCGAATCCGCAACAATCTTTGAGTATGCAGTTGAAGTGGAGTCACTATTTACGGTTTCAATATTTGTAGTCGCTTTTATCGTTTGGTTTCTGGTCTCCGTTATCTTCGAAATACACAGATGATCCAAGTCCAATTTTATGTGCCTTAATTCTGTTCTCATTTATCCGACAGTGCCCATCGATTAAACACATTCCCTTTTATTCCACCAGAGACAATCCTTTGACAGTTTTTCCAAGGAGGAATTCAACGTATTCTGTCTATATTGTTCTAGTATCTAGTTTGTACAGTTTCTGCATGATATCGAGCCACGCACTCATGAGTTCACATCCGTTGTTTGATCTTACCATTAGTACTCTTATGTTGGCTGCACCTACTACTCCGTTGATTTGCTCTGACTAACATGCTGTGCTACTCCACGAGTCTATTCAATTTGGTTAGGATGTGTTCGTCGTTTTCTACACATTCCTTGCATCGTGGGTCTCTGTTGTGCTTGAATCTGTGTTGAAGCGTGCTGTGAGGCATTGCAACATATGAAAGTCTACATGACCGTTGGTCTATTCGTTCCCTTTTTAATCAGTATCATTTCGTAGGTCCATCTTCCGGTGATGGCTGTGTCTCATTTCTATTCGACTATGGCTGCGCCCCCGGATATCGGCGAGCTCAGATTTATAAACACGGGAGTCTCGGGCATTCAGTTGTCGCAGCTTGGGAGCTTCCACAGCTGCTCTTGCTTCTATTTCTATTGAGGCTCGATTCATAATTACTGCACCTACTTCGCTGGACACCGTCTGATAGGTCCTGCAAATCCGCAAGTTTTCTTTTTGTGAGCGGATTCTCTATGGGTTTGAATTTAAGTTTAGTGGGGCTACCACCCCATTTATTGGCTTAATTCCAGCAACATAATTATCTACAACTAAAGTTGTTAAAACCCAGTGGCTACGTATAAGAGAATTGATCAGCTTAAAGAGGACTACTTTGCG
This sequence comes from Microdon myrmicae, assembly GCA_963931805.1. Lineage (NCBI taxonomy): Eukaryota > Metazoa > Arthropoda > Insecta > Diptera > Syrphidae > Microdon > Microdon myrmicae. Next base: position 142,048,788 of record OZ007498.1, on the reverse strand, counting down.
CGATATATTGGGTCCGCCAATGTTTGACAACATTCTCTCCAGTGTAGCGTGAGTTAACGTTGCCCCTTTTTCTCCATTGTCCATATCCGTCGCCTCAGTGGCTGAATTGGTAAGAAGGTTGAGTCTTGTGTTTGATTGTGCAAACCTAGGTTCAACTAACGACTCTTGCTATTGTGCAGTTCGGCACAATTACGGGATGGTAGGTGGGGTCCCAAACCCCAGCCGCCCGGTGAAATACCACTGATCATCTTTCGGAGCTTGGTTGGTGGACCCGTTCGAGAAAAAAAAAAAAAAAAAAAAACAGCTCAGGGCGCTGACTCAGCGCTATATGTTCGCCTTCCCTGAGAGAATCAAAATAAAGCAAAAAAAAAAATTAAAAACATTGGTGCTTAAAACTCAATGGAAATCCTCGATATTTTTTAGAAATGCTAGAATCGATTGTGCCCACCAACACGTAAGCTAATTTGTTGAATTTTTTGCGTCTGGACATCAATACTGCTTTGTTTCTTCTTTTTTAGGTCCAGTCCAGCATCTAAGCACCAGTCTCGAATAATTTTTTTTTTTCGTTTTTTCCATTTTTGCATTTTTTTCCATTTTTGGCGTTTTTTCCATTTTTGCTACGTCAATCGAATGGGCTCTGATATCTATTCCTGGTAGTTTGCTTATACATTACGTTTCATATATGGTTTCATGGTCCGAGGACCGGACCATATGTTACTCTTCTCTTTACATAAAGTATTTTTGTGCCGGCAACTTTTTATATATTAAAAGCTTATCTGTTAAGTATGAGGCCTTGATCTTAACCAGGAGTTTGGTACCCCACCTTCAAGTCACCAATGTGCATAACTCTCAGTGGCTCCGCTACTCCGGACACACAACACCTGAAGGTCAGTATGTTCAGCTCCTTGCTGGGTCAAATAATTTAACTCGACTCGTCAATGAGCCAACACGGGTACCAGATATAGATGGTCAGTCCGCCAACACATTGGATATGTTTCTCACCTCCCACTCAAACAAATACACCATTGAAGTTTCTTCGCCCTTGGGTAGTTCAGACCACTGTGTCGTGTCAGCTAAATTTGCTCTAATCAACAGCAACGCTAACGAGAAAACTCCCAAAAGAACAGTATGGTTCTATGAGAAGGCCAAGAGGGAAGGTTAAATCGACTTTTTTGGGAGGATTAATATGTGTTTATTTTTCCTCAATAACGATGTTGACTCTATAGCGAACACATTGACAGACACGATTCTGCGTTGTATGCGAACCTTTATTCCACACAGAGTAAAGAGTATCAAACCCAAAAGAAATATGTGGCTCCATTCCGGGTGCAGAGAAGCCATTAAGGCTAAATAGTTGAGCTTCCGGTTGTATAAATCAAACGATACTGAGGAAAACCAGAAGAGTTTCAGGAGAACTGGAAACGACTGCAATGTTGCGCATGTTCAACGCGCAAAGTTCTTGCTTGAACAGAGAGTGAGACATAAAATACTACACTCTCCCACAGGTAGTAGAAACATCTGGGCATTCGTGAAAACCATCCAAAACTCGGTATCCTCGTCCATTCCATCGCTAATAGTCGATGGCAGACCACTCATCAGTGCAATAAAGAAGGCGAATCTACTTGCTGCACATTTTGCAGCGAAACAACGCTGCCTGATACCACATCAGATCCGTCTAAACTTGAGCATATGCACTACATCATGAGCCAGATTCACTTCCGAACGTGTACTGTTGCCCGCGCACTCAAGGAGCTAAACGGAAATAAATCCGCTGATCAGGATGATATTCCCCCAGTTCTCTTGAAGAGATGTTCCTCTTCACTCCCTAAATCACTGCGGAAACTCTTCCATTTGTCTTATTCTACTGGGCATCGAACATTCAGCCAGTTCTCGAAAAAGGTGAGAAATCGTCCCTCTCTTCTTCTCGACCCATAGCACTAACTTCTATTCTCTCGAAGGTAATGGATTAACCGTCAACTTTCAAAATATCTGGAATCAAATGACCTCCCCAATGACCGTCAAAATCGCTTTCGTAACAACCGGTTCTTAGCAGATTAGATAGCGTACCGGTGAAAGGGAGGTTGTTGCACTGAATATTTCAAAAGCCCTCGACAGAGTTTGGCATCCAGCTCCTGTATCAAAATTACATTCGTATGGAGTGGACAATTCCCTGGTCCAAAGAATAAGAGACTATCTTTCTGACCGTTCAATCCAAGTGATTCTTGATGGTGTCAAGTCTGCCTCCCATCAAATTAATGCAGGTGTTCCCCAATGTTCTGTACTCTTTGCTCTCCCTACCTCATCTTAAGAAATAATCTTTTGTTGTCCATTACCTACAAGCCAATTCATTCGTTTGCTGATGATAGCACGCTGAGTTTCTCATTCTCCTACGAACATTCCCGAGCAAACTCTTCGAACATTACCAATCAGCGGGTTATGATTGATACATTGAATTCCGACCTCAACAAGATATTTCAGTGGGGATTATCTAACCGAGTAGAATTCAATGCTTTAAAAACTCAGTGCTGTCTCTTGTCGTCAAAGGCGAACCCCAAAGTCAATGTATTGTCGATGAACGGCACTTGCATCAACGAAGCCAAGGAACTATCAATCCTCGGCACTCGAATTAATTCGGCTCATAATTGGAATTACCACATATTTGAAGCTGCGAAAAGTGCGGCCAAATGCATGGGGTTCACTCCATCCAATCTGGCCACTATTTACAAGGCGTATATTTGTCCCAAAATGGAGTTCAACTCCCATATTTGGTCAGGCGCATCCAAAACTGCACTACACGTGCTCGATAGGATGCAAAAACGAGCAGTGAAATTTATTGGGGACCCAGCTGTAAGTCGATCAATTCCGTCGTTAGAACATAGGCGCAAAGTATCATGCCTGCCTCTTTTCTATAGGTAAAGGATGGTTAAATTTTAAGGGCCGATGTTGAATGTGAACGACACCTACACGTCAAGTTTTTTTCTGCATTTCATTTGACTTCTCTCAATTTCAGACTAACTCAATTTGAATTTCAAGCGTCGTCAATGGTCAGAATGGTGGCAAGAAATGGCAACAGCGGATGATCAATTTTCGAAGAAAATCATCTTCAGTGATGAGGCTGTGGATTCGTCAATAAGCAGAATTGCCGCATTTGGGCGAATGATAATCCAAGAGTGATTGTCGAAAAACCAATGCACCCACAAAGAGTGACTGTTTGGTGCGGTTTATGGGCTGGCGGCATCATCGGGCCGTATTTTTTCCAAAATGAGGCCGGTCAGGCAGCTGCTGTGAATGGTGTTCGCTATCGTGAGATGATAACGAACTTTTTATGGCCCGAATTGGAAGATATGGATGCGGACGATATATGGTTTCAACAGGACGGTGCCACTTGCCACACGGCTAACGAAACAATGGCTCTTTTGCGCGACAAATTCAATGGCCGTGTTATCTCACGTGGTGGCGATGTCAATTGGCCGCAAAAATCATGTGATTTGATATCGTTGGACTACTTTCTTTGGAGTTATTTGAAAGAAAAGGTGTACGTCGATAAGCCAGCAACAATTCAAGAGCTAAAGGATGAGATAATTCGGCACATTAACGGCATAGAACCTCAACTATTCCTCAGCGTCATCGAAAATTTGGACCATCGGATGGAGGTGTGTCGCCGAGGTCGCGGTGGCCATTTGGCCGATATTTTGTTCCATACATAATTGAACCATACCAATATTATCATATTAAAAAGAAATGACAATAATTTCCTAAATAATTCGTGTTTTATTCAAAATCAACATCGGCCCTTAAAATTTAACCACCTAGCGGTGGTTTTATCACGGTCGTTGCTCAACTGAACTCGCCCGATGTGTTCCGCCTCCTCAGACATTTTCCCACGATACCCATCAATTTGAGAATGCGCATCAATTCACGTTGAAAGTGAAGTTCAGGCGCACAAATAAACATAGAGAGTCATTCTTTAGCCGAATCAAACGAATGTGGAATGTTCTATCCGATCACGTGTTTCTTCGCCGGTGTAATGTCAAGGCATTTAAGACCAATATACATCGATACCCCCTTTCCTTATTCACTTCCTGTTCTTGCGGTCGCACTGTGCTTTGACATTTAAGGGTACTTACTCCAAAATCTCCTTTTCTGCGTGCGTGCGTGTTAAAAAAAGAGGTCAAATGTACCCCTCCCTTACCATTTATTGACTCATTGGAATTTTGTTTCGGCTCTCGCTGGCCTGAACCCGATTACAGTGAATCGTCAGGTGCACAAGTATATAATGGAAAGGTAACGGCAAATTTGCTGGGAAGGGTTATTTTATTTTAAAATGTGTGTGAAAATATTCATGGTCCTCGTTCAGAGAATTTTGTAATTCTTTTGGAGTAAGGTATTACGACATTTACGAGATAGGGCATGAAAAGAGTGGAAAAAGTTTGTATGTACATTTTCCGTTTGTGTTATGACTACTCGTGGTTGAATAGACTGCACATATACGATGGACAGTTTGGCCATGTTTGGCCATGAAATCGCTGTTGGGATAGGATTATGTTTTGTTACGGAAAATGAAAATGTCATATGAGAAATATGGAGAATGAAAATGTGCTATTGAAGCGTCGGGAAATGTTGTTTTTTTTTGTATATGATAGATGTGTGTAATTAGGGGATTAGGACGCGAAAATCTGTAATTATATAGATTGAATCATCATCATCATCGGGCACTACAATATGATAGATGTGTGTAATTAGGGGATTAGGACGCGAAAATCTGTAATTATATAGATTGAAGCATCATCATCATCGGGTACTACAACCGGGAACCGCTCTTGGCCTTATTTAGCAAGTCCTGAGGCTTGTTAAATTTTCCATAATGATTTGTTTTTTCCGGGCAAGGTCATTAAGTCTTGCGCCAGAGGCCCCCCTCTGGAAAACAGAGTTATGTTTTTAGAAGTAATAAATATTTTACTTGAGAGCATACAGAGACGAGCGATCCGCCTGATCGCAGACACGGTGCTGACGTCGGGACTAGAATCGCTATCTTATCACCTCTGTCTGTTTTACACATATTATTAGGGGTACTGTTCTTCGGAGATTCGTGGAATTGTTCCGCGTAATTCGGTTTATATGCAATCTACAACAGACAGATCCCACCAATTTGCGGTTCATCTCCCGACGGCGCGAACAGCGCTGTATCAGAACTCGTTCCATTACAGAGCGGGAAAGCTATGGAATTTTCTTCCCATGCAAGTGTTGAGAGAAGGTAATGGAAAGACTAATTAACCGTAAACTTTCGAAATATCTGGAATCAAATGACCGCCAATATGGCTTTCGTAGCAGCCGGTCGGTAGGAGATTTGATAGCGTACCTTACCGAAAAGTGGAGCTATTCCATCCACTACTTCGGAGAAAGCTAGGTTGTTGCACTGGATATTTCAAAACCCTTCGACAGAGTTTGGCACCTAGTCCTTTTATCAAAATTACATTCATATGGAGTGGACAATTCCCTGATCCGATGGATAAGTGACTATCGTTCTAGCGACTCAAAACAAGTGTTTCTTGATGGTGTCAAATCTGCCTCACAAAGTGCGGCCAAATACATGGGGTTCCTTAAGAGATGCAAAAGATAATTCACTCCATCCAATCTGGCCACTATTTACAAGGCGTATATTCGTCCCAAAAGGAAGTTCAACTCCCATATTTGATTAGGCGCATCCAAAACTGCACTACACGTGCTCGATAGGATGCAAACACGAGCAGTGAAATTTATTGGGGACCGAGCTGTAAGTCGATCAATTCCTTCGTTAGAACATAGGCGCAAAGTATCATGCCTGTCTCTTTTGTATAGGTAGTAGCACGGTCGTTGCTCAACTGAACATGCTGAACGTGTTCCGTGTCTTCAGACATTTTCCCGCGATACCCGTTGTATCCAACAAGCGTTGAATACACGCGGTCAGGAAGACGATGGTGTCTCCTGACGTGCAATATGTTTTGCTGGTTTCTGTTGCGAAACAATGTTCTCTCCGCTGTAATTATCCGTTCTATAATTACCACGGAACTAGTCACCAACTCAGTATCAAAAATGGTGGGCCAAAGCAATGGCGTCGGCAATACTGCTTCACTCCCTTGGATTGCAACGGTGGTAGATCCGATGGCTGAAAAACAATGGCTAATGATATGCAAAAGGGAAACGAATACCCCAAGAACGACTCCTCCAATTAGTAAAGCGTCTATTTTGTTTAATTGATTATTATTGATTTTCTTTATTCCAAGGATGTCGTTGATTCTGGTTGATTGATATTACAAAAACACAACTGAGTCGGTCGAAGGGTTGAAAAAAGAATGATAAAAACAAAAAAAGGTGGTTGTCATTTGACAACCAACAGAATTAATTCCATAATGTCAGCTCACTGCTGACATTGTTTAAGGTGATGCCACATCTTGTATTTAATTGCGAATTCGCCGGTTGTTTAAGGGCGAATCCGCAACACCCGTCAATCTGAGAATGTGCATGAATTCACGTTGAAGGTCAACTTCAGGCGCACAAATAAACATAGAGAGTCGTTCTTTAGCCGACCCACACGAATGCGGAATGCTCTACCTGATCATGTGTTTCCTCGTACATCGACACCTTTCCTTATCCACTTCCTTTCCTTCCGCTCGGACTGTGCTCTGACATTTAAGGGTACTTCAAAATTTCCTATTGTGCGCGCGTTAGAGTAAAAATATAATAAAAGACGGGTATTTCTTAACTTCACGTGCTCATCATACTATAGTTGTTTCCTCTTCTTGCGGAATTTCAGTTATATGCTTACAACTTGATGATTAGAAGATCTTCTACACTGTTATGCTGTAGTTACCGATGAGGTGTCGCGCGGTCCTGCTATGAATTTCGATTGCTTGGATTACAAATTTGGTCAAATATTTTTTGGTCGGGTAGCACCAACTGTAATGAATTCTGAAAATGTGGCAATGTGATAAATCATAGTCGTAAGTGTAATGGGTTCGAATTGGTAATAGCATGCGTTTTTGAATACATTTTCATCTGAAACTGTATCACTAAAGTCGTCTTCTTTTCATGACTAAATTGGATTGCTCATTGCCTTAATGAGTGCTGTTAAAATCAAGTGAATTGGGTCGTAATCTTTGGTTATATTGTTCTTGTAAGTCTTGGTGAATTTTAACCTTTCTATGGCAGAGTAGGATATGTGTCAAGACTGCCTTAACTGCAAGCGAGAATACCTCTCTAGTTGAAAGTGATGAATTATTACATACTGAATTTCTACTGTTATGGTGGCTGCAAGTTTTCGAACTTGCTTTTTTCGACGCGATATTGTATGTCAATTGGCTCAGGACTAATAACCTTGCCCGAAAAAACAAATTACTATGGACAATTTAACAAGTCTCGGATAAGAACCGGATACCGGTGGAGAGACTTGCTAAATAAGGCCAAGACCGGATCCCGGTTCTAGTGCCGATGATGATGATGATTGTATGTCAATGGAACAGGTTTGCGGTGGGTATGGGATCCAAGGGGACCTATTTCTCTGATTCATTTTGTTCTTTTCTCTATTTCATCTCATGTCTTCTGTTCTTAATGAGTTAAGTTGTGTTGGGTTTTTCCCAGAACTCTGGTAAATTAGCAACTTCAACAGGATGGGTATTGTACTATGGCGGGGTATAACGACAACAAAGTCATAAAAGTCCTATTTCTTACGGGAGAATATGATGATCTTTCTTTTCGTCTTGTACGATAGATTTGCAAATTTTGATCATTTCATCTTTTATTAAAAAAGAATAAAAACATTTTCAAAAGAAACTTCTAAGGATGTCGTTAAGTCGATGCAAATTGGGTACTTCGTAAAGATGTTCTATCCACGAAATAACAAATGAATTCTATTATATTTCTCTATCGTTACTGTTTTAGCTACATTATTCTATTGAACAGCTGCAATAATCTTTCCCCCAAGCGGATACCGATGTTAATGAATTTGTCCATTTATAGGTGGAACACCAAAATTAAGCACCGATTTTTAAAAGTGTTCAGCAGGATCGTCTTTAATTAGTCAATAAATTGCCACTATTGCCATGACTCTATAGTTCTATGATGTCTATTAAGGATCACGCCGGCATTATTAGTATAAACGGTAATGTCCAAAATGTTATTGATTACAACATACATTTATCACTGGCTCGGCAATGTCGTAAGGAAAGTAAATGCTCAACGCCATTTACGTATGCAATATTACATCGGATTATCGTGTGAATAATTACTGACGATAATGTGAATAATTGGCACATTTAACAGTATTACTTTTGAAGTAGCTTCTCATAGTAAATTAAAGTTTTACTTACTAAGCCCTAAAATCAGCATGATTTTATGCACATCATTGAATTAAAGAAACCCGTCAAACGGCCATAAATTCCACATTAAGTATATTACAGATGTGCTCTCGTCCCCTTACATCCAGCAGTCCATTACAAAGACGTTTCAATTGTCAAGAAGAAGCCAAAAGCAAAGGTGACGAGGAATACCTCGAAGCATCTTCTAAGCCGATTCATTGAAGTTGTTTTATGAGCATTTTGAGAATTCTTGGATGTTCGTTCCGCGGTAAGAAACATTTACACTGATGTGCCTCTTTTAAGTCCTCGTTCGTACAATAAATTGAGTGCCCTTGTGAAGTTTGTAACTTCAAATACCCCTAGTCCGTAATTACCTTACATAAAGTGCCATCGAATGAGGAAAAAGGACGCACAAGGATTTCAATAGGAGTGCCTATGGTATGCTCTCTGTAGGAGAGTGAAATCCGTAACGCCGTTGATGAGTATCGCGGTGGTGAAGAAGAAGGAGTATCCCAGAATGTTTGATACTGAAATGCAAAGGGAAATCACATGCCATACAAACTTGAACTGACCACTTATAGTACGCTTATCTTAACATATAGTTGTGGTATCAAGCACGTTCCATTATACGAATGTTACAAAAGCTATTTACCATTAAGAATTTGAATGGAATTTTAGACGTCGGTCTTTACTCTTTTATCCTGTTTTGGAGGCAAAGTAAATAGGTATAATAGTTCTCGGATTTCTGGTCGTTGATCACGTAAATTGCGTAAACTTTATTAAAGTTGCTGGCGACAGTATATTTGTTATCTCTCGAGATCTCTGATTGAATTTTTCCTCATACTCTTCATTTTCCCGACAAGCCATGTGACTTTAATTTCCTTTACTCAGTTGTAACCAATCTCTGGTCCATTTGCGTGACCTGAATTCCAAAGTTACAATTTTTGAACATACGAAAATGTTGCCTCACTTACATGGAACATGAAGCGTGGCGCCGCAATTTACGGATAAAGGTATTCATACCATGTCACAATATTTATATTTATAAGTGCATAAAATGAAGTTCTAACAAATTAAATAGCTATATATGATAAAGTATTTTACGATTTCATATGCGGTGTAACCAATTGCTTCCTCCAAATTCAAGCAAAAACAATCATGCGTTTGATTTTTCTTATTAATTTTCAATTTTCTAGATACCTACTCAGTAACCGTCGGTATGTCTTTTATGGCAACAGAACCAGTAGAATTTATTTTTACTTATTTGCTCACACTAAAAGGACTCTTAACACCCCTCTAGATTAACAAACATCCAGAGTGGTGATGAAAATGAGGAGCGGATATTGAAAATAGAGAAGTTAATAGAAGTAGAAGACTAAAGACAAAGATTGAAAGAAAGAAGTGAATGTTGTAGTGGGTTTTAGTGATTACCGCTGAACACAATAAAAACAGTCAGATGGATATTATTTCAGTACTCTGTATTACTATTTCAATAAGCGTTACAATTTTCTCCAACAATTCACCAAGATTTATGATCACACATTTGAATTATAATTTTACTACAGGAAAGAAGCTTAAAACATACGACGCACCAAATCAACAACATTTTCTTATTAAATTTAAAGCAACTCTATTCCGATGCCAATATGTTTTAAATGGTTCTCTACTATTCGCTCAACTTAACTCCGATCTGGTAATGAGCACGTTTAGTGTGCGACAGGAGGAGTAATATTGCTATTACCATCTATTGGCCTGTAGGAACCCGGAAGTTCATGACCTCAGCGACTCGACTCCGCCATCGTTCCCTGTCCTGTGCATTCTCCTTTCACGCTTGACTGTTATATGCTGATAAATTGTGTATGTTATAAAGTAATATTTTGATATGTAGTAAATGTTATATGTAATAAATTGATATGTAATACGGCAAAATGTGATGTAATAAATGTTATGAGTAATAGGATGTAAAGCGATGAAATAAGATGTGGTTGTATAGCGTTTGAAATAATAGTGAAGAAGATCGTGTGATTCGAACTGACAGCTTGAATCACGAAAAATTTTTACCTAAGCGTTACACATCAGGCTGCTGACCGTGTTTAGAATTGGATTTCCAAACTCGACTATATTCCACTGGTGAATTATTTTTATTATTTATCGCTTGGTATACGGTTCTGATGTATTTTTCTTATTCGATTTTTTCGTTCGTGTTCTTCACTATTTTTGCTTGTGAATTGTGTGTATCTGTTAGAGTTGCTGTGGGGTAGTTTTGGCTTGTGCACCTGCATGGGCGCGGATTCAGAAAACACCCACTGACTGTTACTGAAAACTGTTTGTACAATAAAACACTCAACGCTCCTTTATTCATGCACCATTTTTTATTTGTCCGAACGGTTAGCTTGTATTTCACTTTACTGCATGTATATCATGAAATGGTTTTCACAGTTGACTATTAATAAATGTTAGTTAGCTGAGTTAAACGGCTTGGATAGATGATCGCACGCCGGGAAAAATTTAACATAACTTGAATATCTTATAATACTTCACAGCGTTTTCTCTGTTGTTGTTTTCGGCACGCCACTATCACATAATTCAAGTACTTTGTCGTTTACACCGATTAATTATTTATTCGATACGGTGTACACGATTGGGTGATTAAACGCAACTCTCGGTTATTAGACCGCGACCGTACTACAATGGTGTTACTTATTGTATCTTTACCGCCGTTCGATTAAAAACTCCACTTCGACTCAATGATGCGCGTGTACGCTTCAGAAGGCGAAACCTGACTCTTGTTCGTGTGTGTACATGACGAGGGTTGAATTTCGACTCTACCAGCAACCTCCTCGAAACGTGTGTCGATTGCTCGATTCAAAACTGACTCCCATTCGCCACCATCAGAAAGACATCGCAAAGAAAAGCCACAAAAAGAGGAGGAGCTACACGATCAACTCGAGGCAGTCAATCGTGATTGGATTGGGAAATATGGCATACATTTCGCATGTATGTGTATGCGTCGCATACGATCGTCCGGTGAACGAGGATAGATGCGAGCGTCATAATTGCATCTCCTGGTAATGATCATTAATCAAGGGATAGGTCTCTGCGATCCTATGTCAATAGAGACGCTATTTCCATGATCGGGTAATGGGTATGCACACATTGCATGGGTCTGTGGCTGTGTACACAATTGATTGTGTAATGCTTGCCGGCAACAGACCCTTCTGGTGTGAAAAACAAACCGAAGATCTGCTCGCCCTAGGAGAGGCCATAAATCAACATTTGGTTGATGGACATGCAATTTCCTAGGTCCGCTGACGGTTGGCGGCCGTTAATAGGAAATTCCGGTATACCATAAACAATCCGGCAGATATGAATGCGATGTTTAGGTATTGCAAACGAATATAAGGTGCAGCCATTGCCAGTTGTTAAAAGTAAACACTTGATGGCCACACCCAATTCGTTGCTTGTTTGCGGTCCATGATCGGTGGAAACCGATAATGGAAAACCAGCTATTGCTGAAAATGCGGGAAATGTTTGCTTTGCGTCGGCCGAAACCTTGTCGACGGTGGCAAACTGGTGAGACTTGGTAGCCGCACGCTTAGGGGTGACATGGACAAACAAAAACGAGTACATTTGGAACTCTGTGTTGATTTTGTTTCCATGGCATAACGTGGGTAGAATAAAGTAATAGGGACGTGATGCACTGGGTGCAATGCATGCCCGAGGGTGAACTTTTTATGCCACGGCTAGGTGATAATCCTTGCCGTGGACTTAATGTTTTCAGACATGATCGTGGAGAAAGGGGTTTGGAAAAACCTCCCCAAAGAAAGGTAAGCTGCCTATAAGGTATTTATGTCGGTTGTCCTTTGGGATAACCGAATTAATTCCAGCAAATAAGTTGGCGGTTAAGACCGTAGCAAGGTTGTATTATCTTGCTGAAGATTCGACTTCCAGGTAAGTCGCAATGCTGGGAATGGTGGGGATCGAGCGATGCATGGCTTTTCGGGCCCTGAAAAGCCCCACATTGCCACACCACCCCCTTCCCAGAAACTTCGTTACGATCAGATTCGGTGCGAGCGACGAGCGAACGAGAGAGTGTCGGAGCAAGCCAAGCGAGTGTGCCTTGGTGCTCTATGCAGAAGTCATGACTGCGTGTGTGAAGTTCTGTTTACTACGGGGAGTGTGTGTGTGCTGCGTCGTGTACAGACAACGTCGTAGTCACCAATTATTGCGTTTGAAATAATAGTGAAGAAGATCGTGTGATTCGAACTGACGCCATGACAGCTCGAGTCACGAAAATATTTTACCTAAGCGTTACACATCAGGCTACCGACCGTGTTTAGAATTGGATTTCCAAACTCGACTATATTCCACTGATGTGAATTATTTTTATTATTTATCGCTTGGTATACGGTTCTGATGTATTTTTCTTATTCGATTTTTTCGTTCGTGTTCTTCACTATTTTTGCTTGTGAATTGTGTGTATCTGTTAGATTTGCCACAGTTGTATTATTTGTGGTGCATTGTTATATCATCATCATCGGCACTATAACCGGCAACCGGTCTTGGCCGTATTTAGCAAGTCCTGAGGCTTGTTAAATTTTCCATGATAATTTGTTTTTCCGAGCAAGGCAATGTTATATACGGAGCCGAAATTCAAAGTTACAATTTCGCTAATTTATAGTTCAATATTCAAAGACCACATATCATAAGTAAGTTTTATTCATATGACAAAATCATCATGATCGGCACTACAACCGGAATCCGGTCTTGGCCTTATTTATATATATACAAATCTCTCCACCGGTCTCGATTTCGAGCCGATGTCATCCAGTTTGGCACTCCCAGGCTCTGGGCGTCCTGGTCTACGCCATCGCTCCATCGCAGACAAGGTATGCCACGCTGTCTCCTTCCATACATCCCGCCACAAAGGACTTTCCGGCAGGGTCCTGTGGCGGTCCCGCCAAACCCCACGGTACGCTTTCCTTAAAAACCCCCATAACATCCATCTTCCCATATAATTTCACCAATGCAATCGCATTCGGCACACAAAAACGCTGCACGCACTATATAGATCACCATCTGTAATCTCAAAATCCCTATAAAGAAAACTTACCTTTTCATGCATCCCTTTGCATACAATTTTCTGTAAGAATTCTTCATGACCTTTTTAGGAATTCCATAACTCCCATTGTTTCCCGCCAATGCATTTGCATTTGCCCCAGAAAACATTTCCTTTTCCAAGGACATGTAATGCTTTCAAGGATTATCTGAAATTCCTAAAATTGATCCTTAATGTGCATATGCACCATAAATACCAAACATTCGATACCCTTTGTCTGAGTTAAAATACTATGTCGTCAGCTTGTTTTTACAGCTGCAACACTAGCGATTCAATAGACAAACAATGATGCATTTCTTTCGTCGCCACCACTAAGTGCTTGGCATACCTAAATGCAAGCAAGGGATGCGTATCGGCAATTAACCCAAGATACGATATACAATTTCCATGGTATAAAGGATCGTATCCCATTAACACCTTTTTTCCAACGTCCGTCATAGCGACGTTGCATAAACATGACCCTCATTACGGAGCGAACCATTTGTTCGCCATTTCTTTTGTTCTCGCCGACTGCCTTTCTCGTCGTTCCACTGAGTTCGAACTCCACACCCTTAAGAGAACATTTTCTCTTTCCCCTCCATATCTCACCCTTAATTGAAGATAGAATTCAAGTCAGAGTTCTATCCTCACCGAGTCTTATTCCAACCACTGAACGGAGCGGTCGAGCCGTTCATTACCCCATGTAGGGTGGGATCGGAGTGCACACCCTGGAGTTGCAATCTTCCTTTCCCCCGTAGCGTGCGAGTGCCAAAAAGTTCCGTGAACAATTTAATAGTAATAATAAGTTATAAGTGAAGTAATAAAAATGCGGTGATCACCAATTAAATCTGTGCGTTTTAATGTGTTTTCTTTCCTCCCGGACTTGCAGCGTTTTGGTTTTCTTTTGTTGCCTCTTCCGTGTAACCTTGTAGTGACTATTCGGTTGGCGGAACATTGCTTTATAGTGATGATGGAGGAGGAAGTAGAACTCGCACCCATGCCGGTACCACGACATCCTCTCCACAGTCCTCTACGCTTATTCGAGCTAGGTGTCCCGCCCACCGCAGTCTACCGAGCTTGACTTTTCTTACAACATTAGCTTCAAAGTATATTACGTACAACTCATGGTTGTAGCGTCTCCGGAATCGTCCTCCCTCAGATACGGGGCCAACAATTCTCCTTAAGACCTTCTTTTCGAACGCGTCTAAGAGTTCAGAGTGCCTTTTATTAAGCACCCAGGTCTCGGATCCACACATGTGTACTGGTAAGACTATGGTTTTGCACAGTAGTAGCTTGGATGTCCTGGATAAATTTCGGGATTTAAAAAGCCTTGATAGACCATAGTAGGCTTTGTTGGATTTGATCAGCCGTTCGCGTATTTCTTCCATATTGTTATCGGGTGATACTATTGACCCAAGGTAGTTAAAGGATTGGACTACTTCAAATTCGTGCTCTACTACCCTGATAGTTTGACCAACGTTAGGTCTTGTTGTATTCCAGAATACGTTTAACACTGAATCTCATTACTTTTCTAACACACCATTAAAACTTCCTCTGTTCATATCTTATTCTCACTTAATACATAACATTAATAAACTTTCACAATATTCTATATCAAGCCTGTTACAGCACATTTCTTAACATGCCCCTTTTCATAACATGCGCACCTTTTTTCATTCAAAACATAGCGCTTTGATTTTCGTTCAAAGTTTATTCAATTTAAAAGTCACAGAGAAAATTTGTTTTGTTCACACTATAATTTCCAACCAATTAGAACAATAAGTAGCATAAGAAGAGAGAAATTTTAATTGTAAAATCAGTTTGAGTTATCAGTTTGAGAAATAGAGTTGAGGAAGAGAGTTTAGATTACTATTGAAAGTTTTGAATATTGAATTGAGTTTCTAGTTTAAGTTTTGAGTTTTTGTGAGTTAGAGTTTGAAAGTTAAAATAAAAAATTTAATAATAAGAAACGGAATAGTTTTTTTCGTTCATACTTTCTCGGAGCGAATTGATGAAAGAATATTAAATAAAGAAAAAATGAAACCTCCACGCTGTTCCCTCGATAAAAAGAGGAAGCACGGCGTTGGAGATGCAACAGTCTTCTCTTCGCAGAAGTTGCCACCATGTACTTAGTTTTTCCATCATTAATCTGCAATCCCAGTTTTTGTGCCGCCTGCTCGATGTGGGTGAAAAAGTCCTGTACAGCCGGATCGGATGTACCAATAATGTCGATGTCGTCTGTGTAGGCAAGAATCTGGCTGGAATTGGTGACAACAGTCGCTCTTATTGTAACACCAGAGTCACGGATTGCTTTCTCCAACCCCAGGTTGAAGAGGAGGCAGGCCTGACCGTCCCTTTGTCCGAGTCCATTGAATATGTTTATTGGTTTGTACAGCAATCCCGCTATTTTTACTTGACTAGTTACGTTGGTCATGGTCAACCTACAAAGTCGTATCAAAGTCGTATTGTTTGGAATGCCGAACTCTCTCATGGAATTATATAGTTCTACCCTGGCTATGCTGTCGTAGGCGGCCTTAAACTTTATAAGTATATGATATAATGGAATCTTAAATTCCTGACATTTGTCCATCGCCTGCCTAAGGGTGAATATCTGATCACTCGCTGATTTGCCTGGGATGAAGCCACACTGATATTGACCAATGATGGCTTGAGCGTATGGGGCTATCCGATCTTGTAGGATAGTGGAGAGTATCTTATCGGCGGCACTCAGCAATGTTATACCCCTATAGTTGCTGCACAGTGTGATATCTATCTTCTTATTTATGGGGCAAATTATACCACGACGCCAATCTTCCTGCATCTCCTCTTGCTCCCATACGTGCACAACGATATAATGAATTGCGTGATGTAACACTGTCCCTCCCTGTTTGATCAGTTTAACTGGTATGCCATCAGCTCCAGGGGCTTTATTTGATTTGTGCTGTCTAATGGCTTTTAATGTTTCCTCAATGCTTGGTGGCGGCAGCGTTTGTTCTTGATCTTGCATTGGTGGGGCCTCCAATTCTTCTGTGAGCTGACCATTTAGCAGTTCATTGAAGTGCACTTGCCATCGCTCCAGAATGCCTTCAGGATCGGTGATCAGATTACCCTCTTTATCCTTGCAGTAAGTGCAGCGTGGTGTGTACCGCGTCATACTGCGGATTATATGGTAGAAGTTCCGCGCCTGGTGCGGAACTCGCTCTCTACTTTTCTCTATTTCACAGACAAGGTTTTTTTCCGAGGCACTTTTCTCTTGTCTGTGAAGCCACCTTTGAGATCTTCTGAGCTCTTTATATTTCTCCACGCGTACCCGCGTCCTATAAGACTGCAGCAGTGCCGGTATGCAGCATTCTTACAATCAGTCGCTAGTTTGCACTCATCATCAAACCAGTCGCTCCCATCTCTACGACTGCTGCCTAAGATGGAGTTGGCAGTACTAATGACAGTATTCGTAAGGCGTGTCCATTTCTCTTCTACGCCCGGCATTCTGGCCCCAGGCCTTACTCTCCCTCCGTCGAACGCTTCGAGGGCGAGCCTTAACGTATGACCAAAGGTGTTACTGGTATTTTCATTGCGCAAGGCAGCCGTGGTGATTCGAACCTGATCCGCGGATACAACAAGTCTCCGTAAGGCAATCCGCCCTTGGAAAAATGTATCAAGCCGATTTCTATACAAGGGCAGTTTGATAAGCCAGTTACTCTTTGAATAAAAGATATTTTTTTCGGCAAATAAAAATTTCTTTTCGCAACATGCTCTCCTTTTAACTCGATAAATTTAGCCCAGCGCATTTCCAATTTTTTTATACCCTTCAAATAATAGGTCTCCTCAAGGCCCTCGAAATATTCGTTAGTTTCTGTGATGACCTCTTCATTCGACCCAAATCTCTTACCGCCCAGCCATTTCTTCAGGTTTGGAAACAGGAAATAGCCACAGTGGGGACTAAATATGGAGAGTATGCTGGATGGGGTAGCAGTTCGTAGCCCAATCTATAGATTTCGCTTCATTATGCTTATTAGCACGCGAAATTCACTTATGTCCATTTTCGTTAAAATTATATAAAAACGTTGTCTGCTTTCAATGGTTGTCAAACACAAACCTAATGTCGTAACTTGTTCAAGCCCTGACAGTAGTCTGTTTACATATGGCAGTTGACAAGAGCATTTAAAGTTACTGCGCGAAC